>JAOXOE010000441.1:10273655-10324284 GCA_028565055.1 Phoeniculus purpureus | reverse complement strand
TAGTGACAGAACCAGAGGGAAGGGCTTCAAGCTTCAACAGGGTAGGTTTAGATTGGACATCAGGAAGAAATTCTTCATGGAGAGAGGGCTCAGGCAGTGGAATGGGCTGCCCAGGGTGGTGGTTGGGTCACCATCCCTAGATGAGTTTAAAAGACGCTTAGATGTAGCATTGGGGGCTCTAGTTTAGGGGTGAACTTGTAGAGTAGGGTTTAAGGTTGGACTCGATGATCCTGGGGGTCTTTTCCAACTTGAATGATTCTGTGATTCTGTGATATGAACCCTCAGTTGTCTATGGTGTTTAGAGTAGCACCAGTGGCAGAGCAGAACAGATTGCCAGAAACCCACAGCTACTAAGTTTAGCAACTCAAGCCAGGGGATGAAAACCAGTGAGAATCAGTGAAAAATTCAGCCTGAAGGAATGCAAAACTACTTATTGAGGCATTTTTTTTTTTATTTAAAAGCACAAAACAAGGCTGCATTTTATCTTTGTCAAGACATCAAAAATTGCCTTATGCTGAATTTTGCTGCAGGAGGCTAATGGACTAGCTCTTTCCTTAAGAGTGGAGCTTCTGGAGGGAGACAGAACAAGCTTTTCATTTTTCATGAACGCTGGAAGATTTAAACCGTCGGTACTGAAATTGCTTGAGCACATATCTTAATACTTTGATTTGTTTATAAAGCCCTGTATGTCCAGGATTGGACAGAGAGGAAAAAAGCTGTTTAACATTTGTACACTTAACATTCAAAGGTCAGAAACCAGTTAGTGATGTTTAATTTTACACTCATTTCATTTGATCTCTGGTTTTGCTGAAGGAAAACATTCCTTTTAGTGTCTAAAGATTTTTAGGAAATTTTCAGCTTTTCTAGGTACTTATTTATACCAGAATTTGAAACATCTAAGTGTTTGTGTTATCTTACCAAAGTTGTTCTGTGATTTATTCTGTCATCTATGAAATAAATCGTAGAGAATTTCACACAGTTATCTTTTTTAAAGGAGGATGATCTATGCTATGTATCAAATGGATCTTTGATGGCAGGGCATCTTCTCAGCAAACTCAGACATTGCCTTTTCTTTCTTTGGTGTCATTTCTGCATTTATTGCACAATGATCGTGGACAACTGACAATGTCACAGAAATGCTTCAAACACTGAGTTCTCAAGAGAAAATGCTGAGGTGAGGTCACTACATTCCCAAAGACCCTGTCACAGGCAAGCTGTTATTTATTGTGCTTGAGTGCACATATCCATGAACTTGTGCAGCATGTGAAGAGGGTTATTCTCTGCTGAAACGCTCACAGCTGAACTGTGGCAAATAATGCAGCAAAGAGTAATGTTCGGCCTAGGTGGAAATATAGCTGTGAAGATCTGTGCAGAAAATTTTATGTATAAGAAACCCTCAGATTGACAAGAATCAACAAAATGTTTCAACCAATGTAAAAATAGTGAGACAATACCTTTGTGTTCAACGAATGCCAAATGAGAGAGATGGATGTGTCCTGGAACAAACTCACGGTGCCATTTAAACACTGTTGGTTGCATCTGAATGGCCAATACTGACCTTATAGCATTTGACCATGTAGTCCCAGGGGGGTACTGAGCTTATACTGGAGATACTATTGCAGGATCAGGCCCTTTGTACTGGGTGGATGATGGAGTGTAGGGAGGGGAGCTTGTAGAACAGGGCAGGTGTTGACAATTAATTCAGAAATTAGAAGGGGAAACTCATAAGGTCATCATGTCCCCCACTGCGTTCTTCATATGCTTATAGAAAATCTTCCCTGATTCCTCACACTGATGCGAGGAGAGGGGAGGTGCGGAGCTGACAGGATGAATGATGAAGGCTTCCCCCAACCCAGTGCCTCTCTGTGATGGAGTGACATATTTAACCTCCCCGGATGCTGCTGCTGCAGGTGAAATGAATTATGCGACCCTCCAAATCCCTTATCGGGGCTTGGGTGTCTCAGGGGCTGGAGGCAGCTGCTATAATTTTGGAGTTTGTTCCCTGCTTTAATGCCAAGTACAAATCATGCACATTTCTCTGCTTGAAGACCCCAGGCTGCTTTGAATATGGAACTGGTCTCCCGAGGGGATGCAAAGGGAGAGGGGAGAACGGTGATAGAAGATAGGAAACCTGCACAGAATTGCTAATCAGGCTCTGCGCTGTATCTTCCCCAGCTGCAGATGGCTTCTTGCTCTGTCACAAGCCCCACAAAGCCAAACACCTTGTGCCAGAAAGTGTTGTAAGCGTTTGCTGCAAAGGGCAGGTGCACAATGGACAGCCCCAATTTTAAGGTAGCTGGAGGAGCCTAATTTGGTGATTCTCTAGTTTGGGAAGTGGCCACTGGTGGTCTTGAAAGTAACCAAGTATGTATGTAGGTCTGAACCACTTCTCGTCTCTTTGGAGCAATTTTTTTTGTCAAATGGCCACTATCTGTTGTACTCTGCAGGGTCAGAATGCTGAGGCTCTTTTGGCTTTGTTCCCTGTTCCATATCGGCATTGTTTGCTTCTGGCTTTTACTTCCTTTAACAAAGAACTGTGAGCCTCTTCCCTGCATATATGGCCAGATAGAAAAGTGATTCTTTTAAAAGAAAACAACAAGACCTGGCCAGCACAGAAGGAACTTCCCTGCTCTGAAGAAACAAGGACTGGGGCACTTTATACCCTGAAGCATTGAGAACAAATACCTAGAAATACAAGTTCCCTGGTGTGGAATGATTAAAGACCCCATGGGTGGGAATGTAGCAAAGGTGCTAATAGCACACTGGGTACTTAATTATTAATATAGCCTATAAATTGCAATGGGCCTTTTATACTCATTATACTCCTCCTTTGGCTTCTCTTCCTGTGGAGATGAAGCCTTTGAGATGCTAGAGAGCTTTCCTGTGCAGTGCCATGGGCTGTGGGCTTGAGCTCCTCTGCTGCACATACCCTGTGGGCTGGAACTTGGTGGAAATTCTAGAATGAAAACAAACCAACAAATGACAAGAGTGAGATAGAGAGCAGAGAAGTGCTTGCAAATACTCCTGTGCACAAGCAACAGACTTGTGTGTAGGACCTTTTGTCAGTATTTTCTGTCATTGCTTAGGAGCTTGAGGCTTGCTGGCCGTCGACTGCTGCAGAAAGTGGATGGGTCACCAGGCTGTCAGTTCAGTTTGGTTTGGGAGCTGCCTGCGTGTTGCACGTGTGGGTTGTTTTCCTGGTTAGCCAGGAGAATCGTGTGACATACCGTATGGATTGCTCAGTGGTTTTCACTGCCTTCTGGTCTGGTAATAAACAGTGCAAAGTCTGTATTCTGAATAAACGCAAGTCTCATTTTGTATAGAAGACATATTCAGTGTTTTGTTTTACTGTTAATGACTGTTCAGGAAGAGAGCAAAACATAAATGCTTTAGTTGATTTCTTTGAAGAACCTGTGTAGGTCTAGACCTCTATTAATGCTTTCAGGCAATTTGAATACATTTTAATAAGGCTGCCAATTGCCAACTACCTCAGTGCTTCTGCAAGTCCTGACAGAGGCAGATTCTTACTGATTTCAATGGCAAAAATTGGCTTCATTGGAAGCAGTCAGCTATAATCAATAACCACGGAAACCTTAACAAAAGGAAGTGACTTTGGAAGTTGTTTCCTGAAGAGCTGTTAATGAGCACAACTTCTTTTTTCTGAAAGGCAGAACTGCTCTGCTGAACACCAGAAAATGCCACCAGAGATAGTGCAGTGCTTCTGTAGTGTGACACCTTGATTATTTGCATCATTCATAAGGGTTTCTCCTTGTTAGTCTCCGCAAACTATTGCATCCAATTTCAGGTCTGCTGGATTCCACTAAATGCATCTTTTTAAATTGTTTTAGCACATTTATTGTTTTGGTTTCAGTTTGAGATGGAGGTTTATTTCAGCATCATGTTTTGGTTGTGTGTATTTCTCTTAGCTTCTTGGCACAGAGGAAGTGTCGTAGGTGTCATGAAATGGTTACTTGGTTTTTGTGGAAAACAGACAGTGAGAAGAAAGCTACATCCTCTTCCCAGGACAACCATAGCTTGTCTTCCCTTACTGCTTAGGTGTTTCATCTTATTTCATAACATTCTTTATGGATTGCACATTCCATCTTGATGCTCGTGCTAATGGATAGTTGGGGAGAAGGCACAAAAGGTTCTGGTTTCTCTTCCCAGAGAAATGAGACCCTTGTTTTTGTGTAAAATGGGAATATAGTACTTAACTTATTTGCTGTCAAACATACTCATTCTGTGTTTTGGTTTTCATGCCTTTCACCTCAGGAGGCATCGAGCAAGTGTAGAGAATTCAATGGGTAAGAATAAATAGGTGCCAATGTTGGTTGTGTAAGTCCATCTCTCTTCCCCATGCACTGTACAGGGAGGACATTTTTCTCCTGTCAGGTTTAGGGAATTTGCTAGATGGGACTAGTCAGTATTTCTTTATATTTTCTAAAAGACTGTTGAAGTCACTAGATGAAGGCTTCAAGATGTATTTACTCATACAGTCTAGCTCCTTTGTGTTGAATGACTGAAACAAGTGGGCCTGAATCCATCAGCTTTGCTCCTCTTCCCTGTTTGCTCCTATTTGTTCAGTAACTGAGGAGTTTCAGACTGTCACAAGGAGCAGTCCTTATTCCACAGCTGGCTGGAGCGTGAGCAACCACAGTATGAAGGACAGATGCAATTTGGAAGGCATTGATACTCAAACTTCTCAAGCAGTGCTGTCAGTGTCAAGCACTGGAGCCCGACTTTTCATTTCCACATGTATCAGTACTGGCAAAGCACTCCTCTGTCTCTTCAGTGCTCCACGCATCACCTCGGGTGCAAAGCAGAGTAGCAAACCAGCACTGAGGCTTTGTTTGGAAGTGAGTGCTGTTGAACAGAGGAGAGTAAAGGAAGATGAATGACTTAACACAAAGTGTTTAGGATCAGTGGTTCCTCATCAGTGTCCAGATGTCTGTCACTGCACTAATGATGGCAGAGCTGGTCCCTGGCAGACAGCCTGACTTCCCTGCTCTGAGCACCGGCAGCAGCTGGATGGGGTAGAGATGGGCATTGCTTTGGTGTCAGAGTTGGGCAGCAGTTACCTGTTACCTGCTGCTGCTTCTGTGGTCTCATATGTCTTGTGATTCTAACATGGGACACTCCTTAACTGTGGGATGCACAGACAGCGGGGCTGGGAGACGTCAGAGCTGAGGCTGTAATGAGCACATTCATATCTCTTTGCTGTGCCCTTGCTCCATGACCTTTCAAAAGCCCTATCACTCATCAGGAGCTCTTCATTCACTCTTGTGTCCTAACATGCCTTGTATCCTGAGTGGTACCTGTTGGAAGACTACTGCAAAGGTTCAGCCTCCAAGAAATTATACAACCAGTAGTAAATCAGGCAGTAGTACAGAAGCCTCCTTTCCCATCTACAAGTAGCAAGTGGGTTGAGGGCTTGGTTTATTTATTCATTACTACATTTCCTTTAGATCTCTCTCCTCCTCATTTGTAATGCTGTGTTTGAAGTTGCACTGTGATCCAGACTCTATACAGCCTTTCATATTATTTTCATTACCAGTTTTTAATTATCTTCCTGTTTTTCCTTCTCTCACACTGTTAGAGACTGTTTGAGTAGGGTGTATCGTACTTTCATTTCCCTGTGCAGAGTGGAGGAGATGTTATGGCATTATGTATCATAAAGATGGACTAGAAGCAACATTCAGCATTCTGGGGCACAGGTCAAATAATATCCAAATCCATTTGAATATGTATGGATGGCCTCTGGCTTCCTGTGTGAAACTCCTCTTACGTAGTGTCTGGCACATTTTCTGTTTCATTAAGTGTTGATTCTGTGTCTGAGCTGCTGCGCTGAGGGATTGTGGCTTTTTCTGGCAACCAGATGGATTTGTCACTTCTCAGCAGACACCACTGTCTTCTAGGATTTATCCCTATACTAAGCATGTAGAAAATCTGCTATTGGTGTCTCTTTGCTGACGCTTCATGTAACTTCCTGATGTACATGGTTTTGAACAGACAGTAAATGAAAGGAAATTCATGTGCATTCAGGAACATTTTCAAGTTTTAAGCTGTGAAAACCAGGTGTACGCTCCTGAGAGGTGAATGCTGCCTTCCCAGGAATATGGCAAGGGGGGAACTGCTACGTCATTATGATTTTTGGTTCTGTAGTACCTATTTCTGTGTCAGGTTTAATTCAAGTCAGACTGCTGTACTTCATATCATTAAAGAACAAGGTAATAGGATATACAAGGTTAATAAGGCAAATGGGGGAATAAAAATACCAGAGAGAGCAACTTCCGTTTCAGAGCAGTTAAAGTCATTGTTTTCCCTAGAGCTGTTCTCTGTACAAGATCAGTGCAGCAGGAGTTCATGATATATGAAAACCTTCTGCTGGGGTCAGGAAAGAGTCTTGATCATCTGTATCAGCTGGTCATAGCCTAACGGATGGAATGAACTATGGCCACAACTACTTTTATTCACACCTCTGTTGCCCCTTGAGTCTAGCATCATGATTAAATCTGCCAAACACAGCTTTTGCAGTATTTGTCAAGATGTCAACTACTGCAGCCACTACCAAGCAACATGTCTAGATTCTGTGCCTATTTTTACATCTTAACAAGTTTAGTTTTATTAAAGTATAAAAGGAACAAGATTACTTTCTGTTCATGTGGTGTTTGGGCTGTTTTTTTCTGGTGCTTAGAAGCTTCAGAGCTCCTTACCAAAAAAAAAAAAAAAGAGGAGAAAGAAGAAGAAAGTTAACTTTAAGTCAAGAGTTTATTTCAAAGATGGTAAGTATAAAAGAGCTGCATCAGGATCCTCACCAACTATAAAGAGCTGGAGGTGCTGTGTTTTCTGCCTTAATTTTATTCTCTCCCATTCCACACACTTGAATGAGCACAGTTTGGTTTCATTTTCTTTTAATGGAAAACAAAGAAGTAATGGCCTGTACCTTTCCAGGAACAGACTTCCTTGGGTTTGAAGCAATAGAAGATTACAGGTTTATAAAGTGATGCTGGAAAGTCTGAGGAGGGGGGAAAGGAAAGCCTTTGAAAGAGAAAATAATTTCTATGACTATGAGAACAACTTGCTGATTGCAGACGATTATTTTTACTTCCTAAGTTCAGCTCGGTCATTGCTGCAATAAACATCCCTCAATACTGATTTGCCTTGTACGGGGGTATAAAGGAAGGACTTTGCAATATTCAAGCCAAAAATTTATCAAGCTTCAGCTCTACAGCCATTTACTTAGTTTATGGTTTGTCAGCACCAGTGCTATTGGAAAATGATGCTAAAATCTTATTTACCACCTACTCTTACATGATTTTGAACATTACCTGTAGTACTCATTAATACTTCTTTATACTTCAGTGTTAATTTGTAACACTAACCTATCAAAGTTACTAAAATCTGAAGATATGCTTCTGAAGATATGCTAAGTCATTTTGAGGGAATACTTTTACCTTAAGTATCCTAAAAATAGAGAGATCAAGATGTCCTTAATAAAGTACTTTAAAGTACCTTCTCAAGCAGACTTTTTTCTCCTGCTTTGCTTCAACTTGATTGCTTCTTTTCATTACCAATGCAATCCATGAGCTGTATGGGTATTTCGGATCCTTGTCCTCTGGGGGTCACAGAAATGCTATCTGTAGGGAAGTGACTCTCTCCAAATTTTTAAATCACCCTGTTTTAGTCATGGAAATGCACTGGGAAAAGCCTTTGAAAAAAATTTGTAGAAGTATACGCAAAAGAAGAAAAACTTGTTTTTCAGCTCCAGAGAAAAGCAGGAATAACACTGAGTTTTCTTACTAAGAGCCGAAAAGTAAACCAACACTGGGACAGAGCAGCTTTGTGTCTTTGTGAGGCTGCCTAGTACAGCTCTGCCACTAGACACCTGTATGAGAACAGTGGCAAGTATGTGCTGTAGGTAACTTCCTCTTCCCCAATCCTCTGAACCAAATAGCAAACATCTAGAAATAGTCTGTGACTACAAATAATTCAGAACCCTTTGTTAAGCGTTTGTATATGAAGCAGTTGTAAAAGCCTCAGTGTCTGGAAAAAAAACCCGAACCATTTGTGAGTTAAGCAAGGCAGTGCTGGTGGCTGCTGCTGCAGTCATGAGTCCTTGCTCAGCCCAAGTGCATAGTCTCTCGGCTCATGGGCTCATCTGCTCTTCTCCCACCACCTCAGAGCAGGCTGACCCACCATAGTCCATTTCACTTGTCTGTGCTCCCCATGGTGTGCAAGCACAGTCCTGTTTTGGTTGGAACTTCTGGTAAATAATCACAAACATTTATACAGCAAAAAGCTGGTGGCAGTGGGAGCTACTGAGGGTTTAGTACAATGGAAGTCAGGATTTACAGCTTCAGGAAGCCACAGTGGAGGAGCTAATATCGAATGTGCTAATATCGAATGGCAGGAGAGTTCTGACACTGCACACTCTCTCTTTCCTTACAAACTGTACAGACATTGTCAAAAGTATGGTTTGGGTCTTTTTCAAGTGAGGAAGGTCTTTCTAAAGCTCTCTGAAGCATCATCACTGACTACAGGGACCTACGTTGGCAGCAATCACCATTTCTCTATTATGTTGTTTCTTTCTTCTCTTTGCTACTTTCCAGCCTCAACTATTAGTCTAACTGTAAAAACACAAAGAAAGAAATCCCAGGTAAAGAAAATGTGATCTGACATATATACCTGAAGTACCAGGAATGGAAGCTTTTTAATATGAGAAAGCAAAAATTAGACAAGAGCTTGGAAGTGTGTTGCAGAGCTGTAGGGTGAGCCAAGGCAATCCAGAAAGCAACAGTTCTTTATTAGTGCACGTAGCATGTCTAATAGTGCTAATGATGGTGTCTATAGCCTGCTGGGTTTTACCATATTAATATTGGCATGTTAACAGCTCCAGGATCCAAAGGGGTGAGAGCTGTTAATGTGCTGCATCCAGCCCATGAGTAAATAGTAAATCTTTACGGTTCCTGCTCTAACCAGCTTGCCATATGAGCACTCTGCCCCATTCCTCTAAAATGTAATCTGGAGGCTGCTTTAAATACTCATAGTATTGACATTTCCCTTTTGAAATTTATTATGTGGGGACAGAATCCTGTCATGTGGAGAAATAACACTTTTGGTCTTCTTTCAAATCTTTGAATAGCAAAGAAATTACTTCTCATGTATGTCATTTCTACCTGACTCAATCCTCTGTCTCTGCTCAGCCCGCAGCTGCTTTATCATTTCATTAGAGTCTTGCTGTAGCAGTGCTATATTTAAGGTTGAGATGGCATTTTCATTGGCAACCTCATATTCTCTGTCACTTACAACTTGCCAGAACAATACCTTTCATGTTTAAATCTCCATATTTGCTTTCTGTCAAGAAGTAGGGGTCTGCACAGGTGAGAAACTTGTTTTCCTTTACAAATACCCATAATCATTGCTTGGAGTGATTTCTTGGTGTTTTGTTTTTCTTGCCTTTGAAAGGGTTTGACTAACTCAGAAAGTATCAGAGCTGTAATGCTGAAGGATGATGAACACCTTTCCTTTCTGTTAATACACTTGAAAATTCCTTAGAAGCAAGTCTTTCCCACTGCTGTTCAGCCATACATAGGTATGGGAAGAAGTTAGAAGTTCTCTGCACTGTTCTTGGGATCAGGGTGTTGCAGATGTGTGGAAGTTGCTTCAGCTGCTGAGCTAGAAAAGACAAGAGTAAAAGGGCATAGAAAACCCTATCTCCAAATGTGCTTGCTATTTTCTTCGGGATGGAGTGAGTCTTTCTTAAATTGGAGGATATATTTGAAAAAATCTGGTCTAGTTCTTTTCAGGTTGTTTTCTGTCTTTTTTGGAATCTTAATTTAATAGGAGAGCTGAGTATGGGCTTAGTATATGGGCTGTTCCAAAGTGCTTTGTTGAATAGGGTCTCAGTATCTGCTAAAGCCAGCAAAACGTTACCTTTTACAAAGAAGTTTGTCAAATAAACAGAAAGAAGCAAAGAGTGGATGGAGAAGGCTAAAATAGTTTGACCTAGCAGAATTTCAAATCACAGAACTCCATGGAGCCAGATTACCTTCTTGCAGATCTGCCTTGGCTCGCTACTGAGGAAGCACTGTGGCTGCTCTTCAGAGGCTAGGCTGCACCGCTCATTGCTTGTCTACTGGGTGCTGGTGCTGGAGAGATGAAGGGCAAGAGCACAGAACAAGATGAAAGTTTGAGCATCCCTGGTTTCCGTTAGCTACAAAAGAAAAAGCAATGGCTGGTCCAAGCAGTACTTAGATGAGGTATCTGTGGGGTTTAGAAGGGACTGTTGATATATGTAGGTTTTGTTCCTGCTCTCTCACGGTTAGATCACTTGCCAGGACAAGGAACACATTTATCTTATTTCAGTAGGTTACTTCACCACTTGTAGATTCATGGGTCAATTTCTTGCTGGAATAGATTCTTTACAAACAAGAGTAATCTTTCATTTGACTTTATTTTCTAGTTACCTTTCAGAATGTTTCTCTGTCTTTATCACACTTTGTCATTTTTATCCTTTCTGGATTGAACACATCTAATTATTGCAGGTTTTCATTACGGTTATGCTTGAACTGGCATCGTCATTCTGAATCTGTAGTTTTTGTGCCTTCAGCCAATCCAGAACAAACACTTTGATACCCTGGAATGTTATTACTCTCCGCAGCAAAAAGGTGGATGTGTTTTTTCTAGTTTTATTTATTTTTAAGTCACTGGAAGAGTGTTTTCAGTGAAAAAGAATTCCTAATTTCACCTTGTAAATGCTAATATGCCATAGGAGAGCTATTTTGTTCTGCTATGGCAGTGATTTACACAAATCATCAGTCTGGCTGATATCACTGTACAGCTTTATTCTCCCTTGATTTTAGATATCAGCTTTCAAGCTTGGACAGTACAGAACATCAATGCAAAAAAAAACATAGGAAAAAGTCTTGAGCATTTAATGGAAATCCTAATATTTGTAGTATTATTTTGGCATTGGAAGTGGGACCAACACAGGACAGCTATAGAGTCTGGTAATGCATGAGAGAGAGGTGAATGCTGCTTAAACAACGTCGAAGCTGGTAATACACTGCCTAAGATTTTGAGAGTTTATTTTTTTTAATAGATAATGAATTAAAGTTTTAGAGTAGATTTTATGAAGAATTGTTCATATAGGAATGTTTTGAACACTGTTACTCTTGCTGCAGGAAAGGTGTTTATACCCCTCAAGGTATTTACAATACAGATTCTGGAGACATCCAGTTTAGACCATTTAACATAAAATGAGATGTGGTCATTGCCTGGTGGAGTTTGTCATGAACATGCTTAGAACAGGCAGGGGAAGGGAGAAGAGAAACATGACCTGCCTGCATAAATGGGAAGCTGAAGCACCACAAAATTACCTAAAACAGAGCTTCGTAATGAGATCTTCGAAGCCCTGTTCCTTAACCAGCAGACTTCCTGCTGTACAGTCAAAGGCAGTATTGGATTTGCCTTTCATAGGAAGAGTTTAAATAAATCTGCAGTAACCTTGGATGTATTTTTTCACATTGTGGAGATGGGTGGCAGTTACACGGAACTGAAAGAATTTGGAAGATTTTAGACAAAGCATTTCTCTGCAAAACTGGAAATGCAGCATAAAGCTTGAAATTCAGTATGATACAACATGACTGTGGTTGCTGACTTCCATTGTCTAAATGGTGGGGGAAAATGATAAATAATCACCTAACAGCAAGTAAATGGTAAAGCATAATTTAATCTTAATAGTTTTTCCATTTTGATAATGTAACATGGTTGTTGTAGCAGAAAGCAATTTTGAAAATACAGGCTTCATATCATGACAGTTTTATAGTGAAGTTGTTTTGTGGTTTGGAAATGTGTAATAAAAATATTGTGTTACAAATAAACCCTAATGTCATGAGTGAACTCCAGCCCGTCAGGCACCAGAGCAGAAAGAGTTTGGGATCTTGCCCTCATCTGCAGTGCAGTTAGAGCAGGTAACCAAGCACCAAGAGATTCGCAGCAGGAGAGCAGCTTAATTATCAAAGAAGTTATTTTGAAAGACATTCAGAGTTTTTGCCAGGGGTTAGAAGAAAATTACTCATTTTTGGCTAAATGACCATTGATTAAAAAAAGAGGAAAGAAAATGGCTAAAGCCTCTTGTTCGAAGGAGGCTGTTAAACAGTACAAAATGTTGATGCTCTTTTTGGTTTTTTAAAATTATTTCAGAAAATGAAATGCCTATCTCCGCTAGAAGTTTGCCACAGGTCCTGAAAGCAGGGTGTCATTAGTATCTGTTTTATGCCAAGATAACAATTTCCAGTGCAGCATAATGATACTTTTACCTTGTGCATGAGAGATCTCCATGATTCACATCTCTACTCAGATTTGACGTTGTGCCAGCACATAGAAACCCTCTGTATGCTTTAAATGCTGATTTATAAAGAAAATTGCTGTAAGTCTGTTTCTACTGTAAGTCCTGTTTTTTAATTTCTTTCTCATGCAGAACTTATGGGTGAGTTTTACCAGTTGGTGATGTCAAACTTTCATTTAGGAGAGTTGTACCAGTTGGTTGACAAGGTGAGCAATTGCGGTTGCTAAACCTGCATTGCTTTTAAATTGGGAATGGGGCTTCTGTTAGATGGTCTAGTGTGAAACAACCGAGAAGCAGCAGTTTCTTGTCTTTCCCCAAGGTGAGAGGTTGATTCAGGGGACCAGAAGGGATGTGCTTAAAGACAGGAGGGAGAGCAGGGTTGGTTCCTGTAGCGCTGGCTGTGCATTGCAGGGCCTGACTGCCTGTGCTTTGGCGATGGTGATGTATGACCATCCCTGCGGGTATTTCCTGGAGCTGGTTGAGGGCCTGCTGTTCTCCGTCATCAGCAGATAGGAGAGCACACCTCTGGCCATGTCTCAATGCTATTTCTGTGCCATCATTACAGCATGAAGTTACTTAAGGTTGATTACTGTGCTGAGTGCTGAGTGAAGCTGGAGCTAGTTCCCTAAGCCCAGCTCGTGCCGGAGGATATGTATCGCAACATTAAAACATCAAACAGTTTGGCGCTCTCTGAGCTATTTGCTGGAGTAAAAGGCTTAAAAAAAAAAAAAAAAGTGTTGAGTTTTAATATTGTGTAACGATTTTTTTGCTTCATACTTCAGTGCCCGGAGGGTGGGAAGTGGTGTCTGGGGCACTCTGCAGTAGTGAGCAAAGACTTCCCCAACTCTGTTCACATCCAAGATTTTGCTGCTTACTCTGCAAGACAAATAAGGAGAAGCTGTAGGAGTCCAGATCAGCTGGGTTAAGGGCTTCACTGTGAATGCCATGCCTTGGGATGTAATGATGATGCCCAGGTTTCATTCCCCCTGGAACTGTAGAAAGTGGCCATGTGGAATGCCAGGCTGATATAAACCTCTTGGAAACAGACTTGAATTACCCTGTACCCGTCCCTGCTGCTTTGGTAACAACAAAGCTGCTAACAAGGGGAAGTAATTCAGTGTGTTCCAGTGATAAGAGAGGAAACTTCAGGGTCAGTTGATTTATTCTGCTGATGGCCTGTGCTGTAGTACTTTGGCCATGGCATCCCCTCTCTCCTTCTCCAGGTGGTGTTACCTCATGGATCAAGACAATTTAATCAGATACCAATTTGATTTAATTCTTGTTATAAACATTGATGCTATTTTGGTGAAAAGTACAGTTAGAAAATCTCCAAGAAAACCTCATGGATTACTAGACAGACCCACTTAAGACAGAAGAAGGGAGTGAGAGAAAAAGGAACATTTCTTAGGAAAGGAGGAACTTGAAGGTAAGAGCTGAGGCTCTAGGGGTCCAGGTTCTGTTCACACCTCAGGCATTGACTCCCCTGGTCATCTTGCTTTGGCCTAGTCAGCATATACTCTGTGTCTTCATTCCTCAGCTTCTGTAACTGTGAAAGTCACAAATCCCTTCTGACAGGAAAAATACGACAATTTATTGATTGTGAGTACTGTAAAGAACTGAAATACTGTGCTCCTGAGTGTAATAAAAACGTAGATAGAAATAAATTAGATATGCTTCTAACCACTCATGAATCCTTGTGCTGCAGAGTGTCAGCTTAGGCAAGGCAACTCCTATTCATAGCCTGAGTCTTCTCACCTGCAAAATGAAGGTGAAAATTCATACAGCTCTTGTGGAATTAGCTAAAAATCTGCTGATTAATTTAAATAAGTAGTTTTGTATTTGCAGTACAACATTATTCTGTTCCAAGAGGCCATGACATTTTGCTCTTAGTTTTAGACATGTTTTTGCCTATTTAATGAAATTCTACACAGTTTGTTAAAAGAACATTTTAGTAGTCACTCATAATCAGTGAATTGGAAAACAGAACATGACAGATACAGCAAATAAATGATCTATCACTTAATAATACATGAATAATAAATGCATATAATTTAATTTTATATATATATATGCACACACACACACAGAATTCCCCTAGTTCAGAAGAGCATAACAGGAAGTTTGTCTCTCTTTGGCATAGAAGTTAGAAACAAGCTTCACATGAATATGTGAATAAACGTCTGCAGTTCCAGAAAACTTGGATCAGGTCCTTAAATCCATTCATAGTTGGGGCAGTTTCCCATGTAGAATCCTAAAAAGCAGGAGCAGGGCAAGTATCTTATTAGGCTGCCATGAGAGTTGGTTCACTAGTGGTTGGCTTTCCAGTTGGTTGAGGTGGGATATAATCCTGAATGGATTTTTTTCCTTTTGGATTGTGGATCACTCTAAGAGGGTTGAAATACATCACCTTCTTTTTGCAGGTGGTTCCTTCTGGTACATGCTTCGCTGCCATCATCTGTTTCAGAAGCAGGTGAAGAGGACTTTTTCTGTGCAGTATTTGGTTTTTTTAGTCTGCTAGATCTTACTGTTAGGAAATGGTTCCTGGTACTTAACCCACATTTTCTTGTGCTGAGTTCTATGACATTACATCAGACTACACTAAATAATGATTTTTCTCTGCCCCCACTTTGAGAATTTGATTTACAGCTTATTTTTCATACAAATAACTGTAAAATGATAAAGTTATTAAACAACTAGGCATCCAGTAGGAGAAAATAATGAAAGCAGAAACATTTTTGAAGACTTCTGTGTTATTAGGTGCAATGACACAGGGAGAATGTAATGGGAAAGCAAGCTGGAGCTTTCTAATACACCTCAACAGTTTAAAATAAAGATCCTTGAAGCAGAAGGGGGTTAATGTAACTGGAAATGGTTGGTTTTCATCTCTCTCCTTTCTTTCCCTGAATTGTACCTATTGTACGTTTTTGTTCTGTTGGAAACTTTCTGCTTTTTTACACCTGTTGAAAACACACTGTGAGGCTGAGAAGGATTTACCACTGAATGTTAAATTTGCCTGCCCTACTATTTTATGCATTTGCAATTTGTCCTCTTGTCCCTATTCTATAAATAATGAGCCCACTGCCCTGGCAGTGTGTTGTGCGTGGAGCTTTTTCTATGTAAACAGTGAGTGTGAGTCTGTGTACAAGCAGTGAGTCAGGGCAGCCTTTCACTGTGCCCACAGCCATGGGCTTCCTCCTGTCCCACCAGCAGAACTGTAGATACAAACCTCTGATGCAAGAAGTCTTTTCTTTCTTGCATGTTTGGCGAAGCTCCATTTTCAAAGCTCTTTCCACTGCACCGTGAATGTTTAAACAATCTCAGAACAAAAAGACTCCTGCGGTCCAAGGCTTGTTTCGGTTAGTTCTTCTGCAAAGATGTCAGTTTGCCATTGGTGAAACACAGAAAGTAAATAATTGGTGACTCTGGCTTCCTTATATTTCTCTCTGAGGACATTTATATTATCTATGTGAGCAGCACATTGCCGTTTCAAAAAACCAAGATCAGGCTGTTTCCCATTTTGAATGAGATGGAGTTAAATGCCCATCACTAATACACTCAGGAAGGGAACTGCCCAATTTCTGGCTGTGGCAGGTTGTTTGCCCTCTGTCGGTGTCATCTCTGAAGCACAGAGAATTTGATGCATCCAGGTAAGTGTCTGTGCTGGCCTTCCAAAGCCTACATGTCCCTCCACTGCTTTGAAACAGTCTAGTTTGTATTTCTATGCCTAAACGTAATGGCCAGGACTTAGAAAGTGCAGAAAACTCATTATATAATTTCTTTACCACTTTGTTCACTCAGAGGAAACTTTGGTGGTTCCAGAGATTCCATCATGTGGCCTCTGTTCTGTACATGGTTTTGAACCAGTGTAACCCCTTCTTTTGGGTGGTTTTTTTTTTTTTGTCCTTAATGATGTCCTGCCCTATGAGGAAATGACCTCTTCCCTTCTCCAAGAGAGGAAAAATCCATATGATTTCAGCATTGTCTGGAAAAGCACCAAGGTTCTCTGGCAAATATTAATCACTATTATTTAAAATATATGTGGCTATTTATACCACAACATCCGATACAGTTGTTGCAGGATTCTTATTCCTGTTCCTGGTTGACTGCTATTGTAGTTTACAGTGTGATGATGAAAACACATTCACAGGGAGATAGCAGGGCTGTCATGTTAGGTGCTATCTGTATATTTAGTGTCCCTGATCCTATTTCATTGTAACATGTAGTGAAGTTCTGCAGCAGTTTACCTGCCCTTAGTGTCAGACAGGTGGGATGCAGGTACAGAGATAGGTTAAAGCTGTCCTGGACTGATGAGGGGCTTTGTGTGGATGAACAGACAGGTTTGGGATTCATACTTTGATGCCTGTTTGGATTTGCTTGTAAATGTTTTGCTTCTCTAAACTGTTAGCATTTGTTTTCCTAAAGTGTTGGGAGTTTTGTGTTAATTCTGCTTGTTTTAAAGCACAATTGAAATGAGATTAGTTTAACTCTGGGTATGAAATTTGTCAGAACGGATAAGGCTCTGTGACAGGGACACAAGAGAGCAGCACAGAGATACTTGCTCAACGACTGGCACATAATATTTGCATGGCTAACTTGTCAAAACTACTTTCTGCTCTCCTCAGCCCTGAAGCACCAACCTGGCTCATGAGAACTGGGCTTCTGTCTTCCTGCTTCATACTTCATTGCCAAATAGCCCAAGGACGAGCAAAAAATAATTTGGGATTGCAAATCATCATTGCCAATTAGGATATAGGAATCCAAGATTTCAAATATTCCTTTGGGAGGGCTATTGTAGTGTCCTACAAGAGCTGTAGGGATTGCAGCACAGGCAGCTGATGAGACAATTCGTTCCTTCCTCCTTTTCACACACGTTTATTTCTCCTACTGTTTTCTGAAGTGTCCTTGTAACTAACAAGGGGTGATTTAAGATGCTGGCCTGGGTATGGGAATGTTTGCAAGGTCTGGTGCAATCCAGATGTGGTTGATCCAATGATTTTTAGAATATTGCTTGCACAGAGCAGTGCTTCTCTTTTGGGACAATGGGAGGCACAGTGGAAAGAAGAGCTGTTCTGCCAGGAGAAGAGTTTTGCCTTCACAGGAAAGGTGTTTGGCCTGGTATTTGTGCTTTGTAGCAGAAATAATGTGGACTAAGCTGCTATTTTCTTTTTTCCAGTGGTTGTCAAAAGAGACCATAAACATGCAAACACAGTCTGGCTCTGCTGCTGCTGCTTTGGAGCGTTTGTCTGTAGCTTGTTCCTAGGACACAAGGAGAGGGTCCCCTGGATTTGCTAAATAGAAATGGAGAATGAGGAGCAATGAGATCAGCTGATGCTTTCTTACCATCTTGATGTCCATACCTCACAGGTTTATGAAAACTTAACAACACTGTGTTCTCCACGTTGTTAAAGCACATAATCTCAAATCTCTGTCTGTGAAGGAGCCTGATTCTAATTCACTCCCTGAATAACACATGATAGTCAAAGCAGCAGACATTGGGATAGACTTGGTTCCAGTCACAATTAGTCAGAACAAAATAGATAGTAACAACAGTCAAAACAGTAGAAGTACCGACATAACGCCTCTGAACCAAGTCAGGAAATTAATTCCCTCTGCCTCTCGCAGATTTCTCTGTACTTTCTTCTTCTGTGTGAATCTCTCTGAGTTCTTAACAGTGAGCACATTTGACCAGTTTTCTTGTTCTGAGGAACTTCCTTTCATTTAAAGTGAATCTACCACCTATCCAGAGTGCACATGCAAGACTCCACGATATGCAAGACAGCTCATAAAATTTCATCAGTTTTTCCAACTGCCCCAAATCACCTCAGTTAGCTTAATGTTGTTGCATTCTGCTGACTTCAGCAGCAGTGAGGAATCAAAGGCAGTTGCTCACTTGAGTTGTTCTATGGCCGTGACTTGCACATGCTCCTGGGTAAGCAAAATCCTTCACATGATGCTATACCATGGCCTGAGCATTTTCTGCTTTTGCTGGGGCTACGGTCTCAGACCTTAAAGTGTCTGTCACTCAAGGGCTTTGAAGTTTGTGTTGGAGATGCTTAGCCCTGTTTCCAGAAATGACTCCACCTCTTTTTTTTCCCCACATCCGTATACTTGAAACAATTATTTGGCCTCTGGCAGCCAGTTTCAGTTACTTAGCTACCTGCATACCACCAGGTCTGAAGAGCTTCTGTCTCTGAGCTGTATTTACAACAGGAGTTCAACTGAAAACTTTAGCAGAATTGTTCATCCCCTCCCCACCTTTTTGCTGCCAGCTTAGTTTAGATATCTGTATCCTGTGCCAAGAAAAGGCCTGTGAAGTGCCACAGTCAAATGACGTGAGGGGCTGAACTCAGCTTTCAGCTACCTGTGGTGTGGGGCAGCAGCTGCGGTGCTGCTCAGAAACACCAAGCCCCCCTGGAGAGTTCCAATTCTCTCATCTTACTCCAGTGGATCTAAGGTGCTGGGCTCGAAGCTCCTCTCCGTCTGACTGATGCAAGATTCATGCTGCTGAGGGCTGGAGGGGGAAACTGCATCTCGGTCAGATCATGTTAGAAGAGTTATGCATAAGGAGTGGGCAGAAGTCCCTACCGCATACTTCAAAGAGTTTCTTCTCTGATTTGTGAATATCTTTTTGAAGGGGAAGAAAGAACAACACTGCTACCACAAACATAAATTCCCACAGTGATAATAAAGGTCCTTAAGCCCCTGGTGTATTAATTACTGTAAAGAAAAGGCAAGATATGCATTTATTTTATTTTTAATTAAATTTAGGAAAGCAAACAGACTGCATTTTGAAGAGTTCCTTTGAATGTTACGATCTGTCCTGTGTTCATTTCTGTATGTTATATTTTAAAATGGTTTTTTGGGTTAAATCCAGCAAGCCCAGATTTGTCTTGTGATATGCAAGTGAAGACAGATCGAGCAATTACGCACACACACACGCGTGTGTGGTTTATATATAAATCTATGTGCAGTTTGTTCCTGTGTAAGAAGCAAGCAGCTGAGGTGTGAAGCCGGTGCTGTGAGCTTCTTGTCAATAGAAACTGTAGCTTTAATTTCTCACCTAGCAGACCGGCAAGCTTTTAAACGCCTGGAGGTCTCACGCGCTGTCCATACAGAGCAGGAGAATATGGTCCGTGCCCCACCCAGGAGCTCACAGAGAAAAGGTCACTGGACTTGATGTGAATTTCTAGTTTTTCTTGCCAGAGCAGGGAGAATTGGTAAAACAACAGTTATTCTCTCAATCAAAATTGACGCACTGGCCTATTCCCAAAGTGGTTCAACCACTTTACCCAAAGGGGTCCTACCAGTACAGTCCAGTCTCAAAGTTATTGGAGTCTGCAGGGATCCAATGTCCCCAGTGTCATCCCTCTGAGGCACATTCTTAGGAAGCGGGTTTCTGACTCAGATGCAAATGCTGTAACATGACTTGTCATCCCATTGGGTAACTTGGGAGCTTCCTCTCCATCCTTACAACGCTGCTGCTCTGTGCTGCCTTTGTGGACAGAAGTTGCTGGCCAGGCGGGATCTGACACGCACACTTCTCCTGAGGGAACAAATGGGGCAAAAGAGTCAGGGGATTTATTAGCCTTCCTAGTTCAAGCAAAATTCAAAAGCAGATGAGAATTCATCCTGTGATAGCTCAGACTTACTGCAAGAATGGATGAACATCTCGTGTTGGCAGTGTAGGATTCCCTGTGCTCCTTGAGCATATGGCAGAGAAGTGGAGTTTGTTTTGGAGTACAAAATACAAGTTGCATAAACGTCAATACTTGCAGGTTTCGGGAATTTTCTACAGCCAGTATGAGAGAGCTCTGCACACACTAAGGAAATAAATACATTTATCTTCAATTAGGTGATTTTTTGGCCTTAAATGTAGTACTGATGTATTTATGAGCTTTGGATTTCACTTTGTGTTCTTTTTTTTGTGCCACATATGAGATGTGTGTAGGACTGTAGGACGCTTACTTACAGTGCTTGCTGTGTTTGTTCAGAGTTACATGCTGAGTGTTTCACTGTGGGCCACAGACTGGTGGGATGATCAACTTTTCCAAACCTGGCACAGGTAATTAATTGTGCCGCATGGCATCGAGAGCTGTGTGTGCCCAATTAATTACTTTGTGTCTCTGCCTGTAGTGATGACAAAAATGCCAAACCAGTAAATTCCATAATGTGCAAAAAAAAAGATTGAAAGTATTTCTAAATCCTCAACATGGCAGCATTTTCTTCTTCTTCACAAAGCTGTTGCCTCTGTGAAAAGTCCAAAGGCCCAAGTATTTCATAGAATGAAAGAATGATTTAGGTTAGAAAAGACCATTAAGATCATCAAGTCCAACCATTAAACCAACTAAACTATGTCCCAAGAGCTCTGGATCTACATGACTTTTAAACACATCCAGGGGTTGCAATTAAACCACTGCTCTGGACAGCCTGTTCCAAGGCCTGATGACTCTTTCCATAAAGAAGTCTTTCTAATCTAAACTTCCCCTGGTGCAGCTTGAGGCTATTTCCTCTTGTCCTATTGCTTGCTTCCTTAAGCCCTTCTCCTGAGTTTGGCAGCTGTGCTCAGCTGATTGGGGCAAGTAAGTTATTCTTTTACATCAACGGATGGCATAAAAGTTAATCACAAGCTAACCAGTTTTGGTGTTTTGTGTATTGCACAGAGTACCTGCTGCAAACTATTTTTACTTTTTCTGGTGTGATTAAATATCTCTTGGAAATCATCCAGAGCTGGTGGTGATGTCTCCAGATGTACTTGCTTACCATCATACTGTAATAGATGTCCCCAGGAATCTACTGGGGCTCTCTGTGGGGCTTACTTCATTGAAAGTAAGACTGGCAGCTTGTTTTCTCATTGATAACTCTGAATAACGAATAAATTAGAGGGAACCACTAACTCCTCTGAAATGTTTTGTAAGATGGTAGAGAGACTAAATTTCCTGAGTAATCCTGTGAATGACTGTAACCCAGTGACTTAGATGGTGATACCTTTGGTTTCTGGGTCAAGTAGTCATATATATGCAGAGCGAGCCGGCAGAATCTGTCTGCATATTTCTGTCTTGTGTGTGTGTGTTTGTTTACAATCTGCCTCTCTAATGAATTTATATCCTTGGAAGAACTGCATCCAAATTGGACAAGACAGGATTATGTGACCTAGATGTTTTCCACCACTATATTGTGAGGTGATCAAGGGTTGGAGGGCTTGTTTTTCAGTCAAATTAGTCAGCTGACCTCATGACCTAGAAGAAAAGTGCATCTTTCTAGAGAGAATGTTAATCCTATTGCATGTTGTAGGGTGGGAAAAAGTCCTCTAACTTAGTTTTATTTTATCAGACACTGTACGTGCAACACAGATTATTTTCCTCTGCACATCTGATATTCTTTAGGCTTGTCAAAGAAACATTCTTGTGAAAAGTCAGTGGCACTGACAAGCATGTTCTAGACGAAATGAAATAGAAAAATAGATTTCAGAAAGAACATAGTTTTCAATTTACTGTTTTAAATAATGTTCTGAACTGTTTGGCAGAAAGGTGCAAAGCTGAAAATGTCTTATTGTTGCCAAATCTGCACGTTGCACTGTGAAAAATAAATCTCAACTGGAAGGTGTTGCCCATCACTAGCTATAGATCTCCTTCTTTGTTCTGATTTTAGAAAAACTAATCATTTAAAGGCCTGCCCATCTCCAAGTATCATGGGTTGCAATTTGGTTAGCAAATCGCTGAGTTAAGCTCACCATTATTCATCAGTGGACAGGAGTCCCACCAATATTTTTGTTAACATCAGGTTAGAACAGGAAAAAGCTTGAGAATGCTGATCGACAGCATTCTATTCCCTTTACATTATTGTAGGGGTTTCTAGGCACTAAGTCCAGAAAGAGAATTTTTAATCTAATGTTTGATTCAAGAAAGTACCTGGTGATTTGACCCCCTTGTTCCTCGATCTTGCATCTCCTCCTGCGAAATTCAAGTCCTTGTAGGCACTTTCTGATACTGCGGTTCCCACGCATCTCTCTTTGTCAGCATATTTAGGGAGAGGCTGGGAGGCAATAGGGAAAGAACATCCTCTTTTTAGACAAAAATAACTTTTATTCATAAGAGAGTTTAAGATATCTCTTTGAACAGCTACTGCTGAGGTCTTTTTTTTCCTTTTTTTTTTTCCTCTCTCCAGCCCTTAAAACTGCTCTTTCAGTTTGGAAAGCAAAATCCTAAAAAATGTCTTCATTGGCCATTCATCTCCCTGGAAAACTGGACTAGATTATTTCTTTCTGCTTCACACTCTGATTATTAGTTGGGTTTCATGTAGTGTACATAGGGGAGAGTAGTAGATAGGTGGCTTAGTGCTGTTACACAGCAGGCAGTGAAATTGATGCACTGCCTCTTCACCAGAGGCAAACCCTTATTTCTGCCTTGCCTTAAAGGAACTAGGTGGCTCTGAGACCATCCAAAGTATAACTGGGGCAGAGGCAGCAGTGTTAGTATAGTGGGGAAGACTGAACCTGTTTCAAGTTTGTATTTGTAGAGGTCAGAAGCAAGAGAGTTAAGGAGGAGAGATGGAGAAATTCAACCTTTCTCTCCCAAGAAAGCACAGATGTGCAGCCTTCAATTAAGTGCAAGGAAAAGAGGGAATTCTGACTCCAGACCATTTTTCATGCTCTTCACTATGGAAACTGTTTCCACAGCTGCCTCTGCTGTCTATTCACTGGATTTTATTATTTAGGCATTTTCACACAGAAAACACTGAGCTTGGTAGATTGGCCAATAGATGCTGAGTCCTAGTGAAGTCTGGTAGCTGTGTTTGCCCAGAGGGGACCTTTCCCTTCCCACCAGTGTGATTGCCTTGTACTGGGCATAGGGAGATTTAGCAGCACTTGTGTTTTATGATGCACAGCTCAAATGGAGTTCACCTAAATGACTTTAGTTTTTGGCAGTTGTTCCTGGAGCTTGACAAGTAAGAGGACATTGCCAGAGGTTTAGGCGGGGGGGTGGAGTTCCTTGTTTTTTTAATTAATTTTTTTTTTACTTAAATGTAAACATTATGTTAAACTGAGCTGAAATCAAAGAATTAATGATCTCCAGAATAGTGACATTATGGAGGTATGACACTGGTTTTAGAGATAGCCATCATCAGCAAACTTGGTTAGAACTGGAAAGTTCTGATTTTTTTTTTTTTATTATTATTATTTCTTAAGGTCCTCTTATGCAGTGTTTGCTTTCCATGCTGTTTATTGTGTGGTTATTGCCTCAGCAAATTGAGATGGGTTTGAGCTGAAGG
Organism: Phoeniculus purpureus; assembly: GCA_028565055.1. Lineage (NCBI taxonomy): Eukaryota > Metazoa > Chordata > Aves > Bucerotiformes > Phoeniculidae > Phoeniculus > Phoeniculus purpureus. The sequence goes on along the minus strand of JAOXOE010000441.1, from coordinate 10,300,667 downwards.
AGGCTCAAGGGAGACCTTATTGCTGTCTACAACTACTTGAAAGGAGGTTGTAGAGAGGTGGGTGTTGGTCTCTCGTCACAAATAACAAGTGATAGAACAGGAGGAAATAGTCTCAAGTTGCACCAGATGAAGATTAGGCTGGACATTAGGAAGAACTTCTCTGAAAAAAGTCATCGGGCCTTGGAATAGGCTGCCCAGGGAGGGATTGAATCAACATCCTTGGATGTGTTTAAAAGTTATGTAGAGCCTTAGGGACATGGTTTAGCAGTGGACTTGGTACAGCTGGGTTAATGGTTGAACTTGATCTTAAAAGGTCTTTCCCAACATAAACGATTCTATGATTCTATGAGATCTGCTTTCTGAAATCCAGACAAGGTACCTCAGTCAGAAAATGCCAAAGTCTCTTTGGTGGCAATTCAGAATTAGTGCCCGGCAATTTACTAAGTGGGGTATCTTACCTTACGGGCCTTGGGTTCATCGGGCTTATACTCAAGATCTTGATTCTGCTGGATCCTGATAAAATTCCCAGGAGTCTTGTCTGATTTTGACAGATTTGAGACAGAGCCATGGGCTGAGACCATGCACTACAGGGATTTATTCCTTCAGTGAGCCAGATGCTGTTGAATTATCCACATTCAAAAAGGTCTTTGAATACGACAGCCTAGACTAAGGCAGTATTTTAATGAAGGGAGATTTTAATGAAAGAGATTTTGGGCCAGAATTATCGACTCAGTAATGTGCTTTGAGGCCCACTAAGAAGCCACTTTATGAACAACTCTAGCTTCTTTCATTAGGACCACGTCACCAAAACTTCATGCTACTTCAGACTTGAGACTGTTGGTGTGGACAGTTAAGAGCTTTACCTTATCTTAGTCAATAAGAAACCAGTCTGTCTATTTTAGAGAGACCTAAAATTGAAAGGACAGGTGACTTGGATGCTCAGAAGCCAGAGAACCCACACTTTTCCCCAAAATTAAGACTGTTGCTGATAATACAAGAATGTCACATGCACGTTATTCTTAGTGTCATAAACTGAACGTGTTTGACATGAAAATCATGTAGTCAGTAGTCTTTGCACAGGTTCAGTTCTATTCTGAACAATGTATAAACCTGACTGGAGTGACTGGAGTTACTCCTGCTTTGCTCTGGGGTAACTCATAGCATGCCTTGGCCTTCGTTGCATCATGTTCAACTGTAGCTCTGGTGAAATCTGTGCTGGGCTGTTTAGGGGTAAATGTAGAGCTGTGTTTGTGAGCTGGCTGCGATGGGATGTGCACGTGCCAGCAGCTCAAAAATGATGAAATGTTGCTTTTTAATTTGGTGAGAGTTGGGTTTAGCGTGATGTGTGGCTGCCATAAAACCTAACACGAGCCTGTGTGTAGCAGAGTCATTTTTGTTTGCATAATCTGATGGGTGTTGACTTGCATAATCTTTTCTGTGTGTGCTGGCACTACCTGTGCTTCACAGAAAGCTTAGAGCTTGACTGTCATCAGTAAAGGGATCCTAGTTATTAATTGGTGATGCCTTTCTGCTCTGTAGACTGAAATGTATTTCCTTGGGAATTCTTTAAATTCAGAATAAGCTTAAAGTTAATCTGTAGACTGAGCAGTAGGAGACATGGGTCTACAAATGGATTTCCCATCCTGCAAGTGAAGGGAGTACATAGACCTTTTAGCCCCTTGGCTTTCTCAGGTGGATAAAATCTGTGGCATAGTTTCTTTCCACCCAGGAGATGAACTATCAACTTGTCAAGCAGTGTGATGGCACTGTTAGTGGTCTTAATTGCTTACAAAGGATGACTGCAGTCCTCCCTCATTTGTACTGATTTAACTCATAAGTAGTTCCACTAATCTCAGTTAGCCTTCCCCTTGTTCACATGCTTTTAACCAAGATCAGATTATGTATTTTTTCAGTGGCATCTATTTTGTTTATTGACTTGAACTCCCTTGTTTTACTGCTGCCAGTGTCACAAGTATCACTGTGTGAGTTATGAAGGCTGATACCTCCTCCACTGCAGAGCTGGATGTCACATGTGCTGTGTGGAAAGGATTAGTTTGCTATTTTCCTAATATGATGAGGAAGGGCTTCTCATACAGTGAAGAGGAATACATGGTGAAGAACATGACGAGAACATTTGCTGTCATGACAGATTGCACAGTGTGGTTATGGTTTATGTTACCAGGGTACTCAGAGCTGTGTCCAAAGGAGAAAGGGAGAACCCGCATTTCTATCTCACCATGGTATATCCTTCTACATGCTAGGCAGCATAGACTAACTGCCTTTTCATGAAATACACATCTATTTTTAAGAAGCAACTTTGAAAAGAAATCACGCAAGCAAACAACCCATCAATTGAATCAATTACAAGTGGCAGAGGTATGGTTATTGCTGACTTAGCCATGTTTAATCCAGCTCTATCTCTGTGATCTTGAAAGAAGAGTGACTGGCTCCAGTGAAGGTACAAATTTTGTCACAGAAGGCCTGTATGCTGCTCAATTTGCTGACCCATTCTAGTTCAATGGGCACAGCAAGTTCCACAGTGTGTGCTGTGTTATGTAAAGACTGAACTAAGAGTTTGGAGAGGGCATGTTACAGGTGCAGACAGCTCAGTGAGAATGAATGGGTTCTGTTACCCGCTGCTGTGGAACAGGTAGAAAGAGCAAGTGCAAGTGCAGCACATTGCGCGTCCTGCTCTGTTCTAAGGAGAAAGACAAAGGGCCTTCTCAAAAACACCTCAGAAGTACTTTTCATCTTTTACCAAGCTGAATACATCAAACCTGAGTATTCCTGTGTGGCAGGTTAACATTACCAATGGAAAAAGCAAAGAATGAGGCCCAGATTTAAATAGACCTTGTAGCAGTTAGGTCCATGTTGGCTGGTACCTATAAATGACTGTTCTTACAGGGTGGTCCCACAGGTCTTTTGAGGTCCTATTTTGTGCCTTAACAGGACAAGTATACCCATTTGTTGTCAGCCATAGCCCAGAAAAAGTGTTTTTTCTTACCTGACATGAGAACAGAATGTTCTCTTGCAAGACATAGCTCAGCCCTGTTCCAGAAGAAGCAGTATCACATTCATGAAGTCACGATGACCTTCAGTTATGAAGAGGCATAGCTGTCAGCTGCTCATCTTTCACTGTTCTATCTTAATTGTAATGCTGTGGTGCCTACATTTTCTGGTCAGAGTGGGAGACATGTTGTACTAGTTGCTGTACAGATTGTACCAACTGCTGCCATGCTGCATGCCCTCACTCCCAAGATAGAAAGAGCAAAGGAAACAACATCCTGTGTCATTGATGGGGAATTGAGACTCGGAAAAAAGTGATTGATCACTGATGCAAAAGGGATTTGTAAGAGAGAAAGAGAGTTAATGTGGGTATTTTGGAGTTGGACATGTAGCATTTCCGTGTCAGTGTGGCTAAGCTCCTATTGCTTAGGGAAGGGAATTATCTTCTAGGCTTTCACCTCCATCAGGTGTCTGAGCTGGTGTACTACAGAAATAAGAAAATACTTGCAGGTGGCATGAGAAGATTGAGCTGCTGCTTGTGCCATTATTGTCATCTTCTGCAGTTTGAAGTCTATGTGAAACAACATGTGTCTGAAGTTTGGGGTTACTAAGCAATTTTTTTGGTGCTTTAATCCATACCTATCCTCTATGAAAACAGGCACTTGGTGTCAGTAAGGTTCACTGCCATGAGGGTCTACTGCTGGGGGTCACCCAGCTGATGCTACTAGCAGAGAGCAGGGATGGGTGTAGCCCTCTCCATCTTGTGTGTCCTGAATGTATGTGCTACTGCCTTCCATTCCCAACATGATCGTTCACAGAGAACTCCGCGGGGGGAAAAAAAAATCTCTTTAAATTTGAAGCAGTAACAATTTTGAAATGATTCCCTGAAGCTTAGTAGCTTCACAAACAAACAAATAAACCTCTTATAAATACCTACAGGAAAAACAACCAAACCCCTTAATTGCAAAAGATGCCTCCATGCACTAAAAATCTTCGCCTTGTTTTCCTGTCAGGCCTCATTTCCACCAAGGCATTCTGTCGTAAAGGCCAGCAGGACTGCTGTGATGTAGGAGGAGATAAATACATATGACAAAGGATGTGGAGGGGCAGAGCCCTGCCTTGACATTGACACAGATAATTGAGTTATTGGGGAGTTAGTGTAAAAGTTCACTGTTTCTTGGGAGAGATGTCATGTGGCATTCTGGTTGTGGGAGAAGTAAGTATCCTCTGGCAATTTCTATACTTGCTGGTTTTCCCCTTTCAGTCAATGCTACTAATTCCTTTTGGCACTATTTTCAGCAACTCCTGAACAGTTGTTTAAGAAAAAAATGCTCTAGATATGTTGCAGTGTGTGTCGTCTGGTCACCTTGATAGAGATCACTGGCAGGTGGAGTCCTGCAAGACAGTGCCACTGACAACAAGAAAACCATTTCATATTCACATGTGCTTATGTAGGGCTGCCAGAATGTAACCTTCTCTCCACACTATGTTAGTGGCAGCCCTTGAGATGGAAATCTATTTTTTTTTATATATATATATATATAAAAAATTCTTTTACATGAAACTTGCATTTTTGGCATCTAATGTGCATAGAAAGGCAACTATAAATGTTTGAAGTTCCAAGTAGTGCCATTTGTTAAGGCATTGTGGTGTACTGGTAATCTTGTTTATAGCATCTTTGCCTTTTTCACCAGGAGGTAGTAATTTACTGCTGCTTATACAAACACCAAATGAGACACTGCTGCTTTAGGTCAGCTCTGCTGCTCAGTGAGAGGCAAAGGGAACGTGGCTTGGCTTCATTGGTTCTTTTCCAGGCTTTCCCCACCTTTTTCCATCTTTAGCCCCCCTACTTTATTTCTTCTGACCTGGTTTGGTTCTGTCTGGAGGTGTATGCACACGTTTGGGATATGATGCTTTGGGATTCAAGACCTGATAGTCCCAGAGAGCTTTTTCTGAATTGTCCAGTGTGTCATACAGTAGCTTCCCATGTTTCTTTAGAAGCCCAACCACATACAGACACTTGTAATTCTGGGCAGATCCATTAGGTGCACTTCTCTTGCAACCAGGAGGCCTTTGCACCTCCAGACACTCAAATAACTTCTCAGTGTCTTTAACAAGGATGTTCTCACACGCCCTGTGGAACTCTTCAAGTTGCTTGTGCATGCAGCTAATTACTTTGAGATTGGAACAGCACCTTTGAAGCATGTCCACGAAATACATAATTAAAGAATCTTGTGTTCGATCATACCGTTGGACAGCTAATTGAAAATCACATTGTGTCTCCATAATGAGACAAATAATATATGCATTTGTGCACTAATGAAATGACTCGTCCCATAGTCTTTTCCCTTTTAATTGCTACGATGGCAACTGGCAGAAGAGGACCACGTGCTGGGCTGTCCTTGATCAGCAAATCTAGCAGACACAGAGTTACTGTTAGGGACTGCTGTGAGTTCAAATAAAAGAGGTTCTGAAGGATGGGTCTGCTGCTTCCCACAGTTTCTGTACAGATGTGTGAGTTGGGCAGAAGATACTGGGTTTCCTGTTGTCTGAGAAGTCTGTGGCTAGCACAGCATCTGTCGAGGCTTCAGAAACAGAGTGGATGTATATGTGGTGGGGAATGGCTGGAGAGGTTTTTACTTCTGTCTGGCCATGGGGTCATGCCCAGTTGGCTCTGCTACAGTAGAGGGTCCCTGCAGAGCTGCTAGTATTTTAGGAAGAGAAAGTTGGGGTTGCCAAGCTCCAAATAGCATCCGGAAGCAGTAAGTTGTCCTCAGTTGTTCTCTTGGGGATGTGGTGACTCGGGAAGTATTAATGCAAGAAGTACATCCCTTTAGCCATGTCCCCTCTGGTTTTTATTCCTTCAGGACCTATCTTGCTGCCTGTGTAGGGGAGAGCTGTGCTATGTTTTGAGATCATACCATAAATATGTTTCTTGGAACACAGTTGCCCTCCCCTCCACCATATGTTATATGTTTGTGGAAGACAGGCATTCCCTGAGCAGTAACTGGTTGCTTACCTTTCTTGCTGCAGTTTGTAGATACAAGGAGAGACAAGATTTCCTGTATAATGCTCATATAACTGTATAATGTATAATGTACAGTTATTTGCAGAAACTAAGGTTGCTAAAGAAGAAAATTAATTTCAGGATAAACATGTATGAGGAAAATTCCAGCCTGGTCTGCCTCTCTTAAATTGCCCTCTGGTGACAGTATCCATAGGAAAGATGACTCTGAGATGTCACATCTTCCTCACAAAACTCAGACCTGGATCAGGGCTTAACTTCAGTGGATCTCACAGTCTTATTTTTACAATGATGACTTGCATGATCTCTCTATCATCACAGCAAGAAGAGATTTCTGGCCATTCATTTGACCACAGAATTTCCTGGAAAGGGCTAGTTCTTTCAGGTTAGCATTTACACGTATGTATATTCATGTATACATACATTATGTGAAATAAATGAAATTAAGTTGTGTTACGTTTCTCAGCCTCCAGCCTCCACACAACCAGTCACAGCTTTCCTATGTAGCTCTTGTACTTTCTGACATCGAAAAAAATGCGATTGTGCATTAGTGCCAGGGAAACAAAGACAAGTGACGAGTCTGCTGATGCTGCTTTTTACATTTAAAATCATGCAACATATCCAGGGGGTTAGGATGCATTTTCTCAGGGGGTTCCTCTGACCTGAGTTCCTACTGTTTACCTTTTCAAGTCGCAATCTTCTAATTAGGCTGGCACGGTTTTGGGGAAGGTTACAGTCACTTCGACTGGTTTCAAACCCTGCGTTACTAAATTAGATTCTGCTGCTGCTAGAGCCTGACAAAGATCTGGCTTCCAAACAAAGGCAAAGAGGAAAGAATGAAGCAGCAGACCCTGCAAGGAATAGAATATTGTCTGTGTGATTAAAGCTCTTTTATTAGGCTCTGGTCTGTAATGGGAAAGAAAAAGCATGATCTCCACTGATCTGCATTTTAAACAATGTTGAGGATTAACAGAGGGGCAGCAGATGCACCTATTGAGCTGTAAAGGAAGGGATTCAAAGCTATATCGTGCAGATGGGAGATTATTGTACTGTACCTCCCCGCATGTGCCAGTCGGTCCTCCTGCTGCTCTGCAGAGCAGCACTGATCGTCTCCGTCAGCCCTCCTTGTCCCAAAGCACACGGCACAAAAAACCTGCCGCAGCCACCGCGGCCGCTACCCAACCTAAGCAGACAGAAACTGAGCTGTGGCAGCCATTCTGCTGCTGCCAGGAAGATGGTGATATGGGCACCCAAGGATTATAACATCCCTCCCCAAAAGAGGCTTGCAGCCAGCCTAACCCTTAACGTTTGAACAGCTTGGTCTATGGACGGTACCTTTTGCTGTGCTACAGAGATGTCCTTTCCCTAGAGCAGAGAGGGGGAAAGCACAGGCGAGAACAGAGACATTTTCCTGTTTGTCTGTTGTTGCTTCCAGAAATCAGCATCCTTTCTCCTATCTAAATAGAGCACTGCACTTTCGTTATTGATGTTTTCATTAAACGGATCATAAATTTAAAAGCTCTCTGTCACCAAATTTATTCATTTACAGATAACATAGCAGTCACCCACTATGGCTTCTCCTGTGGGCCAGGAGCAGCTCTAACGGCACAAATGGAATTATCCTTCTCCGCTGCGGTGCTGGGGGGTGGGTGGGCAATTTATCTGAAAATTAATAAACATGATGGTCTACTGGTCGATTATTTCTGCTCTACATTATAGTTTGTTGCTGAAAATACCTTACTAATAGTTTTCTAGCTTTTACGTACTCCCACCAACTTAAAATGTGATTGGGGCATGTGATTGGTTTCCAGCTCTGCCACGGGGTTTCCGTGTGACCTTCAGCAAGACACTCAGTCCCTTCTTGCCTAAAGTCTTTATCTTCAAAGAGAGAAATGGTGTGTAATTAGGTGGACTCTAGACTGTCTTAGCTGTTTGGATCGTAACCATCTACCCCAAGGCAGGGCCTAGGACCTATTGTTTGTGTGTGATGTTTATCACAGCAGAGTCCTAGTCCTGGGTTGAGTCTTCCAGTATAAATGGGAATAATAATTCTACAGGGCTCTCATTCACATAATTAGTTCTGTGTTCTATTATGTATTTTGTCTTTTAATAGTCCAGAAATACATTTGTGAGGCTTGGAAATGACTAGGGAAACCAATTTTTTTTCTGCAGCATCCTATTCTTGTTGTGTTAAATGTGTCAGAAAGTTGGGCTTTCCTAACAGCAGCCTAGATATTACCTCATGCTTTGTCTGCTCCTGTGTGGGCAGGAAAGAGAGTGCAAATTCCTATATATATGTAAATATGAGTCTCTCTGCTTCTTGGTTAGTGATGATTCTACCTGGTTCACCTCAGTAGCTCCATCACTTTGTAGATGGTTCTCTGACTTTGTCTTGAAGATTAAGCTCTGCTTAAAGCTGGAACCCATCTCAAGTACAGATGTACTTTCCATAGCAACCTTATTTCCCCTTCTTGAACAGCTGAGTTCCCACATTCAACAGCAGGTTAGGAAATGTGAACCTCAGTCCATGGAGCAAGGCTCTAAATGCCAGTAAGTTACATGCAGAAATGGTGAGGATGCTCCTGAGGAGGTGAGGTTTGGCTCCAGCAATGTGCTGTCATTTGCACCTTTGTGGGTTCTAATGTGGACCTGTGAAGATAATTATTATCTGAAAAGTTGGGTTGATTAATTTATGTCATTATGTTTAAATCAAGACAGTTGAAGTTGTGGGGTTTTATCATGGTTAAAATCAGCAAAAGCAGACCCATGATTTCATTTATTGTTTCCATACTTATTTGTCCATTCTACATTTTAAGTGTTTTCCTAAAGAAAGGTGGATTTTCAAGTTAGTGGCCATCCAGGTACATTGATTTGCAAAAAGAATTCTCTTTACATAAAATTTAGTATTGCTTTGCTGTGGCTAGGAAGACACTCTTTACCACTGCCCATTCACTGAAGCCCTGGTGTAGCTAATGTGCATTTAATTACATCCTTACTTTAATTTTTTTTCTACATGATAGATTAATGGCTGGATTTTCCACTGTAGATGGACATAAATTCTTTGTAGGCAATTTGCATCAACTTACGTTTAGTTTGGAAATGAAATTAGGTTGATTAAAATTTCATATATCATTTATTGTCCAGGTGTGCTGGTTGCATTTTAGCATAAACATAAAGGAAAAGAAGTTCTAAAATCTGTTGTTCTAGACACGCAGTCAGCACAGTGTGTGAGGTACTCCTAGGCAGATGATATGCAGAGCTCCCTGTGCTTCCTAGGGCACCTCACGCCTCTCCTGGTGTTGCTGGGCTCTGAAAAACAGGCTGTGTTAATCTGGGACCAGCAGCAAGTGGGGATCCACACTTGGAAATAGGATGAGACCTACGGAGGTATCCAAAACTCAGCTGGACACAGTCTTCTGCAGTCTGCTCTCACTGGACCCATTTGAGCAGGATCTTGGACTAGATGAACTTGAGAGCTCCCTTGCAGCCTGCATGATTCTGTGACTCAGAGGCAGCAGCAGATTCTAGATAATTTTTTTCTTTCTCCTCGGCAGTGGATTCTGTACCACAAGCACAAATCAGGACGCATGTTTAGAGCAGACTTGGTTTGTTTCTTTAATCCTGTTGCTAAATAACTGACCATCTGCTGCCCTGATTTTCTTTCTGCTGCTTCCAGCACACTGCCACCAAGCGCAGCCTGGACATTCCTGCTCTAGTGCTCACTCCTCTGGTTGCGTCTGTACTTTCAGAAGGTCCCTTCTCTTGTCAGCACAGCATTAGGTGCTGTCCATAGTATCATTCACAGATAGCTGCAGAGGTGGGTTTGAGTATAGTATGCTGCTGAGAAGAGAAAGAAACATTTTCAAAATAACCTTTATTTTAGGCTGCTTCATGTAGCTATATAGTGGGATTTACAGTTGATGCTGTGGGCAGAGGGATTCTCCATCATATTTGACAGCTTGTAATCACACAAGGATACAGACTTGCCTTAATTCCCTTTAATCTGGCCAGAGGGGAGCACCTTTGCTCTTTCTCAGTTCAGGTTTTCTCAGCTGCAACTAGATTATAAGACTATAAATTCAGACAAATCTTACCTGAGAGTTAAACTTCTCTTTCTGTGTTTCTCTGTTTGTCTTCTGGAGCTTGCTTGGGCTTCTATTCCTGAGAAGGGAAAGAGACCTAGAGTTAAGGACTTTTAAAGTCTTATATCTGCAAGTAAAAATGATCCCTCAGGTGACTTGGGGCATCTGGAGTCTGTGAGGCTGTATCTGCCCCTCACTGCTTTTGGCAAGGCTCTCAGTACACACACACTTTGAGGAGCTCCAGTTCCCAGTGTGTGTGGCAACTCTGCTTGTGCAGGAGACCTCACTGGCCTGGGCTGGATTTCAGGAGCAGATCCCGTATGATGTTACACAGGCCAGTCCAGCTCATGGTGTCTTCATCCTGGTTTTGTTTGTTCATCTGACTGAACTATGCTCGTTGGTTTGCAGATTGAGTTACTTGAACTGGATTTTCTGTCTTTGAAGACTGAGGCTTTCCCAGGTCATTGCTAGAGCTCCTGATCCTCTTCTCTAAGTATTTTTTCATCCTTGCTGAGCATTTTTAAAATTATTCCCCTAATAAGATTTGGATTGCAACCTCTAACCTTCAGTATCTTGAGGATAGAGGGTCACAGACAGTGATGTTTCTGTGGGATACCTGTTCTGCCAGAAAAATGCTGTTACTTAGCTGCTGATGATTCTTGTGTTCAGGGAGAGACTCTCACATATCGCCCCGTATGCAGCTTGGCTGTAGCCTTAATGTGCCTGTGGCCTGCCCCTGCAGCATGAGTGAGAAATATCATGGCAGTTTCTAGTCACTTAGGAGCTCATAAAACAAAGCGGAAGAACTTAAGTGCATGTAACGTTCATAAGGACAAGGCAGTGTTTTCTGTGCTTAAGGCCAGTGGCTTTGCAGAAAGTGATACGTGATTTGTCTAATGCCATTATTGCTGGGTAGCACCGTATTATCTCAGCATGGTGATCCCCTGTGTATGTCGGGACACTGAACGGGCACAGCAATCTCAATTATTTCTGAGATGCCTTCTCTTCTGAGCATGAGCCACTGAGTCAACAACAGAGCTGCTCTGCAGCCACTATTGGTAGCCTGCACTGCATTGTGTCACCTCCTGGGATAGGCTGGGAGGGCTGTGGTTCTTTGTGATCAGTGGGAATTTGGAATAATTCCAAGGAAGCCAATGGGATCATCCTAGTGTACATGGGGGAAAAGCTGGGTCCTCATCTGGGAGTTATTCTTGAGGGATGGCAGTATTTTTAATTTTTTACCCAGGCTTTGTAGCTTGTAAGGAAAAGAGGCTTCTTGGTCTTTTGCTTATTTCTGTGTGCTTGTCTGGGCTTAAAACTTGTCCTCCCTCTTATAGTGATTTTTTAGTTGTACCTTCCTGAATCGTCTGATACCTCATGCCAATCTCATGTGAGAGGCTAAGCCATACAATTATTAATATAATAGAAAGTAATCAGAGGAAAAACCCTGGGGATGAGATTCTGTGTTGACATCCAGTAAACTCATCCATTCTTTACCCTTCTTTATCGTGTCTCTGGCCTTGAACTACTGTTTGTGGGGACCCTATTTAAGAGGTTTATTCTGTTACTAAGAAATTACCAGTCTGCATAAGGGTAGAACTTGTTTCTGTGTGGGGACTGGTGCAGTAAAAGGTCCTGTCGATGCCAGAATAACAATTCCTGCAGATTTGTTTTGCCTTAGTGATAGCACAAACAGGGAGTTATAAACTTTGGTAACTGTGGGGAGCAGCTGGTTCTGGTATAGCTGTAAGATCTTTTATACCCTGATCTTTCAGCACTTCCATCTCATTCTCTACAGCATGAGCCTTTTGGAGCACCAAGGTTTAGGTAGCCTCAAGCTGCTGCTGAAGAAACTATTCTGCAAAATCTTGACACAGAAGAGTCTTTGCTTCGACTTCAGTGGGGTTTAGGTCAGACCCAAGGGGTTGTTGATCATCCTGTCCACTGAATTCTATCAGAAGAGGAAAGCTCACTGTGGGATCTTCCAGCAACCCAGGCAGAGCTTGTTACATGGAGATCCTGGAGCAGAAGTGTGACACAAAGATGTGTTTTGACAGCACAGTTCTCCTGCCACTGCCCTTTCATAATCACCAGTTCCTGCCTGAGTTGAAAGTGAACTCTGTTTCAGGACATACTTAGCCTCAGCCACTGTACCATGAGTTTGCAGTGATGAAGCTGGGCATGTGGAGCTTAAAGACAAGGCTTAGCACGGGCTTGAGGCAGTTAGGTTAATGGTTGGACTCAATGATCTTAAAGATCTTTTCCCATCTAAACAATTCTGTGATGCCATGATCATAGATGAAGTGAGGAGCAGTGTGTGTGTTTATCCAACCACCATTCTTTTGAAAACAAATTAATAAACTCTCTTTTTTCTTTCTTCTTTCTTTTTTTTTTTGAGGGAAGGCACAGCTGACCATGCTCTCTAGGTATGACATTTTTTCTCATAAGCCGTACCTGAAATTAATGAGGTGCCTGGCCCTTTCTTCTTAAGTGTATTGAATGTGACCCCCTGCTTTCCTCTCTCAGTAAGGAACATGGTGAACCAGCTGTATAAGTTTGTACTACATGAGCAGGCAGCTCCTGTTCTTCTTGGTGCAGAAGTCGATAAATTCTTTCAGCTCCATGCTGTGACCTGAGCTATTATTCTCACATTAAAGGAAATACTTCTGAAAACTGGTTTTTTTATATGCCTGTTTCTGTTCATTATAATGATAATAGTCTAATTATTCTGACCTTTAATTCTTTTCCTGTGACTTTCCTTATTTTTAAGCCAGAAATCAGTTTTCAAATGGTCTTTTTCTTCCCATTGTCCTAAGCCAGAGGCTTGGGGTTTCTCATGTTCAGTATAATTAAGAAGATGCAGTATTTTTACAGAGGAACATATTGCGGAATGGGAAAAGCAGTCTGTTACAATTATATCACCAATCCACTATGGAGGACAGGAAGAGTTTAAAACATTCGTCTTAAACTGAGGTAACACAGGTCCATATGAAAGGCTGTAGGAGTTGCCTTAAAGTATCAGAATCTTACTAAAATAATTTCTTTCCATTCCATCATGGGGAGCTGTGTTCTGTAGGGTACTGACTCTGCCATTACAAGTCCCCAGGCTTTCCCCCCACAATCTCTTTCTCCTCCACTATCCTCAGAGCTGCCTCCTTTCCATCACTCTCCCCTGTCCCCTTGTCTAGATTTAAATTCCGAAGCCCACTACCCTCTTGGAAGGCCTCAATATAATTTTGAAAAGAGTTTGGGCCTTATGGGATCCAAATACAGAACAGGGAGGATGAGGTGTCTTTACAGTGCTCTTACCCAAACCCTGGCCTTTTCTTTTATGTGATCATGCAGTAGTGTGTATGGTAAGAGTATCTCCATGGAAATAAATGCAATGATATTGATGTAAAGATCTCCATCTCAAAAAAGGTAGTGCACTACCTTGCAAAGGTAGTGAAGTCTTTTCAGGCTTTGTTGGATGCTGTTGGCTGTGTACTAGACAAAAAGCCAAAACCAAGAGGAAAATACAAGGACAACTCAGCTCTGAGATACTCTGTTTGGCAGATGCTGGTTGACCAACAAGATATATGCTCAGGGGTTTGGACTAGCTACAGTATCTCTTGTCTTCTACATATGCACATATGCACATGCAGTGCCTAGCAAATGCATTTCTCCTCCAGCTGTGTACGGGCCATATCCCACTGCCATCAGAAAGCCCTTTGAGAAGTCCTGGGAACTGGGTGTTGTGTGCACTTGTGACTTGCTGTTTGGAACTGGTTCACAGCCTGGGTGCAAGTATAGTTAATCCAAATCACTTCTTGAGCCATTACTGAAGTGCAGGATATCGGCACTCAGTGAAAATCCTGTTAGGAATCTGTCAGCAGGTGATTAAGAGATGTCAGAGGGCACAGTAAGCTGCATCAGCACTGAGCTGGGTAGATGAAGTGTTCTGTGGGGAGCCTAATCTTGTGAAGAGCATGACCTCCATCTTCTGTATAAAGGTTTTCCATGGTAACCCCCTTTTTAATTAAGTTCTTAATATACATATAACCTAGCTGAAATAGTCCTGGCTGATGGGAGGGTCAAGAATGAGTGAGGACTTCCTAAGGGAGGGCAGTTGGAAAGGTATGATGAAGAAGAGATCTAAGAAACGAGTGTAGAGAATGGGATTAGCATTAGCCTAAAGCACATGTGAAGAGCAGTTTATCTGCTGTTTCCCCTCCTCCTTCCTCGCCTGTTCTTTCTGTGCTGTGTGGTGTTCCTTTCTTGTTAGTGCATCAGCCCTTCTCAATAGATCACTGGACCAAGTGGGGAAGTTGTGGCTCATTACCCAGATGTTACCTAATGATAGCAACATGTATTTTAACAGATATCTTAGGCAGCAGAGACAGAGCTCTTCCTGCTCTGCCTGAAACTGACCACTTTTGGTCATCTCCTGACAAAGGATTAATGAAATCTGAAGGGTAGACATGGATCTCATCATTCCTGTCATTCCTCAAGAAGAGTTTTTCAAGGAGATCTACAGCTCTTAGAAAGTGGAAAGAAAAGCTTTTGTCTGCAAGGATTGTGAGCAAAAGCTCTTAAATAAAAAAAAAAGCCCTTACCAATACTCACTCAGAGATGTAAAAAAGAGACTTTTTTTTTCCTGGTGCATCAATGAAAAGATCTGTTTTAATTTCTCTTTTTCATTTGAAATTACTCCCTGTCTGTGGGGGGTGGGGGTGCTGCCCAGATTCTTTCAGACATAACTTTGGAAGCTGAAGTCTGCACTTCTCTGTGACAGCAAAGCTTAGTCTCCCAAGAGTTTTTGTATGGGAATAAAGATTTGATCTGAACGAGAAGCGTAGCCCAGCAGACATCACAAGCTGCTGGTAGATCCCAGAGGACTTCAAGAGTTCATAAAGTGTTTTGACAATGAAATAATGGCATTTTACGAAGGCAGCATCCAGTGTGCTCATCAAGGTTCGTGTCCTGGTTCCCAGAGGGGACCACTTTAAGCATGTGAGCATGTATGGTAAGATGGGAAAGAGCATGTCAAAGGGGCTCAACAGTCGTGTTCTTTGCTATATTCAGTGGGCACAAAGGGTTTCTCAGAAGTATTGATTTCTGAAATATTGCAAGAAAGAGATCAAGACAAAAATCAATAGAGGTGATGTTGGTTCTGTGTGTTTTGATCCTGCTGAGCTTGGAGATGATCCTACCATAATCTCTTGAGGCATATGGTGTAAAACTTGCTCCTGGTGAGCTGCTGTGTATATATGTGTGTGTGTGTGTGTGTGCGTGCGTCCCTCTCTCTTGTTCTCTAGTATCAGGCGTGTGGATCCAGTCCCATCTGAGCTGATGCTTTATTCTCACCAGTTTCTGAGCTTAGGAGTGTGTCCCTTTGGCCGACCAAGCCAGCAGACCCTCGACAGTGCTTGTAGCTCTGTACAGTAAAATCAGACTATAGTGATTCAGTGTGCAGAGCACCCTGTGCTCGGAGCTGAGGCACAAGAATCCCAGCACTGATTAACATCTCCTTCCACGGTCCCGCTGAGCATTTGAACTCCAGCTTTAGTCCTACTGTAATTACAGTTTATTCAATTTACAAACAGTTATTATGTGAGCTCTCAGAACAGCCTGGTAGAACTAGAATCTCTCCGTAGAAAAGCCCATGGTCAAATTATTTCATTATCATTATGAGTAGCTCCGTCCTTATCCTTTTAGATTTCAAGACAACCCTATACCTCTTTTCCCCATATGCAATTATAAATTGATACTCTGTAATTTCCCTGTCACTTGATGTAAGGCTCTGTTTATTTTAAACAGAATAATTAAAGATAACAATTGCTATAGAAAAATAAACATCTGTTCAACCAGACGACTGAGTAATTAAGGGCAATTATTGATTTCCATAAGTAGGATGCCCTGTAACAAAGTTCTTTTCAGTGCAGCCAAGAAGAGCATAAGATGCATATTGCAGATGAGAAATATGTGTGCTAAGAATTGGGAAATTAAATGGAAACTATTAATAAGAAATTATCTAGAGCTCTTTTTCCAGATTGTATTTAAGATGCCGTTTTCCTGGTTGTAATATATAAAACTTGTGCAGGGTTTAGATTCTTTGTAAGGATTAGTCAGTTAATCCTTCTACAGCCCTTGCAAGGTAAGTGAGTGTTATTATCCTTATGTTATGGCTATGGAAATTGTTGCTGTGGGCCAAATTTTAATCCATTTTCCACTGTTGTAGATCTAAAGCAACTTCACTGCAGTCAGCAGAGTTAGACACTGTAACTGAACTGATTTGACCTTAATTGTAACTACAGTGTCTGTGGAGATCACCGTTGAGAACAAAGAGCAGAAATATTGCATTTTAAGTATTATCCTGTGCTCCATTTGAGCTACATTAATGCTTTTGTTTGCTTTAAGGGTTGATTTTCTAAATGTGCATCCTTGAAGGTTTGCAGATCTTGCAATACTTGTAAGGTTTACAACAGCAACCTACAGTTAGTGGGGATAAATGACATTACTTGTATATAAAGATCATGGATACAAAGCTCACATGCAGGGATGGTGTGCACAAACTAAGCTGTTTAAAAAACAGTGTACTTGGGTTTGTTTAGCCTAAGATTTTTGCTCCTCTTTAATCCAGATAGTTTCTTACCAGGACTAGTCTGAGCCCTGAAGTAAACTCCAAACGTTTGTGTCCTGCAGTGCCTAGATTAACATTTGCGAAGTATTCATTGACTTGAATTAATTTGCAATTAGCTAACTCAAGTTAAAAGAGGAGTGATCTTTCTCTCTAGACATTCTTTTAATTGCTCATCCAGCCAAAACAGATATTACTGTCCAGTCCAGGGCTTTCTGCTCAGATTTTTAAAGAAGTTTTTTGACAATGTGCTCTGAAGTGAAATGAAGAGGAAGCAGCAGGTGACATGAGGGTGATCTTCTGAAACTGGTGGCTCATTTCCCTACTACAGCAATTTATTGGTGCTTAGAAATAGGGCATTTGGTTTCAAATCAATCTCCTCCATTTACCATCGGAAAAACCATCTGTATTAAATGTAGGAAGTACACCTAATTCCTCATCCCACTTACTGAAGTAGTTGTTTGCCTCAAAGTTAAAAATACTGTGTTTAACATTGCTGAAAGACTCATTAGCAATGAGTGTAGCATGAGTGCTGTATTTAAACAGCAGTGGTGTTTCATTATTTATTAGTCTCTCTCTCTCAAAATGATAATTTGATGCAGATCAGTGTCTTTGGCAGCCTCCAAGTTTGGATAGGATTGAGGAATAGTTACCTCACGTTCTTAGAACACTCATTTCCCTCATGCAGCTATTTACACACCTGTAAAGCAGATAGGAAATGGTACTAGCTCTGAACTTAGTGTTTTATTCCATCTGGGTAAAGAGAAAATTGCCACACAGGAAGCAAGGCAAAAATAAATCAGCCTTTTCTGTCCTTGGCTGAAAAGTCATGAAGGTGATTGCCAGTTACAATCTGGGCCATGGAGATGACTTGCTGTGATTGGGGATTCACAGTTAATATATTGTCTCAGCTGGAGGGAAGCCTTTGTTTCCCCATCCCCAGAGTTTGTGCTTCCTGGGTAAAATAAACGGTTTCCTCCCTGTACTGCTTCCGGATGGGCTGCCCACCTGTCCTGCTGATCTAAATCTATCTCTTGCTCATCACATAAGCTCCTGCCCTTTGCAGAAGAGATCTGTGTATCTATCAGAGTCCACAGAGCAGGAGTTTTGCAGCAGTGAAACGTGCAGGGATGGCTGTTAGTGGGTCAGTGCAGCGTCAGGCTGCATCAGGTTCTGCGGTTTCCTTTTCTCCTCTTCCTTGAACGGTATCTTTCTGTTTGGTCATCTGGGCTTCCTCGTGCTCACTGATTCCCAAACGGTGGCTTTCAATTTTAAATAAATAGATAGTGTTAGCTTGTGCGTCCTCCTGCTTTCAGCGTATTTCTCCTTTTGCTCCCCAGCCTAAAACTGCAGGGCTAGTTCTGGCACAGTTCAGCAGCCGAGATCAAATACAGTCTGCATCTTGTGGGATGTCACAACCCACTGTGTCAGTGCCCATGGGCCCCTAGGGATGGACATCTGAACTTGCCTGATGGAGTGAGTCTCTGTGACTGTTCTGTGGGTGGCTAAGGGAAACTTTAGGTGCTTGATTCTAACAGCACTTTGGGTTTTCTGCCAGGACAGACCAGATTTAACAAGGTGACCTGCCTGCATTTGAGGGCTTCATTACCCCTGAATCTGACGAGTCCAAACTCCGTTCATTGCCTGGCAGACTTACTTTATGACCTTGTAGCAGCAGCCTTGTTGGTTTCCTTGGGGGACAACACAGGTGCCTGTGCTGGCCCCACTGTACAGAAAAGCCTTACAAGTGAGTCCACAGCTTACTGACTCATTTGTATGAGAGGTTTGCTTGAGGTTTCAGGTGATTGTTAACAGCTGCATATACAGGAGAGGAAGAACTGGAAGATCCTCAGGCCTCTTCCACAGCCCAGCAAACACACCTTGGACACTGGTTTCTAAGTGGGTGTTTCTGCCGTGTCCAGTTAAGTGAGAGCTCAGCAGTTTGCTCACACTGTTGCTTCTTATTCTGTCTAAGGGTCCATCATTACACAGATACACAATCCATCCAGAATGGTTTATGTTCTCTAAGTCAGTAAAAGGGCTTCCCAAACTTCAGCAGCCTGCAGGAATTGAAATCCCCATGAAAGTTGTCTCCGAATAGTTAAACACTAGCCTGGAATTACAGTCCTGAGTACAAGCCAGTCCTGACCAAGCTCTGTTAGGTTTTCCCTGGAGTAGCAGGAGGCCTATCCTCTTACCAAGAGGGACATTTTTTGGTTAGGCTGGTATGTCAAAAGGAAGTGGGGAATGGAGAGGAGGCAAGGCAGAGAAACATGTCTTATTTTTATCAAAAAATTATATGTAGTGTATTTAGTACAGTGTGAAGTGCTGTCTCGGGCAGTTCAGAGAACTGTCTTAAAGTTCTGTCGCCACAAAACAGACAGCAGAGACAGCAGCTTTTTTTTTCCTTTCATTTTTAAAATGCGATTCAGAAGAGGAGGAAAATACATTAAATCTCTTATATGTTTTCTCATTAATTCCTTCACATTTTCTCTGGTACTATGGTGTAAATCAAAAACGAATTCTTGAGGTCGATTAAATTAATTCAATATAAAATCACTGTGATTCAGTATCAGTGTGATTTTTGCAGGGTGCACAGTGTCTTTTAATGGTTGATTAACTTTTTTATTGGAGCAAACGCAATGGTTTAATCTTAATTTTTGAGTTTCTATGGTAGGTTAGTAGCCAGCAAGACAGAGGATGCTGTGAAGATTGCCTGTACAGCACAGTGGCATCCCAGAAATCCATCGTTAAAACCCTTCTGTTGCTCAATGATGAGGTGCTTCAAGGAGGATAAAGGAAGAATCACTTACAGTTCTGCCTGGTTCAGTGGGACTGGTATCTTGATTTTGAAGCAGCATTTAAAATCAAACCCTAAAGTGTGAGATTTTTTGGGGGTTGAAGGACCAGTTACAGAAAGCATTTGTTAATCACTTTTTCCTCTAAAAGGAACTGGTTTTCAACATAGACTCACGAAATGGCTTGGGTTGGAAGGGACCTTAAAGTTCATCTATTTCCAACCCCCATTGTGCTGGAAACAGGAAAGATTGAAACCATAAACACTTTGAACAAGTAGCCACTGTCCAAGCACAAAAACAGCCCTGCTACTCAGCCACTTCCAGCAGAGCACCAGCCATCACTGTACTCGGCTTCAGAAGGATTTGTCAGTGCTCCTCATTCTTAATTTTTGTGCCATGTTTATGTCATGGATGAAAGTAAAGATGTCAGAATTTAACCAGATGAGACTGGAAATGATGTGACTAGAAATACCCAGAACACTTTAACAAGCCATAGAAGATTTGACTGGGATTGAGTTGGGAGTTTAATGCTCAGCATAATAACCAATGATTAAAGGTTCCAAATTTATGATTAACTGTGCAGAAAAAAGGTGGACAAGTATCTATGGAGATTACTGGGCTTCCTGATGAAACTGCACTTCACTGGGGCCAGTTTGTAGTAAGGCAGTAGTACATACAGTCATCCCTCAGTAAGAAGTGTGAAGTCCTGTGTTCATTGTTTCTCTGGGCTGCAGATCTGTGGTGTTAAAAAAGTAACATTTGGCTCTGTGGTTTGTGTCAGGGGATTGATCAGGATCTTATCTGCAACCCAGCCTAGGAACTGTGAGCTGAGCTGGGCTTTTTTCTTTCTATGCAATGTCATTGCTCATAAATGCTCTGTGAAGCCCAGCAGGTCTCGGTGACACCATCGAGGTGCCATTTCTTCTTACTTCAGTTCTAAGTGAATTAAACTAAATGGCAATTTGGCATCCTGTGTGTGGGGTGGGATTGGGTCCAGCCTGTCAGAGGTTGTGCTGCATGTGCATGTTTGACAAGGGTAAAAGAAGAACCAGACAAGATCCCACTTGTTTAGACCTACAAAGTACAATTTCTCAGGGTTGAAGTCCTCATAACGGCAGTAGAGTTGACCATCTTAAACTCATTTGTGGGAGTCTTTCCGTGCCAGGCAGCACATATAAATCAACATTTTGCAGCAGACAATGCTGCCTGTATGTTACTTTGTTCTTTGATTCTTGGGAGTTTTGATCCACGTTTTGGTAATAGCTCAACCACCTTGATCCTGCTGGGGATTATCTATATCCTTTTGCCAATATAATAATTTACCAGCAGTGTAAGTTACTTCAAGATGAGGATCATAATAATAACAAGAAGAACTTAGAACTGTATCAGCATATGTTGATGCTCCTCTGTGCCACAGCAGTATTTATTGCACTATTAACTTTGACAGGATACTTGAAAATAGAGAGGGGAAGGATATAGAAGCACCTTTTTATTATGATCATGAAAGCTTTGGGAGAAATTAGAACAACATTCTATACACTTGCAGACATCTGACCATCTAGTTTGGTTAATTTCTGAGCTTTCATTGATGTCAGGTGTCAGGAAAAGCCCTTAGCCTAGTGTGGCTGAATTGGCAGTGTGGAAATGTCTTTGTGTGTAAGTTGCCAGCTGCTGAGTGGAGGACTGGTAGCAAAAATGTCGACAGTGACTCTCTAACTAATTCTTCTATTCTGTTTCTTCTGTTTCCTGCAGGCCTTGTGAAGTTGGGGGTTCACTGTGTCACGTGTCAGAAGGTCGCGATAAAAATTGTCAACAGAGAGAAGCTCAGCGAGTCGGTGCTAATGAAGGTAATTTTCTAATGGGAGATTAAAAAAAAAATTAAGTTCTTGGCTCTGTGTCTTCTGTTCCATGCAAAATTAATATCTTTAATTACGTATAACAAACATCCCTGTCAGTACTAGGATTATGTGGAGCATAATAACAATAATTTAGTTATGGGGGAGGCTAGGGCAGCTGAAATTAAATGGGAGTGTGCCTGAGCTTTGTGAGCAGAATAAACCGTCAGCTGCAGTGCTGGTGCTTCTCTGCCGGGGCAGATGTGTGTTGGGCATCTGACCTCCACAGCCACAGCAGTACACACAAGTTGCAAGCTGTTGTAGGCTGAGGCATACAGGTGCCAGTGGGAAGAGATTTAAGAGAAGGTGGTGAATCTGTTGTTTCAATACTCCTACTGCTTGCTCTGCTGCATGGGTTTGTTATGATCTGATGCACCAAGGTCCATGACTGTTTAAAGCTCTTATAATTCTGTTTACAATCTGCAGAGCTGTGCCTTTGGAAACCATCACAGCATCTGTCCTGATGGTCCCAATGACTGTGCTGCTCAGAAGAGCTTAATTTCATTTTTGCCTGCCCTTGTGATATCTGTCTTCTTACATGAGTGTCATTGATTGATCTTGGAAACCTAAAAATAAATTCAATATATGCATGAAAGTTTATTCATGTGATTTGGTGACGAGAAAGGCTAAATTCAGCTTGATGGGAGGGAACACAACTGCACTGCAATCAACAGAATCCCATCAAGCTGTCACCTGCAAATGACACTAACAGGTCTGCATGCAGCCTAGAGCACTTCAGTGAGGTAACTTCCCTATAAACATGTGGAACATCTTTACCCCACTCTTTCTCATATGTACCTCTGTGTCAGCCGTTTTCCAGCACAAGTAAATAGCAACCTTACTGGGAGCAGAACAAAATTGGAGATTAAAGGAACATGTGGTCAGTGGATGCTACACATACACTGCAAGTTTTTTTTTTCAGAGACCGTTTCTTAAAGCTTATGTTCAATTGTTTTGTGCTTGGTCTGACCTGTCCCAGATTTAACTAAAATATTCCCTTACCTGCAGTACTGTGCATTCAAGCAGTCTTCTAATACAGACCAAAAGTTAGAAACTATAACAGGTAAGAAAACTACAACTTCAGAGGGAGATTCAGCAGGTGAATGGAACACAACAAAATGAAAGTGTGTGAATGGTAGAATCTGAATGAGAGACTTTGAATGTTTTCCAGAGTAACATTAGTAAGGGTTATTTTTAAAAACATGAGCATTTTGTTTGCTGAGAGACACTGTCTGGTATCTGTGAAAAATATTTTTATTTACCTCATTGATTTTCAGAGTAGGAGGCAAATCACTTAGCATAGCAAAATGATCTCTGCTTTAGTTGTGTTCCATTACCACGGTTGTAGTATGAAATCTGAGCAGTGAAACGGTGTGTTGGGCCCTTGTTTACACAGAATCACAGAATCACTCTGGTTGGAAAAGACCTCTGGGATCATCGAGTCCAACCATCTACCCTACCTTACAAGTTCACCCCTAAACCATATCCCTCGACACCTCATCCAAAAGATTCTTAAGCACATCCAGGGATGACAACTTAACCACCTCCCTGGGAAGCCCATTCCAGTGCCTGACCACCCTTGCTGTGAAAAAATTCTTCCTAATACCAAGCCTAAACCTACCCTGTTGTCACTTGAACCCAGTCCCTCTTGTTCATGCTTGTAAGAAGAAACCAGCATGTCTAGGTGGGAACATGTCTAGGTGGGTCCTCCAGAGAAGGACTCCACAACCTCCATGGGCAGTCTCTTGCAGTGCTCTGTCACCCTCACTGTGAAGCGATTCCTTCTCATATTTATGTGGAACCTTCTCTGTTCCAGCTCACGCCTGTTGGTGGGTTTTATTCATGAAATATAAATCCTTTTAGTGGTTATTCAGAAAGAATATTCTGTTTTAATTTGTGTGATCACTGCCAAGTACAAAACTTAAGTGGATGGACAGAACCCTGGTGTCTAGACAAAATGCATTTTGGTCTTGGGATATGTATTTTGGTCTTGGAATATGTACCACTACATGATGATGTTCTCTCCAAAACTTGTCTCTGGGCTCTGTACTTGGTCCTTGTATCTGAAAACAGCACTTCCCAGTTAACTTAAAATCACAGAATCATAGAATGGACAGGGTTGGAAGGGACCTCAAAGATCATCTAGTTCCAACGCTCCTGCATAGGCAGGGACACCTTCACCAGAGCAGGTTACTCAGGGCCCCAGCCAAACTGGCCTTCAAGACTTCCTGGGATGGACCAGCCACAACTGCCTTGGGCAACCTGTTCCAGCATCCCCCCCACCCTCACAGCTAAGAATTTGTTCCTCATGTCCAACCTCAGTCTCCTCTCTTCAAGTCTGGAACCGTTTCTCCTTGTCCTGTTGCTACCACTCATGTCAAAAACCCTCCTCCAGCTTTCTTATAGCCCCCTTCAGAGATTGGAAAGCTGCTAGAAGGTCACCTGGGAGCCTCCTCTTCTCCAGGCAGAACAACCCCAACTTACTCAGACTGCCCTCATAGGACTACTTGAATTCAAGTAGCTGCTGGCTGATGGATGGGAGACGTCCAACGGATGTAGCTTGAACTCAGGTTCTCAAATTTACAGCGGTTCACACTTGACAGTTTATTTTTTAATTATATTTCTTTTATCTCCATCTCAATTACATAGTAAGATGTTCTTTTTAAAAACTTGTTTGTTATTAAGATATAAATCTACTTATTTTAGTCGTGTAGTGCATGCCAGCGTAATGCAATACAAGAAGATTACAAGCTGATGGTTAGATGTTAATAACAGTAACACAAAACATTAAGGCAAGTGACATTTACATAAGTATCTTGATCTTAATACATGTAATTTACATATGAAAATTTAATCACCATAGAGATAAACAGCTGCAATGTTTAATTAAACTCTCCACACAAAATCAGCCTGCAAGAAGTAGTTTGTCACTGCTAATTTATCACAATTCTCCTAAGTATTCTTTAAAATAAAAATGCAAAATAAATGACTCTTATTGATAATTTAACTTCTGGTTACTTTATCGTGTTCTCAACAGGCTTTGATGATACAATTACAATATGAAGATTCTGGGCTCATTTTCTCACCATTTAGAAGACAAAACATAAATATACAGAGAACAAATGTATTTGTTTACAGACTTAAGGGTCAGCACTATGGCAGCAGTACAATGGAGGCAAATTTAATGCCACGATAAGTTATGTCTAATGAAGGGCTACGAGTCCCTCTCCATGGGGCTGTTTAAGAAGGAAGCAATTATAAGTGAAAATTAACACCGGCGTTATCGTGGGCTTGGAATGAGCTCCTTGCTCTAGGTGTCACTGCCTAAACCAGTGAGAGTTTCAGGAATCAGGGATGTGCTGATATTCAGAAATTACTGAAGCCAGGGCTGTGCTCCTCGTGATGTGTTTTAAAGCAAAACAAAGCGCTCGGGGTCTTGAAAGAACCCATTTACATATCTTTGCAGGGATTTTTCAAGAGAATAGAAATGAGAAGGTTGACGGAGTCCTTTTCACAGCGCTAAGATAACGATAGCAGGGGGAAGAAGCCCTGTAGCTTTTCTGTAACTTTAGGGCAGGTACAGATGGAGAACAGACACTGAACATTAAGACCTTTAGTTAAAGGATTTAGTTTTAGGTGACAGATTATCTCCTATCCCAAGTAACACCAGCTGTACTGTGAAGTTATGGACCGTGATGGGGTGTCAGATGTGCCTTCTGCGTGTGCTGAGAGCTGCTTGTTTGTACATAGATTTACTGAATTTCCTATACAAAGGTAACCCCAGAACACTGAGAAAGCTTCATGTGCCGATGGCCAACTGATGGACTCTCTGGACCCGTTGAGAAGGTTCTTGGAAAACACTGTTTGTGCCTTGGGTTTGGCTAGTGTTCTGTTTCTTAACTCTCTTCAGCTAAGTTCTGATTAAGACGTGATCATTCAAGGTTATTTAGGGGATGCCCCTAAAAATGATACCTAGGTCACTGAAAGCAAGTGGCATTATTTGCTCCATGGTTTGAAAATCCTTACTCTCAATTTAATTGAAGCAAAAGCACTGTTAAATTCAGCTTTGTATTCAAGTATGAACCTGTAGGAAAACTAGATATGAATTAAACCCTATAAGTAGGAATTAGAACTCACTAATGATACTCAATGACATCAATATGCAAAAAAAAAAAAAGTTGGAACTCAATTTTAAAGCAATGCAGCTTTTTATTCTGACCCCAATTTTGCATCTTAGGTGGAATTAAAAATTTAAACCTTGGGGTACTACAATTTTCTGCAATTCTTACGGGTCTTAGTAGCCACATGGTCATTGAGGGAAGGAACTAGTGTCTTATTATCCCACACATAATGCCACTTTATTATTTTTATTGTTAGTATTATTCATCATTCTATCAATATACTATTGGTATTACTTATCAATAACATTAATGGATATTATTACAGCTTTTAATAAATATTGCCAATAACAGTAGGTAGTAATTAAATAGCAAATATTTAAGAAATATTACCAATATTTATTAATATAGTTATGTATTTTTTATTAATAATTATTATTAACCCCAGGTATAATGCAAATTTATTGGGGGTTTTAGCATCGACTCTAGTTTTCTTCCCAGTGTGTTTCCCAGTTCTTGAGTGAAAAATTATCCATCAAGATTTATTGAATTTAGAGCTCAATTCGGTGGCCGTTTCAGTTGTCTGTTGGTGCTCTGACTGGTCCCCATTGCCTGTGGCAGGAGAAGCAGACCTTGAGTCCCACAGTTGTACCTGGGATACTCTAGATGATTTTCATGTCATGACTACATTTCACCAATTAAATCAAACTTTTACACCCCACAAATCAAGAGAAGGCTTTAAATAGCTAAACTAGCAACCCTGAGGCTCATAGTGGGAAACTTGCCTTTCTCCCAGGTGCGATGGTCTCCTTCACAGCAACTGTGGAAGGCAAAACCTCTCTACCAACTTAAATGGGAAAAGCTCTCCTTACCAGGCGCGTACTCTTTCAGCTCTGGCTGTGGTGTATTTGCAGCGTGTTGGCAGGCAGCTGATCCTAAGTGGCAATTTCCTGGCTACGCCGCTATTAATTGCGTCGTGCCACAATCCATATGGTCCTGATTTGAACTGGAACGTAGCATATTGTCGCGCTTCGCTAGCAATTAAAATAGTTGCAGTCAACAAAACAGAAGCAAGAGTGAAGGTTGCAAGAAGGGTGCTGGTCTGCAGTCCCAAGGTTTTTAAGGTCTAGATGAGGACTGTTTGCTCTGAGAGATCCTTGAGATCTGCAGCTGTAGAATCTGTCAGAGAAGAGGTGCTGATCAGAAATGAGGTTTTTAGAAATATATTTGGTGATAGCAAAGAAAACCAAAGTGCAACTCTTTAGAAAAATGGCATTTTTAGGGATTTTGTTGTTCCATGTTATCACCTGAGCATGTCCCTAACTTATTTAATTGAGTGATTTTTTTTTGATGTCTTTAGTTTGCTGCTGTTAAGGAAGAGTTGTGTACACAGTCATAGGATCATAGGATGTTAGGGGTTGGAAGGGACCCAAGAGATCATCGAGTCCAACCCCCCTGCCGGAGCAGGA
>JAOXOE010000441.1:10245978-10273555 GCA_028565055.1 Phoeniculus purpureus | reverse complement strand
AAATCCCCCATGAGAACCAGGGCCTGTAGCTGTGAGGCTGCTGTCAGCTGCCCGTAGAAGACCTCATCAGCTTCCTCGTCTTGTTCTGGTGGCCTGTAATAAACACCCACAAAAGTGTCACCCATGCCAGCCTGCCCCTTGATCTGCACCCATAAACTTTCAACTCTCTCTTCATCCGCCCATGGACAGAACTCCATACACTCCAGTTGCACTCTCATGTAAAGAATAACTCTACCATCCCGCCTTGCTGACCTGTCCCTCCTGAAAAGGACATAGTCGTCCATGACCACATTCCAGACATGTGGGCTGTCCCACCATGTCTCTGTAATTGCCACCGTATCATAATCACCTGACTGAACACAGGTTTCTATCTCCTCCTGCTTGTTCTCCATGCTGCGTGCATTGGTGTACGTGCATTTCAGGGAGCAAGCTGAGTGCTCTGATTTCACCCTAGGACAGTGGGAGGCTACCCGGTTTTCATCAAGACCAGAGCTCTGTCCCACTGGTGCGCACCCATCAACTATCCCGTTCAAATACCTGTAAGGTCTGATGCCTTATAAAACCAGCCATTATCAAAGAACCTGAAGCCTGCCTGTAACACCAGTCTGGTAGCTGGGCATTTATGGACTGAATAATTCTATTCCAGTCCATGTCTTCCCCCCAAAATGGAAGCAATGAAGAGAATATAATTTGTGACCCAGACTCTTTTACCAAACGTCCTAAGCCCTGAAGTCTTTCTTCATTCCTGTCAGGCTTCGCAATACAGCTTACTCTGCATTTGTGTGGAAGAACAGCAGTGGGTCATAATCAGCTGATCTCACGAGGTTAGAAAGTATCCTAGTCATATCCCTGATTCAGGCTCTAGGCAGACTGCAGACTTCCCTATGATTGGGATCAACTCTGCATATTGGGCCCTCAGTTCCCTTCAGGAGCGGTGTTTAATAACTAGGACCCCTCTCTTCTTCTTTGTGGAGGAGGTTGTCTTATTACTGGAAGACTTCTCCAATTTATGCAATCATGCTAGGACCTCCAGAATAGGTTGCCTATCTTCTATATCCTTATTAGGCCAGCTGTCTTCAGTAGGAGCTCATATCTATTTCTGAGTGGCAAGTGGGGAGGTGAGGCAGGCAAGGGTGGTGCTTGCCTTCTGCCACGGCCCTGCACTTGACTCCACTCATTCCTTCTTCTTGGGTTTCTGTTCCTCCATCTGAAAAGTGCAGGATACAGAGGCCACTTGATTCTGGCTCTTATTTGGCCATTGTCAAGACTGCAGAGTCTGACTCTACCAATCTACCTCTATTTCAGCCTCTGTGATGCTCCTGAGCCTTTCAACTTCTGCTCATAGCTTTTCAACCTCATCTTACAGCTGTGCCGCTCAGTTAAGCAGATAATCTGCCTGCTTGCACCATACACATCCTGGGAAAAGTGAGACACTTGCATTCCCTGCAGCCTATCACCTGCACTGCCTCATCTTGCTGGGGGACCTCTTTTTGGGTTCCCATATCCATTTGCACTGGTGACTGTAGTAGTTTTCTTTAATTCTTGGGGGCTAGAGAAGGCTAGCTCTGTCACTGCTCCATGCAAATTGAGCAAGACTTCCGGTTTCACCACATTTAAAGATCCTGTGGCCGGATCCCCGTCATGTTGCTTTTCAGCTTTTCCCACGAGAGATTCCAACCCCCAGCAGCTCCCTCTTAACTCCCCCCATGTTTAAAGGAACCTTGAAATCAGCCAAAAACCTCAATAAATAGCATTCAGGGACTGGGCACCAGCTCTGTCGATGCTCCGTGTGGTCTCCTGTTAATTCCGTTCTTCTCCTGTTAACTCCACAGCTGTACTGGTCATTATTTCTTTTGTTGGGTGGCTTGTGTGGGGAATGCAGAGTGGCAGTATCATGCCAGTGTTATTGCAGTTTCAGACTGTCATATGAAACCACTTTAGATGTTTTACTTCTACCACTACCAGAATAAATTGTGACTTGCTCAAATAATTGCAAAAAAACCCAAACTTAATCATTCCAACATGGCCCAAGAATTTATTTTCTAATTTCTTCAGATAGCAACAAGGTTTTAGAACGTAACCAGATCTCACGTGTACTGTGAGCATAACTCTTTTTTACACTGTTCCTCTAAATCAACAATTTCTTCAGCAAACAAAATATCCCTGTGGACCTGGTAGAGGGCTGTACTTACATTTAATGCAAAATGCAGTGCAGTAATTCAAAGATCAAAAAAACCCAACATACATACCTGTTGGAGGTAACATAGTACCGCATTTTGTAATTGCCACTTAATCTGAAGGGAAGGAAATGTGTTGTCCATCATGCTGTCCCTTGAGTTGCATTCCAAGTGTTGCCATTTGATTCAACTAAGAGTCCTTTTGGAAGTAGTTTTGATTAAATATTTGATCTTGCTTTAAAATTTAGTCTTAGCCTTAACAAAGTTTAGCAGCCGGCACTGATGTTTTTGTCCAGCAGAAAGTAAACAGGTGAAAACATGCAAATATTTGTTGGAGATACAGCAAAGTAATGGAAGACGCTCTGCTCTTTTTTCCTGATGAAAAGGGGCTTTTCTTTAAAACAGAACACTGCCACATGAATATGTATTAGTTTAACTAAATATCAAGAGATTTAAAATCCATGTTCTCAAGTATTTACTTAACTGCCCTGATGAAGATAGTTTCTTAAAAGGGCATTAATCTCCACTTGCATGGGATAAAATACAGTTTATTATTCCATAGCCTGTCTTCAATTCAAGTCATGCCAGAAACGGAGGGATTATATGCCATCCAGATTATTCTAAGACCTGTCAAAAGTGTACTAACCCTCTGAGATTTGCATTATTGATGAGAGATTAATAGTCTTTTGCATGAATTTGTTATTCTGTCTTTTCTAAAAACAAAGGCTGTTAGTCTCCTGTTAGTAAAAGGAGGCTCCAGGTAAACCTTGTTGTGGCTTTACAGTGTCTGAGGGGGGCTTCAGGTAAGCTAGGGAGGAACTTTTTGTAGAAGTGCTAGCAGTGATAGGACAAGGGGTGATAGCTTTAAACTGAACAAGAGATGATTTAGATTAGAAATTAGAAAGAAATTCCTCATAAAAATGGTGATGATGTACTGGAACAGGTTGCCCACGGAGGTTGTAGGTGCTCCAACCCTGGAAGTGTTCAAGGCCAGGTTGGACCTGGTCTAGTGGAAGGTGTCACTGCCTAGTCAAGGTGTTTGGAACTATATGGGGAAACTAGATGGATCTAGGTCCTTTCCAACCCAAAAGGTTCTGTGATCCTGTGGTTCTATGATTCTCAGAGGCATTTGCATTCTGACAATCAGCAAATGCTCATGATCTTCAGGATCTGTAGCAGAGTGGCCCATGGCAGTGGTGAATGCTGCCTCCTTGCTTCTCCAAATGTTCTCCCTACAGCTTTAAGAATGAATCCTGTCTTACATGTCCAAGTGCAGGGCCACAGTAGTGGAGGCAGCCTTCAAGAGGTTTTTTTTTCAGAGGATCCTGCGTTTTAGAGATGCAAAATATAGTCTGACAATCTGCTTTAAATGAGAGTTTTCAAGTTGTCCCTGATGTGTAACAAAGACTGTTGTGATGGCTGATGAAAACATCTTTTAATTATGAAAAAGGAAGTGTGTGAGAGAGGGAAGGATCTACTGCATATCAACTCTGAAATTATTGAATTATTTATATTAGATGGTCTTACACATCTGCTATTTTTGCCTCCTCTTAATTTTAGTTAAAGACTGGGAGGAGGAGGAAGATTCTTGCTTAGAGGAGAGCACATAGGGAGAGCTCTGTCTTCTAAAGTTCGTGACTCAAGTGAGTCAGAAAATATGTTGCCCATTTGCCATGAAGTCTGTGATGAAACCCAAAGACAGCATCATATTTTTAATGAATGGTCTCATTGTTTAAAGTAGGTGCAAAAGCAAGCAAGGCCAAATATTTTTATCTAAGAATTCAAATTGACCAATATATGGACTTCATTTTCAAAAAGTGTAGAAAATACAACCCCAAACCTTTTGCTTGTGGAAACCTGAGCCCTTAGCTCAGTCAAACTAAACTTTTCTTAGTATGACTAAATAGACTAGTCCATGACAGTATGCTTTATTTCATCCCACTCTCTTGGGCTTCTTTGTTTCTTCGAGCTTGCCTGAATCCTATTCTTTGTGCTAGCACAGTAAACTATTCTACCATTAACTTGTCTCCTGCCTGACAGGAAGGTGCCCTTTGGCCAGAGCAGAGAAGCCCAGATAATACAGCAGGCTTTTAAAGGCAACAAACTCACTCTTTCAAGACAGCAAAATCTGCCAAAACAAATCCCTGCTATAAATAGTAACCCCTTGCTTGTAAGATTGGATAAATGGGAAAGAAAAATGGGGCAGAAGATTGATTATGGAGCTAGGCAGTTGGAACTTGGCAGTGGTCAAGTTTTCTGATAGAACATATGCAAAGCTGGTGCATGTGAACAAAAAGCAACTTAGTGAACAGTTGTTGTAATAAACAGTTTGCACTGGAAAAACACAAAAATTACATTTCATAGCCCCAGGTGTCTTGAAAAATAGAAGAGCAGAACAACAAAAAAACACACCCCCCAACCTGGATCATTACAAAATGACACGGAGCTGCTAAAGAGCAGTGTGCTGTTGCAGGTGAACAAACAGCCATGCAAACCTGCCTCATCCTAGTTGTGACTCCCCAGCGTTTGAGAAAGATTTCTGGCTTAGAAATGAAGGTGTTTTCTTCTTTAAGGGCATCTGATGTGATTCTTTCATCTGTCATTTTGAATCCTTAAATACATAAACACTCCCAACTCTTTCTGCGTTGTGTGTAATTACTTCTGTGCTTTGATCAATATCTGACTGTAACTGTTTTCTTTTTTCAAAAAATCACCATTGTGGCTATAATGAGACGAGTTACCATGCACTAGAGTACTTTCAGCTGCGCTCACAGTTCCTGAGGCTAATTTGCCGTCAGACCATTAGGTGCACTCAGACGAGACTTTGCCTTCACAGCAAACCACTGTGAAGCTAAATGAAAATAAGGGGCACCATTAACATGTAAACCTGTGTCCACAGAAGTACAGGTAAGTGCTGTAGTGTTTGTGTTTGCTTCTGTAGCTCTGGTAAAGCACTGAAAAGTTTTCATACTTGTTCCCTGGGACAAGAGCAAGAAAAGGACGCTTCTGGAAAGCTCAACCTTGTCTTCTGTGTCTCCAGAGCTCTTTAAAACAGCAATGTTCAGCTGCCTCTCTACAGCTGTCTCCACTGAAGTGTGATTATTTCTAAATTACTTTGAGAACACTAAACAAGGCGCGTGCCTGCAGAGTAACAGTAGTTTTGATGAGGTTCTGCTTGTTCTCACTGGGCTGGTGTGTGATGGCAGAAGGTAGGTCAGTAGGTTTGTGTGTGGTTGATGGGGAAGCACCAAGTAAGTGTCAGCTGTCAAGTCAGTAGTGAAGTGTTGTGGAGAGATCAGTAACAGCGACTTTATAGAAAGCTTAGCGAAAGCCACCACCTACAGAGAAGTTACTCTGTGGGTTAACCTGTGACTATTCAAATGGTAAAAATGCTCTTACTGCTTTTTAAAACTGGCTGAGCAAAGGTACGGGCAACGACAGGGAGAAGATTAACAGAGAAAGATTGTTTATAGATTGTTCACTCCTAGGCTGCTACTTGGATACTTCACAGGTTCACCCCAGACACCCCACAGTAATGAAAGGGAACAGACTGGTGTCTCTGCAAACCATCTGAAAACCAAACAGTTTACATGAAATAACGTGAAGATCTTAACAGAGCTATTTTTGAACAGCGTGCCCTGCGGCCAGAGTAAACAAGGCTTCTCGCTCATACTCTCCAATCCAATGCACTAAATCCTCGGACTAAAAGTGTCTTAGTAGTAGTTGGTGTGTTCTTTTGATTCTCTGTCTTTCTCTTGGGTAACCTATTTGCTTTTGACAGACCTTGTGCAATTTGTGTTAATAGAATCCAGATTCTTTAGCGTGCAAGAGACTGATAGAGCAGTGTACGACTCTAACGGCTGCTAGAGTTTGGATATACGTACTTATGCATTTGTTGTAAACATGGTGTTACTGAGTGTTGAATGGGGAGAGGAGATGAGCAGAAATGTACCTAAGTGATTCTAAAGGGACCAGCGTGGTGAAAGCTTATTTCATTGTTCAGCCCGTTGCTGCCCTTTAGTACTGCACGCTACTACTATATGTATGCACACAGATATTATATAATGCTATTAGTGACTCTGCACCTAAGCTTTTCACAAATTTATGCATGCTCACAAAGCTGTTTAAAGGCTAATAGCTAAAGGTGGTGAAATTGCAAATCACCTCTGCCTTTTGCAAGCTGCAGTTATCGAGACTGAGCGAGTGAGAACTCAGAATCTCGACGTAATAATCTTCTTCCTTTTTCAAATTTTCTTCCTTTTGTGTTTTCATTTATTGTCACTGAAGTCATCCTTTATCAAAAATGTTGGTTTCATCATTCAGCAGCTTTGCTGTTCAACATTCAGCAGCTGCTCCATAGAAGTCATAGAATCACCAGACTATTTTCAGATTTGCTGATAACTATTCCTAAAAGTGATGCGGCTTACAGACCTGAATTTAGCTTTTTGGGTATTGTTGACTGTTTCCTGGGACACATCATAGGAATCATTTCTAAAAAGTAGAGTAGATGCTCAATTTTAAATCCTTTTTAAAGTTCAAATGTTTTTCCAGACTATATTGTTTCTTAACATTTTCTCGCACCAAAAAGGAAAAGCCTAAACAGCTAGAGTACAGCTTTTTTATGTGATTCATCTTACATGACTCCCCAGAAAGAGGGGAAGATGGGCCCTATCTGCTTCAGTCTAAAATGTCTGTTGCCATGCACAGGCACTGCTGATGGACAGTTATGGAGATGCAGTTCCTGGTAGGTTCATGGTTTAATAACTGCGTTAAGTCTATTTAACTGAAGCAAAGTTAAAATGTGTGGAACGAATTTTCAAGCTGAATGGTGTTTTTTATCCTTTGATTCTCTCAAGTGATGCAGCAAGAACAAGTGATCCTTCCTTCTGATCACAGACCTGTTGCTTCTAGTCCGAGTTTTGTTCATGTGAGAACTGAGGAGAAAGTGTAAAGTGTTAGAAATGAGCATCAGAGTGGGCTGTGTGCTCACTGGCGGCTTCCTTTTCACTAAGGCTGTTAAAGAGTGACTTAGGATGAGAAAAGCGAAGCACCTGAGGATTTTTAAAAGTTAACATTTACAAATAAATCCTAGTCTAAAAAATAATACACCAAGCTATATATTTTCCTAGAATATCTGATCCCGTTGCAAAAGATAAACTAGAGAATTGTTTCTTTATATACATGGTGAAAAAGCAGTACCCACGAAGATAAATACCTTCTTCAGGGGGACTATAGATCATGATTTTTCCCTTAACATATGCCAGAGCCATCCCATTTTTCATGTTTTGGAAGAAACGTGTCTTGGAAAAGGAACACCAGCCATAAGTCTTTGAAACTTTCTTCTGGATCCTTTATTTATCAGTTGAATACATAAAGCAGCACAGGACAGTAGTGTGTAGGTGTAGTCACATCAGGGTGGTGGGGCTGACTTTACAGGTACTCCTTGGCACTTACATTTTTACTTCATTACTCTGCACAAAGGAATGCTTGTTTTCATCCAACCCTGCCCCTTGGGCTCAGAGTCATAACAGCCTGTGTCTGTAGACCAAGAAGGGTCCTTCTTGACAGAGCTATGGCAGTAAATTATGGATTAGAAGTCTCATATGAGAGGTGGCAGGCAGAGTTAAAACAGTTTCCAGACACTTCTGCATTTTGTGGCCATGTTTTTACTAGGTTGTGACTTCTAAGCTTTCAAAGCCCAATTCTGAACGGGATTGATCCTTGAGCTGCTTAGCTGTCATGAAGAAGGAATGTTCTGGGGAACAAAAATGTTGTTTTGGCTGCGTTAAACAAGGGCAGGTCTGTGTCTAAGAGCAAATATTTGCAAGGTGGACACGTGGGGGACATCTGACTTTTGTCACTATTCCTGATAATCCATGGAAACTTGTCATTTATACTTGCCACCTTGGCACTTGGTTAGAGACTCGTATCAGTGCCGCAGTTCCTTCACCCGTGCTGACCTCATTTCAGGCTAGGACCAAGGAAACAGCCTGACCTTCTCTGTGAACGGTCACAAACATCCCAGGAAATATGGAGTGCCTTGTGCTGAAGCTGAGTTTTTAGTGCTTATCACACTCTTAAGTGCTGAGGCAGCTTGGTAGAAGAAGAAAGCCAGTAAGTTAGGAGCTGACAAGATGAGGAAGCAAATAAATTAGTGTGGATAGGACTATAAAAGAAGATGCGAACTGGGACAGTGCAGTAGAAAGAGGGGATAAATTGGAATGACAGGAGAGAAAAATAGCAAAAAACATGAGTCAACAGGAGGAGAGCGAGGTGAGAGGTGGAAAGAAGAAGAAAGGCTGCTTGTGATGAGCTCCCTGCCCTTCCCTTTCCTATTTGAGAACCTGGAAATGAAGGTAGATCTCCTGAACCTCAGAGGGCATATTGACACCCTCTGCTTCTCTGGTTCAGCTCAATGGCAAACTGTTTTTTAAAATAACTGTGTCCAATGTGTGTTGAGTCAAGTGCTGCCTCAGCTGAGCGAATGTTGTCAGTCACTCACTGTTTTGTCCGTTCAGATTTTTGTTCTCCTTAACAGAGACAATGTGAAAACCGAGTTAACATTTCTCAAGTAGGTCCCTCCAAAATTTTGACA
Organism: Phoeniculus purpureus; assembly: GCA_028565055.1. Lineage (NCBI taxonomy): Eukaryota > Metazoa > Chordata > Aves > Bucerotiformes > Phoeniculidae > Phoeniculus > Phoeniculus purpureus. The sequence goes on along the minus strand of JAOXOE010000441.1, from coordinate 10,264,783 downwards.
AATTTGGGTCCAATTTTTTTTCCCCCAGCTCACACTTGGAACTAGTCTCCTGACCGTAGATGTGATTTGAAGATGAGCTTGTTCATTTATTCTCTCACATACCACGGTGATAAATGTCTAGAGGCAGGAGAAAGGGCAATAAATCCCCTGTGCCTGGTCAGGAAGGGTTCTCATTATCAGCAAGAAGACATTTTTGATAGAGTGTTCATCATCTGAACATGGTGAAACTGCTGAAATTTCTGCAGTGTAATTTCTTAGCTGCTTTTTAGTAAAGTCAATTCCTTGTCTATGTTTCTAATTTGTAGGTACATTGAAACCTTGAAGGAGCACAAACCAAAAATTGTCTGGGATGAACAACTTGCCGAACACTACTTTGAATACAAAAAGTGAGTTCCAGTAGCTAAATTACCATTCTGCAAATACTTTTGGGCATGGTCTGGAGCACAGTGAATTACCATTTCGCTGTCGTATGCAGCAAATGGAAATGCTGTTGCTTGTGATCTGGGGGTCAACACTGAACTGCAGCGTAGAACACTGCTTCAGGCGAGAGAAGTCGGTCAGAGACGGATTAGTGAAATAACGTGAGCTAGAACAAGCTTTAGGAGAGAAGGCTGGTGGGTTATGTCTTTAAAAATTATTCATGAAAGTTATCTGCAGAGTGGCAGTCAATCAGAGGCTCTGGCATTAGTACTGTGAGCTGTTGGGTGACTACCAGTAACTCGCCCAAAAATAATTTGGAGAAAAATCTGTGGTACAAGAGCCTGGTTTTACAAGTCCTAGTGATAAGATTGCTCAAGCAACACACTTCCACTAAACAGACTGGACTGGACTGAGAAATGTAATGAGAATAGTATCAGGTGGGTAATAACAGTTTTTGTCCTCTCTTTTTCAGCATGAAATGACATGAGGATTCCTGGTGCTAGAGAAATGTGCTGATACTAGATTATCTTTTAACAGTAATAAAATCACCTGTTTCCTTCAGCACTGTCTTTGTTTCCTTCTAGAGGGAAGGAACAAACTGGGTTTAAATTCTAACCTTAGCTAAACGTCCTATCGGGATCCATCAAAACTGTTGTGACCCTGATTTTCCTGTTTTGCAGAACTAAAGGAGGAAAACATGCCGTCTTCTACCCAACACTGAAGGTAGGTGCCGCTTTTTCACGTCAGAGGGTAAAGAAACATTTACTCGACTTGTGTTGTTGAGACACTTCAAAACACATTGACCTGGCTTTAGGCTTTTGTTTACCCTCACGTTAGTTCCTAGGAAGGTGCCTTTAGATTTTCTCAAATTAAGCTAAAGGCAAAGTGTTAAACCTCTTCTTGCTTTTAATATTGAAAGAGAATTACTTCTGTTGTAAAAGTATATCCTATTTATAGAGAACATTTATACGTGTTTATAGCGACATTCCGTGTGGTTAAGCTAGTGCGAAATGATCCAAGGCTCCGTTTCTATGGACAGGATTGTTATCTTAAGCTCCATTAGCACGAGGATATTTTCCTTCATTAATCTAATATTGGTGGAAGTACTAGTGCATATGGGATATTAATTGCTATGTCTAACGATCTTCTTGCTTAGTTAGTCTTAGAGCATTAGAAAGTTTCATTGCAGGTCTACCAGAGAAAGACAGATGGTGCTGCGTGGTGTTGTTTCTTTGGTCGCATGGAAGGATTTCACCCTTCTCTTGTCAGGGCTTGCCAGGTTAAGACCTCTGATTCCTGCACACTGCCTTCGTTGCTGCTTCACTAGTAGATACCAGGGAATTGGTGGAAACAGGTTCCCTTTCTGATTTCAACAAACTTGCAGCAAAACGTGTTCAGATTTATGTGCTGGGGTAAATCAGAGTTCCATACGTAACGGCGATCGCGATGACTGAGGAACACGTCATTTTATTACCCAATGACTAGTGTGTTTCTTCAGCTTTTCTGTGCTGTAATCACTGAAAATCAGTTTGGTCGCGATCAGCTAGGAGCAGTCATGAACAACAGGTGCAGTGGATCTGCTGACGATGCCATCATACTTGGTTCCGTTTTCTGTGGAGATGAGTTTTAAACATGTCCCTGGTGTGAGCAGTTTAGGTGTTGCAATGCTGCGCTCAGAATTCAGAACAGCTGAAAGTAAACGATAGCTGTGGTGGGGGGATTGGACTGGATGATCTCTCGTGGACCCTTCCAATCCCTAATGTTCTGCTGTTCTGTGGTTCTGTGTGTGTGACTTGGTCTAGGTGATCCTGCTCTGGCAGGGGGATTGGAGTAGATGATCTTTCGAAGTCCCTTCCAATCCCTGATTCCATGAAATAATTACTTTTCTTGTCAGACGTGCAGAACAGGAACTGTGTCATCGCTTCCCTTGTAAACTGGTGGCTAAACTAGGTCTAAATCAACGGCTGGTGCTCAAACGGGGATCCTTTTAAATATTAAGCTCTCAGAATCGCTCTAAAATACAGTCATGATAATGAAATTGTGACTCTGTCCTGGGAGAAGACAAGCGTAGTTACGAGATCTTGATGGTATTTGACAAGTCGTACTAGTCGTCTTCAGGGATAAATTTTATTTCACCCCTGAGACATTTCTGGGAAGCACGAGGATTTCTGTACGTTGTGAAGTGATAGCCCGAATTGGCACAGCCCTGGCACAGTTCATAAATCTGATTTATTTCTGTGGCATTTTGTCTGTTTAGCTGGTTATCTTTTATTAGGTCATTGAATTAACTGGTGCAGTTAACTGTCTGTTCCTGAATGATTGCTTGCTATCCGGAGAGTATTTCAAACAGAACCTAAGCCTTTCAGTATCTGGTTCAAGGGTAGATGTTTTCTAAACCTCTGGTAATAGCATGAAGAGATGACAGCATGGGGTGTCTGATGTCTCTGACTAAAACGTCATTTCTTTGTGTGTTTTTGCCTTAGTCCATCCAGTCACGCTTAGAGCTTGCAAAAGAATTGGGCACTGGAATCTCCATCTGGGAGCTGGGACAAGGCCTGGACTACTTTTATGACCTGCTTTAAAGTAAGAGATGATCTGGAAAAGACTGTCTTTGCTTCTCGGCGACTCCACCTTCAATTACTTTGGGTGTCCCAGAGAGGTGATTTTTTACAGATGTTTTGTAATTTGTATCATCCCTGTACTGAACTTGCGTTTTTCCCAATAAAGAACCTTTCCTGATTTGCCACACAAACGTGATTACTGGTTTCTGTGATGGCTACCATATCACAGTTTTCCTGCTGCACACGGCCACCAGCTCCTCCTGTTTATTGCCCATGCTGTGTGCCTTAGTATATCAACATTTCAGGGAGGCGGCCGAGTACACAGTTTTCAATATTGAGGGGTGATAGCCCTTCTGGTTAGCTGTCATGCCACACTGCCTCACTGGTCCTGGGCTACTATACCCAGGGTTTTCACTAGCTAAGCCTGTTGTACCCCCTTCCTCCTTCCCATCTAGTTTAAAGCTCTGTCAGTGAGCTCCGCTAACTTCTGCCCCAAAATTCTTTTCCCTCTCTGGGACAGGTGCATCCCACCTCTTGCCTGTAGGCCAAGCATCTCATGTAGCAGCCCGTGGTTGAAGAGCCCAAAACCCTGTCTGCAACACCAGTCCTGGAGCCAGGAGTTCACTTGATGGCTCTTCTGTTAATCTCCTCATTGGTGAATGCCACCGAAGGGATAGAGGAGAAAATAACTTGTGCTCCCGATCCCTTAAGCAGCCTCCCCAGTGCTCTAAAATATCTTTTAATTGATTTTGGACTTCCCTTGGTAACCTCATCACTTCCCACCTGAAAAATTAACAGGGGATAATAATCGGAGGGGTTTGCTAGGCTGGGAAGTTTGTCTGTCACATCCTTAACCCGTGCCCCAGGGAGGCACCAAACCTCCCTGTGAAGTTGGTCAGGACAGCGTATTGGGCCCTTTGCTCCTCTCAGAAGAGAGTCTCCCACCACAATTACCCACCTACCTTCCTTTTTAGAGCCACACAGTGGCATGCTGAAGCATGCAAAATCTTCTGTAAAGGTCATACAGCACCCTTCTCAAGAGGAAACTGTATGCTGTATGGTGATTCTCATTTTCAGACCATTCTTGGTGGGATTTTCTCTTTCAGTGATCCTGTTCTCTGTGCTTAGGAGTTTGGAACCACAGAGAGCATTGAAGTGGTTTGCCCAGTTTCTTACATGAACTCAGTAGGCAAACGTCTCTGCAGGAAGGCCATGTCTGATGGTCACAGACGGGGCTTGAGACTTCTAAATGAATTTAGAATGGACTGTCCTGTTAACCAGCTTAATCTAGCCTGGCTGAGAGGAGAAACGTTTGCAGCTTTTGGCAATCCCAGTGTGACCATGGCAAAGCATCCAGCTGACAGCTTGCTGTGTGAAGTCAGCAGCCACAGAGAAACAGCCAACAATGCATCCAAGTCATGGTGGTGGTGTGGTGGCATTCTTGCTTTGCAGATCTTCCCACTAGCTTATCAGTTCTAGTGACTCTTTTTGCCAGTGGCCATGCAGAACAGTCCCTGGAGCCAAATGATTCGGGACCACATTACTCTCCTAAGCCAGGCCCAGATTGATGGATTTCACTTTAATCCATCGTTGGACAGAAAAACTGGATCTGACAAATACACACACCTGCCACACAGAGCTGTGACACTGTGGTGCTGTGGCCATTTATCCTAGAGCATAAGGAAGAAGTCTGCTCACAGTCCTGTCAACATCTAAAATGACAAGCACAAGCGCATACAGCAGGCAGCTTTCTCTGCCATCATTATTCTGTTTTGACTTGCTTCTTATAGCCTTCATGTTGTTCTGTATGTTCAGGGAACTGTCCCTTCTTTCTGCAGCTGCTCTTCATTTGAGCCGTGCAGAATTGAGAGGCATTTGGTAAAGTGCTTTCTAATCATAATGCCGTAGTATCGATATTTCTGGAGAGAAGAATTTGGAATTGGAGCAGCTGGTCTCAATTAGCAGAACTGCTGCTATGGAGATGCTCTGCGGGCAGGCGTGATGCAGCACAGGCTGCACTGAATGTATCATCCCAGAGCCTTGTCAGAGGACCAGGCTGCTCTGTGCACACACAAACCTTTCACTTTGTCCTGCCCTCACTCACTAACTACAGCCTGGGGAGCTGGATTCCTTGCCCAGCTCTAGCTTGAGACTGCTTGTGAGCCTGATCTTGGGGCAAAGCTACCAATGTGATCTCACACATAAGAACAAAGAGGCAGGTTCTGGTCCCACTTCTGCCTTTGGTGACGCTTCAGCTGGGTTTCTTCAACTGTTCTGTGGTAACACCTGCTGCTGTAGTGACCGACCTCCCACCATACTTCAAGCTTGCTCTAGCACAAATCCACAGAAATATTTGGAAAATAGCATATTACAGGAAGCATCTTGAGACTGAAACAGAGCTTATTAACTACCCTGAATTATTTCTCAATTGCTGAGAGGGAACCGAGGCCCAGAACAGGAAAGCTGAATGTGTCCATAAGGTATAAGCTGTCCTGAACAGGCAGGGTCACTATGGATGGTTGAATTTTCAGTACCAGCACAAATGTTTGGACTTAGTAAATTTGTAGATGACAACAAGTTGAGGGAGAGTGTTGATCTGCTGGAGGGTAGGAAGATGCTGGACAGGCTGGGTCAATGGGCAGAGGCCAACAGGATGAGGTTTAACAGGGCGAAGGGCAGGGTCCTACACTTTGGCCACAATAACCCCCTGCAGCTACAGACAGAGGGGATGAGTGGCTGGAGAGCAGCCTGGCAGAGAGAGACCTGGCAATACTGGTTGACAACTGGTTGAACATGAGCCAGCAGTGTGCCCAGATGGCCTGGAATGCCAGTGGCTTCCTGGCTTGTATCACGAATAGTGTGGCCAGCAGGACTAGGGATATAATTCTCCTGCTGTACTGGGCACCAGTGAGGCCTCACCTTGAATACTGGGGCTAGTTCTGGGATTGCGATGCTGGAATGGGTCCAGAGGAGCAACAAGGCTGGTAAAGGGACTGGAGGGAAAGTCTTATGAGGAGAGGCTGAGAGACTTTGGGGGGTGTTTAACCTGGAGAAGAGGAGACTCAAGGGGGACCTCATCACTATCTATAACTACCTGAAGGGACGTTGTATCCAGGTGGGGGTTGGGCTCTTCTCCCAGGCAACTAGTGATAGGACAAGAGAGCAGGGGCTGAAGCTGCACCAGGGGAGGTTTAGGTTGGATGTTAGGAAGCAATTCCTTGTGGATAGGGTGATCAGACTCTGCAATGGACTGCCCAGGGAGGTGGTGGAGTTCCCATCCCTGGAGACGTTTAAGAAAAGACTGGATGTGGCACTTAGTGCTATGGTCTAGCTGATTGTGGTGATGTTAGGCCATAGGCTGGACTTGATGATCTTAGAGGTCTTTTCCAGCCTCAATAATTCTGTGATTCTGTGACTTTATAACTTCTGCATATAAAGGTTAAAGCAAATCTTTTCTCTGATTTGGCAAAAGTTTGTTTGGAAATGTTGAGGCGTCTCCTGAAACACACTCAGAAAAGCCCTTTTTCTTCACCACCTCACCAGTTCTGTTTCACTCCCTCCTTCCAGAGAGTAAACACCACCAGAAGTGTTGCCCTTGTGGTGATCGATCAGACAAAATACTCTTTAGACAGACAGTGGTAGTAGAAGCAACGGGAGCATAAAGGGCGAAGAGCGAGAAGGGGACAGCTGGCCTTGGACTAATTACTTGAACACTCACTCAGGCATCCTGAGAAAGCCACAGATGTCCCAAGCTTGATGGCTGGGGCCCAGAGCTCCATATGTGTGCTTTGTGCATACGTGCCTTTTGTTTCTTCTTCACTGAGTCCTCCAATGCTGGCCTTGAGGCAAGGCAGGTATTGCCAGGGTAGGGGGTGGGAAAACACAGGCCTTTGCTTTCTCATGTGGAGCTCAGTTGAAACATGGCTGGTGGGTTTCAGCGAGGTTGGTTGGTTTAGTGCCTTCTGGTGCTAATGAGTTCCACTTCCAGGTCTACAGAAGTGTAGTGTGTGTTCTTAAGCAATGAGGATCATGCAGTGATCCCTGTTGGAAATCACTGATCGCCTCAATCACTGATCATGCAGGATAGGTAGCATAATCTAGTATCAACCCCTTAGAACTGCCGTGACAACCTGTGAGAGCGTATTCATAGATTGGTACTACTTTGCACAATCTTTTTGTCATCTCTTTCTTCTTCCCGAGCATCTCTTTCAGTGTCTACTTACTTCTTTACTACGTTGTCCTACTTTGAGCTATTCCCTCTGTAATTTTCTTTCTGTTGTTGTGTTACCTCTTTTTAACTTAACATTCTTCTTTTCTCCCCCATTCTGTGATGTCTTCTTTTTCCTCTGTCTTTTCCCCTTTTGCTACAAAAAAACCCTGTAATATCTGTCTTTGTATTGCTGCAAAACCTGCTGAAATGCAGTGGGGCTGGTTGAGGTGCTTGTGCTTCAAGGAACAGGTTTAGAAATGAGGTGTAGTTCAAAAAGTGTCTAAGAGAGCAAGAAAACTACCAGAGCCTATGTTTTATGAGAGACTCAAGGGACTCAATCTACCTAGTTTATTAAAGACAAGGTTAAGACATATCTTAATCATTGCCTGTAAATACTGATAAGAAGGATGGGCATTTGATAGCAGGATATTACAGTCTTGGAGATAAAAAGCTTATTGAAAACTAATAGTTGTAAGCTGTAGGTAGACAGACCCTGCTCCACATTCTGCATTAGCACTGCCTAGATTAATAAAACAGCTTCCCTGGCATTCAAATCCACAGAGCTGTAAAGTTCTAACCACACACTTGAAATCTGTAAAAGTCACTTATCCACGTCTGGAGAATAAAGCAAGACAGTTGTGCAAAGTGTCTGTGGAAGCAGAAATTTAGGCTCCCCCAAGTGAAGCTGAAGAAAGGAGAAGACTTGAGAGCAGCAGCACCTTTGCTTTGGAATACCTCACTTTCAGACTTTTCAAATGACATGTTGTATTATTGGCTGACCTAGCTGAATTTCACATGAGTTTCACCAAATCAGATTTTTTTTTTTAAGGTATTCAATAGTTTCATTTGTTTTCTAGCTGCAGTATTGAGGAGTTTTACTACTGATTGCAGTGGAAATGATGCTGAATCCCACTGTATCTCCCTTCCATTGGGTATAAATGAATAGAGTCAAGCCCATGTGATTTCACCAGTGAAATGTGTTTAGATTAATGTAGGATACTAGAATTTTGGAGATGGCTGTGTTAAAAATAGGAAATAGGAGGGAAGGTATTTCCATTGATTAAACAGAAGTCCCAAAGAAAAGATTTTACAGCATTGATCAGAGTTTCCAGGACTCCCTGATTAAGAAACATGGTGCTAACTTGCTGGTGCTCATCTGTCGTTCTTCTGATTGATTGGCACATTGCCATGAGAGGAGAAAAACCCAGAGGACCTGGTATTCATTGCAAAAAAAGATGAAGGGATAACAGAAATTAAATTGCCCCCAAACATGTGCACACTCTCTGATACTCGTATTTTTCACTTGCTGTTGAACACGAAGGTTGCAACATACAAAGAAGCATGTTTGCATGTACATGGATTGTCCCTGGCACATCTGCTGCATGTGCTTGTTAAAAACACACACTGTCTCCCTCGCTGTGGCTTATCTTTACCTAGAGAATCAGCACACGCCTGTCTGCCTTTAGCAGTGGCAGAGAGCAGATGAGCAGTGTGTCTGTGTGTGTATGTTTGACAGGGCGTAGGTGGTCAACAAACAGCAGCAATGATTGGCACCCATCAAAGAACATGAGTGCCCCAACACACACTTATCCCCTGCCTCTATGACCCTAGTTCGTATGCCAGTAGCATCTCAGTTAGCAGAGCACAGCTTCTTGTGAGCCAGTCTCTCTTCTCTGTTCAAAGAGATAAAAAAGGCACCTTGCAGTATGAAAAACGCAGGGAAAATAAAAGGGACTTTTTTTTTTCCCTGGCTCCCTTCTGCTATAGGGAGTTTGGGAGTAGGGATCTGTTACTGAATGTATAATGCAGTGTTTTGTTTTAAACTGGAGCTGGTGGGGAGCACTGAAAGCCTCTTCACTTGTCATCTGTTTGAGCACTTAAAGAAACTGGGTAATTGTATTTTCCTTCAGAGAAGAATGCTCTCCACCTCCACTTTCCACCACGCCCACCAGGAACACACTTTGAGGTATTCTTAAGGAAGGAAATGAAACAGGAATCACGAGCACATGATGTACCTGTCAGAGGAACAAACCTGTCAAGTGTGCACAGAGCCTTTTGCTTTCTAAAGTTAGTATGATCATTTCAGGCATTTGGGCAAGCTATAAAAATAATTAGCCTTATTTCTTCCACCCTGCTTTTAATTCCACAGACTTGTATCACAGCTTAAATCTTTATTGTACCAATCATGTTCTACCCACAGCCCTGCATGTAGAAACACATAAATGCAGAGTCTGCCACCCTCATGTGCTGCCTTGGTCCTTCAGCAATTAATCATAGAATTGTTTAGGTTGGAAAAGACCTTTAAGATCATCAAGTCCAACCATTAACCCAACTGTACCAAGCCCATCGCTAAACCACGTCCTCAAGCTCCAGATCTACATGGCTTTTAAAGATGGCCAGGGATGGCAATCCAATCCCCTTCTTGGGAAGACTGTTCCAGTTCATGTCCCTCTCGAGCCCAGGCTAGAGCTAGGTGAAGTCAAAGGAAACTTTTCCCATCCATTTCACTTGATCATAATCACAATGCCTGGATAGGGAAATAACCGCTCCCAGAGATGTTCTGCTTGCCATCTCCAAAGCAAAGCTCCAGATGGCTGTGCTTCTGCTGCGACTCCCACCACCTCTGGCCCTTTGTTATACAGCCAAGAGACAGGAAGTTTGAGACAGGTTCCCAGAGCCCTCAGCTGCAGGGCAGACCCAGTATCCCCAGCTAGATAGATGTGACCTTACAAAGCACTGCTACATGAGGGAGTGGCAGAAAGCATCAGGATCCTCAGCCAGAATCAGGCTTGATGCTCAGTTTCTTGGGAAGGACAAACAGCAGGAGTTACCCTGAAAGCAAGGGGAACCCCAGATGATGGTTAGCTTCCAGGCTTACTCTTGTGAGTTGGGGTGTGGAGTCTGCAAAAGCCAAGACTGGCATCCAGAGTTTGTAAACTGTGGCCAGATGAGATCCAATAGTATTTCCAGCATTTCAGGCTGGCTGCACATGCCCTGATGTGGGAACCTGAAGCTTCAGGCCTCCCCAGCCTGGGTGTCTCTGGAGATACTGTCTCCAGATGTGAACTATAGGCCTGGTGAAAGTGGTCTTTAAACCTGGAGCTGCAGGCTCTTTAATGTATTCAAAACTTCACTTCTTTTTTTAATCCTGACTTGCTGAAGGTTGATGAAAAATTATAAAAAGTATTGGACTTTTATCTGATTTAAGCTAAAACCTCTTTTAATTGACTTTTTTACCAGCACTTAAATCTTTTCTGTTCTCTGGTTAATCAGTCTGAAGAGATGCAGGATGGAACCTCTCCCAGTCTGCAGAGTAGAGGAGCACAGAAGAGTGAGTGGGTTTGGGTTGAGTCGCTGGTAGAATTGGCCACATATACGCATAGGAAATGCATTTAGGTAAAATCACTTCCCAAAACTTTTAAGCAAAAGGGAGTTAGAAGGACCTGTTTTCTGACCCAAACCACGGAAAGCATTATAGGGAGTTATGCGCTCCTTAGATAAAATAATTTTCTTTCCTCACACAATTTCTTCCTGGGCTGCAAGAAAAACCCAAATGCAGTCAGCAGCTGTGAATGCAGTATTGACCGAAGCATCTAAACCCTTATCTATAAGCACCAGAGCAATGGTGCAGAATTTTTTAAAATCATTCTTCTCCCCACCATGTATGCTGGGACTGAGTGTGTATGTTGTGCCAGGATGTATTCTGAGTCTTTTTAGAGACTGTTATACTCAGTTTAACTCAGTTGATTGTTTCCATGCTCATTACAGAAGCTTGGAAAGAGCTTAGGAGGAGGAAGATGCTGGGACCTTAGCACCGCAGTGCAGCATGTTCTTTGCAGGGTGATTTCATTAAGGACCAAGGCTGACTTGGCAAGTGTGCTTTGGGTTGTTGGATATTTGCTTTTCTGTCTTAAACACTTTTTTTTTGAGTTGCAGATGAAAAGACTTCTGACTCCATTATACATTAATTCGTACTTCACATGCCAGAATCTTGTCTGCAAACATACAAATTCTGGGTTTTTGATTTGCTCCTGGAAGGAGAAGCATCGCTACAATCAGAACTCCTCTAGCAGTAATGGGACATCAATCCTTAAGTAGATTGACTGAGACCAGAATTGGCTCAGGTATTTGACCCTGCATCTATTGCACACAATAAGCACCATAAACTCAGTATACTGATTCATCCCAATTAAGGAATGTAGTCCATCCCTGTGTATAGCAAATAAGCCACTGGAGCAAAGGCTTTGTTCAAGGATTTTCTTAAATTTTTGTGGACATAACTGGGTAGTGCCTTGAACACCAGCAGTACCTTTGTGTTCCCAGCTCAGACCACGTGTGTCACCTAATGGATGCATACCAAGTACATGTAAGAGCCAAGAACCGGTGCTTACGGGATGTGGGCTTGTGCTGTCTCGTTTTGTTTGGTTTGTATTCTTCTATCCAACACAAATGTTTTGCTGATCATTTGTTAAGTTTAAAACAGGCCTCGCTCAGTCTGTCCCTGCAGTTCCTGCTATTAAGTAGTTGGCATAATGTAGGAAAAATTTGAGAAGGCTCAGTCCCAGAACAATTAGCTTCTAGTTCCAGAGCTGTCAAATGGAGCTGGATACAATATGCTGTGGGTTTGCTTTGCTGCTGTTAGAGCATGTTGATCTCTCTAATGGTAAGGTTTCAGGTATTTGGGCATTTCCTTTTACCAGGTGCTATTTTTGAACTTGCTGCCTTGCCTCCTGGCATCCTGAGATGCCAAATGCATCGGTAGCAGGTATTTAATATGCTGATCTCATGGAGAGTGCTTCCATAGCAATAAATCATTGCTAGTGTACCACTGCTGTCCTGCCGTGGATGCACGCACCACACATAGAGGACACTCCAGAGTTTTAGTTTAAAAGTGGTGTTTCCTGTCCGACCCCAACAAAAGCCTCTAGGTGTGCTAATACTAAGAGAGCTCAGGCCCATGCTCTAGTGGTCCAGCCACCACACAGGGACAAAATCACAGTTGTGGCATGGTTGATTTTGCTCTGATGTGGGAGAAGCAATTCCTGCTTTGGCAGAACACGTGGTATTCACAAACCTTGCCGTGTAATATAATATGGTGTATTCTGCAGCTGCATGGGGAGGTCACAGCAACAGCTTTGTGCTTCGAGAGTTAATGAAGATGTTACCTTAATTCTCTACAAACCACAGGGAAAGAGAGATAATCTTGCACTTCTGCATCCATTGCAGTCTCTCAGCATGTGATGATTGCTCAGTAACATCTCTGTTATGGTTCCATAAATTGTCCTGGGTAGAAATAGGCCCTTTTGGAAGTGGCAAGAAATTGAAAAAGCAGGCTGGCTTTTTCAAGAACACTCAGAAAACTCAGTCAGGTGACCAAAATCATTGCCCATTCTAGAAATTTGGGAGTGATGCTCTAGATTATGATAAAATTAACATATTTCAAGTCTTGCTTTAGAACATTTTGGTAAGATGGGTTGAACAGCTGTCAACACTCCGGAAGAAGAATCTGGCCTAGGAAACAGAATTCCTTGTTCCTTTTTCTGGCACACACCAGGCAGAAACACTCATTTCACTTGTAGCTCTCACAGGTACTTACTCTTCTTGCACATTCAGTAAGGAAAACAGTGAGGAAATGTCACTGGTGCAGGGTGTAACGTAACAGAGCACAGCTCAGTGGTTTTATTCTCTTTTGAGGTGTCCTCTTGCTCCAGGAGCAAGAAACATTCTTTATTACCTGTATCTCTCAGGTGCAGACCTAGCAGTGGGAAATAAATAACAGCAACATGTATAAACAGGACAGCAACACCTAGTTTCATCTCAAGTCTGTTTGTAAGGAATGTTCCTGTCTTCTCACAAGGTATGCATTTTAAATCGTTCCTCCACTTCTTAATAGCTTGTTGTAACTCGTGTAGAGTTCTACACAGCTAAATAACCAAGGCTAGAAGACCTACAGCATAGAGGAGTTGCCAAAAGGTGCCAAAATGGTTGTAATAAACATACCAGGAGATGGGGATTATGTTACTAGTTTTCTCCATTGCACCTGAAGCAGATTTTCATCAGTCATGACACACACATGTAATTGTCCTACAAGAATTGCTAAGACATTACATTTTGTGATGCTCTGAAGTCTGGACCCACTGTCTGTTAGAAACCTGTTACTGTGGTTTCTTGTAATAGCCTGGAGTCATCTGGGGTCATGTTGCCACTTTAAGGGTGTAAATTGTGAGTTTTGCAGGCTCAGAGGAACTTGGATGAAGAAGTACTCTTGTCGGGATACCTCAGAGTTCCAAATCCCCTCTAGGCAGCAGGGCAGTGCCAGTTACAGATCTGATTGCTTTATAGTACCAGAATATCCCCAGTACTTCCCTGTGTGGTACCTTCCTGATGGCCCAGCAGAATAAAAAGATGTATTTCACAGGACTGACATGGAAGAAACATATCCAAGTACCACTTAGAACACAAGAAAAATAACCCTTGGAGAACTGATAACCCTAAAGTACTCTGCGAGCTGCTTTACTCAGCATTGAGGAGGGAGTGGTACCAGCTACCAGTGACTGAAGATGTAGTATCTGCTCAGGACTGGGGAGCAGCCACTCACTGCTTGTGTTTCATAGTTTATGGAGACATCCTGCCACCTGGCAACCTGTCACCCATTTTTTGGCAGATACTAGTGATTCAGTGTCACTCTGTATTCATTGGGCTGCAGATAGATCACAATACAAATTGAACCAGCATTCAGACTCTTTAAACGTCAAGGCTGGAGCTGATGACATACTGCTTGAGGAAGAGAGGAGATATGAAGGGTGAAGAACTCTAAGCCAGCTAGATTGTTACAGGAGTGAAATATTGGACAGATGTGTAGAATCACAGAAATAAGTGCTGGAAGGAACCTCTGAGGGTTCATGTAGTCCATCCTCCCACTCAAAGAAGGACTGCTGTTGACACCATTGGTGGTCACAGTTGGCTTTGTCTAGCTCAGTTTTGAATACCTGCAGTGACTGTGATTTATCAGCATCTCTGGACAGCCTGTTCACTGTCACGGTACAGTCCTAGTGATTTAACTCATCCCTAAGGTCTAAGCCAAACACAGAGATTAGGAGAAAGACAGGTCAGCTGTTATGGCTATCGCATTCCAGAATGAGTCAACTTGTGTCAGTCATCAAAAAAAGACTTCAAACAATCAAAAAAAATCTGTGGGAGTCACAGGAAAATCTTAATGTCTCGGACAACTATGGAGACAGTACTGAATGCTACAGCTCATGGCAGGAGCAACCAATCAATGAAATTGAGAGCCATGTCAGGAAAATTTAGTATGGAAAGGGGCAGGAGGAACAAAATCAATAAATCAAATTTTCAATGTAGGTAATGTTCTGTAACTATGGTTTGAGGAACAATGAGCAGACAATAGATGAAATAATGAACATACTGACATACCTTCACTGCACTTCTAAAGAGGTCTTAGCTATTTCTGACTCTTTCATTTCTCACTCTCTTAAATTGCTGGTTCTAACAGAGGCTTGACCTCCATCCTCTGAAATCATCTCTCCAACTGTCCCTTTCATTACAGTTTCTATTTCTTTTCCACTTGTTTTCCAGGTGCATATCCAGTAGGAGATGCTTAGTTTCTCTCTCCTTGTTTTGTACATGTCTTTTGAACAGCAATACCATTCGTATCACCCCTTAATTTTCTTCCTCTCCACTGTTATAACTGTCTGCTACTACTGCAAATATACTTTTCTTCTCATGTTTTGATTCTGGGTCTCTGTGTATAATCTCTCTTCAGATGACCCTCTTTACAACTACTATAGTTCTAACCCCTCTTGTAGTTCCATATCCTCAGACCTCAGTTTCACCTTTACCTGTGGTCTGCCAATGTCCACATGCTTGAAGAGCTGTTAATTTACTTTTTTGGTACTTAAACAAAACCAGGATCTATTTTGTGAACTCTTACCTGAAACAAGATGCCACAAGCCATGACATCATGTCTAAGGGGCTGATACCAGCCTCTTCCATGTGACTGAATACAGAAATTAACACATCCGGGTTTAAAGAATATGCTGTTAATAGCCAGCTAGAATGATCAACTCCTTTATTTGCATAGGCACATATGAATTAGTGGAGTTACAATATTTCAACCAGTGTGTATCAACAGTTTAAACATTATTCTTCTGATCAGGACCACAAATACTTATATCCGCAGCACATAATGGAACAGGGAGAAGTGAGAGAGATCTAAGTGAGAGAGATTAAAGGATTCAAGGCCTGGCAAAAAAGTTATGTCTTGATAGATTTCCTGCATATATCGGTGTTAGATACCCTAACCTTGAAGCCTGTCCTTAAGCCTTGTAGAAATTAAGACTGTGTTTCAGGGCTTTATGGGCCAGGTGTATTAATGAGAGTATGTTTTCATTGATTAGTTTTGGTTATGATGTTCAGGAAGCTGATGATGTAGTAGTTGGAAAGTGAGAGATGCTCCCATATGCTTCAGAATTTTTTTATACTGGATGGGAATTTTTTAATTGATTTAGTAAGTAATATAGAACAGGTATTTGTTGCCTGAGTAAATAAGTGACATATGTAGTTCTGCTAACCAAGATGGAAATAACTTTCATTCATTTTCAAGCAAGATTTCTGTGGTTCAGTGTTATGTTAAAAGGATTCTTCTCCTGTTGGATTCAGCAGAACTGAAGCTGTTTTCTACAGGTCTGAATTTGGTGCTGGAGTTCTATTTATGCTGTGTCATCCCTGAGATAAAGCTCAGAGGCTCCCTGATCCTCTTGCGATGAGGAATAATTTTTACTCACTCTTAGGCAGTTTTGCTCCACCCATTATGTGCATTTTTCCAAGTCATAACCTCCTTCTTCTCAGATTGATTTTTTTGTTCATTTTAAGTGATTTCCTGGGGATGATGGGGATTTCTGTGCATGCAGAACAACTGTTGAACTGAATCCTCATTATAGTAACATCAAGTGGCTCATTTTAGGCTGCTGACCACCCATCTGAGTCATTATGCTAAATGTTCTTTGCCTCTGGGCACCTCCCTCTCTGTGTGTGCCACAGCGATGTGAGAAGAAACACAGAGGTTTCTGAGGGGTCTTGACGTCTCACCCAAAGCACCAATGGGCATGGACTGCATGGCTTTCTCAGTGAGTCTCTTCCCATAGACCTGAATCACCCAATCAGTCTGCTGGTACAGCATAGCTCAGAAAACTGGAACAGAACTGGAGTAAGTCTTAACCAGTTGTTTGTAAATGTGTCCATATAGTTTAGAAGCCACACCTTGTTACCACACCAGTGTGCAGGTAACATGGTGATTTTGACTCTCAAAATACACAACAGCATAGGATACCTGGTGCTGTGGATGCAGCTTCAGTTCCTGGAGAGGACACACAGCTACCTCATGAAAAGCAAACTGGAGACAGCAAAGATCACAGTATTTTATCAGAGGGTCTGCTGTCCTTCAGCCATTCAGAGCTGCAAAACCTATGCAGGTTTTTCTCCTCTTTGTGTAGGAATCTGTCTTGAGTTTCTCTTTGCTCTTACGCATACCCTAGTAAGTCTAGCACTTGCTTTGGGATGTCTACAAGCCATCTGCTCCGAGTGCAGTGCAGTGCTTTTGTCACTGCTGTGTCATTTTTATTAGGTACAAAATATGGAAGGACAGCACACAGGTACAGACCATCAAGTCCAGAACATGCTAACAGCAGTATTAGAGGATTCCCAGCACTTCCAGGGAATTAGCTCCACGGAACAGGTTAGTCAAAAAGTGTATTTATCTTCAAACGATAACTAGAAACCCTAAGGGAAAACAGACTTTGTGGCAGCTGTTTTTCTCCCCTTGACTGCTCTGTTTTCCCTTTGTACTCTAACTCCCTTTTGCCCTCAATTAAGCAGTTCTTGATACCTGCCTGGCTTTGCAGAATCATCCACTTAATCATAGACAAAGGCTAAACTTTCTTCTTCCTGGAAGAGTTCAGCCTCTGAACTTTATTCTCTTTCTATTCCCATGCTTTTGCAATTCTCTAGTTCTGGAAGCACACTTGTCATGGAGTCATAGAATCATAGAATGATTAGGGATTGGAAGGGACCTCGAAAGATCATCTAGTCCAATCCCCCTGCCAGAGCAGGATCACCTAAACCAAGTCGCACAGGAACATATTCAGGAGGGTCTTAAACATCTCCAGAGGAGACTCCCCAACTCCCCTGGTCTTCAGTTATGTGCAAGTGCACTGCATTTCTAATCTTTATTATTCCCTATGATGATGAATTAGCATGAGTGGAAAATGGGGCCAGTTTTCTGTTTGCGTGTGACAATTCCTAGACTGCAGCATTATAAAGGATTTGCCACTTCAGAATACTTGGAGCTGCTGGAGGGAAGTCAGGTTTGAACCAGCATGCTTCTGCTTTTTGCCTTCATTTTGGAGAGCAATATGCCAGTCAAGTTGAAATGGCTTTATTACAGTATTTATATGTCCATGAGGATCAGGAAAAGTCTGCTCCCTGTCTCACTCCAGGCACTGGTTATAGTGTGATAGTATATCCACACCTAATTTCTATGATTTTCCTTTTCATTGTCCTTCCATTACTGTCTGAACAAATTATACACTTAATTGTCAGACTGTTTCAGCCTTTTCTGCCAGCCTTAGTCTTTTTATTTGTTTTTGTACAAATAACGGATCAGACTTTCCAAGTAGTTCTTCATGTCACAACAATGTCAGAAATACTGCGAGTGACTAATTGGACTACCAGAAGATTTTTTTCCTTCTTGGGGTTTACACGGCAGTCCCATCTCAGCCAAGACTCCCAGTGCTGTGGAAAAACCATGAACTTTCAAGGTTTTGTGACCATTAATTTACCTGTGGTGGATTTTTTTTGAGTGTATATTGCTCTCCCTCCTCATTTACTAACCTCAGACAGGTTCCTCCTTCCATTCTGTTGTATGCCAGGGCTGTATGGTGTATAGTAGTTTCGAAATTCTCTGCTGTGGATGTTTTCAGATGAAGCCAGCTGACAGCTGAGTAAACTGTAGGTTGCATAACTCACAGTCTGGCCCAATATATCTTTTCATAGGAAAACTAAACAAAACAGATGCCAAAAACAGGTCGTTGAGGGTTTTTTTTATCTGCAGAGATTCCCACTGTCTGCAGCCAGGCTTTATGTTATTGTAGGACAGTACTGCTTTGGTGGAGTCCTGAGGTCAAGCTAGAGAAGGAATGGTACCCTACACTGCTGTGAGGCTTCAGCTCAGCACTTTGGAGACCTCAAAGCTCTTCCTTCTCAGATACCGTTTGCCTTTTTCCTGATCCTGAAACCTGCTAAGATGGGCCTTCAGGAATTTCAGCCAGAATCATATAATCATTAGGGATTGGAAGGGACCTCGAAAGATCATCTAGTCAAATCCCTCTGCCACAGCAGGATCACCCAGACCAAGTCACTCAGGAACACATCCATATTGTTTTCTGGAAGTTCTAAGTACCTGCAACACAGGCTTTAAGATGAAAGTACCTTCTCCACCGTAAGTCACTATAGAATCATAGAATCAGGGCTGGAAGGGACCACAGGATCATCCAGTTCCAACCCCCCTGCCATGGGCAGGGACACCCCACCCTAGATC
>JAOXOE010000441.1:10224679-10245878 GCA_028565055.1 Phoeniculus purpureus | reverse complement strand
ACTGGTCTGTAGTTCCCTGGCTCCTCCTTCCTACCCTTTTTGAAAATAGGAGTTATGTTTCCCCTTTTCCAGTCAGAATCGTGTGAATACATGGGAAATAGCTACAGTGCTAAGGACTATTCTCATGCTCCTCTAGCATTTTGGTAAGGCTCTTGCAATAAGAAGCCAGCAATGAGTTAGATTAATGGCAGTAAAGTACTAGTGCTTTTCCTACTTTTCTTGCTGCTGTGAGGTTGTGTGCTTTCCTGTCCCTCAGTTGCTTTGGAGTCTTGAAAGCTAGAGAAAGTGTACTTTGCTGAAATAGGAAGAGTAGGCTTGATGCTGATGTATAGCAATTCATTAGAGCAGTGCAACGACCAGTTTGCCCATTTGAATTCTCTTGTTGTATATGAATTTCAGACACAGGGCTCAGTAAAGCTCTTATTTATGTCCATTGTTCCTAGACCTTACTGTTTGATTTAGGGATCTTCCAGTCATCTCATCTGCAATACAGACTCTACAGAGTTTAGTACTGTAGCCAGAAGGCAACTTATCTCCAGAAAGAGTTTGCTTTTGACCTTGAGTGTTCTTGCAGTTTTTAAATCTGGTGCAGGTTTCCTGAGGAGCTGGAGCAGCCAGTATGGCTCTGCTTCTAAAAGTGGCTGTAAAGCCAATGGTATTTTAGGTTTTCCTGTTTGTTTTTCCTCTGTGATTTGTAGATCAAATACATCCAAGCTTGCAAGGGAGAAAAAGGATTTTCTAATTGCTAGTTTCAGAAACTCAGTCACTTGGGGAAGATACCTGAGGGTAAAGCTTCTACACCTGAAGGTTAGTTGATTTGCTTTACTGATGATACGGGAGTCTTGGTAGATCTTATCCTTCTGTCATGGCTGTGCTTACTCCACAAGGATGGCAGAAGTGTTAAAACCTTGTTGTGTTATTTGGCTACACGGAATTGTCTGTGAATACACAATAGGGAGCAAGAGGGGGATTTTTATGAAAGCTCTGCCAAGTGCACTGTCAAAATACTTACGCAATCCCAGCCCAGCACTGCTGTTGGATATGCAGCCTTACTTGTTACCCTCACCCGACACAAGGCAAGCTAAACCAGTGAAAACTCTGTTTTCATGCGTTACTGCACTGATGGTTGGAGTTTCTGTGGTCACAGCTTTTTACAGTAGCATGCTGTTGTGCTGCTGTCTGATCCAGTCATGGTGGCAGCACCCTGAGGTTCAGGCACTTTTCCGATGGTACGTATGCTGTGTGGAAGCTCACCTGTTACAGAAAGGTGCTGCCTAACCCCCAGAGCAGGAGACAAATCTTTCCTGATTGTCCTGAGGATTTGAGGAGAGGACAATCAAAATAAAATGCTGCATGATAATCAGAAAATTTGGTTCTGCAATGCAGCATTATGGAGGGGGGGGAAGGAAAGAGAGAGAGAGAGCGAAAACAGAGCAGTTTGTCTCGCTGCACCATACAGGGGAATTCAGAGCAAGAGAACTGTGTATTTGGGTCAGCTGAGTCCTAAAGGAGAATTTTCATGCAGTCTTTTCAACCCATTTTCATATATAGTTGTTGAAGATATCAAACTTTAAAGGGGCAAATATTAATAAGAAATAATCCTGTAATTGAAAACTGCCTGTTCTGTGGCTACTGCTACAATTTCAAAAGCAGCAAGGGTATGTTTACATGGTGCAGTACAGGGTCATGCAGAGATACCTAAGTTTGCTCAGAACATGCCCATATGGGGCCAGAAACATTATAGCTGGGCAACACTCAGCTTGGGCTCATTAGTCAGCTTGTTTGGAGTTGGCTGAGACATCTCTGCCCAGCGTGGAAATGTCTTAGTTCTCCTCCAAATGACTTAGACTTTATCTAGGCCTGATCCACAGTCCACTGCATTCTGAGA
The DNA here is from genome assembly GCA_028565055.1 of Phoeniculus purpureus. Lineage (NCBI taxonomy): Eukaryota > Metazoa > Chordata > Aves > Bucerotiformes > Phoeniculidae > Phoeniculus > Phoeniculus purpureus. Next base: position 10,243,990 of record JAOXOE010000441.1, on the reverse strand, counting down.
ACAGATCTGAACTTTGTTTTCATAAAGGTGTCCCCTCAGTAGAGCAGTGCTTGCATCTGCTGTGCAGGGTGCCTGTTTCACATGGGGTTCTGCAGGGTCAGAAGGAGATGAAGCCAACTCACTGGTCAAATACAGAGGAGAATAATGACACTGAAAACCATCACGTTAGTAAGAGAGATAATTAGTGTGAAGTGCTCTTCTGGCACATTATCTGCGTGGAATCAGACTGGAGTCAAATGCACACTCCCTCAGATGTCTTCATGCCACTCCTGCTACTCCTGCTTCACTCCAGTAACTTCTACCTCACTGTGTTTGCTCCTCTTTGTCCCAGGTGTTTCACATTTGCCCAGGATGCCCCCACACTGGCACTGCCAGTGTCAGCTCATCTTGGATTAGTCTTACCTCTTTCTATCTAGCTTCAGGTTTCCAAGTCTAAACTAAGAGATGAAGAAAGAGCAGAGTCTTGCCCACATCTTTTTGTAATGATCACTTTTAACAGCAAATCTAAAGCAGAGCCCCATCAAAACCCTTCATCAAAAATATGAGCTTTTAGAAGAACCAAACACAGGAGGAGCGATCTGAACTTTGTGTTACTGTGTGAGAGCGTTGACAAACACTGATGTTTGCACAGCACTAAATTTTCTAAAACTTGTGTGTTGCTGTACATCAGTGAAGCAATCTGGCCTCTTGGTGTGTCTTTAAAGAAAGATGCCTTGGGTTTTTCTTCCTTTTAAGACTAAGGGATAGGAAAGAATGTACAGGAAAATCTCTCTGATGTCTATGAGGTCCTAAACCAGGCAGATTTTTGAAGAGACTTAAAAGGTGCTGTTGTGTTTTAATATGCCAGCTGCAAACTGGCCCAGTTTCACTTTATTTGTTTACAGAAAGTACCTGGCAGTGGCACACCAAGAGACCTTGTGCTGTAGCCACTTGAGCTTCTGGTTGAGGCTGTAGCTGTCCCTCTTCCTGAGGGTCTCCCAGAGTTCCCACCACAGGAATATTGAACCAATTAGGTTTCAAACAGTCTGTGCCATGTCCTTTTGCAGGGTGATTCATTCCTCTTCCTTATTACCACTGTGATTTGCCGAGTAGCCTCACGCAAAGTGAACCTGAAGCAGCTGTAAATTAGTCCTGGCGATGGTGACAGTGGCGTTAGGGGTGATGCATGTATGTGAACTGCTTGTGATTAATATCAAGTGTGTCTGGTTTAAGCAAGAAGCTGTTATCTTCAAAGTTCCCCCCCCACACTTCTTCTTGCTCATTAATTTTAATTTTTTTCCAGTCTTCCTGTTAAAAATGAATTCTTAATGAGTGCTTCTGCTATTTAAAATGCCTCAAATTCCCTCCGTAATGATGCCTCTCCATCAAACTGAAAACATATTCTTTGTAAACAAAAAACAAGACCTTGTGGCGAGTGATTTGCATACCTTCTGTGGCGGCTTCTGATTTATACTATTGAAATTTATTTTTAATTTCTTTCTATCTATTTCATTCTGGCTACGCTGAGTGAACACATGATGTTGATGGTTAGTTGTCATTTATTTTTTCACTTGGCCTCTGTTGAAAAAGTGTTCTTATAAAAGCAGCGTTTGTAGTCCCTCTGTCTTTGAAGTTTGAATCAAGTTTGACTTGGTAGCAGTGAATGATTCCTCGTAGCACCTGTGTTTCACTGACATTTGGAACTTTGGAAATTTATTCGTATAATTGATTTCAGCACTTCAAAAATCCATTTTATGTTTGGACACAAGTTCTCATCCCATTACCGTGGGCAGGAATAAAATAGTTGTTTCAACTCTGAGTGCTACCAGAGGAAGATTTGCAGAACTCATCTTTTTCTGTCAATACATGCAAGGTACATGCAAAAATTAATTTCTTTGTAGTAAATTTCTGATGTCTTTGGATTAGCCACTGAACCGCAGTGCAGAAGGAGAAGGCAAAACCCAAGATGAGAATTCAGCAGCCTGCTGCACCCTTTTCACACAAGCAAACTCCATAGTCAGTGCAAAGCTTCACTAACGATTCCTTAGCTGGAGAAGGGTTATGGCACAGGCCCTTACCCCAGGGGGCTGACTCTCTGCCACAGCACCTGACAGTAAAAAGAGATTCAGTGAAAGTAGGAAGTGTCTGTACACAGCTCTGTGCTTCCTTGTTTTCTACCCATGTATCTTCAGCCACAACAGGTAAACCAAGTGTGGCTGACTCTTATCCTGCTGCAGCCTCAAGATTACTGGTGTGTCAGTGGCAAGCAAGAGTAGGATTTCTCTTGGGACTTGTTTGAAATTTTGTGATGCTTCCTACAGGACTTGTGTAGATAAAGAACGTAGCTGGAATAGCTGTTGGACCATGAGCTGCTTGCAGCATGTCAGACCTAGCTTCATGTGTAGAACATTTCATTCTGGACCAAGAATTTGGTTTTGTCATAGAATTTAAAATATAATTTGAAACTTCTGCGTAATGGGAGAAGACAGCGTTTACTTCACTCTGTATGCAGAGCAACTGGAAAATACGTGTTTCTTTTAAAATCTGCTTTCTTGTATAGAGAAGGGATTAGACATGTAGATGTGAGAGGAATGCGTTTTGCTCCATAAATTACAGTGGAGAAGAAACCTGCTTTGCAAAAGTAAATCCAGCCCCCATAAGAAATAAAAGGCACATTCAAAGGCACAGAAGCACCAATGTTACCAATTGTAAATGAATGGCCTTTTATCAGAAGCTGCTAATAAAACCTGGAGCTGCAGCGTGATGCAATTTTACCTCTCCTCTGTGGGAGCTGCTTATCGTGTGAACTGAGCTCAGACATTTGAAGAGGCCCCACCACAGACTAAACCCCATCTCCCATTGTTGCTTACTGCTTTTGGGGGCTGTGAAAGGCACATCTTTAGCTGTTCCATGGATCTGCCTGGCCGAGGCTCTGATGCATACCTAAGTGTCATTCTTATTAAAGCTAATCAGTCATAGGCTCTGTCTGTCACCAAGAGCAGCTGTTTGTCTCCTAAATGAGAATCCCTACACCTGCGCCTGCCCTCATTACAGCTCCATCCCCACTACACCACTTCCTGCTCCCTTCTAGTCCCCTTTCCTCATTGAGCTGGCAAAGACCGATACTCCTCTGGCCTGTAGATGTTGTATGTACTGGATGACAACTCAGAGGGAAGCCTGGTGGTCTGGCGGCTAGAGCAAATGTCAGCAGGACCTGAGGTGCCTGGGTTGTGGTGCTGGCTGAGCAGCTGACTGTGTGGCCTTGGGCAAGTCACTTGACCTCGGCATGCCTCAGTTAACCCAGCTGGAAAATTGGGTAAAAGGCAGAAATCTTAATGCTGTGTCTGAGCTGAGCTCTCCTGGGGAAAGATATAAATGGCAGGAAGGTGGGTGTTTACTGCTTTAGGCTTATGAATTATGTGAAGTATTTGGATGACTGGAACTGCCAACTGGTGTAAATAAGCTGGTGCCCAGGTGCACGTAGAGAATGGTGACAGAAATTGGTGGCAGCAGTCCCTAGGGAAGAGATGCTCTGATTTTTGTCTCAGGCTAGGCACATGGCATGTTTTCGTGGGAGGTAGTGGCCAGCTGAGACTAGAGTTTAGTGAATAATTGCTGTGCTGTCTGTGTGGTGTATTCGTTTAAGATCTGATCTTCCCTGTCTGAGGCATCCCTGATTTTGCTGGAATATTGAAAGACTGTGAGATTAATTAGAAATATATTGAGCAGAACTCAGTAGATTCAATTATCTGTAATTTACCTGTAACTGGAGCAAAAATGAGAAGGGATGGAAGGAGCAGGGACTAGATACTACAACTGTAGGTGTGTAAAAACAAATCTCCGAAAGAAAAACAAATAGAAAGGAAGTTTCAGACTCAGTGACTGTTATTTCCTTTGAAGAATTCTGGCAGATATGATTTCACACCATGGTCTGAAGATGCACAAGTTGCCTTCAGATATCATTTCATGTGGCCTTGCATCAGGCACTGGGTCAGGAATATCTCCATGACTTCTGTCCTCTAGCTCCAGGCTGACATTTACTTCTCACTGAGGTCTTGAGTCTCTCAAAATTTGCACCATGTAAACTTTTCTGGTAAATTAAGATACAGACTGTTTGCAACTTGCAGGTATCTTGGTAGATGCATCTTAACCTATGAAGAATCAAAGGTTAAGAAAAGGTCTTGCATATTTAAACAGTTCCTCTCTCTACCCTTGTTTTCTACCATTCAGATATGCCCTTTGGTTTTGCAGTAGGGAAGTGTGTTGGGTCCAGAGAAAGAAACTTGCACAGCATGAAATTCAGGCATAAACTTCAGCCAGAAACAAAGTTATTTAAAAGACCATGCAGATTCATTCCATTCCTCCTTGCTTCTCCTGTGCAGTCTGAGTGGCGTTCTTCCCAGTTTCAGTCCCTGGGGATTCATGTTAAGGGCAGACGTGGATGTGCTCTAAAGTAACATTAATCATTGGCCAAGGGCAGCAGGACAGAGCTCGCGGTGGTGGAGTATGTTTAGCATGTGCCGTCCTTGTCTTTCTTTTTTTATCTGTCCAATTTTGTTTGCCTGCACGTGTTTGCCAGCTTGTGCCATCGCCGCTCTCCTTCCCTCCATCCCTATTTAACTTGGTGACAATTGACATTGCTGGATTCAGAAGCAGCACTTTATCTTGGCGGCTGGCTGCCAGTATGTCTAACCCAGAGCTGATGTGTTTGACTTCAGGCTATACTGTTCCTCTACCCTGAGCTGTGCACCTGTCTGAGGTCCATCATGCTAGGACTAGCATCACCCCTCTGCCAAGGCTTTTTGCAGATCATCTGCTACAGATAAAGGCCAATGTTAGGAAGAGCCTGCACAGGGTGAAAAGAAGGAAGAAGAGCAGGGAACACTAATAAATTACTGACAGTCATCACTGTGAGCCATGTGCAGAAATCCCCGTGACAATACAGACACCGGGGATATTACTTGTAAGCAGTGCTGTTAACACCTTCTGCAAAGGAAAAGCTATATGAACACCCACTGATCTCAGAGAAGGCGCCCACTGGAAGCCAAGTTTGCAGCAGGCATTAATAATCTCATAGAACAATATGTGCCAGTTAGAAATAGCTGAGCCATTTATCTCAGAGCTCTCCTTGTGCAACTGCAGAGGAGCTGGCCTTCAATATTTCTGATTGACTCTTACTAGTCCAGGATTTTTTTAATCTAAAGCACGTCATGAAAATGATCCAAGGCAGACAATAGTCTTTGAAATGATTATTAGTGCTATTTCATATAGACTTGGCTGAAGTGTGAATGTGGTATTGTACAAACAGATAGGATAGGCAACCCTTACTCCATGACTTCACCACCTCAACTATTAGTTGAAGGATAGGATCAAGTAATGGGGCAGGCATCACATGGAAGGTAAATGGCAGAGGCAGAGAAGACACATAATGCCTTTTCCCTGTATCACATTGCATGAGCACTGCTTTTCACTAGCAAGAAATCATGAATGAATCTCCACCAGAATGTCATAAAGAATTAATGAATGAAGCTATATCGCAATTCTACAAAGTATTATTGTTCCCAGTGTGTAGAGAGGCACAAGCTGTTGACTGTGAGATGAAAAGCAAACAAAACTCCAATATTTTGACTCCAGATACTTTTCAGCTATTACTTAAAGGATTATTAGGTGATGCTGGGCCTATCGTATCTCTTTTTTAATGTGGAAACAATCAGTCAGCAATAGATTGATACTGTTCACATTTACTGTGTTCTTTATCTCCTTATCACTAGAGAGTACAAGGAGCCCAAGGAGATGCAGGTCTGGTGTGGCCCATGAGAGTCAACTAAAGCTTAATCCATCCACTGAAGCATTCTCTAAGATTGAATTTGTTTTTTCTTTTGCTTACTTTCTCTTTTCTTGTTTCTGCCCCAGAAACCTCAAACTTGTGTTTTAAAACCACACAAGGGCCCAAAAGGCTTTGGGACGTTTTGACTCATTAAATGTCCTAAAGCCCTAATTTGAAACAGGCAGCTCAGCTTGGCCTCTGTGCCTGCTGTTAGTGGATGAGGGTAAACCGTCACTGGAGGAATGTGTGGTGATGACTCCTGCTTGGAGACAGAAGGGTGTAGTTTCTCTCTCAGAGAAGATTCTGCTTACGTAAATAAAAAAATGCTGTCCAAACTTTCCCAATTAAGGCAACAGGCAGGTGGAAAAGAGTAGACTTGGTGTCTCCATTTATGTTGGTGACAGTAATCCAAATGGACTGGCTTTCTGCATGGTACAGAAAGCACCTGACATCTGCTGAGTTCAGGTGCCTGCCAAATTCTGCTTGGTCCCAGGTGTGCTTATTCCACATGAAGTTTGCTGCTGCCAGCACAGCAACAACGTACCACGAGTCGAAGGGAAGCTCATGGTGATGGGTCTCTCTGATAGCTGTTTTGGCTGAGTCAAATAGCGTCTCTGTGCACTCAATCCCCTGCTTATCACAGGCTGCAGCTGCCTGCTCCTGGAACTGGTGCTAACTGTGTGTGTGGCTGTCTCTGGGAGGATTTTAATAAGCCCTGCAGAGTATGTAGGCATTAGACAGTGTCACTTTAAGCAATTTGTAAACCCCTGGGGGCATTCTTTGTTTTCATCACAGAAGCCACCAGAACCAGTCTGTGTAGGGGCTCATGCAGGTAGGAAGGCTTCACTTGATTTTGTCTAGTAGAGGCTGTAGTTTTGAATGGAACAGCAGCCATGTGGCTTCTTCATATTCCTGATGTTGTGTCAAGAGCAAATACACTATTCCCGGGTGAGAAGCCCAGTCTGAAGAGGTACCTTATGGCAAAGGTGTCTCGTTCCTCAAACATGCTATTTCTAAGACCAGTAATTCAGCTGAAGGGCTTCTATGGTGCTGTAACCTACAGCGCCTCCCACTGCAGCCCTCTAAAGACACAGCATAAAACTGACTTTCTTCAAATGTAGCACCCCTTTGCAAACTGTCCTCCAGCGATTTAACTGAAAGACCAAATTTTCAGATCATAAAGGCAAATGTTATTCCTAGAAGCAAATGCAAGCAGCAGGTAGTAAAACAAACTAGACCTTTATTTCAGAGCAGTGTAGGTAATAAAGACTTATCAGCTTAACTCACTGGTATAAATATGAGCTTGTCCGTGACTTTTCCTCACTGGTTCTGTTTCTCCATGTCAGCTAGGCCCAGCATTCACCTTTATCCACCTGTTTGCTCCATTGTAATCTGCTGCTGATTACAGAATCTTCTTTTCTTTCCAGTGATTGCTTCTGTAGAAAGCGTCAGAGCTACCACATTATCATATGGGGGCTTCCCATTAATGAATGGAAAAGGTTGCTTTGTACTTAGACAGCAAAAAGCCAGACAAACATATATAGTCATTTATTGTGTATTTTCACTTAACAGAGCAGAAAACACTGCATTTTAGTGAATGAAGTTCTTGAAGTGGGCAAACTCCTGGGGAAAAGATTAAAAAATGGATACTGGGGGGTAGCCTTCATCCCTTTTCCCAGATACTCTTCAAAATAAGAGACCTTTTCCTGGCTACTCTGTGCCTATAATGGAAATGCTGCGTTTGAGAAATAAGTAGGCAATGACCTGCTAGAATGAGTGGGAAATGATTGAGGTAGTGAGTTTACAATAAACAAAACCCACATCCTGAAACTGCAACATACTGGGAGCCTAATGCATGTGTAGACTCAAGAGTTAGAGAGTCACTTGGATAGATGTTCCAGGCCAACTGGTCTTAGCTGACTACCTTAAGCCGAAAGGGGTAGAGAAACTAAGAGCCACTATTTCATTGCTCTGTCAGTGTGTTTCCATAAGCAGTGTCCAGTAGCATCTGGTGGAAAACCACAGGACTAGCCAGCCCCTAGTCTAAGGTCCAACAGCTCCTTGTTCACTTGGAGTGGAGCAAGCCCCGGGTGTACATGCTCTTCACCATTAGGAAAACACCCATTGGAGCAGATGATGGTTTAAAGACCTCCTTTGTTTGATAAAAAGATTTTTGCCACAGCTCATTGAAAAAGATTAAATATGTGATTTCCCATATGTGTTGTCTGAACTCACCAAGTGCTTAAAAGCCTGGAGGGGTTAAATTTCTGTCAGGCATTATGAAAGCTTGGGGGTTATATCCCAGGCAGATGAATGTTGTCTTCCTCCCTTGCAAGTCTGCCTGGGCATTTTGGCTTTACCTTGATCTCCCATCCAGGATACCCACAGGGAACCACAGATTTAGTTCACATTATCTTCCTTGTCTTGTTACACTGTCTGAACACCTTGCTGTTGCTTAGGATGGAGTCTCTGATGTGCCTGAACCTCCCATAGGCCTGGACAGAGACACCCAGTTAATTTTGCTTCAGGCTGGGGCTGCACTGAAACTTGTAACTGCAGGAGGTAGAGCATGAACATGAGACTGATAGTTGTCTAGAGCCTTTTCTTCTGCTTTCATATTTCCTGGGCTTCTTGCTGTCATTTGCATTGAGCAAAAACCAGTAAAAAACAATTGTGTCAGCTGTAGAGAGAGGTGTCTTGATTCACTCCTGAGCCTGAAGTGCAGCATTTGAAGAGCAGAGAAGCAAGAAGTAGCCCTTCTTGTAATGTTTGTTTTGTTCTGGTAACTTTTGTTTTGTTCTGCTGTTTCTGAGAAGGCCCTTTCCAGGAGCTGGGGGACACTTCTTAGTGCTTTCCAATGGCCCTGGTGCACAGTGCACATGCTCTCTTCTCTCTCTGATGCATTGTTATGTTATCATTCCTGTCCTAGGGAGCAGCAGTGTTTAGGATGGGGCAAGAATGCCTTCAGGATGTGTGTTTGTTTGCTCATAAAGCAGGAGTGACAGAAGGACTGAAAAGTGAGGGGTTGAGAATTGGGTCAGAAAGAAGCTTCCAAACAGCTTAGCTTATTTGGAGAAGAGAAGAAACAGCCAGAACAACAAACCATAGGACAGTGAAATCAATTCCCCATTCCCTCTTCATCATACCCTCCTCCGGGTAAACCTGTTTCGGTTGATAGTGAATATTTCATGCAGTGCTGAGCGTTTTCCGAACTGTGCTGTCCTAGTTTTTCCACCTCCAGCCCCAAAGGAATGTTTTTACATCATGGAGCTTTATTTTTGGGCAGGGGAGGAGGTAGCGGAGGCTGCAGGCTTGCGAAGAAACGGCAACAAAGGGTGGTTCAGAGAACAGCTTGGCTCTGATGTCTGGGCTGAAAATCTCACCTCCAGAAAGCTCAGTGAAAAGGGTTGGTTCCCAAGGGGCTGGAGCACGATTCCAGTTGGAATAAAATAACCCTAAAAATGGCACCCTGCCTCTGCCTGGGACTGCTCTCGGCGTCATAGCTGCTTCATTGGCTGACAACGGCAAGCTGTCATTACTGTCAGCACTGCAGGTCGATATAGCTACCAAAGGGAAGAGCGGTGTCTGTTCAGCCAGCACCTAGAGGACTGAATGGCTCCTTGCTGCACGTCAGCTATCCATCCAGGATAGGGGAGACAACTGAGTCTTATCCCTCTTTAGTACCTTCTGGCTTCCCCTTCCCTAAAAAGACCACATAAAAGTTTGCAGGTGTGCCAGTTGGAGTCCAAAAGTCTCATAGGTTCTGATCCAGTGCCCTCCAGTGTCAGTCTTTTGAGTTCATTGCAGGAGGCATTTTGTCCTTTAAAGGGAACCCTCATATCCTTCTGAGTACCTTAAGAACCAGAGTAGAGAGCTCTGTCATTCTGTCACAGTGTTTTATTACCTCATAAAAGACTCCATGTATGTTTTTATGAAGGTAGTGGAAGGTTCCTGCTTGAATCGGAGACTTTCCACACCACAGTGCCTCCAGCTGCCTGTGAAAGTGCCACAGCAGAATAAACTGCCCAACTACTCTGCCTAACATCTCAGATTCCTGTATTGTCCCCCACCTTAGCAAGCTCTGGGATACTAGTGTCACAGATCCTGCTGTGGATATGTGTTTCACAAGTCCTTCTTCCCTGTAGCTTAAGTGGAACAGCTAAGAAGCCTGGAAAAGTCCCAGAGCCTCAATATGCTTGCTGGTATTAGCCTCCTAAAAGCACACTTTACCTGACCAGCTGAATTAGCATCTACTGCAACCAAGACAGCAGCAGCACAGCAGCATCTGACTCACCCCTGTTATGGACTGCAAAGCCTAGCACTTGTGTTGCCTGATTCCCTAGATAACCTCTTCTCTCCTACCTAGTCACGCTTGCCCTCGCTGCTCACTGCCCATTATTAAGGGCACGGACTGGCAGAGCTTCTTCCTCAGACCACTGAGCTGCAGCTCTAGATCGTCTGCTAGGACCTAGACGTTAGTCCGCAGTGTGAAGTGATTGCTGTGTGGTTTGGTACTCTGCAGCAAGATGTGTTCAAACACCCTGAAGGACATAGGGCAGGAGCAAAGTGCAAAACTACTTAGTTAATGCATTAGATTAGCAAGATTTTGGTTGGTGCAAGAAGGCCTGAAGATGGAGGTGGCCCAACTGTCCTTATTGGTGGTTCTTGTCCCCTTACTGGAAAGGAAGGATGGAGGGAAGGGAGAGGAAAAATGGTTCTTTGGTGGTGTGCTGGTGGACAAAGAGGAAAGCTGTGGAATATCCCCCCAGCATGCTCCACCTCCACAGCGTTACAAAACAGCAGTTCAGCAGGGGACACAGAAGCACTTAGGGAAACTGCAGCTGAAACTAAGTGAACCTTTCAGTCCACTTACCCTAGCATTTGCCATCCCGGCTTCAAGGAGAAATAATAAATAAATATAAAAATAAATAGATCCTGCAAAAGGAGCGACTATCCATCCACAGCACTGGGTGAAATAAAAAGTGACAAACAAATTCACCAGCTCCTGCTTTAGAAACTGCAGTTAAAAATAAACTGTCATTCATTGCTGCAGTCCTGCCAGTTCCTCCCTGCTGAGAGCAGGAGACCCAGAATACTGCCAGCCTTTACATCCCTGCACACACTGTACAGTTTAACAGCTCTCCCTGTTGTCATGACAAAGATTCCCTGCTCTTCAGCATGAAGCTTGCTCTGTTATTTCTAGTCTACCTGTAATGTTGCCTGCCCTCCCTCCCAGCTTCTGAGGCCTCATGTTTCCCTGTGCTCAGAAAGCCTGAAGTGTCTCTGATTTGCACCATGCCAGCTGCCAACTCCCCATTCCCTGCATGGAACCAGAGCAGTGGAGAAGAGCACTGGCACCAACCACAATGAGGTGTTGCACTGTGACAGTATGCTTTAACCAAAGATCTTGCTTGGTATGACATACTACAGGCTTTGCCCCACCGCTTCATTCTCTGCAGGCTGTAAGTTGAGTTAGTGATGACATTTGAAACATCGTGTTTTGCTGGTGTTTGTCACAGGGTGTGTCACAGCACGTGGCCAGCTTCACTAGGCACTGTAGCTGTGTTTAAAAACAAAGCAAGGGACCACTTCTGACCTGAGGCATTTATAGTCAAAATAGGTGATGTGTGTAAAGGGACAGAAAAATGTGGGCAAAGTCCAATAACTTGCTATAAATACTGAACTTAAGGCACAGATGGATTAAGTAACCCATCCAAGGCACTAGAAGCTATCAGGAGAATCAGAGTGAAGCTACGCTTTCTGAATCCCAAATCAACACCTCAGCTATCCTCTTTCCTTGTTCAACCAAGCCACTATTTGTGCCATGTTTCCCAGAAAGATTTGCCTGAGTCTTTCCTGTGAATCCAGACACATCATAGAGATCCTTAGGCAGTTTTATGGCTTCCTTTGGGTAACATTTCAGATAAAGGTTCCGACTTTAACTTCTGCACCCCCATGAAACCTCCAGGCTTTAGGCAGTTTTCATTTTGTTGACGTATACCAAGGGTGGTTCTGATGCGGACCTCAGTCAGAGGCAGGTTTGGAACTAAGCCAACATATGCAAGTATTGCACATTTTATTTCTTTCTAATATTCCCTCTCTTTTATGTCTGTGTTTCTGTCAAACAGTGTAGATGTGTCCAGTCTTTGGGGTGCTTTTCTCAAGGAATATGTGCAAGACTGCACATGAGTTGGCTGTAGTGAGTCTGACCACTTCTGCCTCTGGTGGGACCCCATAGCAGCCACTCAGCACCTCAAAACTTTAGGGCTTAGGCCTGGGCTTCTCCGAGGAGCCCAGCTCCTATGGTTAGGCCAGATTTTCATTAGACCCAGTCAGCTACAGTATCTGAGTAACTTGAAAATCTGAATTCTATGCCGTCCATAATTGGAAAAGGGAATCTTCTTAAAATTTTAGCTGCAGGTCATTCAGCTGAAAATCTGTCTCCAGGAGAATCCAAAGTGATTGAACCCTTTGAAAATGTGGGCACTGCCTGCTGCTGCCTGTGGGAGAGCTGCCAGGGGTGAAACGTCCTTCTGGAAGGGGCTCCTGAGGGTGGAATTGTTGGTGTCTGGGGAAGCTCCCAGACACCAGCAGTACCTGAATTCCCAGCAGGAAGCAAACACTACCTGCAAGCAGTATTGCACAAAGCTTTATAGCGATTTGGCTTTTTTAATGATGATTGCACTTTTTGAAAAAAAACAACCCTCATTTAAGAACAGCCTGAAAGCTCCTTAATCCTAATGTAAGCAAATCCCCTGTGCTTTGGTTTGAGGACTACTTTTCTTGGCAAGGAAAAGGGTGCCAGCAGGTATCAAAGGCCTGATAAGTTATGTTGGTACCGGGAGGCAACCTATCTGTGACAGGAGAGGCTGATGTGCAGCGAGGGCTTTGGTGCCAGGCCACTCACATGTGCCCTGCTGCTCTGAAGTGGCTGCTTGTTTCAGAGTCCCAAAGGAAATTTGCTTGCAAAGGGCAAAAAATGGATGAAAATTATTCTTGAAAAGACCAGCTTGTGCCTGGCCACTCCCAGAGCTGGTCTGGGCCAGAGGACTCTCACTGGAAGGAAAAAAGGGATTGCGGGTGGAGCTTAGCACCAAAACCCATTAATCCTCTCTTACTGGATCTGAGTGTAGCTGCTGTAAGGGCAAAGTCCTGGGTAAAGAAGAGACCCAAACACATCGGAGCTGCCCTGGGAGTCTGTGGAAAGCAGTTATCTTAATTTCTCTCCAGATACCTGCTTTCTTCTCTTTGTCCTGCAGGACAAAATCCCCGCTCTGTGAGGGCAATGTGTGACAGTGAAAGTGGTGTTTGTGCTCAGCCAATGCTACAGAGAGACTGGGAGCTCTGGCATCACTGCATCGGCTTTGTACCAGCACATCATGTGCAGCTCTCTCATTTTTCTGTTGATCAGTTGAAAAATGGGATCGTGCCTTACATTTGGAAGTACTTAGCAATCCTGCTCTGGCTGCTGACTGACCTTTGGTTTGGAGAAGCTGTTACTGAAAGAGGACTTCCCTTTTGGTATTACATGCTGCATTTTGCCAAGGAGTTGTGTTTGTCAGTAGATTGAAGGGCACAGCTTGCTTTCTCAAGACGTGAGGAGGAAGTTCTTCACTGTGAGAGTGGTGAGAACATGGAATAGGTTGCCCAGGGAGGTGGTTGAGGCCCCATCCCTGAAGGTGTTTAAGGCCAGGCTGGATGAGGCTCTGGCCACCCTGATCTAGGGTGGGGTGTCCCTGCCCATGACAGGGGGATTGGAATAGATGATCTTTCAAGGTCCCTTCCAATCCCTAATGATTCTATGATTCAAGTCCCTGCTGCATTAGAGGGGGTCAAGATAGAGACACCTGTCTCTAAAGTTAGGTTAGAGAATCCTAACAAATGCTCTGACTTCTGCTTTGATTCCCATCAGTTTGTACTCCAGGCACTGGAGGAGAACAGCAGCTGTACCTCACCCAGCAGCTGGCACTTTCATGTGCTCTTGACATAGACATATCTGGGTGGGAAACTGGCAAAGAGACTTTAGTCTGGCTCTGCAATGATTACAGTGGCCTTTTGCATAGGAGGTCGCTTCCAGGCATACATCTTAATGCCTTGACTGTGCTGGAAACACGTCAGTGTAAGAGAGAGCCAGCCCCAGCCACCACGAGGACTGCTGTACAAATCTCCTTTTCCTGCTTTTGAGGTCAGAACTGATATTCCTCTGTCACAGCCCAGAATTTTTTTTAAAGGGGATGTTTCCCTTTAAAGGCAGCTGGGGAAAGGAGAAGTGCCTTTTGTAGCAAGGAGAAGGCAGCATCCTCAGTCTTTGGTGTCTGCAGCAATGGCAGTAGCAGTCACATCCCGAATGATTAATGAGCAGGCAGGCTGGATGTGAGGAGTGGAGCCCGAGCCCAGCTGCAGAGCTGGCTGTGGGGGTCCCCTGGGGAGAGGTGGACTACTCTGATACTGCAGGGACTGGGGGAGGCTCAGAGAGTCCTGGCTACACAGGAGGCAGCAGCTCGAAAAGGTGCTGATGTCTTAATCGCTAGTGGCTTCAACAAAGACTTATCTCACGCCCCCATACCGCTCCTGTGAACAAAGGACTTGAAAAACATAGCTTGACCCCTTGGCATTAGGTAGGTTTGGGGCTGGAAAAAGCAAGGCTATTTAAAGAGGTGTCATAAAGGGAAGAGAAAAAGAAAAGAAGGGAATCCTCCAGTCTGGGTTAAAAATAAAATACAAATCCTATTTTAACCCCTTGCCAGATTTATTCTGCTAGATCACACCTACAAAATGCAGGTCGTCTTTTGCACAAAATAAGGGCATTTCTAGAAAGATGCCCTGGTTTTCCGTAGCAGAAAAACACTACATATGTCCTCTCCTAAGCTGCACAGTAAACTGCTGGGCAGTGCTTGAGGCACTGAGTGATTGTTCAGCTGCACAGTCCATGCATCTGCTAGATCCCCAGTGCATTGTGAAAAGGGAAGTTTGCACAGGAGACAGCGAGGAGGTCAAGAAAAGTGCCATGCAGCAGGGGCAGCAGAACCAAAATGCTTATCATAAAAGGAGAATAAATGCTTCTAATGGAAGGGTCCTGTTGTGCCAAATAGGACTTCTGGTAAAATGCACACTCACCCATGAAGGGAATCCCCTCAGGTTGTCTGAAAATGTTTTTGGTTGAATAAATAGTATGAAGGAGAAAAAATTAGGCTGGGCTTCTGGCCTAAATTGAAAAATCAAACTCATTCAGTCATGTAAACCCTCAGTAGAGTCTTGCAGTCCTGTTTCAATTCTGTGGTCCTGCATTCATTTGTAACATCAGATGCTTCTCCTGGATGCAAGAAACCTGCTGTAAACTGTCTGGTTAAGTGACTCCTCAGGTCTAAAAAGATCATCAGCAGAGTGATCCCACTGAAGAGACAAATGGAGGTGCTGACTCCCATCCAGAGGCTTGGAGAATATGCACACATATCACAGAAAAGGATGAAGGAGAGCCATTACAGTTTAGATCAAGTTGAGGACACAACTATGCACCTCACATTTCCTTACCCTCTGCAAGGAATGTTTTCTTCCTTGAAATTACTCAGATGATGTTTAATGGAGGGATGTTTGCATCAGTTTTTTTCCTCTTACTTCCTGATTCAGATTTAAAGAACTGCTCCATCTTTCC
The DNA here is from genome assembly GCA_028565055.1 of Phoeniculus purpureus. Lineage (NCBI taxonomy): Eukaryota > Metazoa > Chordata > Aves > Bucerotiformes > Phoeniculidae > Phoeniculus > Phoeniculus purpureus. Next base: position 10,228,532 of record JAOXOE010000441.1, on the reverse strand, counting down.
TTAATGAGAGTGTATCAGAGCTGTACACTTGTGTATGTTTTCCCTAAGTGAAGCTTCTACTAATTTGTTTGACGATAGAACTGACAAACTCAAGCTTCAGTAGGTAGGAAGCATTCTCCTCTCCTGGAAGCTTTACTTGACGCATATTTGCATGTCACGAGCAAGTTGAGGGAACAGAGAGATACAACAGTGCCTTAGGGATCTTGGTATTCCTGGACAGGACTTAATTATACCTGGTGGAGACATCTCAGGTCTCTCCAACAGGTCACTGTTCCCACAGAAGGCAGACAGACAAATGTCTAGCTCCCTGTGTAAATGAAGGCATTTCCAAAGGAATCTCATTGAAAGAGAAATGCACATGTAACAGGTTAGAAGTTAGGACTATCCCCACTTCCTGGTTGGCCATCAGCATTCACACTGGCCACCAAGACCTTTGAAGCTAAATATATTACTCTCCGACAGGTTTGATAGAAGGTGCAAGGTAATTGTTTCCTCACCTTCGTTCATTACTTTGTTGCCTTTCTATTTCTTGCAGGTAGACCCTGCTCTATATCGTAGTGGTGCAATGTGAAGTGTGCACTTTCAACACTTGCACAGAATCACAGAACATTAGGGATTGGCAGGGACCTCGATAGATCATCTAGCCTAATCCCCCTGACACAGCAGGATCACCTAGACCAAGTCACACAGGAACACATCCAGGTGGGTTTTAAATATCTCCAGAGAAGGAGACTCCACAGTTCCCCTGGGCAACCCTTCCAGGGCTCTGTCACCCTCACTGTGAAGAAGTTCCTTCTCATATTTATACGGAACCTCCTATGTTCCAGCTTGCACCCACTGCCCCTCATCCTATCATTAAATGACACTGAGAAGAGCCTGGCTCCATCCTCCTGACCCTCACCCTTCATATATTCATAGACATTAATGAGGTCACCCCTCAGTCTCCTGCAAGCTAAAGAGACCCAGCTCCTTCAGCCTCTCCTCATAAGGGAGGTGTTCTACTTCCTTCATCATCCTCGTTGCTCTACGCTGGACTTCCTCCAGCAGCTGCATAAAGAAGACAGTTTTGTGCAGTGACCAGCTTTTACTCAAGTAGACCATTTCCTAGAATCTATTGATTGTCTGTTCCTTCCTATTACTTTAAATCCCTGAAAATAATTTTTACTAGTCTTAAGTACTTTTATAAGGGTCACATCTCACCGTGCCAAATGCTTTCTCAGAAGAAATCACAAGAATAACCATAAATGCTCCTTTGATTTTGTTTTTTATTAACTACTCTTGCCATCCATTTTCCTTTCCCTTGTGTTCGTGTAGGATAATTAGGAGAGAACAGAAAAATCATTACCATCTTCCCCCTAGATGAATCAAAACTTGCAAAAGGCATAAGGATGTTCATAAGGTAGGTGTTAACATCGTGACAGAAGAATAGAGTACAGATGGAAAGAAAGTGTAGACAGCAGTAATTTAAAAATGGGCTCAAGACATAGTAAACATCACCAGCAAGACTTTACTGGCCCTGAAATAAGATATTTGAGAGATAAAAATACTGATTGTGTTGTTAAAGCAGAAACACTGAAGCAGTATCTGTAGAAGTACAACATGTATTTTGAGTCTGTCTCAGGGCTGGAAAGTTTGAGGTGGTACCGTCTCATAAGTCAGACATAACATGAGGAAGCTCAGGTCTAACTTTTTCCTTTTCTGATGATGACAGCACTGGATGAATACATGGATTTATGCCCCAATGATTTTAATCCTTCAGATTAAATGACATTCCTGGCTGTGGTTCTAGTTAAACTGTCTCAGGCGTATTTTATTGTGCCTTGGATGTGCTGAAAGCCTGAGCAATGTAAAGCAATGTGGAAAGGCAGGAGCTTTCACTATGGTTTTTGATATGCAAAGGCCTACCAGCCCTTCAAATGTCCCTTTCCTCCACTACCCTGAAATCCAGACAGAGACAGACACTGCTGTGTTAACATTTCGACAAAAGAATGGGTGAACTCGCTGACTTCCCACAGCCCTGATTGCTATTAACCAGGTCAGTAAGGCAGCAGCCAAGGAAGTAAAGGGAGAATGGCAATGTGCTGCTTCTTCTGGTGGCATTGAGCTGTACAGGCTGCTCTGTGGTGCTGCTTTGAATATCACGTTCAACTTGCCACTGCCACGCAAAGAAACCTAGTATGACAGGGATAGCCAGAAGCAATCTCCTGTGTGTGTGCAAATACTAGAATCTGGATATGGTTTCAATTAATAAGCAAAGGAAAACTTAAGGCATAACCATAGGGATCCATGTTTCCTGGCTGCTTTCAGACATCTCCAGACAACAAAATGGACTTTTGCAAACTAAATCCTGAGGGCTAACCCTGAAAGTCTGTCTCTTATGTCATGTTTTCCAGAGTGTGAGTTTGCCCTCAGTCTTATTTTTCTCTTGATCTTGCACTGTAGGCTTTTCAGAACCCAGAACTCAAACTTAAAAATCTGTTTTGAGGGCTGTTTTGGGCCAACTCTTTGCTTAGGTTTCCTCAAGCAGCCAAAGAGACCAACAGACACTGTAAAAAAGGCATCTTTTCAAGAGGCTGCTCTGAGTCCCAGATGACTTTCTGCCTGTCTTCAGGTGAGACTTCCTTCCTGGGGATGGTAAACATCTGGGACATCTATCTGGCTCCCCACTGTCCCCAGCTTTTATCAATTCCTAACTTAGCACAAGCTCTCTCCCGTACTTGGTTCCCATAGCCATGATTTTAAGGGTTAGGATTGCCATATCTAAGTCTTGTGGCTTTCTGGGAAGGGCTATCAGACAGATCATAGGAGACAGCTGTTGGTATCTACGGAGATGGTTTATGTGCTATTTAGCATGACAGATGAATCCTCTACAAATAAACACTTCTTTTTATAGCAGTGCTTTAACCCTCATTCTGTATGAGGAATTATTTTCATAAAAAAGGCTTGACCTTCTTTTTTGCTTATATTGCTTTTTTGCAATTCTAGTAACTACAGCACCTCTTCACAAAACCTGGCAGAAAATCATGTTCTGGCTAAAAGTAGCTACAGTTCAAATCTGTCAGTTTTGCCAAAGATGTTTATGCTGAAAGCCCCCTATGTCTTGGTGAAAAGTTATCAACACAAATCATCAATTTCCCAGGATTAAAATCCTGAGCCTTTGACTTGACAAAAGCATCTCTTTAGCCACGGAAAAAGAGACAAAGAGTCTAAAGGTAGCAAAAGTCAGCACCGAAACACAGGGTGGATGGAAAATAGCTGCATTGGCAACAAAACAGGTCATGTTCCAGTTAGGTGTTTGAGAATTTTACTAAAGCCATTCAGTCATCACTGAATTAAACCCAAAGATCTGAAGGTGGTAAAATATTGCAACAGGTTGTTGAGACAAGTTGTGGATGTCCCCTGCCCGGAAGTGTTCAAGGTCAGGTTGGATGGGACTTTAAGCAACCTCATCTAGTGAGAAGTGTTCCTGCCAGCAGCAGGAGGGTTGGAAATACATTATGTTTATGGCATCCTGGGGTGGATCAGAAGGGGGTGGTTAGCAGATTGAGAGAGGTTCTCCTCCCCCTCTTCTCTGACCTGGTGAGACCACATCTGGAGTATTGTGTCCAGTTCTGAAGTCCCTCAGTTCAAGAAGGACACAGAACAACTGGAGAAAGTCCAGTGCAGAGCCACAAAGATGATGAAGGGAGCAGAACACCTCCTTTATGAGGAAAGGCTGAGGGAGCCGGGGCTCTTTAGCTTGGAGAAAAGGAGACTGAGGGGTGACCTCATTAATGTTTATAAATATGTGAAGGGTGGGTATCAGGAGGATGGAGCCAGGCTCTGCTCAGTGTCATCTAATGATAGGACAAGG
>JAOXOE010000441.1:10181836-10224579 GCA_028565055.1 Phoeniculus purpureus | reverse complement strand
ACAAGGGCACATTGCTGGCTCATGGTCATCCTGCTGTCCACCAGGACCCCCAGGTCCCTTTCTCCTACACTGCTCTCTAAGAGGTCCGTCCCCAACCTATACTGGTACCTGGGGTTGTTCCTGCTGAAATGCAAAACTCTACACTTTCCTTTGTTAAATTTCATGAAATTCCTCCCTGCCCAGCTCTCCAGCCTGTCCAGGTCCTGCTGAATGGCAGCACAGTCTGCTGGGGGGTTGGCCACTCCTCCCAACTTTGTGAAAAGAAGCAGAATATTTTCTACAAGTTCATATCCCCAGCAACCCTGCAAGGAACATGGGAAAGGTCTGGAAAACTGAAAGGAAAATCACTTCTGCCTCAGAGAAAAAGGTAGTACGGGGAAGAAAACATTAACAGTTTATCAGTGTTAGCAAGCTTAAGAATGCAAAACCTGAAGAGGAGTAGTCAGAAAAAGGGTCTCACAGTCCACAAGATTTCACAGAACATGGTCGTTCTTCAGTGGCTTCTGTGGTGACATAAGGAATCCACTCCAAAATAAGGATCAGGCTCCCAGTTTGGATGTGTAACATTACCCTTCTCTAAATACAGGAACATGTGGGCAGCAGAATGATACCGAAGGGCATGACAAAACTCTAGATAACCGTCAAGGCATATAGGATGGAGTTAAGACTGTTACTGAGAGAGGGAAAATTGTTTCAACTCTGTTTAATGATTATGTAGATCTCTGCAGAGAGAAGAGGGCTGTTCTGCTAACACCACCATGGCTCCTTCTCAGCTACTGTCCCAGCCTTTCTCACTAAATGGCACCCAGCAATAATTTTAGGACTCTCAGAAATGAAACAAACTTATGGCAGAATTCCGTAGAGTTTTCCTGAGTATGCTGCAAGGATGCTTTGCAGAAGTCTTTAATTCTCTTCAGCTCCTTGGAACTGGCAAAATGAGCTGAGCAGAGAGCAATGAAAGGAAGAGCTTAAGGGTAGCAGGCAATACCCAAATGAAACCTCTGCCCCCCACACATAAATCCATCTAAAAGTCTTGTGGTTTTACATCCAAACTCAACAAATTCTGTATGGTGCAATGCGAGAATCTTAGTATCTTCGTCCTGAATTAATTTGCCCAGGTCAGGATTCACCACATGATCCTCACAGCTCTGTTCCCTCCTCTCTGCGGTTACTGGTGGGTTTCCTCAGCCTGGCATCCACCTTAGCAAGATTGTGGTGGGGTTTTTGTCTGTCCTGTGTTTGTGTGGGAGGCAATATAAGCTTTTATCATGGAGAAAAAGGCTTTCTCCCTTGGAAAAAAGGGAGCTGATTATGTCTCCTATAAAGAGATGTAATTGGTTTTCTTTTCTGTAGAGAGGATGACATGAACAGCATCCTTTGCCTTTTCATTCCAAAACTCTGTTGTGACCATACTGCTGAGTCTTGGAAAACTCCCCGATTCACAGGTTGTTTTTCTGCATGTTCCAAACATCTGGGAACAGGGTTCAGCTGACTGATGAATGTGATCTCTGGCAGAAAATGCTGAAAAGTTGGGGAGGGAGGGGGTAGATGTAGCCCAGCTGTCCATTTCAGATATTGCTGGTTTCAAATTTAGCCTGCCATCTCCTTAGCAAATCATTTGCGAGCACTTTTAAATCTGCACACGTAAGTGTTATGTTATCCTAAGTATTTGGCAAGCGCAAGGGATTTTGAATTACATGGTGGAAGGAGGATGCCTGTATATATGCCAAGGCATCGCAAGGTGTACAGGCCTGAGATGGTACAATCTAAGTGAGCCTCTGTTCTTAGATTTCCTGGGTTTGGAATGCTTGCTTTGCCTCTTTCAGGAACAGGTTGGGTAAACATGTCCAGCCAAGTTCATTCTTTTCAGAGAATTGAGCTAATTTGCTCATCGTTAGAACTTTTTTGTTGCCTCCTTTGTGTAATTTTTGAGTCATTAGCACTTCCTTTAACGGTGTGTTATCACCTCACATAACCAAGTGTTGCATCCTGTCTTTGGTCTTCATCACTTTGAACTCTCTATTAGATGTGTTGGTAGGGCAAATACAAAGGAACTGGAAGAGACTCAAGTAGACTTTGTTTCTTTGCTCTTCCCACTTTGAATGCAATAACGCTGTGTTGGTGGCACGGTGCATCCACACTTGTCATAAACATCCAGGTTGCTTCAGAGTGACACAGGTAATTCAGAGAGAAGCTTTCTCTGCTGCAGAAGCGATTGTCACTCTCTGGAAAATATTACATGTTTTAGGATAGGGAATGTTCTTGGCTGTGGTTTAATGTGGTGAAGTTGAAGAATTCACTGTTAGAACTTAAGCTCAGAAACACTGCAGGGTCTGGGAAGTATTGCTTGAGGTGAAGGAGCATAGCAGGCCTCACATTGAGGCATCTCAAGGGACTTAGAACTAATAGATGGAATTTACTGGCTGAGTCTGATCTCATTCGGTCCTTAAGAGTCCCATGAACTTTAAGACAAAGAGATAGGCCAATGCTAAGTACTTCTGAAAGTTTGACCCACTGAATAATGTATTGGAAAATACAGTGAAGATGTAGAAAACTGTATACAGCTCTGCAGAACATGCCAGACCTTACTGTAAGTATGTGCCTAGAAATGTCTGAGCCCTCCTTTCTCAAGGAGTTTTGGACAATGTGTGGAAGGAATGACTTTGTTTATCCTCATTGCCTGTTCTGAGGTGCTCAAGAGGCTCTTTACAGTGCTGTTTGTAAACCTCCTTCGCCAAAAAGTTTCTTGATACTGATATTGATGTCGATAGGCTGCAAGATGTCATCAGCACCTCCAGCAATAAGGGACTGGTATGTGATGGGAAAGATATAAGAAGAGCAGAGATAAAATAACTTAGAAACAAAATGTTCCTTCATTGCTGTCTTTGATCTCTTAACTCCCAGCTGTGAGAGATCCTGGATGCTGATGGCAGCAATCAACTAATTTTCTGCTGCTTCTGTTGCTTGTACAAAACAGAGGAAGATGTTGTCTTCACCAAGGGGAGTACAAGTGTTGCTGTAATGTCTTCTGTTGCAAGCTGAACCTGAGAAAGCAAGCACAGGCAGCCTTGAAACTTAATGCAAAATATAGTTTTATTTATTTTTTTCTCTCATCTGCCTTTTGCTTTGTACTACAGTTCCTGCTTTATTGCCATCCTTTTGCAGATTCAAACCCAATGGAAAGCTCCCAGCCATCTAACTGTATCCTGATGCTGAACCAAAGGAAGAAGTGGCAGGCACCACAGACAAAGCTATTGTGTTAGGGCTATGTCATCTCAAAAGCCTGTGTCATTTCTCAGCACTGAGGTGCAGCAGTTGAAGGGAGGGGGCAGTTTTACAGTTCCTGTTTAATTGTCCACTAGCAGTTTGCTTGTGACTTGAGACTGAGGCTGAGTCCATAAAGGTAATTTTGCTATGTGAGTCACTGAAGAGCTGAGAGGACCAGGCTTTGAGCCCATCTGTTGTTGGCTAGGTCCATACGGATAGGCCAGAGATGAAGATGTGGAGAGGTCACTGCTCATTTCCCATGCTGTTCAGTTCTGCCTTCTAAGGTACAAAAAGACAGTATCACTGTTATGGTGGATCTGTGTTAAAAGGTTACAATCCCACATATAGAAAAGGAGATGTTTGGAACTGATATGCTGGTTCATGTCATTGTAGAGCTACACCAGTCCTGGTCATGTCATTATAGAGGGATAAGAATAAGTAGTTCTTGGGAGCAGCATCCCTGAGATTGGGTGGATAGTGCAGTGTTGTAGAGCTGGTGCACAGCAGAAAGGAGCTGCTGTCCATGCTGCAGTACTGGCCTGCTGTGGCAGGAAGGCTGGGCCAGAGGATTGTTTGGCCTCCCAGAGTATGCAGCCACCAGCTCTACAGTATGACAGAAAGTCAGCTATTGATTCCTATGCCTGCAGGTACCAGGCCTCCCCTCCTTCTTTATTGCAAAACATCATGCGAAAATGAACTTTGTGAGTCTGAGTCGCCCTTGGCCTTTTCCTAGTTCCTGGATGAGGTCTATGCTGCTGTTTTTCTGTGACCATGTCCCTCTGGAAGGTGCAGTTGCACTTCAGCACCACATTTAGAAAATAAAAACAAAGGGGAGGGCTGTAGGTTGCTTCAGGCTCTGCTTCTATTGATGCCAGCTGTGAGGGACTATAAGGATGAAGATTCCTTCTAGATGTCAACCATTCATATCTTGCTGAGTTTATTAACTCAGCTGAAATGAGGTGCTTATATACAAGTACATGCAAATATCCATCTAAAGAGTCAAGTAACATCCAAAAGTCAAGAACAGGAGAATATTAGCAGAATAAGAAAAATAAGATTTTCTCTTTTCCAGTCTTTGAAACAATTGATGTCATTAGACTGCTGGTGGAGTGGGGCATGGCAGGGATGGAGTCTGCCTCCTGTCTCTGCAGAGCTCCAGCAGCCTCTCCTGGAGCATTTGTTTACTGCCATATTTCTTAGGAACCAGAGATGGCCATTAAGGAACGATGCAGAGAAGAAAACAGCAGCTCCCCTATTGATTGCTTCTGAAAGAGTATTGAAGAAAGTGTAAAGGACATTTGTGTAAGACAATGCCAAAGAGCTAACAAGGCCAGTGTGACTAATGGAAAAAAAGAGGAAGAGGGGGAAAGTGGATAGCCGAGACACACAAGGAAACGTTTCTCCTTTGAAGCTTTTCCAAAATTGTGTTTTTAAATTTCTCTTCCTACTGATGGTGGAGACCCTTAAGGATCTAGTCCATCTTGCTGTCAGCATCACTTTGTTGTCTCAGTCTTCTTCCTGATGCTCTTGGAACCCCTCTGCCTTATCATATCCTCAAACAATGTTCACAGAAGCTCTACACTGCGTTTTTGGCAGAGTGTTGTGCTGTGCTGTGCTATACCACCTTCTTTGTGCTTACCCAGATTCCTTTAATAAGATTCAGCATCTCCTGCATCCTCTACCCACTCTGGCTTGGTACTGCCCATGTTAGTAAAACTACAATATCTCAATACAAGGAGCCTCTGCACTTGCATGATTTGAGGTTGAACTCTCTGTACCACTCAGTTTTACAGCTTGCTTTTCTTCTGTGTGTAGTGACTGGTTTTCCGTACCTGAGCAGCCCACAAGGCATTAACCTCAAAGATGAAGTTGTTTCTCTTGCAGTGGCTGCTGGTTTGTGTCCTGTGTCCTGCACTGCTTGGTGATGGCAGCCAGGATGTGGCACTCACCAAAGGTGACAGGAGGCACAGTTTGCCTTCCAGTTTAAGGGCCAGTTCTGCTGACTGCTGGCAGAGAATGGCATGTCAGTCACTCATAAGCTGTGTACCACTAGGCAGCAGATAATCTCAAGCGCTGAATGAATAAATCCACTCCTTGTCAGCTCCCATCAACATCTCTTGCATGAAGCCATGATGCTTCTTAAAGAAGCATATGCTGCAGATGATTCTTAGTGCCAGATTTGCTCAGGTGCCTATGGCAGAGCGCTGAGGTTTAACCACTGGGTCAAATAATGAGTAGGATTTTCTATGGTTAGATACCTAGCAGGATCACCAGTAGATACTCATCACTTGAAGACCTTGGACTCAACAGGCCAGGCCAGGCCAGGACTGGAGTCATCTCCTGGTGTGGAGGTGCACAGGCACCAGCAGAAAGGACTTCTGAGAAAATTCTCACCATTCAGCTGACTTCATACCCTCCAACCTAGTGCCAAATTTTGAGATGCAGTAAAACTTCAGAGCTGCAGTTTTGAAAGGACTACGGGAAAATGCTTGTTTCAATAATGAGAAGCAAGAACTGACATTCTGTTCTAACAGTGGTTTCTGGAAAATGAATTTCCTTCCTAAAGCTTCATGGTGTACAAGTTTGCACATGCAAATTTTAACATGAAATATGCATCCTGCTTGCTTCTCACATGTAATATTTTCATTTTCATTTATGGGGAAATAGCTTTGAGCAGCATGCATGGAAACAAAAATTGTGGTGGAACGAGCCCATAATAGAGTGTTCAGTAAAATGAGGAATTGCTCAGCTTTCCAGCAATCTTGTCTGTTTGTTGTAAGTATTTTGTACAGCATTGTCTGGCTGCCTGATACTGTGGAGATCTAAGGCTGGTTTCCCCCCTCATTTATCGTCTTTTTATAGAATCTTCTTATAATTACTAGTACTTAGCAGAAAACCTGAATTAATGTTAAACCATTTAATTAGTCAAAATTGTGTAATAGAAGATTCCTTCCAGATACCACTTAATGATCATTAGAAGGTCTGATTCAAAGCCCACTTAAGTCAATTGATGTCTTTTGTTGACTTCAATACATTTTGAATCTGGCTTAGTATATTCAGAAATGTGAAGCTAATGGCTACAGTAGCAGCAGGAAATACTCTCTGTAGATTGAGAGATGGACAACCACAAATTCTGTGGTTCTTGTTTGCTCCCATAATGGCCTGCTGAAGAAATCTGGAATAAATGTAATAAAAGGCTACTTTAAGTAAAAAATCAACTTAATTCAGAGCTACAGAAGATACTTTAATTTAAAATAGGAATTTTTTTCCCATTTCTAATATATTTATGCTTCCATAGAAATTAAGGATGCAGCTGATATAATGTGGTATTGCTTAGATTTGGTAATGGCTTAGGTTTGGAAGAATGATATCCTTGAGCAGTGAGGACCCTACAGGACATAGAGGGTCTGCATATACTTGTCCAGTACAGCCATTTCTGCTTTAATGCTTTTTTCTTCTGATTTCAAGAGTAGCCAGTTTATTCTTTGGTTGTAGGCAACAGTGAAGATGTGACCTAGGTCGTCTTCAGCAAAGCCAGTTATTTTTCACTGTTTTTTATTTTAAGTCCGCATAACATGGAAGCAAAAGTACCAAATTAACAAAACCCCAGGGCCTGTTCCTGCAATATTTCTGTTATAGCAGGATCACAGACTTTCCAGAGGACTTGAGATTAGCGTCTCCCTACCCAATACCTTTGGTTTTGCCATGTATTACAGTGATTTACTGTCTGCTTTCTGTGCTCGCATCACGGAAATGCAGATTACTGCACAGCAGGCCAGACATTGGAGAAAGGAGGTACTTTGGCACAAGGTGTCCAACCTCAGTTCTAGCCTGAGGAATTAGATGAGCATCCAAATCTGCATCCTTTGAAGTTCATCCTGACTCTGAGTAATTCTGAACTCAGAGAAAGTTCATGTGCTGATTGAATTTCCAGTAACAGAAAAGTATTTCATTAATTACTTCAAAGCAAAGAAGGATCAACTTTAGAGATTTTCACATCAAAACTTACAACCCCAACCCCCTCTCCACCATTTTGGTCAAAGTAGGGAAACCAGCATACCACGACTGCAACTTGTGGGGCTTTATTGACCCTCATCAGTTCTGTACCTCCATCCATCCTTCTCAAGCCAGTGTTTTGACCAATCCATGAGACACTAATGTCTGTGGAGATGACAGCTTTGTAGTGTGCTGCTGGTGAACTTCAAAGCACCCAAGGAAAAATCTCATTGCTGTCCTCCAGCTTTTTGCATGTGGTTGTTCTTTGAGAAACACCATTATTATGGCCATTGCATAGTGCTTGTAGAGATTTGATAAAATACAGCCTGGTAGTACGAGACAGCTGTTCACTTCATTTTTTGAGTTCTCAATGGCCCAACTGTTATTGAGCAAATGAATATGAGAGCAAAGGAAACTTTCTTTGGCACTGAGATGAGCCATCAGGCCCCCATGACCTGTCCTTCCTTCTCGTGTGTCTGTGAGACACACAGGTGAGAGACCAGAGCACTTGCCACCAGTCAAATCTGCTGGTGCAATGGGCTCAACCCAGTGAGAAGTGAATCCCTTTGAGGCTGGAGCAGGGATGGAGGAGAGGGAGCTAGAGTTTTGCATTATTCCTCCAAGGGTCCTGTTGCCCTGGTGTTGCACTTTGTCATTAGCTGAATCACTGGAGCATCCTGTCAAATCAGCCTCCTGCTTAGATTTTAAAAAGACTAATTGGCTCCTGCAATTAGTGACGAGTTAGAAATGTCTCTGTTTGCCCTGCATGGCCTTTTGCAGCTGCACAGCCAGTAACCTGCTGTGGTGTGAGGTGATCCAGGTTGTAGCTGGAATTCCTCATGGCCACTCCTCCAGTCCTGGGTGCAGTTTGGGGCCTGCCCTGGGTTAAAGTAAATTGGACCAATTTGGGTTTGGCTCAGCCCTTCCCCCCCACCCCGTGCCCAGTGCACCCAGTCCCCTCAGCTGTGGGAGCCAGGTGTGGTGCAGAGGTGGGACATGGACATGGCAGAGAGCTGATGGCTGCTCCACCCATGGCATCTGCCCACCTCACTGGCTCTGCAGCTGCGATGAAGCCTTCATAAGCTTGGAGACCCCTCCCTGAGGCCACTCCCTTCACTGCTGGTAGGTTCTCACTTTCTTTGCCTTTTCTTCATGTCCAGAGAGGGGCAACCAAGCTGGGGAAGGGTCTGGAGCACAAATGCTCAAGAGACTGCAGAGGTTTGGCCTGGAGAGAAGGAGGCTCCTGGGAGACCTTCTCACTCTCTACAATGCTCTGATAGGAGGTTAGAGCAAGATGGGGATAGATTTCTTTTCCCCACTAAAAAGCAATACAACTAGCAGAAATGGCCTCAGGTTGCCAGGAGAGGTTCAGATTGATTATTAGGAAGAATTTCTTCACTGAAAGGGTTCTTAGATGCTGGCCCAGGCTGCCCAGGGCAGTGGTGGAGTTCTCATCCCTTGATGGATTGCAATATCACAGAGATGTGGTGTTGAGGGACATGGATTAGTGGTGATCTGGTAGCGCTGTGTCTTGATAATCTTAAAGGTCTCTTCAAGCCAAAGTGATTCTATGTGTGACAGAGAAAGCACCAGGTTTCTTCTTTCTCTTTTAATTATTCTGGAGATGTTTCTCCATATTTCCTGTTTATTACAGACCCTGAGCCTCCCTAGACAGGCTATTCTGAGCCTGGCCTGCTTTCTGATAATTGCATCTGCATTAAAGCAAACACCCCTGCAGGGTATCTCCATTGCCGTGTCCTTGCCAGCTCCCAGCTGGACAGCACTCCATGCCTTGCAAGCACAGAGTTGTGCAAAAAACGTCCTGCCAAGGGCTGGCAGAGCTCGGGGCAGGAAGGCGAAGGCTCCAGGCCTTTGTATATTGCCAGCAAGTTCAGGTACTTCTCCTTTGCTAATGACACAGCGGCTGCTGGGTCCTCCTGAGCCAAGAGTCAGTAAAATCACTACTGAGATCTACAGCCTGCGTCCAACCCCTACCCATTACTGGCTTCTCTATGGGGTTACAAAAAGTTAATAGAACCTGTGAGAGTCACCTGTCAGTAATGACTGCAGGAGTTGTTTGAAGATGGTGGTCCACTGCGTGTTCTGGTAAACTATTGTTCAAGAAAAAGGCAGGACACTGCTTTAAGATTGCTGAGGGTGATGTTCATCAGATTGCTGTTTGGAGAGCTGGGAACCTCTTGTTCTTGAAGTAATACAGCCATTAGTGTCTTGTTCCTCTGAATGGGGCAAAGGCTTGGACTATGAGAAGTTAAATAATGACACTTTTCCTTCATAAAGCCCCTTTTCACTGAAGGGTTATACAAAGTCTTACTGGGATGAGCAGGTTAGTTTTGTCCTTGGTTTACAGCTGGAAGAGGTAGCAGACTTTGGAAGGCTGACTGCTGCCTACACTGGCGTGGTGCAGCACACCACTGGACTGGGCACACTGGAGTAAAACTCTGCCAGGCACATCAAGCCAGATGCTTTCTGCATAGCTGGCATTGAAACCAAGACCTCCAAAACTGAGCTGCCTTTCAGGATTTGCTTCCCAGGAAGTTAAAAATATGCATAGAACCTTCCACACTCACGCATTTAAAATTATGAAAGTAAAATAATTCAGGTTATTTATTTTTAATTGGCTTCTAGCATAAATGTGTAGGTAGTAGGTACGTATTTGCTTTCTGGTCTGGTTTTCTCTGACTAAACATAGGCCATGAAGCCATAGTCATAAATCACTGCCTCTTCCCATGCCTGAAGACAGTTACAAAGCAGGACCCTGACTGGATGCTGCCATCCATTACTTGCTTGGTCTGAACATACATTTCCACCACAAGGTTTCTCAGACATGAATCACCAGTGCAGTTAGACAGCACATCTGCAGGGAATTTCATCTTCCGCAAGCAGAATATCCCTCAGGAGGGAACACAGGGTTGGATGATCCCTGCTATATCTAGTGCAATGATCACATTCCTCATGGAATACCCCGTCTCCCCCATCCAAAGGAAGCTTTCTTGGAGTTTCAGTTTGTGAGCAGCTGTGGTACATGGTGCTGGTGGTGAACCACAGTGCTGTTGGAAGAGTGTTATGGGAGTGGGTGCTGTTTCTGTTTTATTTTCTCCCATTCTTGGAGCAAATCCAACTTCATCAATTATAGGTCTGAACTAGCCCTCTGCAAATATCAGTGCAAATCTTGTAAGAGAAAAGAGTAACAGGGTTTTTTTTAAGAGGAGACAAAAATGGGATAAACTTGCTCTCCTTCTGGGTTTTTTTGGTGGAATAGCTGTACAGTTGAAATGCTCCCAGCTTTTGTTTCCTATTTGTATAAGCAGCTTTCATCTAAGTGCTGGTCATGAGTAAGTTACGCCTACAGAGCTGTCACCATCAAGCGTTGTGTATTGCTGAATTCACAGCAGTTCTGGCAGGGCTGAACCATGTACGTGCATGTTTATGTGCATTCCTCACTTCTCTGAAGGAGCTATATCCAGAGATCCCACGTGTGGAAGTAGATATCTCAGATGACTTTTGACTCTGCAGAGAGGCATAAGTATGTTTAAAAGGCTTAAGATTGACCCATGTACAAAACCACCTTTTCCTACATTCTGGCGTGCAAAGAAGGCCAAGGGTGATGTGATGCGAGAGTTGCTTTTGTTGGTTTTGTGTGGTGAGGTAGAGAGATCTGGGGTGATAACCACCATGCTGGGAAATCCTCCTCTGCACAGTGCTGGAAAACTACCACTTTCAAATTTCCTGCTGAGTATCTCACTGACATTCAAAGGAAGCTGTTTGTGTTCAGGCTCAGCAGAGGATGATGTCTCAGGAAATTAAAGGACATCAAGAACTAAAGGTATAGTGGGGCAGGTTCCTAATTATTCGTCTGATCCCTGCAGGGAAGATGTTAAGGGCTGGATTTGTAGTTCTGTAGTTTGTTATGATTTGTTTGATAGCAAAGCAGCTCCAGGATGATCAGCTATTTGAAGGACTGGAATAAAACCTCTCCTACCTGTTCTTCACAGAATCACTAAATTACTGAGACTGGAAAAGACCTCCAAGATCATCAAGTCCAGCCTATGACCTAACATCACCACAATCAGCTAGACCATAGCACTATGTGCCACATCCAGTCTTTTCTTAAACGTCTCCAGGGATGGGAACTTCACTACCTTCCTGGGCAGTCCATTCCAGTCTCTAATCACTCTTTGGATGTTAGGAAGCAATTCCTCTCACAATCTAAACCTCCCCTGGTGCAGCTTCAGGCCCTGCCCCCTTGTCCTATCACTAGTTGCCTAGGAGAAGAGCCTGACCCCCACCTGGCTACAACTTCCCTTCAGGCAGTTAAAGAGAGTGATAAGGTCCCCCTTGAGTCTCCTCTTCTCTAGGCTAAACAACCCCAGCTCCCTCAACCTCTCTTTGTAAGACTTTCTCTCTAGTCCCTTCACCAGCCTTGTTGCTCTCCTCTGGACCTGCTCCAGAACTTCAATCTCTTTCTTGAAGTAAGGGGTCCAGAAATGCCCTCAGTATTTGAGGTGAGGCCTTACCAGTGCCCAGTACAGGGGAATTACATCCCTAGTCGTGCTGGCCACACCACTTCTGATACAGGCCAGGATGCCATTTTGTGCCATCTGGACATGCTTCTGGCTCATGTTCAACCAGTTATCAATCAGTACTCCCAAGACCCTCTCTTCCAGGCTGCTCTCCAGCTGCTCTTTCCCCAGTCTGTAGCTGCAGGGAGTTATCACACAGAATCACAGAACATGAGGGATTGGAAGAGACCTCAAAAGATCTTCTAGCACAATCCCCCTGCCACAACAGGATCACCTAGATCAAGTCACACAGGAAGATGTCTCAGAATCAGAGAATGTTACAGGTTGGAAGGGACCGCGAACGATCATCTAAGTCCAACCCCCCCCTGCTGGAGCCGGGTAAGCCTACAGCACCTGGTATAGTATAAACCAGGTCCAACCAACCCTGCTTAGCTAATCCAACATTCTGTCTCTGTTATTGTGGCCAAAATGTATGACTCTGCCCTTGGCCCTGTTAAACTTCATCCTGTTGGTCTCTGCCTATTGACCTAGCCTGTCCAGATCTCTCTGCAGCACCTTCTTCCCCTTCAGCAGATTAACACTCCCCCCTCTGCTAGGTATCTCCACAAATTTACTAAGGGTAGATTCGATCCCCTCACCCAGGTCATCAATAAAGATGTTGAGTAGAACTGGGCCCAGTACTGATCCCTGGGGGACACCACTGGTCACTGGACACCAACTGGATGCAGCACCATTCACAGCCACTCTCTGTGCCCGGACGTCCAGGCGGTATTTAACCCAGCAGAAGGTGTACCCATCTAAGCCATGGGCTGGCAGTTTTTCCAGGAGGATGCTGTGGGAGACTGTGTCCAAGGCTTTGCTGAAGTTGAGGTAGACCACATCCATATCCTTCCCTTCATCCTTGTTTGCTTCTTTATGTCTTTATCCTGTCTTTGTGGATTCCTGGAAATTCGTCATGCCCGACTGTGCAATGCTTAGACTGTCTTGTTGCAGAGTTCATTTCAATTATCTACAGCCTCCACAGTGCTACATTAACTCCCTTCACGTTAGGTGAAGTCAGATTAGAGTGGTTACAGTGAGGCTTCGAGCAGCACAGAGCAATTTTGCCGGTGGCTGAGGAACTGCACTGACTCCATCTCTAATGAACACCCTTAGTAAATTCAAGTTAAAAGCACCACAGCAGTCATGGTAGGAACTTTGGGTGAGAACAAGACTTGCACTAATTACAGGGGCTTAGTCATAACTTGTTAATTCCATCATGAAGACACACTAGGACAGATTGGAGATTGAGGAAGCACAGTCTCATGTTTAAGGTTCTGAACCCTGTGTCTCCAGTAATAGGGTTTAATTTCTTGTTGTGTCTTGTACTTCTTGTGTCACTTCTTATCTCTCTTTCCCTTTCTGTGCCTTGGCTCTGCAGCTATAAGATCTCATTGCTACCTGTCTTCCGCTCTTGATCTCCTCTGCATCCATTACAAGTTCTTCAGGGTGGGGATTTTCTAAATCTGATTGAGGATGCAGTGCATAGTGCAGCTTGGACACCCCCTCCAGTGCCTGGGGGAGGTCAGGAGAGCCTGAAGTGACATTTTAGAGTTTCTGTACTTTTAAGGGTATGTCACCAGCTTTGGACTGTCAGGCAGGAACAGCCTTGAATGCTTGTATTGCTCTTCCAGCCCTTTGGTAGATTTGAGACTTTTCTTTCAGATCTCAAATTTTGCTGTTTTCTGTTCTGCAGGACAGTGAGTGCTGAGGATAAAATGAATTGACTTTATGTTAAGTTAAACAAGTGCTAAGTAAGATAAGTAGTTATAAGTTGTCATATTCTCTGCAAGTAAGGTGTGGAAGATGAGTAAATGGGAAGAAAACATGTGACAGTGTTTAATGTATTCTAAGACCAAGGTTCTAATCTTCTCTATTTCTTTTTGTTTCTTCCAGGTGGAGCGGGAAATAGCCATCCTGAAGTTGATAGAACATCCCCACGTTTTAAAGCTGCATGATGTTTACGAAAATAAAAAATATTTGTAGGTATTACTGGCTTTTGCCAGAGAAAGGGGAAGGGAAGGAGGGAGATGAGGGTGTTGGAACGTGGTAATGCTTCTGAAGAGTGGAGAAGGGTATATTTTCACTCTCAGCTGCTCTCAGTGTGATGTCTGGCATGTGGCTGAGGAAGAAGTGCTGCTTATTTCCTTGGCTTTTCTCATTTTCTCCTCTGTACTTTACCTATATGCTGTTTCTTTTCCTAGTTAAGATGGAGGAGTGAGGGCAAACCAACATTTTCTATCAAACAGCAAGAAGGGAGGAAGGTTTGAACCTCCAAGATCTGGAACCATTTTGAATCAAAACTGTAACAGACTGTTACAGTGAATAATTTGGATAACCTCCCTTGCCTAATAGTTTTCATGAAACCTTTGATTCTCACTGACAGTATTTTAAGTTTGTCCCATAAATAACTATTTCTATTTTTAAGGGCTGCTGAAATGGTTCTGCAGTAACAGTTAAGTTGCAAAGCCTTTTGGGTTGGGGTTTGTTTTTTTTCAGATCGCTGCCAGTGCCAGACAGGGATTTGTCCGCAGACAGGGTCATTTCAGCTTGACAGGGCACTAGATACGTTGAATCTGTTGTCAAACAAACAGGCCGCATCAATCTTGGCACAACAGGAAAAAAATCAATGTTCTCCAAATGGAAAAGGGCAACCCAGTGGGGAACTCGGGGCTATTTTCAGTTTTTTAACAGGTTATTGCAAGTAGAAGAGAGTGGTTAAAGAAAAATTAAACTGTTTTTAAAAACCACCATCCATTGGTGACCTCTGCATAAAGTCACAACACAAGAAGGGAATGACCAGTTACCCAAAGAAAGTGTCTTGAATGGAAGTAACAATTCCTCACGGACTATTCAGTCAGTCTCGTTACTGGAGCGATGAATTTCAGTTTCGAGGAGCGAGGCCTCTGTGCCTAAGGGTTAGCTTAGCAGAGCAGGCAGTAATTTCTCCTCCATCCCCATCCTCCACTGGGGCAGTGCCTGCCAGCCACAGTGAAAGGCAGTTGCCAAAGTGAGCCTACACAGGCCCTAGGTTGGGGCTAGCTCAGATGTTCTCTGAGCTGCTTGCTGACTGCGCTGTCCTCAGTGGCATAAATGGTCATGGCTCCATTAAGCTCAGTTTGCCCCAGCTGAGGACTGAGGCCAGGTCTAACGCAGCCTGCTCTCCATGTGAGAGGAGAGCAGCAAAGAGAATAGGGCTTTACAGCCTTATTAAGTTCTCCTTTAATCATGAAAAGAGATTTGTGAGAGTACATTCCTGTGTGTTCTGGTTCAAAGTGGGGGGGTTGTATGAGGCTCCAGGCTTTGTCTTGGTTCAGAGAGGGAATATTTGTGGACCTTGTTGATGTGTACAATGTGTAATCTTAGATGCACACAAACACATGCCCACTTGCATAAGCACAGCACATAGCTGGTATGTTCCAGGCTTGTGGGACACTTGTGACAAGTACGAATGGATGAAGAAGAAAGGCCATGATCATCTCTTGGAGTGAGGGGATGGGTTATAGAGGTGCTGAGGCTTTCTCTGTAATGCTAGCAGCTGAGATGAGCTCTCCTTTACCACAAAAAGCTTGGGGGCTGTTTTGCCTTGTGAAAAGTGTCTAGTGCTCAGAGCAGTGAGGATGGTCGTACACCAAGATTTACATTAAATGACTGAATGGTCTTCCTGCTGAAAAAACACACTGAAGAGGGAAACATCCCATATCTGGATATATAGTTTATGGATATCTTGGCTTCTAAAAAGATGTTTGGCTCCCAAGTGTGCTTTGCCAGGGACTATTTAGCCTTTAACAGTCACTCTGTCTTCATGGTATAGCTCCTCTGCCTATGAGACTGAGCTGTCTGCACCTCCCACAAAGGCACTGAATCCCTCTGCTGAAAGACACCATGAAAGAGCCAATGACTGTCAATTACACTTCATTTTTTATCTATTTTAAAGAACACACACAATGCAGAGCTTCTGCCAAAATCTCTGTGTCCCACATTAGAAACAGCCATGGCCTTGAATCAATCTGTGAGGTGGCAGATAGGGCCTGAGGAAGGGCGAAGTGCTACACGCATGTGGATGGTGAATAGAGTCTAAGCATGTGCTTTCCCAAAGAGTAAGACACAGGAGTGACCTCTGGTTCTCACCAGCATCAGAAAAGGGATTGCTCGCTGGTTGTGGCAGCACCGTTCTGTGACAGACGCCATCTCAGCAGTAATGGCAGTGGCGTGGTTTCAGAGGAGCTTGTGAGTTATGGGTGATATTTCAGAAGCCAGAGACAAATCACGATGCAGTGCTGGGGAGTATTTCCTCGATAAATGTTAATTTCACAAATCATGTTTGACGTTTGGTTTATGATTTAGTTTGTGACAAGGGGCTTTGGTTGAGTAGATTCCTAATGCAACCATGAATCAAATCCTTTTTCCACAGTTTACTTAACATTGAAAATGAGTTTTAAAAAATAATAATAAAAAGCAGATAGCATATGTGTTAACCCAGGAGTCACTTGCTGTTTATTTTGGTGGTATTTTACCAAGATGGTTGGAGAAATGGAGATAGGTATGAGCTGTAAGACTAACAGCTATTTCATCCAGCACCTTGAGTTGTCTTATTTCGTGAGACTGTGGACAAGATTTCTAGGTGCATAGGGAAAAACAGGTGCACTGTGGCTGGCTGTGTGTGTGCTGAGACACCGCCTCAGATATACATTGTGTTGGCTAAACTAGCGACATTACTGACAAATGAATGATTTCATATTTGTTTGTGTGATCACAGTGACAGTCTTCAAGCAAGGCTGGGAGCCCACAGTACCAGGTTAGAAATAGCTATAGACAGTCTATGCCTCCCTCTCATTACATAATGTTAACAGACAAAACAGGCAGGAAGCGGGGGATCATCCTCCTGTTTTAAAGATCAAGAATTAATTGAAGTAGCCTGTTACGGAGTAAGCCCAGAGTTGTCTAATAACGTGTACTGCTGTTTCAGAGTAGGGAATGATGAATGAGCTACCAAAACGTGTGTGTAGACCAGTCATTTTGGCAGTCAGGAATTCTAGGGAAGCTTAAATAAACTTAAGAAAAAGAGCAAGGTGGGAACAAAGCTGATAGAAGTTTTATGTGTTCTGTAATGCATGTGGGAAGGAAAACACTCCTTTGGTCACATGGTTTCTGCATTGCACATGAGTAGTGTCAACCTAGGCAATGGTCCTCTATGCATCAAAAAGGGCTTTCCTGAACTGGCTGTAGACTAGCAACTGGGAAGGAAGGCAGGGCTCATATACCACTAGAAGCACTCCCACTGGGAATGAACAGGGAGTTCTCATTGCCATACTTGTTGAGGATTAAATAGGAGGAAACATGCAAAGCCCAGTCCTTCACAAGTTAAGTGGTTGGCTTGATTTTTTTCCAGGAAGCAGTGTTAGACTCTTCTTAAATGTCTGATATGTACATTTGCTGTGTTTTGTGCAGTAAATTCAGCTTTCCCTTTGATCTTAGAAAACCTCAATTGTGCCACTGTTGGACAAGCTGTTAGCATGACAACCAAGTACCATCATACAGTCCACAAGAGATGGACCCTTCCTTTCCAAAGGGGATAAAGCTGACTGATACAGTTCTGCTGCAGAACTACCAACAGGGTTGGCATTATTAATTTGATCTCATTTGATTAGCTATTTAGTTTAAATTATCTGGGGGTTGGTAAGAAGTGGCAATGAGAGAGAATAAAGACATTCTAGGACCACTCCATGTCCTTTCTTTAGATGTTCATACTAGTGTTTCTTGATTCCCTTTCCATCAATGTCTGTGTATATATCTATCTGTACATTTCCATTTATAGGTGCATACACATATTAAATATAAATGTATATAGATTAATTTTCAAATCTTCACACTTAAGACAGCAAATTTTGTGGGAACATATATTTTTAACATTTCTGAAGTGTGCTGTGCATTCATCAGCTCTTTTTTTCCAAGCCCAGCAAGTCGCTTTCTCATCACTCAGCAGCACAGCACTATGACTGGGCAAGTGCCAAGCTTCAGTGCAATGTACATAGCACAACACCTCCTGATTTCAGAGGTGAGGGGGCTTCCCAATGAGCCAGATAACAAAATTAAAATGTCCTCCTACCTGGGCACAATTCACATTTCTGGCTGACAGAAGGAGTCAGACTTACAACTGTGGCAGTGTCTGCAGAGGCATTCATGTCTCCAGTCCTGCCCTGTTGGATTTTCCTGTAATTCTGTTTATTTTTGTTCAGAACTAGTTGTGAAATGCCAGAGGATGCAAGATTCTTCTCTTACTGGTAGCCCAGGTCTTTGAACTTGATCCATCTGCAGGGAAACCTGTCTAAAGGCAGAAAGTTTGGGGCAGCTCCAAGGTTTTAGTGCTGCAAATGAGTTCTGTGGTAGGTCTGCTTCTTGTAGTTTGGTTGTGAGGTGTCAGTTGCTGTGGGTACCTGAAAATGGAACAGGATCAGAGGACAAAATGATGTTTTACCTAGCTTTGATTAGAATTAAGAGAAGTATTCATAACCAGTTACTTTGACCTCTTTTCTTCAGCTGTTGACTATTTTAGTGCCGTTTAGTAATGCGTGTAGCCAAAGGAAGCAGTGAGCTGTAGGAATGGAGCCTGTGCACATGAGGTTTTGAGTCAGGGCTGGCTTGGAGATCAGGCCAAAGGAAAGGCATGAAGCAGGGCTTGCACGGAGGTGGTGATTAATATTACACTTTGTGCGACATGGTCTTCATAAGCTCTACCCAAAAGCCTGGGTGCTTCTCCTGCTCACTGTGTGGCATGCACTTGCACACCATCCAGGCGTTGGACCTGGGAGAAAACCAGTCCATTGTGAAGCAGTTCTTTCACACAAGGAGAGGCCAAGGGGAATGTAGCTCCAGAGCCACAGTGTATTTACGTGCCTCATTTCTCTTTCATACTTAAAGTAGGCAATGTTGTGTGTCTGAGCCCTTGCTGTTAAAGGGAAGGACACTTAGCTCTGGAGGATAAAACCACAAAGCATTTGGTCACTAGCAGTATTGCAGCAGTGCGCTGATGGGTATTATTTCAGCTGTGCCCATCCTATGCTGAGGGTCGCTCTGGCTGGATCCATTCCATAACATGTGTCCAGATAGGATGGCTGTGGCAGTGCCTTGGCATGCATGGCTACACACCATGGAGGCACTGCTCAAAGCACCTTTCATCCCCAATAAATCAAAGGTACAGAGCACAGCAGCAGCATATCCTGCTACCTCTCCTTTCCCCTAAAGTCCCAACCTGTTCATGTCCAAACTTAATGAGCATTCAAATAAAATCTCCATTCAAACAAGCAGATTACAGTTTAAATTGTCTTTTGGACAAACCCTAATGCATGCACATTTTCTTGCAGGCAAGGAAAAGGATAAAAAAATAGAGTTCCTGGCCTTGTGCCAAATTAGGGTTTAAAAATTCATGCCCGCCATAAGAATTTATATAACTTCTGAATAATTTATAGACTGCACCAATAACAAGGGACTTAATATCTGATAGAGATTATTTAATCAATAGAAAACAGTGCAGTGAAAGAGCCATCCAAGACCTACAGTATGTTAGCCTGGGCTGCACAGCTTTTAACCTTTTCCCTGCTATGCAAATCAAGTATTGGTATGGAAGGGCAGTTTGCAAGTAGGGCAGTGGCATGGAAGAGGGATGACCAGGACTTTTGGATTGAAACGAACCAAGAAGAGTGAAGGAGAAGAGCCTGGGATTACTCTAAGCTTGCTTTTATGAGCTCCATGCACATCTCTGATGTGGCATGTTACAAGTCATTTGAGGTTAGGAACTTCCTAGGTTTTACTGGTTAGGTGGTGATGATGGGATGCAGATGGAAAATTCTACACACAATCTCTGCTCCTCCCCAAGTGACAAAATCATTCTTCAGTGAAGCACTCATCTTCTTTGTCTTTAAAGACCAAAGTTTAGTCTACTTCAAACTCTGAAACTCAACCAGAGCTTTTTAGTTTTGTGTCCTGGTTTGTAGCAGGGACGTGAGATATCATGCAAGATGTGGACCTTGGTGTCTTTATGAAAGCAAACTGTGGCCTGTGCAAATTCTAGTGACCTCTTACAGAATATATCTAGTGAGAAAAACAAGTACTCAAGAGTGTATTTTTAACACCACATGCACCTGGCTTCATACTGAGTTGCAGAAGCCTGAGGTTTTCATGCTTTTCCTGTGCTCTAGCAGGCAGAGAGGAAATTGATAGTGGGGACAACACAGAAGAGAAGGCACAAAGGGCCCCAGATTCTAATCCCAGCTCTGATATGGGGTGACTATAACCCTGTGCAAGTCACTTTGTGTTGCAGTTCCCTATCAATGAAGAACAGGAGGTTAATACTTGTAATGCTTCCTTCATGTGAAATGCAGGGATTAGAAGAGTTGGTATGTGTCCAGAGCATCCAAGATGTGAGAGCTGAGTGCTCTCAGAGGCGTTTGTCCTCATAGAGCTCCTCTCTTATCCTGTGTGTTATCACAGCAGGGAGTGTGTGCTGCCAGCCAGAGCCTTGGTCTTTCCTTTCCTTTCCTTGACCCACTTGAATGGCTGTTACAGAGCAGGGTTAGTTCAGTTTTACAGGGGGAAGGCTGATGCTGTCAATTTTACCTGGATAGAATTTTTTTTGAAGTTTCATTCACTAGTAAGTTTCGTTTCATCTCCAAATGCAATAGGAGACTAGTTCTGGCTGCCACTCTGGGATTTTTCGAATTCATTCACTTGGTTGAGTAAATTGGAATAGTGAGATGAGAACGTGGAAAAGATAAAAGGGTAAGCTCAGGAAAACACTTCTTCGTGTTTTTCTCTCCTACAGGCACTGCGTTATTTACTTTCTCCTGGAACCTCCAAAAGCTTGTGCTGGCGTTCTGCCAATCCTATAGCACTTTGCTAAAGTAAAGATTTTAGGTGCTGACGTGGACTCAGGAGATCTGGATTCTTTTCTGTGCCACCAATTCAGGAAAGATTATGTGTCTATACACCTTATTTTCCAGCCTCTGCACTAATACTCGCTCTTTTCTTATTCTGTTTGGCTCTGCAGAGTGTGCTCCCTCTTTTATGGAGACACTCAGGCACACTTACACATATGCAAGTAGATGGGGAGATGCAGACACACAGTATTTAGTGGGAATTGGGTTAGAACTGCTGCAAAACTTGGAAACATTTAAACCCCCTTTTTGGCCTGTTTGGAAATTCCATGTGTACTGGTAATGTGCAGCAAAACATTGGCTTGCAGAGAGATGGAGGCAGGTGCTGGATTATGCCCTTGTTAATCGAAAATCTCCTAGTTGGGGGCTATCCTAAAAAAACCCGCATCATACTGGAGGGAATAGTGTTGGCGGGTGAGCAGCTGCAAACCCAAACTCGGAAATCCTAGCTGCAGCAGCCCCACGTAGCACTCGTGGAACAATCCCTGCAGCATTTATTTCTTGCTCTTGACCACTGGGGAATGTGTTTGTCGTCCTTCTCACTCCTGTCACGTTGGGGGCTCTGTCAGATCAGAATACATCGCTGCTTTGCTTCCCTGTGTCCCTTGACTTGTCACAGGCACAAATCTTTTTCAAATGTTCTCCCCTGTTCATTTCCATTATTATATCTAGTGCTTCTAGGTGGCAAGCAAAAATGAATAACCTTGTAAATGCTCCCTGTCTTTCAATTTGTTTTATTTTTCATACAACATGTCGGTGCATTTTTGTTGAGTGTTTTTAATAAGATGAAGTTGATGAGAATAAATTGCTCTGCAGTTCCTGCTGTGGGTGACAGAAATGCTGGGTCTGTAATTTTCCCAAACTCTGCATTTGAAACCAGTGTGGCGGGTGTTCCGTAAGCCTGTAATGACAATCGTCTTCATAAAATACCTCCCTGAAAAAGAAAAGAGCCAGCAATTTGAATCGGGGGGGCACGATGCACTGCTGTGTCCGGATTCTGCTGGGCACAGTGAGAGTGGGAGCTGTAAAGGAGAATTTTGGGATTGATTCTGTGCCAGACTTTGGGTCTGCCATATGGGACAGTTAACCAGATCTGTCTCTAGTATGAGAAGGAGAGTGAATTCTTGGGCAAAGCCTCTTACCAGATTGTCTGTTAGCCAAGGCTTGAAAGTGAGGACAGGAATTTGAAAGTGTGGAACTCCACACTTTCAAGACCATGGCCACTGTGCATTGGCTTTGCCCTGAGGAGTTCAAGGTCATGCTCAAACCTTGAGCATGTTTGAACAGTGATCTCCATGTTACTGAGGTGTGCTCAGGGACTGTCTTGTCACTGCTGAAGTCTTCTTGGACAAAAGATAGTCACCATATTCCAAACATGATTTCAAGTCAGTATTTTTCTCTATCTCTTCTTTTTTAAAATTCATTTTAATGAAAAAAAGTTGACTACTACCATATTTCTTGTAACTGTTTCTGGTTTTGTATTAAAAAAAATGCAGAACATACCAATTGAACTCCCTAAGATTTATACTTTCATGTTTTTGTCTACTTTTCTATAGTTTTCTGTAGTTATTTTACGCTACTCAGCTGGCAGGCAGTATTAACAGCAGTTGTTCCACTACAGAAGCCATGTTTTGCATCACATGCCTGGCCTTGCAACCCTGACAATCACATTGAGGGTTTAAACCAGCTAACAGAGCCAAAGAGAAAAAGTGGTTTCTGCAGCAGAAGTAATAAGAATGTGTTGTTTATAATCGTCATTTCAGCTTCTGATTAAATTATCTCACTGGATAATTTCCTCATTCTGTATTAGAATTCAAGGAGATGGCAATAGCTCAAAATCACAGTGGAGATGGAGAAAGTCTGTGGAGGTTTCAATCAATCCCCTTGCCAATAGAAGCCCATTGCTTAGTCCATATTTTACTGGTTAATTTTTAAGTGGTTCATTTGATGGTGTTCCCACTGCTTCCCAAGGGAAGATATTTCATTCTCACTCTTAGGAACATTTCCAGAGATTTATACTGTTTCCCTCTGGTGTGCTGCCTTTTGTTACCCCTACTTAAACAAGATGGTCCAGCCTTGGCAGGTCCTTCCCTTCCACAGAATTTCACACGCCACTTTGTGGCTGGTAGGAGTGCTCTGTGAGGTCTGGGATTTCCTCTCACTCCCAGGTCCCTGTTGTGCCACACTGACTCACTCAGTGCCACCTTTATCGTGTGTGAGTTACAAGGGAGGGCAGCAGCAGAGGCTGAAGCCCTTAGGTAGGCTGCACGTGTGTAGTTTCTCTTTTTTCGTGATTATAACTATTCACCTTTTTCTTAATTCCCTCTAGTTTCTTGACATCTGTCTGGTTCTCAGGTGTTGCAGACAGAACAGTGTGTGAGTGCAGCTTTGCTACAGCTGTTTTTTTTAAGAAACTGTTGAGGGACCTGAATCTTCTTACTGTGCAGTCTAACTTCACCGGAGCTTTAAAACCTGTTGTGAAACCTTGGACCTCATCATTCTCTTTTTTCTCCTGCTCTTTTGAGTCCATTTTGGCTTCCAGCTTCTCTCTCACTGTTACATTCAACACTGAAACTAACAGTTGCAGAACCTCTGTTAAAAATATTAATCATTCTTGGTTTTAAAATTCTGATGCTGTTCCACTGTTCTTTGCAGAAGCGTTCTCCTTGGCTCTGCGTTTGCGTGTAACTCTGGGGGCACAAGGGGGTTGGTGTGATGACGTTCTTACAAAATCCTGGCTTTGTTATTTTCTAGGTATTTGGTGCTAGAACACGTGTCAGGTGGGGAGCTCTTTGACTATCTCGTAAAAAAGGGAAGATTGACACCAAAAGAAGCCAGGAAGTTCTTCCGACAAATCATCTCTGCTTTAGACTTCTGCCATAGTCATTCCATATGGTGAGTACAGCCACTTTCAGTGGGAGTGATCTGTGACATAAAAGCACAGACTAAAAGGATCTTATTTCTGGGTATTATTACTTGCTTTTAAGTAGCTGATGCTGTAAAACTCTAAAAGCATTCTGTAAAGTGCTGATGTGTGTTTTAAGTCTTGGCTGGCTGTAAGACAGTGCCCTGGTCAGGTAGACTTTTCATGGAGAAGACTGTCCATCATTTCTCAGTGGATGAGGGTTTGTTCACAGCAACTGATTTAACAAGGAAATCAAAACCACCAAGAAAAAACAGTTTAATTTGCATTGTTCTTGGGACAGTTGTTAATAACTGAGGGTTACGTAGTCTATATCAAAAATGAATCCTTGATGAAATTTACAATTACAAATAGAAATACAGCAAAGTAATTTCATGGCTTACTTCAGTTTTTGGAAACCTGCTGGCTATTGGCAACCTTCACTGAGTCCCTTCTGGGCATTTGAGTCACTGTTGCATTTAATTTCCTTTCCAGTAGGGAAGAATTTCCTTGATCTAACTGCTATTGATACTCAGTAATTCCGTCACATGAACCAAGTGTGGTTTAACCTGTGTTGTGAGGTGGTGGTTTCAACTGAGCTAGCTTCTCCTTAACCTGCAGCAAGTTTAGGTAATTTAAATTATGCTGAAATCAAGTTGTTATAATCAGTCTGAGCACAGAGTTTCTGTAGAGCTGCTGACCCATAACTGCCTGCTTATTTCCCAGAAACTTAGCTCCATGCAGTTAGATTGGGTGAGGGAGGCCATTTCGATTATGTCTGTGTGGGTGCTTTGCCATAGCCACAGCCAGCTGTAGATCCCTCCTCTGGGAGCCCATTAGATGCTGCAGTAACTGGATTTGCATAACCAGTGTGATTACTCCTCAGTAACCATACAGGGATTTTCTGTACCCCCAGTTCTGTGCCGAGAACTCGAAACCAGAGGACTATAGCACAAATGGCCACAGCTCTTTTAGCCTACAACTTCTACATCTCTGACTCTTAAACAGAAAAATTAAACTGAAAGAGATTGTATTTCTCATCAATGGAAAGGGAAAGAAGAGCCTTTTTTGAGGATAAATTAAGACGAGTATACTGTTAGCAGAAGAGGCAGTTTGAAGTTGGTGGCTCTGGGTGAGGTCATGAGGACAATGTGTGCCTGGCACAGGTGGGGTTACAATAGTCAGAGAAGATCCCAGAGGATCTAAGTTTCTTCTGTTATCTCTGACAAGTATTATTCTGTGAATTCCACAATTTCTTCTCCCCGCCAGTCAACTGGGTTGAGTGATCACAACGTTTTTACCATCAGCTTAATCCATGGTGCGTTGTACAGCTGTTATTTTTTATGTACACGGGCAGTGTACCTGCTAGTGGTTGCACACATACACGTTTCTGGTCCCTGCATGGCTTAACACGTGGAGGCCCAGTCTAAGAAGACTCAAAAACATTTCAGTACAACTGAAGAAAAGTGACCTACTCTTCTGAACGCATTCTCCAGAGAAATGTGAATCTCCACGGGGATAGAAGTTTCTGTGAAAGCATGCGCATATGTACTTACATCTTAGTCCCTTTGGCTTGTGATGGGTACCTCTGGATACAGAAGATTAGCACACTGAGTGCAGATTGTGGTGAGACTGTCACCTTCACAGGCTTAAGGGTATGTGGAAGTTCCAAGGCAGAATGTGTGCCTCTCTTGAGGGATCCATTTTCCTCTGTTAAACATATTGGCTTGTAGGCAGTAGTCTTGGTTAGAAGTTAGTCTCCTGTCTCTTTGCCAGCTCCCACTCAACTAGCATCTAGTGCTGAATAAGTCAACAGTAAATCACAAGTTCTCCCTCCCTCCATGTCACTCTGAGACTTGTATGGTATTAAACTCCATGTGGTATTCTGGCCAGTTATCACTAAAACCTTTTTGAAAATCAGAGCATGCAAAAATATGTGTGTGTGAGAATAAAAGTTAATGTGCTTTCCTAAGCAATGAAGCCTGACCTTGTCCTGTCGTGGGGCAGTGAAATGACAAATCATCTCATCAGCCAGGTTATCCAGTTATGACCACATTGAAAAATGAAGGCTTCTGCTTTGGTTAATGAGTAAATGTGTGTGCCTCTAACCTACCAGCAGAACAGATTGATAGTCTGTTGTCCCCAGCCCTGTATCATTGTCCCATCTTCTTCCTGTGCCTCCCAGAACACTGTGAAATATCTGGCTTCCTTCCACAGTGGGATGTAACCACACACAGCTTTCACTGCTCAAAGTGTCCTCATGCACCAGTATACCTGGATCAAAGAATCAGAAAGAATTCCCAGTCTTTCCCTCAAGTAACAGGCTTCTTCAGCTGCTCTGTGGACAGATTGCCTATGTCTGAGACGTGTTTCCAAACAAGCAGCTCAGACAGGAAGCAGGATAGGGCTAGACCTTGGGTCTGCTTGTGTGTTGTTTTCACAAAATATGGGCTTTCTGTTCCTACTTTAGTTAATGGAAGCAGTGGGGGAGTCTTTGATGTACCTCACTCTGAGGTGCAGTTACTTACAGGGGTTTGTGGTACAGCTTGGGCTCCGGAGAAAGCTTACAGATAGCCCACTGTAGGGTTTCCTAAAGACATTTCTGTGTACAGAACACCCTGTGTGCCACGGGACCCACAGGTGATCATGGGTGCAAACAGACTGCTCTGTGCAGAGGTATTACATGGGGTCCTGCAAACAGTGTCTGTGCTACTTTGCTGCTCTGTCTGAGCTGGCAAGCCAAACGATGAGCTCAGTGATGCAGCATTATTGCTTCAGCTTCCAGCTCTTCTTTAGTGCTCTTTCTGAGGGCTCTGCACTGTGCTGCAGTGGTGCAAGAAATGGCAGAGGAACCTGAGGTTCCTTGGCCATCCATGTAAGACCATCCTAGCCTAGAATGTTTTCTTTAGACAAAACTGGTGGGTTTTTAACTAAACTCCCATTCACTTAGTGCTGGATGTCTGCTTTCCTAAATTCAGGGCCTTTAAGCTGTGCCCCAAATCAATAGTTTCTTTTGAATACCCTGCCTCCGTCCTGTGCTCCATGAGAGCTTGCAGCTAATTCAGCGATGACTGAATCAGAAACAATACAAAAGCACAATCGAGATGGGTCACAAATCCTTGCTTTCACCAGGAAGAGTCTCTTTTCTCCAGCAAGGGAATGCTGCAGCACCAACGAAGGGTGGGAGCCCAGTACCGAGAGCTGGCGGGTGCCTCATTGGCTGCGTGTGACATCACCAGCAAGAGCTGGGATTGGCGGCGGGTGTATTTTGTGTGTGTTGGGTTTTTGCTTTGGTCAAGCTCATATTTGGTGTCTGCATCTCAGAAGCTGACAAATAAAAATATGATTACAGAAAATGCCCTGTGGCAAACCTTATTATGGCTTCAGAGATAACAGATAATGCCAATT
Organism: Phoeniculus purpureus; assembly: GCA_028565055.1. Taxonomy (NCBI): domain Eukaryota; kingdom Metazoa; phylum Chordata; class Aves; order Bucerotiformes; family Phoeniculidae; genus Phoeniculus; species Phoeniculus purpureus. Next base: position 10,197,493 of record JAOXOE010000441.1, on the reverse strand, counting down.
ACTGCACAGGGCAGTGGTGACATTGAGAGGAAATCCCCTGCGGTAATGAGCAGCAAGATTATTATTTCATTTTATTTTTATTTTGGTTGGGTTTCATTTTGTGGTTTTATTTTTCCAAGCATGCACAAGAGGGGTTAGGGCAGGTTCTTTATGAATATTGATAAATGACAATTATGAGGGCCCTTTCTCCTCTCTTTGCCTGAGGCTGTGCTTGCTTGAGTACGCGCAAGGCTCTTGCTGAAGTGTCTCTGTGTATGCATGCGTAGGCACGGGGGTGTGTGACTTAGAGGGCTGAGGCAGTGAATAAGAGCTTTGTTCGACTTTGTCTTGTGTTCTTCCCATCAGTGCAGGGAGGGAGGAAAGGCTTCTCATAAAATAATGCTTCAAGATTTCACAAGCAGTGGTGCCAAATTCTCTGGTGTATTCCTGTAGGCAGGAGCTGCAGAGCACTGTCGGTAAAGGAAGCAAGCTCTTAGGGAGAAAACTGGGGTGTCTTTGAAAAACAGAGGGAGCTGAAGAACACCAGGTGCCGTGTTCTGTCAGACAGTGACACCCTTCTCAGGACTTCTGTTCTGCCTTGCTTCATTTGAGAGGAGTGTGCTGTGGTGTTCTGCAAGGATGGTCTGTCGGTTGCGACTACGGCAGCTCAACACTTTGAAATCATGACTCAAGGCCTCTGAATGTAAAACTGGTCTGGAAACTCTGGAATATAAGAAGGTTGTTTCTGGGTTGGTTGCTTTTTTTTCAGGTACTTGAATCCTTAGGTTTTCAAGTTTTCTTTCAGACCATCTGAAGTGAACAAGGTGCCTTTTTCCCCTTTTGAGAGATGAGATTCACCAATCGTTGCTCAAATCCAGGAGTTTCAGATCTGTGATTGAAACCAGTGAGGAATTTTTACATTTCCCTTGTAGAGGGAACCAGAGAAAACCCATCAAGTACTGCAGCTGCAACGCCAAAGGCAAAGTTACCAGCTCAGCTAAAGTCAGATAATACGTATTTTTGTAAGTTTAGTTCTTTATATAAGCCACTGGAAACTCAGAAGTGGTGGCACAGTCTTAGTATAAGCACAACCAGGTAGCATCCTCTGACAAGTGCAGTAGTGATGATCAGACCTGACAGTCTGCTTTGGCTTTGAAATGCATGAATTTAGGTTGGGGTGAAATTGGTAGGGAGAACGAATATGTTTTAATGGATCCATAGAAATGACTGTTAAAAAGCAAGCAAGCTTTTATGTGTACAGACCCTTCTCCAGGTCTCCCGATATGGTTGTAGATGTCCTTTTTCATAGCTGTAACTATATTTACTTGTTCAGCAGAATTCAGCAAAAACTTACTAAATTTGAGCATAGCAACCATGGCTCTAAACAAAGATTCTTCTGTAGGTCGTTACGAGTTACACGTTCAGATCTGATTTGCCGAAACAAGAGAAAATAAGATGAAAGGATTTTTCTGCTCGTGAAAATTAAAAATCTTCCTTCTCATTCAATTAATTATTACTGATAAATTATTTGCATCACATCAGGCACTGAAAAGGCATACTGCAGAGCAATTATTCCGTGATCTGGCCCTTCTGGGAGTTTGGGGTCAGTAAGAAAAGCATTTGCAAAGTAGCCAACAATTTGATTAGTACAAATGACCTGCAACTACTCCAATTAGCAGGTTTCTTGGGTTAGAAATCTGTGACCTACAACAAGTTGTCATAGAAACTGATGTGAATGTTTCAATTCAAAAATCACTTTAAAATAACAGGTTAGTTCAGTATCTCACGCCAGGTGACATAACTCCTTTGAATCCAAGATCTGGAATCTGTCCCTGCACCAGAATTCTTCTGCCAGCCCTGGGTGACAGGGAGAGAGCCTTTTAGTTCCCTCTTTTATGTCTGTTGCAGTTTTCTGCAGCTCAGGTACAAGGATATTCCCAGAGCAGGAAGACAGAATAGAAAGGCAGTGAACAGAGCCAGAGGAGTTGTCTGAATGGCATCCCTGGGTGCCAGCAGAAAGCCAACATAGCCGGCATGTAAGGGGGAGGCTGGAACATGTTAACATGTACTTGTGCCTTCCTTTTTTAAGCACCATCTCCAAGAATTGCGCCCACTTCCATGGGACCATTTTTCAGACCTCTCTCTGTATCCATTTTGTGCTGCCAGGGAATTGTAGAGCCTTTGTTGTAATCTGTAAAAGAAGGACATTGTGGAATGTCTGATGGCGTATACTTCCTCCATCATGGCTTGTTCAGTGGCTCCCTTTCACTCATTGCTCTCCCTTCAAAAGCCTGCAGTATGCAGGCTCCTGGCACTAAGTCCTTGCTCCATTGTTGTGGTTGAGGGGCTCTGGGAGTCTGTGGCTACCCTGGGTCAGGGCTGTACTGACTTCTCCTGCAGTGCTGCATTTCTCCTTCATATTCTTTCTCAGCATATGCAGGGCTCAATAAGAGAGTTTGCCATGTTTGTCAGTAAAGAAGCTGCTTTCTTCTCTTCTGATTTTCCTGCCATGTGATGAATCCCCTATAGCGTTAGAGCCTTTAGAACAGCAAAAGGGTAACGAGTCCTCTGTTCACCTGCAGAGAGAGGAGTTGATGCGGTCATAGAAGACATGGAGAGCCAGAGAGATCAGCTGGAATGGGACCAAATTAAATGCATTTACTCTGCAATGTTCCATTAATGCCAAGTAATTACCACATACAGTGGGACTTTTGTATTGTTTTGTTTTGTTTCATTTTGGCACAAGAGAATTCTTTCCAAATATGAATGCATGAGGCTGTCCGGGCTGCTGGGTTCTTAGGTGAATTATAACAAGTATTCCCTATTCCCATATGTTCCTCTCCCTTCCTTCTGGCATTTGAAAAGCTGGTAATACAAAGATGAGAAATGCAAATGCAGAGAGGAAGTGTCATTCCCAGTGGTAGTGATGTCGGTTCTGCCCCTGTGGTGCAGACTCCAGGCCTAGACTTATATCCCCAGGATGCTACCTTGGCAAATTCAAAGTGGTCCAAAGATGGATAGCAGAGAAATGTTCTAGCTAGAAGAAAATTTCAGTGGGACATAACATTCTGAGAGGTGTGCCAGCACAATCCAAAAAAAAACAACTCAAGCTGCCCTGAAATCCTATGCTGACCATCCTCAGTGTGTGAAAGGGGGACGGAGAAGGGTCAGAGAACTGCAAAACTGCCATCTGACAGTTGCTGTGTTTTAGGGCCAGACAGCAATAATTGTGACTATTCTCAAGAGTCTACCTTCTCCTGTCTTCTTATGTGGCTATACAAAGAGCTGATAGTTTTTCTTGGGTTTATTTAGTGATGCCACTCCAGATTTCCTTTCACACATACTGGCCCAGTACCAAGGATCCCCAGGTCCCACATTAAGGCTTTCAAAATGCTTTCTGGGAGGTCAGACAGGACCTCTGCCTTGAAGCCACAGTCAGCCCATGTAGACCGATTGCTCATGGAAAAACTGTGCAGCACAGTGAGGTGGAGCTTACTCCATGTTTGGATAGTGACACCCCTTTTCCCCTCTCTCTCTCTTGCACTGGCTCTCAAAAAAATCCCTGAATATTTTTATCACTTAATAGGAGCTCAGTTTTCTGGCTTGATCCTTCCTAAAAACTGCTTGAGGTCCTTCCCACCTAAACCATTCTGTGGTGGGAAGACAGGAGGAAATTGGGAGAAGGAGACTCCTTTCTACCAGTGAATACCACATACCTGTTTTTCAAGGTGTCATCCCTTTGCTTTCACCACCTCTCTGTGGTCTGTGACTGGGGTTCTTGCCCATTTTCTACTCCAGGCCTCTGGCAGGTCTGCTGAGGCTGGGAGCTTTAAGGCATGGAAGAGGAGCATTTTTGCCTCCCTTTAGCTGTACTCTTTTCCTTAAATAACACAAGGGGTTCTGCAGTGAGCACACATCCAGGCTGAAGAAACGTTTATGGATGTCCTGTGCCTAGGTTGTGCTCTGCTTCGACCATTACTTCAAGTTCTCTTTCTTCTCTCTGTACTACACAATTTTAAGATGAGCAGAGAGTTTCAACATTTAAGTACAAGAGGTACATACCAGCAGATTTTCTGTGATGGACCAAACATGTCTGAATGATACCAGCCAGTGCACAGTGGAATAGACACAAGCAGCAGCACCCTCAGCTTCTGCACCATGTATCTGCTCAGCACTCAGCCAGGAGCAGTCACCAGGACTGAAAACCATGCATGGTAGAAGAACACACACTCAACTTGAGCTGTGGAGCAGTTTATTGTTTCATAGCGTCAGATAAGAACTGCTGGCTTTACAGGGAACTGTCACTCACCACTGAGCCCTATTCCTCTGACAGGAGAGCTTCAGTGCATCCCCCAGTTGGATGAGGTGTCCCCAGCAACCCATTAATGAAACCAGCTCTAAGATGAGAACTGTCCAGGGTGTCTGCTGGAGGAAAGATTAAATCACACACTACTGTCTCATTAGTGTCCAGATTTCCTAGCTTGCTTTCGGATTCCAAGCTCTTCACTGCATTTCACTGCTGGGGCTGGATCATGTTCAGCTTTGGCAGATGTTGACAATCTTGCTTTGTCCAGTCCTGCTGTCCTTGATGATGGCATTTGGGGGTTCTTTTTGTGGCCATTAACTGATCATTCACTGTCCCTGGAACATTTCCTTGTCGCTCATCTCCTCCTTTTCTGTCAAGTAGCTATGACTGTCTTGATAGTTGCTGTATGACTAATAAATCTTCTGTCTCTGTTCTTGATTTCTATTAGAACAATTGATTTGCTAAAACACCTTTTGCTTTGTCTGACAAACATACACACAAATCCAAATCGTGCAGTTCCATTATCTATCTGTTTGCCCATGGTTAGCAAGGCCCATTTAACACACACGGTTCATCATACTTATACAAGATTAAAGACTCTAAAAGGTGAGGGGGGAGGAATCATGGGACTCCATGATAAGGACCAGTACCTGCATAGTAAGGACCAGTACCTCCATGATAAATGACCAGTACCTGCTTGGAACATGCACTGTTTTGCTGGAAGTCTCCTCTGGGAATATCAGTTATGCTCCCCACGTGTATTATTACAGTGTGCTCTGGTTTGGAATAGACTTTGACCTGCATTATTTACAGGTTGTCTGTAACTGATCGTTCCAGGCTTCTCTTCAGATCAGAGATAATTTCCAAGATATTGTCATGCCTCTCATATTTCTCTGAGGGGGTAGAGACTGTCCTCCTTTACTCCTCATAGTAGTAGTGTAGTAGTATTCTGATTCTTCAGCCAACTTCAGTTTCTGGTCAGGGTAAATAGTTGTAGTGAGCCATCGCTGCAAGTGCCTGTTGTTTCCCTGATACTCCTGTGTTTTCCTGTGGGTTTGTGCTCTCACTGGCCACCCTAGCTGGCCCTTCTGCCTGCAATATGTGAGTGCTCATATTTGGACTTTCTATAAGCAAGACCCATTTTGCTTACTCATAAACAAAATGATGAAAATAGTTTCTTCTTTGGTCTGCCTGAAGTGCTTCTCTCATCTCTGTGACTTTTCAAGAGTTACAAAGGAAAAAAGAACAACAAATTCATCAGAAATGTTGTGTGAGATTTTTCTCTTTGGGTATAAAATTAAGTAAACCTAAGTTGTAAAGAAGCACTTGGGTGCTAAGAGGCAGATGTGGCTGCACATGTTATTGGCTGTGGGTAATGGAGATTAATAAACCTTTGTATGATACCTGTGATTTAAAGCAGGAGTAGCCATCCTGACGATTGCAGCTGCCTGGTACTTCCTATTTTGCCTGGTAATAAGAGAATTCAGCTTCGTTGAAAAGGAGGGGGATCTCCTCTCTTCCTTCCCACTGCTGGCACACCAGTTATACCCAGTGCTGGCTCAAACGGATTTCTTCATCAGAGCTAATTACCCAAAATTATTTCAAAGCCATATGCTTATGTACACAGTTCCTGGTGGGACTCTTTCAGCAGTGTTTACACCAAGAATGTTTCTTGCTCCGGGTACCACTCATTTTGTTTCCTGTTGACAGAATATATTGATGTTTTGATTGGCTTTACAGAGCTGTAATGGAATGTATCAGCCCCAGTTCCAAGCTCAAATTCTCCTTCTACCCATTTCCCTAAGTGTCTCCCTAAGTGTCTCCCTCAGATTTTGCTGACGTCACTGGAAGTTAAAGATGTTTATTCCCTGTCAGGGCACTGCAGACTCAAGCCTTGCGTTCATCAGCAGCGGGCTTTAGGATGTGGTCTAGAGCACACCAACTGGACCTTTGATATGTGTGGTGTTCTGCCTGGGACAAGATGAAAAATGAAATCTATTAAAATATAATAGGTTGGATGCTATGCTGGATAAAGAACAAATTTTGGAGTGTGAAAGTGTCATCATTTAACTCACATTTTGATCCTCTCTTTACAGCCACAGGGACTTAAAACCAGAAAACCTACTGCTGGATGAAAAGAACAACATTCGGATAGCAGATTTTGGGATGGCATCACTGCAGGTTGGGGACAGCTTGTTAGAAACCAGTTGTGGGTGAGTGTCTCAAAGCATAACACAGACCTCAGTGGTATGTTCCAGACATCAAAGTTGTCTACAGTAAGAGTTTCAGTAAAGACCTGCAGACTGACACTGCACATTGTTATTTCCCAGCAAGATAATAAATTGGTATGATGCACCTAGAGTATAAGGTAGCTAAAAGAAAGGGGGGGGTTAAGTGCTTTACAGTGAAAATCAGGCCTCTGTGCATGTCATGTGTGGGTATAAAACCTACGGCCTTCAGATTTGGATTCATCTTCATATACTGGTGTACATTTGCTGTCACTGGACAAATGATTTTCAGGAAATAGAAGTGGTAGTTTTGGCTGTTTTAAGAAAATGCTTTACAAATATTAAGGAGAGAAAAACACAAAACCTAGGGGTACAGCTACAGAACTTGCATGTCCTGATTAGACTGGTTGCTTGCAGCAGTTCCTGTTCATGCTCCACACTGCTTTGTTTGGGCTCACATGGAGGATTGACAAGGAAGGCAGCAGCAGGGTCCTTTGCAATTACAAATGGGGCCTGAATGCAGACACGGGAGACTGCCTGGAGGGATATTGCAGGGACAATCTGAAATGGCAGTTCAGTTGCCAGCAAGAGCTTTCCTGGAATCTCCTAGGAAGTTAGCAATAAGCCCAACAGCTGAGCAAAGCCAGGGTCCCTGGCCAGAACCAGGACATGCTCTCCAGAGACAGTCCCCTCTTGTAACCATCACCTCTTGCAACACCCTTGCAGCATGCCTCCGCATAGCTATATCTTGGTGCAGGGGGCTGCTGCCAGTGAACTGTGGCAAAGGCAGCAGCTGCATCAAACTGCTGCAGCCTGGCACCACAACACAAGCTTTTAGCCATGTCTGAATTTGTTCTAACAGTAAGCTCAGCAACTGGAGTTGCAGACAGTGCCAGCAGATTTCCACCTCATTCTGTACAGACTGGCTCTTCTTGGCCTTTGTTAGAGGGAATGTGATGACTCCAGCCCACCTTCATCCTTAACTGCTTATGGTCCATGGTTTATCCTTCTGTGCTCTGAGACAAAGTAACCCAGGGTAGATGTGGAGCTGTTGTAGTTCCTTGTATGGCCATCCAGAGCTGTCTGGCTCTGCTGAATCTATTTGCTTTATTATTAGTAATGGATAGCAAAAATATTTGAAGTTCATGATGTGATCAAATGGTGGTTGATAAGTACAGAGACCCACCCATTCCTTCCTATTCATGTCAAGTCACGATTTAACCTCTTAACAGCAGAGATTTAAAGCAAGGAGCCATGAGTCTGCACATCTAAAACTAGAGGAAATGTAGGCTGGCTGCTGTATGAGGTGGGTGCCCTGAAGACAGACGATACAGAGAAAGCAGAGATACTAAACACCTTCTTTGCCTCTGTCTGTACTTCTCGGAGCTGTCCTGATATCAAGCCACAGACTGCTGAGGTTCCAGAGGATGTTGAGACAAGAGAGGGGTTTGCCCTGGTGGATGAGGACTCGGTTAGAGATAAGTTGAGCAAACTGGGTGTACATGCTAAGGGAGACAGCAGAAGTCATTACTAAGCCACTCTCCACCACCTTTTCTAAGTCATGGGGGTCAGGAGAGCTGCCTAGGGACTGGAGGAAAGCAGATGTCACTCCAATCTTCCAAAAGGGTAAGAAGGAAGACCCAGGTAACTAGAGACCGGTCAGCCTCACCTCCATCCCAGGAAAGGTGATGGAACAATTTATCCTATTTATGTCTCTAGGTGCATCAAGGACAGGAGGGTCGTTAGGGACAGTCAGCATGGCTTCACCAAGGGGAGGTCATGCTTGACCAACCTGATAGCCTTTTATGAGGGCATAACCAGGTGGATAGATGATGGCAGAGTGGTCGGTGTGGTCTATCTTGACTTCATTAAGTCATTTGATGCAGTCTCCCACAGCATCCTTGCAGCCAAACTGAGGCCGTGTGGTCTAGATGATTGGTTAGTGAGATGGATCATGAACTGGCTGCAGGAGAGAAGCCAGAGAGTACCGGTCAATGGGACAGAGCCTAGTTGGAGGCCTGTATCTAGTGGAGTCCCCCAAGGGTCGGTACTGGGACCAGTCCTATTCAATCTAGTCATTAATGACTTGGGTGAGGGATTAGAGAGCACTGTTAGCAAGTTTGCTGATGACACAAAGCTGGGCGGTGTCACCGACACCCCAGACCTCTTGAAAAGGTTATGCCGAGAAAGCATTTTAGAGAAATTTATCTGCAAATTTGTAAGGAAATTTATCTCATGTGTAAGGGCAGCACTATCCTTAGCACTAAATGTCTGCTCAGGTATTCCCAGCACAACCTCCTTAAATACAGTGAGAACAACTATGGAAAGATAACAACTTGTGAAGATTTTAGGGCATTTTTCTATTTGGAATTTTTTTGCTGAGAGCATTAGAGGTACAAATCGAAACACCAGAGCCAAGAGCTTCCTCCTGTTCTAGCGGCAAGATGAAGCAGGAGAATAAAGGAGAACTCTCCAGAACATGAACATCCCAAAGGCAGAGCTGGGAATGCTGCTGCTGCCCACCAGGATCTGGAGGTGAGCATCTGTCTTGTATTGAGCAGAGGTACCCATGTTAAATATCAAAGACATGCTGAGCAGAAGAGGCAATTAACTTCCCTGCTACTCAAGCCCAAATTTCAGGAAGATTTCTGTATCTAATTGGGGCTCTTGGAATCAGGTTTGCATGTCAAGCCTTTTTGCATAGAATGAAACTCCTTTAGCCTTTCAGTGCTAGGGAGCTCTCGAGGAATAAAAGCTATAAAGTCTCAAAAGCAAAGGATTTAAAGCAACGATTCAGATAAGTACCATCGATCACCAGCAAGCAAACATTTGGGTAAAAAGGTGAAGTACAATCATTTATTTCTCCAGCCTGACTTCTGGCTAAGGTACCCTGCAATGCTCATGAATATCAGATGCTTAAATGACCATAAAAGAATGATTTTTTTAAATGTGAAGAATTATTTAAGGATTAATTATTCAGCCCCCTTCCTACCTGCAACACACTTTTTAATCTACATTTTCATCTTGTCATCCTCAGAAACATTGAGTTCCCAGAGTGCTGCAGCAATCTTGCAGTGCTGCCTTCTCCCTTCACACCATTAAGAGTAGAAAAAAATCAGTGTTAACAATTTAACAACTATTTACAACCAGCTCTGCTAGCAATAAACAAATTGCAGCTTCTTATCACAGAGCTCTTGTCCCTGGAGTGCTCTGTGTAATGACAACTGTATTACCTGTTTGAGCTTAAAGCAGCAAGAGAAGGGCTGAGAGCACACCAGTAATTTAGAGGAATGGTGTGATTTGGGTGACTGCTGCCTTGGTGTGAAGGTAACGCTACAACGAAGCCACTGAACCACTTCTCACTTAACAGAAGCCCAGACATCTTGAGGGATGGGAGTGCCTAGATCAGGTAACCAGGCAAACTTGCTGTTGATTACAGAGCCGTAGGGATCACAGATTCATAGAATCATCAAGGCTGGAAATGATCTTCAAGATCACCAAGCCCAAGCATCTGCCCTACAAAACAAAGGGATGTTTGAAGCTGCTGGACTCAGATTCTACGAATGGTTTAGTTTGTAAGGGACCTCAGAGATCACCCAGTCCCGACCCCCTGCCATGGGTAGGGACATCTCTCACCAGACCAGGTTGGCCAGAGCCCCATCTAACCTGGCCTTGAACACCTCCAGGGATGGAGCAGCCACAACCTCTCTGGACAACCTGTTCCAGCACCTCAGCACTCTCAGACTGAGGAATTACCACCCTCATAGCGAGGATTGTTTCACTTCTCACTGGCGCAAGCTTGCTTGGCCCTGCTGCAGCAGATATAACCAAAGCAGAAAACTTATGAGTAAAATAGTTCAGTTACAGGTTGTGGGTAAAATTAAATTCATTTTCAATGGGGGGAGCCTGTTAGTCTGCCATGAAGACCATCTGAGTTAAAAGAAAGGAAAACTAACTTAAAACTACTTGTGAGCTAGCAACATTTAATTGAGTTCAGGGTCAAAATTAGACCATTTTCTTGTACAATCTCAGAAAACACATTCTGGATTTTAAGAGTACATCTAGGGAGTCTGGGGAGGAAATACCTTATTCCCTGCTCTCTGTGTGGCTGTACTGATGAAGCAAAGTATATACAGGAACAAGCCTGCTTTTTCTCTGGAGACGTTTAAAACTCGCCTGGATGTGTTCCTGTGCAACTCGTTCTAGGTGATCCTGCTGTGTCAGGGGGATTGGACTAAATGATCTTTCCAGGTCCCTTCCAATCCCTATTGATTCTATGGTTCTATGATAATAAATGTGAAAATGGTATAATTTAAAATCTGAGGTGAATAAAGCATCCTATTAGATCTGATCCATTAACATGGGTGTGCTAAGATGGCAGAGGGAAAGCTAGCCATGGAAAACCAGCTACCAAGAAAGAGAGTCGTGATTTAGAAGAGGATGCAGTTAATTAGATTTAGGAGAAGATGCAGTTAATTAGCCTGGAAGGGACTTCATATTAGTTGGGTCTGCCAAAGGTAAAGGTTGGCATCTCTTGGTGTGTTGGTGGAAGCATAGTGCCAAATGGAGATGTCAAGGTGTCCATCATTTACACTGATCAGCTGGAAAAGATCCAAAAGACTGACATTTTCAGGGTGGGAGTGAGAAAAGGAATATGGGTTACTCAGCTGAAAGAGGCTGTTTTTCTTTTGAAGGCAGTGTTACTTCTGATCTTCATGTGGAGATTAATGCCAATTTCTTTGGCAATAATTCAGATGCTTAATAGAGAGGACACAGGGTTCATCTTTTTGCCTTCTCTATTTTCAGTTGGATCTTCTACTGGTCCTACATGAATTATTACTAAAAATCAATGTCTCATGCTGAACTACATATTTGGGATGAAATGGAAGAGCTTCTCAAAAATTTATGCATGGTTAGTGAATGCAGCTGATTTTTTGCAGAAGAGTGGATGTTTAAAAAGTAAAGTACCCATTTATTTTATTGGTTCTTTACTCTGTTTGGGAATCTTAAATGCAAAATCTGGTTGTCTAACGACCATATGCTGCCTCACTCATTTCTTTCAAAAAGATCTTCTGAATGGATACCAGGACAGTCAGTACAGATTTTAAAAGTTCTGCTGCTTGGATCAAATTTTCTGACATCCTTCATATCTGCTCACACTATGTTCATTATATGGACCAAGGCTACTCAAATGACCCTCTATTTCCCTTTTGAAGGATAATTTTGTACTGGGATTTGTCTCAGTGTTCGTTTTACTGCAGAACTGCAAGACAACTGTGGGTAAAATGACCTTCCTCTGCCCTTCAGTGTTTCATTGAGTTCTGGACTCAAGCTGCAGTCAAAGTTGGTCATAACAAAGAAACCTGATTAAATAACAGAAATATGCCATTTGGCAGATTCCTTCAGCCATTCATAAAAGTCAAACACAATATTCAGTGTTTTGATCAGAAAGTCTGCTTAAGACTTTGACTGGCATCCCTGATGACCTTTAAATTGCATTTGAATACATTTCAATTATGAAGGCAGGAAAATTACACTGGCAGATGGACCAAGGTCATTACCAATTTATTAACATCTCTACCTTCCTTTTTGCTGGAGCCCTTGTATCTTCTATGGCTTTAGAATAATAAATTATTTTTTAATCTTCAGAGAGCGGTGTAGCTTAATTTATTTTAAATCCTAACCCAAACTGCAACAGATGTTATAATTGTGGGGTGGAATAATTGAGAGGCTGTGGCACATCTCCATTTTGATTCACTATTGGAGGCCTCAAAACACAATAAATAAAATTACAGAGAAGGACAGAAGCAGAAAGGTGATTCAAATATGTTGGCATCAAGGAAGAAATGTCAGAGACAAAGGAACCAACCTAGGAAAATACTTACAGACAAAAGATGGGAAGCAAGAGTCAAACTCACAGATTTGAAAAAATTAACTCTTCAGTAAAAAAAAAACAAAGCTGTAAGAGGCTTTCTCAACTCATCGATACTGATCTAACAGTCTGGTTAGACAATGGGCAAAGAACGGGCACTATACACTACATTAGACAACAAATGGTCTTCATCAAGTTTGTCACAAGGGAGTAAAGCATGTTAAACAATACTTGCTTTATAGGAAAAGGTACAAGAATAAAAATTCCTATTCTTATATATATTTCTTCTTAGTCGTGCAAGTAAAAGCAAAAAAACCTCGTATGTCAATGAATAACTAAAATGAAATATTATAGCAACAGAAATTATTGTATTAATAACTGTAATTACTGTAATGAAAAGAGAGAGAGGCAGCCCAAGAAAAGACTGGTGATGCACAATGCAATTGCTCATCACCAGCTGACCAGCGCTCCGGCAGTGATCTAGCCCTCCCAGCCAACCCCCCACACTTTATATTGTGAGCATGATTTTGTATGGTATGGAATATCCCCTTGGTTAGTTCGGGTCAGCTGTTCTGGTTAAGCTCCCTCCCAGCTTCTAGCACACCTGCACCCTGGAAAAATGTGGGAGGTTGAAAAGTCCTTGATTTCCTGGCAACAACTAAACTCATCAATATATTACCAACATTCTTCTCATACCAATTCCCCCACTGAATGCAAAACACTACTTTTGCTACTGAGAAGGAACATTAGCTCTATCCCAGCCAAACGGTCCCATACATACAGAACAGACACCAAAGGTCATTTGGCAAAAGACACCACCAAAAATAATCTATGTGTAAATTGCTGTTACTTCTAACTAGAGTTACCTTTACCTAGTAAAATTGAATCCAGGCTTTTGAATCTTCTTTCAGGGCTAATTATGACAATTTTGCTTCAGCTTGAAGACATCAGTTAGTCTACAGTGAAGTGCTGTAGTCTTGATACAGGTTGATTGGCACCTTAATTACAGCTGTAATCTTACTAATGCAGAAAAATGTTATTGTCTTCCTTCTTGGAGATGCGAGTGGACTTAATCTTGTTTCTCAATCAAGCTTAACAGAACATTAAATACAAGTGCTGTCACTAGCCAACTTCTTTAATGAAGGCAGCAGTCCATAAAACTGAGCTGAATTATTAATGAAATTACTCTTGCAGAACTCACACGACAGTAGAAACACTCCATAAAATGTACAGAGCAAACGTTAACATTTTCTAACAAAATAACTGGCTTTGATTAACAGGGATCTAATCAGAGTATACTTTAATTCTGAATCATCTATAAATTGTCATGGAAGGAATTTATGTCAGCTTTCTAAAGCAATATGAATTTGGCAAAGCACTACCTGTAATCCAGGGTCTCAATGTAATTAACTTCAGTGACAAGAATGCTCGTAGTGTGTCCTTGGCTCAGCATGGTAATGCTGTGGTCTCAGTTTCAAGGAGACTGATGGCTCAGCACTTAGTGCTGTAACCCAAGTACAGGAAGGTCAGTGGAGGCAGACCCTTATATCTGGTTGATCTGCTACTGTCCCTGCGCTGAAATCACTGGTATTTTACGTAACACTTTGCACAAAGTATAAGCAGGACAGAAAAAACCACCAACCTTAAAGCCACAATTACAAGTTGGGTTCAGAGCATGTTGAGAATAGCCCTGAAGAGAAAGACTTGGGGGTGTTGATTGACGAGAAGCTCAAAATGAGCCAGCAGTGCACTCCTGTAGCCCAGAAGGCCAACTGTATGCATCAACTAGGACGCATCAAGAGAAGTGTGGCCAGCAGAGCAAGACAGGTGATTCTCCCTTATTACTCTGCTCTTGTGAGATTCCCCACCTCAAATACTGTGTCCAGGTCTGGTGTCCCAAACAAAAGCCAATTTGTTGGAGCAAGTTCAGAGAAGGCCACAAAGATGATCCAAGGCATAGACCACCTATGCTACAAGGATAGGCTAAGGGTTGTTCAGCGTAGGGAAGAGAAGACTCCAGAGGGATCTTATAGCAGCCTTTGAATATCTGAAGGGAACCTCCGGGAAAGCTGGAGAGGGGATCTGGCGATAGGACAAGGGGAAATGGTTTGAAACTGAAGAAGAGGAGGTTCAGACTAGATACCAGGAAGAAGTTCTTCCGTACAAGGGTAAGAGAGACCCTGGAATCGATTGCCTGGAGAAGCTGTGGCTGCCCCTTCCCTGGAGGTGTTCAAGGCCAGGTTGGATGAGGCTTTGAGCAACGAAGTCTAATTGAGGCGTCCCCGTCTGTGACAGGGTGGTTGGAGTAGATGATCACTAAGGTCCCTTCCAACCTGAGCCAGTCTGTGATTCTATGATTATCTTTTCACATTCACACTGAAGATTCAGCATTTTAAGATGGGACATGCAGTCCCTATGCAGTAGGGTTTTTTGTTTGATTTTTCACTTTATGGTGGCCATGCTCACCATAGCGCCTGCACCTGAGTTGTAGCAACAACATCTATTGAATCTGCTGGGCTAACTATTGTGTTGGACTAGATTCCCAAAGGAAAATATGCTTCACCATGGGAAAATTCTGCTGGAGGCTCACACCAGAGCTGTTCTTGATGCTTTACGTATCACATATATATCTCAATCACTATATAAAATCCACAGGCTTTTCTGTATCCTTGTGGCTTGCCTGCCCCCCTATAGCAGAATGGAAGAGAGAAGTCCCCTCCTTGCTCCATCCACTACATTTGGTTTCTATCCAATAACAGTTTCAATCAGACTTTGCAGTATGGTCCAGCTGGCAGAAGTGAAACCAAACAGATCCTACAGATACTTCCAGCTTGTCTTTAATGTTCCCTAGGAGGTACCAAAAGTCCAGACCATGTGGAGGTCGTGTTGCTATTCCAATTTACCTGAGAGGCTGGCAGTAAAGGTGAGGGCAGATTTTCAGAGGAAGAGGAAGGAAAAAAACCCCACAAATAAAGACAAGAGCATCATAAAGGACCCCTAAGCTATACACAACACACTCATACACTAAGATAAACCTGGAGGAAAGAAAAGGGGACAGAACCGCAAGAACTATTTCGTCTCAGAAGATCAGAAGATATATTTTCCATTTCTTCTACACTGTCAAAGCGGTTGAATGTGACTCTGTTCTAGGTTAGGAAAATAGATTCTGAGTATCACCTTTCCTTTCTTCTTTTTTTCCCAAAATAATATGCGTTACATTTTAAACTCTAAAGAAGAGAGAGAACCGCTCCCCCCCCAGAGAGCTGCTCAGG
>JAOXOE010000441.1:10110590-10181736 GCA_028565055.1 Phoeniculus purpureus | reverse complement strand
GCTGTGGCAGGGGGATTGGACTGGATGATCTTTCGAGGTCCCTTCCAATCCCTAATGTTCTGTGATTCTGTGATTCCTTACATGTTTGAGACTGACTCCTTTATACAGCAAAAGTTTTCATTCCAAGCTATGTTACAGACTCCTTGAAATGGGTCTTGGTGATAAAAGTGCTGAGCAATGTTACCAGTTTGCCAAAGAGGCAGATCTGTGACTATGAGAGCTGTACCATGGAGAGTGAAAAGAAAGTTAATGCGTAATATGCTTTTTTCATGACAAAACTAAGGCAAAGCAAGGGAACGTAATTTGTAAAGTAAATCAGACATGATCTGATCCTGTTTGTTCAGTGTTCAATTTTCAGGTGTCTGATCTACATAACAAACCTGTTAGGAAGCTGATAGAAAAATAACAGTATTTCTTTATAGCCCTCAGCTAACCCAAATTGTAGACAGTGAAGAAAGCATTAGCACCTGCTCTTTTTAAAATGTGTTTTTCTGTTTGCACAGGTCCTGTCTGGATCACTTACAATACATTATAATTATTGTTTAGTGGCATCGCAGGGAGTAAACCTGTTAGAACTGAAATATTCTCATTCAGTCTCTCTCCTTGATAACTCATTTCAAAATGAGAGCTGACACCTCATATCTTTGTCTCCCCTAATCAAATCCTTTTCTTCTTTCATAGGTGGCTCTTCAGAGGAAATAATATTTTGTTGTGGATTTAATGCCTTGTGAAGCCATGTTACAGGTAACGGAGGTAGTTGAAGGTTTGCCCTCATAAAAAGGCAAAGTCAGTTTTGTTTGTATCAAATTTAACTCAGTTCACATGAGGGCAAACACTACTGAAGTTTACATGCTTTCAATAAGTTGCCTAAATGTTGAGGTGTTGATAAGAATAACGATAGCTGTACAAAAGATGAAAGTTTTCACTGTAGATTTGTAGTAATTAAAGAAGAAAATGAGGCCACCTCTGGTGTCATTTTCTGCTTCAGAACCTGATTTTTCATAGAATCATTAAAGTTGGAAAAGACCCTTCAAGATCATCCAGTCCAATCGTCAATACAACTCCACTATGCCTAGTAAATCATACACCCCAGGGCTCAGTAAGGTGGTGTAGTTCCTATAGGTTCTCTTTCTGGTCAATGTGGATAAAGTTGGTCCTCATGAAGAGGATTTAGTTCTCTTCATGCCTGAATTACCTTTGTCAACATGTTTCCATCCACAGATGAGAAATGGAATCCAGTTTCAATAGCTTCTGCAAATAGATATATATATATAATGTGAAGAATTTGTGCCATGTGGCAGAAACAAGTACAGAACTGTAATCATAGATTGGAGGAAAAGGAGAAACTGTTTTGCAGAACTAATGTTACCTCAGAAAAGAACCTGACATGGACATAAAAATAATTCAGTGAGAATTTTCACAAGTGGTGTTTTCGTCTCTTCTGCGGCAGTTTGCTTGTTGCTATATTTCAGTGAGGATCTGTGTAGATACTGGCATGTTTCATTTTCCGTCACACTTTTAATGTCAGTGAAACCCAGAGTAAGGAGTTGTTAAAACCTCTTCTGTTGAGGACCTGTTTGACTGCTGGTATCCGAAGTAGTGTAGTCAGCAGGAGGAGGAAAGTGCTGTTTCCCTGTACTGGGCTCCGGTGAGGCCAAACCTCAAGTATCAGGTTCAGTTTTTGGCACCTCAATACAAGAAAGACTTTGAGGTGCTGGAGAGGGTCCACAGAAGGGAAGGCAAAAAGGTTGATGAAGTGTCAGGAGAAAAAACACTATGATGAGTAGCTGAGGGAGCTGAAGAAAAGGAGGCTGAGGGGAGACCATATTGCTCTCTACAACTACATGAAAAGAGGTTGTAAAGAGGTTGGCTTGGTACAATTAGGTGGGGCTCAATGATGTTAAGGGTTTTTTGCAACATAGTTTCCATGATTCTATGATGCAGTAGTGAGAATAACAGAATCACAGAACATTAGGGTTTGAAAGGGACCTCGAAAGACCATCTAGTCCAATCCCCCTGCCAAAGCAGGGTTACCCATTCCAAGTCGCACAGGAACATATCCAGAAGAATTTGGTTTAGATTCTAATCTGTTTGAAGCACGTTTGTTTCTTTACCCTTTATTTCAGGGGCAATAAAGGCAAGGTCCTAAAGCAGGTACAGTTGTCCTCTTTTTTCACCTCAATGAAGAAAAGCATTTTTAATTACTTTATGTGTTGTTTACAAAGTTAACTCTTGTGAGATTAAAAACAAACTTAACTGGCTGTGCAATCATAAACCTCAGTGGGCTAGGTTCAGTGTAACCTGTGACTCAAGGATTTGACATGAAGTTCTCAAATCACGTGTCTGGCTGGTACAGTATCCTTAGAAAAGGTCTTCATCAGGCAGGAAGAACTGTAGATTAAAGCTATGGAGGCTGTGCTAATTTAATGGGACTCCATGATTCTTCCTAAGTGGCAGTGAAAGTTTCATTCAGCTGAACTGGAGACTGTGCAGGAAGTAGAGGTTATACTTCTCTGTGTTACTAAGGAAAGGATAATTCCAGTCTGCTTCAACTGGCCAAATAAAAAGGCTGAGTCCTACACAGTGAATATCCAAGCTCCACAAATCCCTAGGCTCCTATAATTACACTTGGGAAAGAAAAATCGCTAAGATTCCACTGAGATTGCAAAAGCTTGCCTTGAACTTGAAAGACAGATGCCAGTTATTGCAGTATAATTAACATGCATAATTATTGTTAATATACTAATTACTCCAGTTGCCTTTCAAGGTTGGATGTTTTTCATCTTCACTGTGCCTCACTCACGTCTGTGTGGTTTTTGATGTGCAATATGGAGCAGAGAAGTACGCAAGCTCATCAGTTCTTCTGTGTACAGAAAGGGAGAGATTGCTACAGGTTCTGTGAATGCCAGGCCCTATCTGAAGGACAAGGCTCCTTTTTTGTTGCCTTTTACTTATTTTAGACAGCTTATCAGTTCCTATAGTGGTTGCTTTAAGTGAAATGTGAGGATCTTTTTCTTAAAGGGAGAATTTTATGATAAATGTGAAAAATATGTAGAGCTCAGGTGGTGACAAAATGGCATCACATTTATATTTGCAAACACAAGGCAAGACGTCATCATAGCTCTATCTTTTATTTAGATTTTCTTTAGGCATTTCTGTAGGGTTTTTAGTTAAATATTCACAAAACAATTTGGATTTGATTATTCATTCTATACTTACCAAGAAAAAAAATCCACTTAATTTCCTCAAGAATAAATAGTGTCTTCATAAAATACTAACAAGTTCAAAGACAGACTAATTTCATTTTTATGATATTCATGTGACATCTTTACCTGGAAGGAGTGCACAACCTCCCCAGTCTGTAAGAACAGAAAGAAAAAAGAAATATTTTCCCAATGCAAGTTTTCAAATCTTGCACAGTTTTTTTTGCCTGCCAATTCTCACAGTGTGTTCCATCCCCACATTTGGAATGCCAACGATGTCAAAGGTTAAACCCAAGATGAAATTAACCAATTAATTTAGTTCATGAGTTAATGGGTCCAAATCAAAACAAGAAGGATTCAAAGCCACTTATAAATTACAGGTAAAAACAAAAAAATCCTCAATTTATGGAAGAAAATAACAAGACTTTGACTTCACCCCACATAAAAGAATTCACCTCACATAAAACCCCACATGAAGACAGGCTGAGGAAGTTTTTCAATAATGCATTATTAAAATATTCATTGTATCTCCATATCTAGATTACATGATTCCATCTAAATATATTAAACAGAATTCTAGCTATTTTTCCATTTCTCTTTTCTAAAGACAAGAAGTAAGATACAATGATGCAGGACACAAAACTTTGTTTTATATAAGCTCTTCCTTATCTGCTCATACTTTTTCTGATGTATGTAGGAAATTTGAGCATAAAAATTATTCTTGAGAAACTGACAGTACAATACAGTCTATGCCTGCAGACTGTTACACAAAAAAATATACAATTACTGGATCAATGATTCATAACAAAGAATACAGCTCTTTAAAAAACAAAAGGTAAAGGTACTTTCTGTGTCATCTAAGATAACACATTATTCATTTTTGTAATGATGTGGAAAACAAAGGGGTGCAAAATCTTTGTACATGTTCTGGCTTTAATTTTTTCATTGAAGTAATCTATAAGATACGTTAGAGGCTTCTCAGGCTCAGTTTTTATTTGGTTTTTGATTAGAGTGACCTAACTGAAGGTGAAAATAGAGCTACTAAAAATGTTAGAGGAAATTCCTGAAGGAATTGTGAAACATCTAAGAAGTTCAAAAATGCTCAGACACTGTCCTGCTGGCTCAGTAAAATATTAAAATGACCATTGTGTGCATTCTATTCTAATCAAAAGCAATACCATAATGATTATTTAATTTGAAAGGCTGAAGGAGCTGGGTTTCTTGAGCTTGGAGAAAGGGAGACAGAGGGGTGACCTCAGTACTGTTGATAAATATGTGAAGGTTGGGTGTCAGGAGAATAGAGCCAGGCTCTGCTCAGTGTCATCTAATGATATGACAAGGGGCAAGGGGTGTAAGCTGGAACATAGAAGGTTCCACATTAATCTGAGAAGTAACTTCTTCCCAGTGAGGATGACAGAGCACTGGAAGGGTTGCCCAGGGGGGGTTGTGGAGTCTTCTTCTCTGGAGACATTTAAAACCTGCCTGGACATGTTCCTGTGCAACTTGGTCTATGTGGTCCTGCTATGGCAGGGGGATTGGACTGGATGATCTTTCAAGGTCCTTTCCAATCCCTAATGTTCTGTAAGTCTGTGAGACATTACAATCATAATCGTTGGTTCACTGTGCCACCCAAATATGCAGATAAAAATGAGGCCTGCCCAAATTCTCTCAACTTTATAAATTTTCAAAATCTGATACTCTTTAGTTTGTAGGGATTATGTTTTTCTTAGTTTTAGTTCAAAAATTTAAATTCAATAGAAACTTTCTTTAGGTTTTCCTCTGTAATTGCAACAAAACTTTCTGATTTCCAGAAATCATTAGAAGCAGAGTAATGAAGGTCATATCTATTTTTTTTTAACCCTCATTCTGTTGCAGTTTAAAAATTACCAGAATTTTCAAATGTATAGATTTGTGCATTCATGAGGAAAAAGGTGCATTTTGCTTTAAGAGACTGGTCCCAGGTACCTGCCCTGGGGGGTGTGGGCTAGGTGATAAGATAAAAGGGGTTGATTGTCCTGGCCCTGCCTCTTTTGGCTGGGGGCTTTTCCCCCAGAGCAGGGCTGCAGCTCTGGCACAACTCCCCTCAACACACACATACTTCCAGGGCTGGGGGTGGGGAAGACAGCTAGCTGCAGCTTGCTGCAGCTCCACTACACAAAGCCCTGCTTCCCCCATTGGAGATGAGATGGAGGGGGCATGGCAGGTCCACTGCACTTCTGTAGATGGTAGGGTGTGGAGCGGCAATCCTCTGGATAGACTGGAATATATTCAACCCCAGGGAGTCTTGTTTTGTTTTCTGGTTTTGCTGCTGAAAAACATGTGCTCTGCTTGGAACATCGAGTCCCATTTCTTGCACTGGTGTTCAATGACCACTGGCTTTACTTTTTCCCTGCTTGATAGGTGATAGCATTACAGAATGCGATGCAGAAGTGTTTTTTAGTGCTTGAAATATATCAATAAATGTATGCTAGTTTGAAGGAATTCATTCTATTCCCACAAGCCTGTCACCTTTTGAGACTCCTTTTCCCCTTTTCTCACACCTTGGGTAACAGCAAGATTTCCTTCTACATTATAGAATTCTTTCTTGATTAGGCCAGGCTACAGTCTGTCCAATGTGCATATGAGCCTTTATTGGCCCCTGCTGGGGTCACTGGTGCTCCTACCATAGCAAAGGGTTCCATGCTGGAGGAGTCACTGACTAGTCCTTCCTTGGGGTCTGACACTGCTGCAACAAAGTTGTGCTGTGGTTGTCAGTGCTATGCAACAGGAGTGAGAACTGCTCATTCTATTTGTACAGCTGCTTGAAAGTGAGAGCTCTTCTCTTAAGTGGGAGGGGAGTGCCAAGGTTGTCTGAATCATGCCATACTTGACTTCTCAATGCTCAGGTGCCACTTCTGAACTTAAAGCTATATCATCCCTTTAGCGTCCCTCCCCATTTAGCTTTCTGCTTTGAACAGTATAGTAGCAGCACTAAGCTCAAAGTGCTTTGCACAGATTTAGGGAGAACTTTAGTGGAGTGGGCTGACTTTGGCTGCAGGCAGTCTGCCTATCCTTCAGTACACGTTCGCACTGTAGTGCTCCTTGTATCATTCACTGACCCCAGAGCTATTATGATGCTTGGTAGATAACCTAGTTTTGTGAGAGCATTATGTATATAATAGGTATGTGATGGCAGGGCAAAAAGTCAAATGTTTAAGGTTTGTGTAGCTAGCAACAGAAGCTGAACCAAACTTCAAGGGTCTCGTTTAGCAGGACCCCTACAAATGAATTTTGGCAGTCAGTCTTTCTGTTAATCAGTGTAAGACTGGATGGCAGTAATCATTATGTTGGCTGTACAAATTTAAAATGGAGTAGTCATAATTTTTTCAGGAAGACTTAATGCATAGTAATTCAATTCACTGTCATCAAAAAATGAGATAATTATCTCTAATTCTGTCCTTTGGGGCTATGATTTTGTTATCATATAGAATCAGAGAATCACAGAACATTAGGGATTGGAAGGAGCCTTGAAAGATCACCTAGTCCAATCCCCCTGCCACAGCAGGAACACCTAGACCAAGTTGCACGGGAAAAAACTGTGTATTCTTAAAGCAAGTCATCATTAAATACTAATCAGATGACATATGGCAGTTTCCCTGACAATGTAATCAAACACTAGCTCTTGAGTCAGAAGCAAGAAATTGTTTAGACAATTTATTTTGATTGCTTGTATGCTAATTAATGAAATGCCTTTCCCAAATCGGTGATTATTATAGTCAATGTTCCTCTCTCATGTATGCATGAACACATTAACACAGATTCATTCAGCCTTCAATAAATATATTATTGTTATATCTGTTAATATAATCAGTTTAAAAAAAAACAAACCCCAGCTTTCTTAAACTGTTTTAACCATGCTGATGGGTCATGTTATTTTTGCTGAGCAGTTCATTTCCTGTTTCCACAAAATAGGGATTGTTGCTTAAGCTGTGCATCTGTGTTCCTAAGTTACTGGAGATGTTTAAAACCCACCTGGATATGTTCCTATGCCACTTGGTCTAGGTGGTCCTGCTGTGGCAGAGCGATTGGACTAGATGATCTTTTGAGGTCCCTTCCAATCCCTAATACTCTGTGATTCTATGATTTATAATATACTGTATGTCCGATGATATCAATACAATTATATTGTATGGGTTAATTAAATATAAAACAGCTTTAATTAATTTATACTTATTCTTTTTGACTTGCAAGTTCATTACCATAATGATACTGCATGCTGCAATGATAAGCATGTACCGTAAAATTAGGAAAAGAGCCATTAGTTAAAAAACCATTATAAATTCAACTGTTAAGTTATCAATTCTTCGTAACATACTGGATTTACTGGTAGAGTGTACATTGACTGAGCAATTTTGTCACTGTTATATTATGTTAATTTTTTGAAAGTCCTTTCTTGCACTTAAGGTGGGAAAAGGGATTTTATATGAAAAAATTTAGAGTTAGGGTTAGTTGTTGATTAAGCATTGTTGATTACTGATTTTGTTGATTTAAACTTTGTCTGACTAGGGCTGGTTTTATCATATAGATTCAGGTATTGATGAACTTGCATTTCCTTGTGTCACATGGAATCCTAGAATGGCCTGGATTGGAAGGGATCTCCAAAGGTCATCTAGTCCAACCCCCCTGCAGTGAGCAGGGACATCATCAACAAGATCACATTGTCCAGACTAACTCTGAATATCTCCAGGGATGGAGCCCAAACTACCACCTGGAACAACATGTTCTAGTGTTCAATGACCCTCCAGCTAAAGAAGTTCTTCCTAGCATGCAATTTAAATTTACCCTAATTTGAAACCATTGCCCTTCATCTTATTATCTTTCATGAACAGTCCCTCTCCAGCCTTCTTGTACTGGAGGTACAAGAGTACCTCTTTAGGTACTGGATGGCCATTATCAGGTCCCCCCAGAGCATTCTTTTCTCCAGGCTGAACAACCTCAGCTTCTTCAACCTGTCCCTATAGGAGAGGCACTTCAGCTCCCTGATTATTTTCATGGCTTCCACTGGACATGGTCCAAGGTCCAAGCTTGTCACAGGGGTACATACTGTAAGGATAAGAGACAGTGGGCATAAATTAAAATAAGAGAGGATCTGAGCAGTCTGACCTATCTCATGGCTGACTTTGATCAGGAGATTACACTAATAACCTCCTAAAGTCCTTTCCAGTATAAATATGGCTATGGTTCTTAAGAGAAGTCCTGCATAAACTGAAGAATTGACTGCTAAGAAAAAGTGTTCTTAAACTTTCTCCTTAGTTTATGCATTGCAAATAAAACTATCTCAACATTTTCAGTTAAATGTATTTGATTGTAGTGTACAGTACCTTTCAGCATCGAGCATACACTTTCCTAAGATTATTTTTTTGCTTTTATACGGTGGTATCTGTTGTTTCAAACTAAAGTATCCGTACTCCTTAGCATGCAAATCCTCCACTTATCTCATAAGTGTTCCATGTAGCTTAACAAATAGTGCATAGTATTCCTTTGACATAATCACCATGGAAATGTTCAGTGCCTAGTAGATTTTTTCATTATTGCTTCTTGGCCTTTTGGATAAGATCAAGATCTGTTCTTATCAGTTTAATATCTGATACATTTTTATTTTGCAGAGCCGCAAAGATGATGAAGGGAGTAGAACACCTCCCTTATCAGGAAAGGCTGAGGGAGCTGGGTCTCATGAGTTTGGAGAAAAGGAGACTGAGGGGTGATCTCGTTAATGTTGATAAATATCTAAAGGGTGGGTGTCAGGAGGATGGAGCCAGGCTCCTCTCAATGTCATCTAGTGATAGGACAAGGGGCAATGGGTGTAAGCTGAAACATAGAAGGTTCCATATAAATATCAGAAGGACCTTCTTCCTAGTGTGAGTGATGGAGCACTGGAACAGGCTGCCCAGGGTAGTTGTGGAGTCTCCTTCTCTGAAGACATTTAAAACCCACCTGGATGCGTTCCTGTGTGACTTGGTCTAGGTGGTCCTGCTGTGTAAGGGGGATTGGACTAGATGATCTTTTGAGGTCCCTTCCAATCCCTAATGTTCTGTGATTCTGTGATCTGTTGCTTGCAGCTGCTTTAAACCTCTTGTCTAGATAAGGGAATGAAGTCCTCCCTGCAGTCACCAGAGACCCTCTACACTCTTAAATTTTCCCCCTTCTTTCATGAGAAAAACAAGAGGAAGTATAAAAACCAGCCAAGTCTCATGTTGCCCTGCAGAATTTTCCAAGCTCCTCAAGAACCTCTTGGAAGGGTTTGTAGTGGGGTTAGCACAGAGCTCTAGAGTCTCAAAGGGAGACTCCCTTTCCATAAACTGTGCTGGAATCCAAAACTCTGCGCTTCAAGCAGAGCCAGCCCCCACACTGCAGCCTTAAGAGGCGCTAATAAAGAAATCAATGGAACGGAAGAGATGTGCCTGTAATAAACAGAACACAGCAGCAATGCTGTGATCTCCTGCCTTGCAGATGCATTTTAAGCATGACGCCAATCGCTAGGCCTCTGTGTGAGCTATTACACCACTTCATTAATTGTCTTGGCATGGAGCCCAGCATGGCTGATGCTCGTGTCTTGTGATCTCTTCAGTTTGGGGCTGAGGGGAGGAAGGAGGGAAGGGATGTGTAGCAGTGTGCCACACAAAGACAGGCAGTCCAGCTCTGACTTCCTTCTCCTTGGAGCACACCCAGCCTCAGAGCATTTCAAGGCAACAGTTTTACCTACCTTTGTAGTTGGGACTTTGAGGCAGCATGAAAAGGAATAGGACAGAGTGAATCATGGCTGAGATACTGAGCTTTAATGAGATGCTTCTATGTGCACCCAGAAGTTAACTTCCAGAATGGTTTTATCTGTGCTGCAAATGCTGATAATGAGATGGGACTGTGACGCCAGCCAAGGAATCTCCAGGTATTTCTGTCAATCAGAGTGGGAGGATCAGATGGGGTGTGTGATACAGCTGAGTTTGTCAGTACAGCGCAGCGATTAGGGTGTACTTGAAAACTCTGCTGTCACAAGTGAACTGCTATGTTTAGTCCAAAGTTTGGGTAGGATTTAGGTCACCATGGAGCCTTGACTTGTCTCATGTAGACAATCAAGTAGCCTGAAGTACATCGTATTGTGTACCTCAGTCACTGGGTTTTGGGAGCTGCTTCTTAGGTCTGCATGGGTTTCTGTAGCACTGATGGCTACCTGGAAAAAATAATGCAAGTTCAATCCAATGGTATTTGTGTAGGAGAGAGAAGAAAGGATGGACTTGCTCCATAATTTATCACTGGCAGACTGCACTTTGGGCCTTGGTCGTAATGAATCCCCATTACCGGAAATGTGTGATGTACAAATCCTGCATATACATAGATAGCACAGAGGAATAAGCCACAGGTATAAACGTATCTTCAGGCCCCTGAAGGAAAGGAAAGCTGTGTGTAGGGCCTGCAGGAATAATTCTGCTCATTGGAGAACTCACAGAGCAAAGCAGTCTCATTGAGACAAGGTTCTTGAAAAGCCCAAGTTACACAGGGAGTCTCCACATTCCTTCAGGAGCAGAAGACGTCTGCAAGTAAAGAGCAGACAAGAAAGGAAGTAAAGGATGTGTAGGATGCTGTTTCTGTTATGTTAGATCTCATCAGCTCTTCCTCTTCTTTACCCACTAAGGCAATGCTGTGCTGCTGGTCTCTTCACAGCGGTTCTCCTCAGCATGCTGCCTCACAGTGTTTCAGAATGGTAGATGCTGTCCAATCCATCCTGAATTGTCACTAGGCAAGAAGAGTGAGTGCCTTACAGTTAGACTTCAGACTGAGACCCAGGTGATCTCAGCTTGATTTCTGTATCTGCTGAAGGCGTTCAGGGTGGTCTTGAACAAGATGCATTACCTGTCTCTGCTTCAGGTCTCCATCTTAGCAAGTCGTTGCAGTGCCCAAGTTGCTCTCAGTAAAAATTGTAGTCATTTCTACAGCAGTCTGGGAAAAGCGGAAAGGGATAGAGCATTCCCTGGTCGTTGTTAACTTTTCCTGAACTAAGAGGGTTTGTGGCAGAAATGAAGGACTGAAAAAGGGTACCATTCAGTTACAATTCTTTGTAGTTTGTGAAGATGCTTCCTAATTCCCCATGGTTCATTATGGAAACCTGACAAAGTAAAGTGTTTGCCATTTCTTCTCTAAGTTGCACTAATCACTGCTTCAAAACACTGAGTCCTACAGGACGGGGATTGCTGCAAGCTGCAGATCCTTTTCTCTTCTCCACTAGGTTCCAGCTCTGGTTTTCCCCTGCCTGTTGTTCCAGTCCGTTTCTTCAGTCCTAGATCTATTTCCCCTTGATTTTGTCCTCATTTTCTTTTGAAGTGAAGAAGTGTTGTGATAACCCCAGCCACAGCATCTCATACTTACAGGTAGAAAAATAGTTCAGTTAGGTGTTAATGGTGTAGGTAGAATTCTGATCCTGATGTTCTAGGGAGTTTCTGACTAGCTAGAAACTAGAGTTTCTGCCCATACACCCACACAAACCCAACCAGTCTGAGGCAGATGAGAAGGAAGAAAAATTAAGTAGTTAGATTGACAGTAAGTTATAAGCAACTTAAAAAGAGGATTACAAAGGGAAATACCAGACAACTATATTAAGAACCATTAATGTCAGCCTCGCCTATAACACGTCCCAGGTATGTTAAAAGAGCTTTAAGTCTGCACAGCCAAGCACTGAGAATTTAAGATGTGCTCTTCTTCAGATTGCCAGTGTAATGTTAACTTAGCCTGTGCACATTAGGATGTGGCCTTTAATTATGAGCTCATAGAGGTTTTTTTTCCAACAAATCTTTGCCTCATTTGGTGTTTGGCTGGTTTGATTTTTTGAATAAGCAGCTTTTAATGTTTGATTTTCCCCCACCATTCATTTTATGGATCCAGTCATAATTTCTGCTCACTGCATTCAAGCCTTGCTATGAATGCCAGGTAGGATTTTCATCGTAGTAGCTTAGGTTGGCAAACATACATTGCACTGTTTCTGTGTTCTGTTTGCCACATTGATCTGGTTATCTCTGTTTATGTGAGGACCTGTGATTCTGCAAAATGAAACTCAAAATTATCTGCCAGTTCTGAGTGTGCCATTGGATTCTCTGGGGCCTCGTATCTCAGAATAACTTCTTCTACCTTCATTTTAACAATTATTGAGCTTTCAGTAATTTGCAATCTTTATGCCTATTTAATACAGAAGTCTGTTTCATTTTTCAAACGAAGATTTCTTAAAGATTCCAAGTCTTAATAATCTGAACTGATATGGTAATGAATGAATGGATCTGCAGGTTCCTCAAAGATGTAATTGTGCTCAAGGAGTAAACATCTGCAAGGTGGCTGAGGGCTAGATGTTGTATTTTCTCATATGAAGCTAAATGACTGACCTGAAGCTTTAATGGCAAATCAGCAGTCAGCCTTGGCTACAGCTCCTACTTTAATTACAGCATTACCTACAGCTACTGCCTTCATTGAAGCCTTAACTACCCACTGCTACTGGAACCACTTCTTCAGTCTCTGCCTATCTTACTGTTGCCTGTGATCTGTGGCTGTCACTTGCTCCTCTATGGATGCTCTAATGTATGTCCTTCTCCTGAAGGATTCTCTTTATCTATTTTGCTACTCCTCTGGCGTTTCCCTTCATCTCAGCCCTTTGCTACTCAGCATGGAGGAAAAGCCTTTTGTGCTAGTGGGTAGCTTTAGTCTCTTAAAGCCAGCTTGATGGTGATTAACGGAGGGGGGGAAGACTGCAGCATCTGAGCAACAGCAAAAACAGCTTAGATGTATGAGGACTTCAGTGCACCTCTACAGCCTCCCATACCAAGGTAACTTCATGCATAAAAAGCATGGCGACTTCTTGTTCTACCCTCTGTGCAGAGTCTCAGCCTCCAGCTGTGACACCTGAAGAAAGGCACTCAGAGAATCTCCTCTTCTTCTGTAGATGGTACCATTTAAGGCATGGGACCGGAGAACCTAAGCATGGACCATGATCTTTGATGGTATCTGGGAACCCATCAGTCAGTGTAATACATGGTTTGTCACACTGAGGAGCAGGAGCACACAGCTTTCCCCACGCTTCTTGATCAACCAAGCACTTCTCTGGAAGAGCAGTTACTGTACATGCCCAGATAAACTACACACAGGCAGTTGTTTTGTGGTGTGCATAGGGTAGCCCTCTTGTAACTACATAATGAGATCACATGTGTCACAGACACATCACATCTGCACTAAATATATGCCCCTGGTTGTCTCAGCTCTACTGTGGCTGCACTGTGCTGTTATGTGAATAGAACAATAACTACTTTTCTAGTTTCTCAGATGAAATTCAGGATAGATAAATCAAGCATATATCCATTTTTGTGAATGTCTGATTTACCTGTCCAGAGCTGCCTTGCATTTCGCCACCGCACTCTGGCTTATTTTCTTTGCTTGAAATCTCACCTGAAAACTTGGCTCAGTCCTCAGAGTTCCTTAAGATTACTGTGTTCTGGAGTCGTAGCTCTGAGGGACCATATAGAGAGCCCTTTCTGCCCCAGGCAGGCCAGCCTGGGAAAATCCACACCACCCTTGAGATAAGCACTGCCAGAGCTTTTTCTGCAGCAATATCTGCAGGCAGCAACTGCTTCTTGATCTTGCTGAGCGATACACTTATTTGTTATCAAGGGCAGATTGTGGCTTTTGCTGCTCAGAGATGTAGCTGAGTGTTGAGGAGATGGCCATGGGGAAGAGGCAGGGAATGCTGCACTTGACACATGTGTATGGAATAATTAGTGATAAGAGGCAAAGAAATATTCATGACACTCTAGAAAGATAAATAGATTTTTGATTAAATTTGAGTTTTCTCATTAAAGCGGTTGAAGTTTCTCTGTGATTGGCAGCATGGAAATGAGTTTTGTATGGATTCTAGCTGGCCAGAGGATCCCTTTTAGAGCTGTTAGCCAGGGTAATGCTGCAGATACCCAGCTAACATGTGCTGGCAAGAATTCAGAATGGCTAAGCCAGAAACCTGTGCTCTCTGGGCAGAGAAAACTCACAGTGATGTTTTAGTCACCTTTTTCAAGCTGTGGCCAGCTGCAGCTTCTAAAAATGTTGTAGAACCTTGTCAATGTCCATATGGCTGACAGTGACAGAGTGGCCAAGAGAACCCAAGTAGTGTGTCCTACCCTCTAGGCAAAAGCCCATCTTTTTGGGTCTTCCAAGGGCCGACTCTGGCCAGCTTTCTGAGGAAAGGCTTTGGGCTTTATTACTTGTTTTGACCCTGGAAATTGAGGGGTTTTTTTAATCTAATCTAAGACACTTGAGACCACTACTTAGCAGATGGATCTAGTTAGAATAGCTGTGATAACTTCCTAAATGGAGGATAGAGGGTATTAAATATTGTACTCAATTCCTGAATTCCACTTTTCCTAAAATTAGTGAGGGTTCAATTGCATTTCTCTCTCCTCACTTAAGCTTTACTGTCAAGGTAGCTGCAGTCCCAAGCGTCCCCTGAGTTCATTATCATGGCCTGCCAAAAGCAGTGATACCAGATCAGGGTGTTGCAGGCCCATGGGGTGATATTTTACCATAAGATAAGTGTAGTGTGTATAGAAATTCAATTAGTGCACTGTCTCCCTGGGCATTAATGTACCGCCCTAGCACAAAGCTAACCTCACTGCGCTTCTGTTTCGCTCATTACTTTAGGAGACAGGTATTGCCCAGCCATGATTGCCTTTGTCACAAGAAACAAATGCACAAATGAAGACAGGCTCAGGGTCTGCTGGGAGGTGTCAGCATAAACAATGGCATGATTTGCACACGGATCTCAGACAGTTTGAATCCCTTTTACTTGTCAGGTTACTTTAATGAAGGCTATAAAATAAATAGCTGTGGCTATAATCTTTAGAAATTAAAATTATTACCTGGCAAGTTGAAGTAATTAACTATTCTCAGCCAGGAATCAAACCAGAGATATATGGGTGGAAGGATGCTAAAAGAATACGTTAACTCTCAACTGTCCATCCTTTTCGGTTTTTAGAAGAAAAGAAAATCCAACGTGTTGAAATAATGTATTGACAGCTTTTATAACTACTGGAGTAACTGAGAGCAGTGTTAGCAGAAGACATGCCAGACACAGTTTGGGGATGCACGTTTGGTCTGAAAACAGTGTTCTGTCTTTTTTTCATATAAAAGGCTGCCTGGCGTAGATCTTCCTTCCAGTTACATATAGGCCAGGTTAAAGGGAATTCTGTATTGCCACAGAACATGCCTGGTCTTCTCTTTCTTCCTCGATTTTAAGAAATTCATAGGAAGGCCATGGAAATTCGAATTGCGGCAGTTCTTGACCATTTTGAGTTTCATAAAAACGTGTTCTCATGGAGGTAAGGAAGAGTTTTGCACACTTGCTTTCTGTGTAAGTGTCCCAGTCATAATTCTGCTAAGCTAAGTGAAAATACACATGGTCCGTAAATACCAGGCTGTTACGTGCTCATTTGACTGTATTTTGTGTTTCAGATCACCACATTATGCTTGCCCTGAAGTCATCCGGGTAAGTTGGTTAACACTGGTGTGTATAAATACGGTTTTTAAAGCACCATTTTAAAGCAAGCTGAGGTAGAATCTCTGAACAGGAAACCTGTCCAAGGCAGACAGCATTGGAAGGGACATGAGGAATGTTATGGGTTTTTTTGGCTCAGCCCTGAATCAAGCCATGCTGACTGTGTGAGGGAAATGATCGTGTGTTATTCTTACAGTGTGTTATTCGTATGCTGTTCCTGCCATGTGATCAGCTTCATTTAACTTGATCTTCCCACCCAGGGGATGCAGTCCCCACTTTCCTGTCTCTCATGTAGCTGTCATTTCAGAAGAACCAGGGCTAGCTGTCAGTGGTGTTGGTTTCCATTAAATACCAACTGTCTTTTCTCCCTACTCTCCATTTGTCCTCTGAAAATAAGTATCCAAGATTTCAGTGGCCAAGGTTTCCCTCTTTGAAAGCA
The DNA here is from genome assembly GCA_028565055.1 of Phoeniculus purpureus. Taxonomy (NCBI): domain Eukaryota; kingdom Metazoa; phylum Chordata; class Aves; order Bucerotiformes; family Phoeniculidae; genus Phoeniculus; species Phoeniculus purpureus. The sequence goes on along the minus strand of JAOXOE010000441.1, from coordinate 10,165,541 downwards.
TATCTTCAGTGTACAGAAGAGACTATCCTGATAATGTGATGTATTCACAAGTTACGTGACTGGTGACAAGCTCCCTGAAGAATCAGGGAGGAGAAAAAAACCTTATTGATTTCTTTAATGCACCTGTACCACTATTTAAGTGCCAAGTCTAATAATTCATGATGTGTTGACTATTCTTGCCCTGCTCTCAACTTTTGAGCCTGTTCTCACAGACCCCAGATAAGAGTGTAAACCAATGTTCATAAAAATTCAATTAATGGGCTGTTATGGCCTCCTGGTTGGGAAAGCCACCTTGGGAAGCAGGTGGTTGAATCAAAATGTGGGAATTCCCACTCTCCCCTCTCTTGTTCTTCAAGGATAATTAATTCATTTACCAGTGATCAGTCTCTTGAACCTCTGTGTCATTGCTGTGCAGGGAGAAAAATACGATGGAAGGAAAGCGGACGTCTGGAGCTGTGGAGTCATTTTATTTGCGTTGCTAGTGGTGAGTCATCTTCCTTGCGCTATCCTGTGGAAAGAAAAGAAAAATCTGAGAGTGCTGCTGTATTTGATGGCGATCCTATTGACATCATGTACAGATCGGGTTTTTTTAGTTCCCCTATTTTTGTCTCTCTCAGTTGCATCCTTTATTCTCACTTCTACCTCAGTCCCAAAGGAAAAGTGCAAGGCATATTTCGCTGCTGCTTTGAAATGCTGCTACCCTGCACAGGAGAGCAGAGACAAGCATCAAAAACTTGTCTCCATAAATGCTCTTTGCTGCGTTGCGGTGTTGCAACACTTTATTTTACTGGAGTGGATGTGCAGGGTTACAGCTCCAGGATAAGTGTGTCAAATAAGTTGTCCTTTGCGGGATAAAAGTATGGCTGGGTTTGGTGGTTTTTTTGCTGTACGTATAGATGTGTTTCAGCAGATATGTACATCCATTAACTGCAGTGGTTTATCAAGAGAAAATTTGAGTGCAGCAATTTTGCTTCATGCAAGTATTGTGCTACATTTTAATTTGGTACACTTGAGAATATAAAACTGAGCCAGTAGTACCAAGTTTAAATTAGTTTCCATCTGGCTCAGTAGCACTTTCTTTAGTATTCAGAATGTGGTATCTTGTAACTTATCCCTGTTTTGATAGAAGTTTTAATTCTTCGTGGCATTTATAGTCCTAAACATACAGCACTTGGATGTCCAGCTGAAGGTGGATAGGCTTGGTCTTTGTTATCGATTTCCATAGCCTAGTGTAGTAGAATAAAGTTTATGCTCATGTAAGGAATATCGCATGTGCAGATTGAATTTTGTATATTACAATAGCTTTTATGTGTGTGTTGAGTTTTTTATATATATAATAGTTCAGATGATCACTTAGTTTTAAAAATACCAAGCCTGAAGTTAAATTTCGATGCCCTTGTGTGGTTATTAGTAAACCAAATTAATTCACCTGATTGTTTTATATTGACAAAAGCACTTGAACAATGTACACGGTTAGATTCTGCACATCTTTTCTAAATACTTGAAAATTCTAAAGGGTTTTTTGTTTCAAAAAAATATACTGGTGATTTTTTTAATGGGCCAAATCGAAATACCTTGAGATTATCTCAGTGTGATGCTTGAATTCATTTTAACCAATCTTACCCTTTTAAAATTTTTAGTCCTTACAATTCACTGACATTTTCAAAGTAGCAGATATTTGGGCTTAATGTTGCAAGGGAAGAGTTTTTACTCACTACATAGCACCTGGTCATCTATTGCTCCTGAGCAGTTATTTTCATGGCTGATAAAATAAAACAGTACAGTGACTTCTTAATAGAACTTCTTGAATTTGTAAAAATAGAAAAGAGAATGAGACAAGATGGTGAAGATTTGTAGGAGCAGGCTTTTCATTTTCAGGGGGTTTCTCTGTCAAGATTTGATGTCTTTCTGCTGCTGTATCTTCATCTGTTCCTACATATATACATGAGCCCGCAAAACGATTGGTGTAAGTCCATTATTGACGAAGAGTGCAGAACTCTCCAGTTAATTATGTCAGGACAAACCCTACAAAAACTCTCAAGCTGTAGTAGGGGATGGTAGTAATAAAAGCACTGTAGTTGTTACCTTCAGGAAATGCCGCAAAGAAGCTGCACTGCCTTCATCATGGCTTAAATTGCGTTAACCAAAGTCCTGAGCTATCAGAATTGATTTTCCTTTACGTCTGGAAAGGTTAGGAAAAAAAGCAGGTAACTCAGGAGGTTAGTTCTAGAAGACACAGAGGCTCTATTGAAAGAGCGTACAGCAGTAACTAGTGCCCAAGAATGGCTGCCATCAGGTGGACTTGTAAAGCTGTTACTCTCCACAAACCTTTGACCATAAAGCTTCGAGACAGGGTCGCTTATACAGATGCACTACTCACTGTAGTAAAAGCAGAGCCAGAACAGGCAACTTAAAGCCTCATTATCACAGCAGCTGACAGCTTGCAGCTTCCCACAAACCATCCTGGAAATTGAGGAAGCTCAGCACCCACTAGCATTAGGCAGCGCAAGGAGTAAGTGAGAGTATCTAGGAAGGTGCAGAGTTGCTATAAAAGGTATCAGCTTCAGTCAGAGGAGTTTTCCTGAAGATTTCAACTTCTTTTTTTCCTTTTTGTCCTTGCAGCAAGGATAGGTCTTTTGCTGCTTTTTGTGGCAAGCTGATGATCTATTCAGAATGTAATTTCAGCTAAAAAAACCTCAAGCCATTCATGTAAGTGAGCTACAGTAGGGAAGCAGTAGGAACTGATGACCTGACCACAGCATGGGAACTGGATGTAGGATATTAAACAGGTAGAACGTCTGCCACTTCCAAAGGCTGCTGTTGGTTGGGGTTTCTTTCAGCTGTGCCATTTCACTGCTCCCATCAGAAAGATGTTCCTTACTGAAAGTCTCTCAAATGCCATTCACCTCCTTTCAAGGTCTGCAATAAATGTGTCTCAGGAAGATTAAAAATAAGGAGACGATAAACATTGCTGCAGTGAAAGTACGCCCAAGAGCAATACCAGTAGATCAAAAGCTTCAGCTGAATTTAAGTGAAACCATGCATCTGTGGTGAATTTGCCTGGAAAGGCAATTTCGTATTTTGTTTTATACTGGTAGCAATTTTCTAATTAAAGGTCTAATAAAAAGTGTTTTCAGTATTGTTTCCTAAGCTGGAGAAAATGCAGAATTATTTATTTTCAATGGATAAAAATGGTTTTTTCACTCATAGTAATAATAATAATTCCTTATGAGCTGACTTCCTCTTTTCTACTCTCTCGTCATGTTTATCCTGACTTTTTTCCTCTTGCTTGTCTCTCCCATCTATTTCTGCCACATCCCTGCAGGGTGCCCTGCCTTTCGATGACGACAACTTGCGGCAACTGTTGGAGAAGGTGAAACGTGGAGTGTTCCACATGCCACATTTTATCCCCCCAGACTGTCAGAATCTTTTGCGGGGAATGATTGAAGTGGATGCCTCGAAACGTCTCACGGTAAGAAGGCAATTGCTGCAAGTCGTGTGAGCAAGGCTTCATTTGTCACCTCCTTGCAGTTGCAGTTGAATAACTAAGGTAACTTGTTGATTTACTGCCACTCCTGTGTGTTTCTTCCTGAGCGAAAAACAAGTGGAGCTCATGTATTCTTAGGGAAGGAGTTAGTTATCTTCTGTTTTGAATGATGGGAACAGTTACCTTTCTCTTCTCTAGCCTAGTAATTCTCCTTCACAGGTAACAGTGGGCTTTTAGCAGAATTCCTTTGTAAATCATCACGTACTCCCGACCCATTAGCACATTTTGGAGTTGCCTGGCTCTCCTGGCTGGTAGAGCAGTTGGGAATGCGACAGAACTGTTTAAAGGTCAAAAGTGATAGGATTGTTATTTGAAGCGTTGCTATTCAGCACAATATGCTTTTCTTACATTTCTGACGCAAGTGATGGCTTCTCACTTCATGCCACACAACCTGCATCATATTCTCTCCTGCATTTGCTCTGCATGATCCCCTAGCAGCCTTCAGAGCAAGTGTTTTCCAGTCTCCTCCTTCTTCTTGTGCCCTGTGGTCCTGAACATGATTAGGCCTAGAGTGTTGAGCTCCTGGCACTTGGCACCAAGTCTCTGCATCTAGGCTACATCCCACTACAACAGAGACCCTGCAAGCATGAGTACTTGGTAGTGATTGTATCCTTCATTAACACTGTGTTAATGTTTGGGGGAATTAAAAAAAATTAGCAATTAAAATCATTTTGGACAGCAAGTTTGCCTGCTTGTCAGTGGAGGCGTCTGCCTTTATGGGTACGTTGCCCTTGTAAATCCTATTGTCAGGCTGTGGTGATGATTTTATACAGATTTACTAAGCTCACAGATTCTGAGTGGGAGTATGTATAAAGAAATGTAAATTTAAAACTCCTCCTGGTTCTTCAGTCTGCTAAAATATTTATAAATAAACTCTCAGATCACTGCTTGGCCTCTCTGCTGAGATTGCTCACAACAGCATCAGGCTGTGCCAGCTGTGAGGATGCTTTTGGGATGCAGACACCTGTCTGCTAAGAAGAGAACTGAAACTCCCTTCACAACTTTCTTCAGTGTTACCTGACAGCTGCAACTGGCTTTGTCGTTCAGTCATTACAAAACCAGGTCATGCTCTGTTTGATGATGTAGGTGAGAAGATCTTCATGCTATTCCAAACAACAAATCAAAAACATTAGGCACTTTAAAAAAACATTTTTCAAAGATCTATGAAGACTACTTTCCCCAAGCATTTTCATGGAAAAACCACTGCAGAGGTTGGCGCTATACCCTGAGACAGCAGACAGCTGTTCAACAGAACCAAGACGGTCACCAAGCCTGGCTCGTTTTCCTTTCCACAATATAAACACAACAATGTTCCTGTGATTTTGTTGGTTTTTTTCCCCTCTCGTAGATGTTAGTGTTGCTGGTTTGAGTATGCCAGGGAGATCATTACATGTTAGGTCTTCAAAGTGGGCTTTTCATTAGAATTGAGTTCCTAAATGTACACACAGACCAGATAAAACAGTTAAGGTAAATCAAGGTCCTAGAGTGACACTCACGCCCCCCTTCCTTTTCTTGATCAAAATTAAGCTTTTCTTTCCAGAGGGAGGAAAAAAACCCTGATTGGATAGTTACTGACAAGCACTAACCAGTGAATTGTGAACAAGAATCTGAAGTAAAACATTCAAGAGCTGAGAGCTGAGAAAAAAAAAAAAGCCCTATTGGTCTTTGTTATTAGCTGCAATCTTATTTTCATTATTTTGGCATCTCTGGGTTTGCTGTCCCTGCTGCTGTCACACTTCCATGCTGTCAGTGAGCCGGTCACTCTGATTGCCAAGCAGAAGGGGGTTCTTTGTTTACCACACAGGAGCTTGGAATATGTAGTTCACTTTGAGGAGAGATCTGAATTCTATTTTAGCTGTGTCCTGTGAAAACGGGTATAAATATGGGTTTATTTGGAAGCTTGTATTCCTAGAAAATGAATCAATTTTATATTTATACAAAGATCTGAGTGAAATTGTGGCTGGGGTACAATAAGTACAGATGTAGCTGCTACCATTGCTGATGATTTGCTCAGTATGTCACTGGTGAATTCATCAGAAAAATACAGTGAAATACAAGGTCACTAGAATTTTTTCTTTTGTTTTTCTCTTCCCCTTTGTGCTTTGTTCCTTTTATTTTTTATTTGTTTCTCTTTTCCTCTTCATCCAACTGCATTTCTCTCCCTGCAGTAATTGCCATTTCACAGCACACCCACACCTTCCCCAGTCCATCTGTTAAAATGATCAACAAAAACAGAATTAGCGTTCACGTTTGACTGTCATCATTCAGCTTCAGTGTTAGAGCTTGAGACAATTAATGGGGAGAAGGGCACTCAGGATTATTATTGCTGGCCCTTTCCTGCCTTAAGAAATAAATGTTGCCTTTCTTTGTGCATGATTCATTTATGGAAAGACTCTGTTGTGTCTCAGTGGAATACTGTTCACTCTCACCAGACATAATGTAGCCACATGTACAGTTAGTGGGACATCCTCGACCACTCCTTAACTGGGCCTGTTTTGCTAAACATGCTTTTAAATAAAAGAAACCATGTGTTCCTTTCAGTAGACTGCAGAAGTTGATCCCAGCTGCTGGTCATGATACTTCTGACCAGGCGTATTCTTCACGAGAGATGAACTCAAAGAATTAGTAGTGAGGTAGCCGGCATTTGAGAGAGAGCCCGTCTGAGTAGCACAGTCTAAAAGAGCTGTATGTACTCTACACAGATGATGTCTAGAAAAGATTGTCTGTGTAGTCATTAGAGGTAATTACTAGAGAAAGAAGGATTAATTAAACTAAGGAAAGATACTGGCACAAAAACAAATGTATGTCAAATGGCCTTAATGACAGTAGGCTAGAAATTAGCAGAATCGTTTTAGCCACATTAGTGGGATTCTGGGACAACCTTTCTAGTAGGAATAGTGTCAAGGGGGGAAGCGGAGTTAGTTTTAAGTTTTAGAAGGTTTAGGAACAATGAGTGCTCTTGATGCCTGCAGTACTGCAGGATGAGGTTTCTCTTAGTTGTGTGCTCTTCAGAAAGTGGATTTGTTTTTCTTTGGAAGTTTCAAAGGATTCAGTGTCTCTACAGCAAAGAATTACAGCTTCTATAGTGGAATCCATTTGTATTCTCAGCCAATATTTTCTTTTACAGAAATGCAAAGGCCAAGAGGGGAGAAAAAGCTGCTCTGGGTCCACCTTCCTTTTAAAGATAAATGAGCATTATTGAAACTTGGTAGAGCAAAGCGGATCAAAGCAGATAGTGCAGCATAAGCCATTCTAATAAGACTGTTATTGTCCCAGTGCTGACATTTATTCTAGAGTAGAGTAACTTGTCTTCCATGTTGGGTGTCCACATAGTCTGAATTACCTGTCCCTGAATATTATCCAACATAAATTCACACATTTTCAGTCTCCTCTCTGCTCTGATTTTGTTTTATCTTGGGTCTAACATATGCTAATGACAGACCACAGCATCTAAAAAATGTTTAAAAAGTTAAAAAGGGAAAATTCACTTGATTCCTTCTTCATTTTTCTAGACCTTATAGTAAGGTGCCTGTCACATCATTTAAATGATTGCACTTCCCCACCTATAGAATGCAGGTAATTGTCCAGCTGGTGTGTTTAGGCTGTAAGCTTCTGCCTTCATGCACAGCACACACGTAGCAAAGTGATACCCTGCCCTTGTCAAGGTCCCTGGAGGCTGCTGTGGTACGTCTGCCATTACTGACTCAGATAACGGCTTTACCAGTACTGTCTGCACTGCCAGCTCCAGTCCTTTGGTCAGGAAGAGGCCCTATCTTGGCATTAGGTTTTAAGTTCAGACTAAAGGATCTCCTGAATGAAGTAGATTTATCTGAGGTTGGGTCAGATGGGCTTGAGACCATTCCTGTTCTGGACAGAGAAGTCTGAAATTTAACGTGAGTTCAAGCCCATAACCCTCATCCATACCCACAGACTTGGAGAAAGTTTTTCTTCAGGTCAGAACTTTTTCGCTTGGCAACCGCTCTGCTGAGATCAGTGCTGAGGATGTAGACAGCGCTGTCTTGTTTTCCATCTGCCTGTCTGTCTCCATCTGTTGTTCCCTGCCTCAGAATTCAGACGTTAGCTCCTTGTGGGAGGAGACCTCTTTTGCTGATGAGCTTGTCCAGCTCTGTATGACAATAGGGCTTAACTATAAGTGAGGTTCCTAGATGCTACTTCAGGACACAAGTTTAACACATATTGGGAGTATTTTTATGTAAAATCATGAAGAAGGAATTCCCCCTCGTCTTCCATTGCAGCATTTTTGCTTGTTTGAGGTTGATGTCTGTCCTCTGACAGTGCGTGTGCAAGTGGTCTGAGCATGATTTTTTGTTTCAGAGATGGCATCATGAGACAATGGCCTGCAGTGGCTGGAAGACATTAGGAAGCAGCATTTTTACAGCTTCCATAAAATGGCATTAAATTTGGCAAACTCATGCGCAAACAGCAAGAAGAACCTTCTGGGAAGGGTTGTTAAATGCCTTCGTCACTTAAATGCATTTAAACATTGTGTTTAAATGAAGGCAGGAGTGAGATTAGCTCCTACTGTGTATCTCCCTCCCTGCACTGCATAGTAAAAAGCACACAGACTTCTCCTTGTCAAAACCAATCGCCCTCCCATAACCCTCCTGTCACTTTAATGCAGATGAAAAGCAACAAAGCATTAATTAATTACCATTAAAAAAGCAGTGAGGATGACGGCAGCACCAAGCACACTTGTAATAACATTTCAATGTAATTACGTTTGGATTGGAACAGGAATTGGATTCCTAGAATACTTTTCATGTCTGGGATATCCCAGTGTACTCCACAGCAGTGGGTTTGATGTGGGTTGAATGGCAGATGTGTAGGTAAAGAACAGCCATGAGAGCCCTCCTACACCTTTGAATGTGTATCAAGGTGCTACAGAGCTTCTCTTTCAAAAAATGCTGTTGATTCATGAGCTTGATGGAGGTTGATCAGGGATAGGCAGAAGAGATTGTCTGCAAAGGAGCTCAGAGGTTGTGAGACTAAGACATGAACTGGTGACCCTTCTTTCTTCCCCCTCTCTGAGTCAAAATGAAGTGCTGTGTTCTGGTTCATTATGGCATTTCTGCCTATCAGAGGCACAAAAGAACAACATGACCCATGGAGACAGAAAATGCAGCAGGAGAAGCAAGCATGAAAGAGGTTCGGACATCGCTTAGCTGTATCATCTGCATCTTGTCTAAAATCGTTAATGTCTCTAGCCCTCCATGTGGTGTATATGAAATAACGAGTACATGCATGTCTCCTAGGGTGGTTTTACCAAGCAGAGGAGGTTCAGTGCACTCCTCAACAGATCTTCATAGTACCGTGGCCTCATAAGTAACCATGGTAGAAACCTGACCCATGAGTCAGGGGAGACAGCAGCGTGTCAGGAATATACCACCTTTGACTTAATAGTACAGGGCTGAAAGGACTACCTAAGGCAAGGGGAATTATTATGCCAGAGTTGAAGCAACAGCTGGAAGCTGTGCAAGTCTGCTGGGGCCCATGGATGTGTATGCTGGGGGGCACTGGTGCTTCCAGCACCAGCTAAATGCACAAGTACCAGCTGCGCCTCTCATTGCAGTGTTGATATGGTTGTGGTTCTGAAGGAGGCTGTTTGTCTCTCATACCATCCCTCCACTCTCTTGTCATCCTCTCCTAAGCTGCATTTCCTTGTTTCTTTGTTTTCAGAGAACACCCTGTCTCACTTTAAAAAGTGATAAGTGATCTCCTATAGAGCTGACCTCAGATCTTCCTGGTTTCCTGGGCACAGAGCTGTTTTTCATAACACAGAGGTCTCTGATTCTTTGCTGTCTGTGGCAAACACCTACATTTTGTCTTTGAGATTCTGTTGATGTCCTCTCTGATTCTCATTATTCTGGAATTGAAGTGGAAAGTAGTAAGAGCAGGACAGCTGTCTCTGTTCTTCCTGACGAGTTTAATGGGTCTGTGATTTAATCTTAAAACTGTTAGCACTTGAGTTTCCTTCTAGAAGGCAGGTCTCCCCTGCTTCTCACCTGCACAAGCCTGTGTTCAGGGAGTGTGGATACCATTCTTAGCTACAAAAGTGCTTCATAACGAGGGATATGAGGAATATGAATAATTTCTGGGCATCTAGGAAAAATTCTTTGCTAGTGTGATGATACTACAAAAAAAAAACAGACTAGGAAAGTTCTGATGTAAGTGTGTCATATGAACAGTTTATTCTCTCTACTGTCAAGAACTTCTCTTAGAAAAAGGGTGTTGCTTTGCCCATTCTTGTAGAAAACATGGTCATCATGTCATATTTGCTGGGATCTGCCTTCCATAGGTGGATAAGGCCACTGCTTGGCTTTGATCATTCCATGCTAAAATACTCCCTTGTGAAATAGGAAGAGGGCAGTAAAAGGAATTTACAGTCTGGTGTTCAGGTGCTGGAACAGTAACTGGTGTTATTTTGATATAGAATGTACTTAGTCGTTAGTTTTTAACAAGAAATGCAAAGCCAGTCAAGAATGGGTCCTGAGAGAAGGTCATATTGCACAAAGACAATTTGTTTTGTTTATTCACATTATGTGTTTGAACTTGTTTCTATTTCCTTCTCTCTCTTTCTTTTCCAAAACAAACCTGCAAATTACCTCTGGGTGCAAAGACTCAGCTATTATGCCTATACAGAAAGGAGTGGTTTGTTAGCTTGTACAGAGTCAGGCAGGGAAAAACGTAAACTGTCAAAACAGTTCTTGCCTGTGAAGCCTTGTACTTAAGCTTTTTCCTGTGATTTGCTCTTGACTGGAATTACAGTCTCATTGCTAGTGGGGTGGTGAGGATGAACATGCTCTTTACGCAGCATAAAACTCCTGTTCTTTGCACAGATCCAGCTCTGGAAAGTTAGTTTTGCTTGAATAAGGATGTCTTGTGAAATCACCTTTTCTGTTTCCCAGTGCTAATTCCTTGTTTTCTTTTCCGTTACAGCTAGAACATATTCAGAAACACATATGGTATATGTAAGTAACGCTTTTTAAATTCACCTTTGCATTCATTCAGTATTCTTGTTCTGGTATGGGAGTTAGTACTCTCTTGATCTCTGAAGAGAGACTGGAGTTTGACTGTGGCTTTCACACAGGTGGAGAAAGGGACAGAGGACAGAAAGACATCTAGCTGGTGGGGTTTTTTACCCTTTGCTACTCCTATAATTTCGTCTCTATATATATCAAGCCAGGAACTTTTTATACAGTGAGTGCAGCAACTTGCTGTGTTAAAAAGGTACCTGCAAGAGGTCAGGAAAAAAAACACCCTACAGCCATATTTTGTTTGCTACCCAAGTGCTACAGACAATCCCTTGTAACAACTTCTTGTCTAGAAAGCTTTCATTTGTTCCTTCTTGGCATCTTGGCTCTTCTCTGAAGTAGAAACAGAACCAATGATATTGATAAGTAAGCACCTGTGAGCAAGAGTTTTTCTGTCTCACAATCCCTGCTTTTTCTTCGAAGCAAGCTAAGAGGCTGCTTCTGACCTAATGACCTGTTGATGTGAGAGTAGTTCTGTGACTTGATTGAAAGCAGCAATCTTGACAATGAAACAGGAGTTCTGTGGGAGAAGTACATGCCTGTCTAGTGGTTTGGGTGTAAAGAAGATTGATGGCTTTTAGAAGTGATTCTATGATTCTAAGTGACCTTGCATTTTGTGTAGCTTTAATAATATTTCAGGACACCTAAGAAAATAACCCCTTTTTTATGCTGGTGGTAACCTAATCAAACTAAAGACAATACTCCATGTATTAAACAAGGAAATGGTGCTGTGATATGTGCTGCTTGGGGTCAGTACACCTGCAGGTTCCCCAGGTGGGAGATAAGGAAAGTCGTGCCTTCATAATCCTCTCATTACTCTTGGGAAATACCTGCAGATGATATGAAATTATATTTAAGCCTGTCACCAGGAAAAGACCCAACAACCCTTTGTTTTGATTTGTTTTGTTTCCTCTAAGTCTTATGGGCAATATTCACTTCTGGATTTCTCAGACTTTGGTAGGACCCAAGAGCATTCAACAGGTTGTTGAATGACGTGGGTTTACTTAGTTCACGGGAAATTATGGCAGTTCTCTGCCCATGGCTTTTTCATGCTCTCTACAGTTACCAGAACCTTTTTAAACTAAAGAAGGTCTGGACTGTTGTTTGCTGCAGTTATTTTTTTGCTTTAAACACTCCTGCATAATGTAGGAGAGATGGAGCGGGGGGAAATCTCTCTCTCTAATAGCAATTTCCTAAATGCCCTTCCTGTAGTGTCTTACTAGCAATTCCAGAAGTTAAAGCTGTTTATGTCAGACTGGACAGCTGAGCTCTGCTGTGTCTTCATGGAGTGAAATCAGATGGCTTTCTCTGTCCTTTGATCAGAATTGGAAAGGAAGTAAAACAAAATGTAATTGACCACTTAAATTATTATTCTAACCCTGCTCACGACTTTTGCCTGAGAGTTTCCACCCATTGGAGGACAAGGAACTGCCTAGTTCACATACGCAGCTAGGCAGGTGTCAATTTATGACTTTATTCTAGATGTAGAATTTGAAGAATTTTTTTTCTTTGCAGACATAAGCATTTGACCGTTTTCTTGTTCTTCTGTATGAAGGTCTCTCTGATGACTCTCAAAATAAACAGTTTTTTACCCCAACGGCAACAGCATCTGAAGCTGTTTTCAGACACAGACACTGAGTTTTCCGAAAATAAGTTCTCCACTCACTGCCTGTGTAGTCAATGCAGAGGCAGAACAGCTCTTCCAGACATCTGTTCAAGTTGCCTAAAACAAAGGTTCTGCTCAAAATAGCTTTTATAATGAGTCTGTCTCTCATTTTCTATATCCTGGCCATGAATTGACCTAAGGAGGTTGAACTCTTTTGGCTATATTTAGTCTCTACCCCCTCCAAAAATGAACTGCTTTTATCTGGGAATGGTTCATAGCCTCTTTGCATTCATTTTACCTGGAAATACTGATGCTGACAGAGAAGGAGGGGTTATAAGTGCTTCACTCTGTGACTGTTTTGCTCACATCTTTCATTTTTCCCTTGTTTCAAGTATCTACTACTCTTCTGTGTAAAATCTTCATTCTTTGTCATATATGAGTTACTCGTGGAAAATTATGGTCAGAACATATAAGTGATTTCACTTAATTCTTCAAACAAATACCAAGACTATTGTAAAACCGAAGAAAAGTTTTAATTGCCAACTAGGCAGACAGAGAAAGAGGTCTTGAAAGTTGAAATCATGATTCACAAGCCTAAAAAAGGAAGAAAGAAACCACAGAGAAACCTTTCATCACCATCCTCCGGTTCTTCTTGCTCTCCCACTCAAATTAATTCAGTGAGGTTTTTAAGCCTCTTTAATGGAAATCATTTATTTTTACCTCAAGTGCAGGTTATCATAAATCAGCAAATAAACAGCAGTTATTTTCACTTTTTTTTATATAAAGCAAGAGGGCAAATAAAATTAGCTACTATGGTAAATGTATACTGCCGTAGCACTGAGTCATTGCCCTAATGGCAAAGACACCTGAAATTGGGAAAAGAATAACTGTGCTAGTTCTGAGATTCCTGAGGGAATTTCATGGAGAGGCTGAAAAAGTCTGCCTAGGTCTAGAATCACAGCCATTGTGTGCACTGGTCCTCACAGAAGAGGATGAGGTTTAAAGCAGCTTTTACATTCATGCAGGCTTTCAAAAGATAGATGTGATTTGCAGTATTCATCGTGTGACATTGTTTGATGTCTGTGTGGGCTGAAATGCAACAAAATTGTTGCTCTCTGCTAGACTGAGAATGGAGCAGGTGATACCGTCATGCCAGTCACGGCCCAGACCCGATGATTTTCATTTCCTGAAGCCCTGAATTCTGTTACCAAATGACAAGGCACCTCCCTACAGCTTGTACCTGGTGAAGAGGTGTGAAAATTCTGACTATGGTTGAGGCAGACCAGGTGTGGACCATAAAGAAAAGCCACTTCTCAGTGCACAGAAGATGACAAGCTCTGCTCTCCACCAATGGCTCCCACGCCGATGCAAAAGAAGCCTGGAGAGGGTACTCTGCTATAGACTAGGGTGACTATTAGGAAACCTAGATTTTCTACACATTTTCAAAAACATTAATTCTTTTTACTCTCTTTAACTTACTCTAAAAGACATCTGCTTGTAACATAATAAATGATTAATTAATCAATACTTTTCAGAAGTGAACTTCAGATCATTAAAAAACCAAAACACTTAGCTGCAGTTCAAAGATCCATCCTGCAAGAATTTATCTTAATGACATGGTCATCACTGACTTTAATAGTGCAAGTTTATGATCAAATCATTGCTTATTACTCATTGAGAGCTATCTCTTGATCTGAAAAAGCAGGAGTAGCAGCAGTAGCTACCTCTTGAAGACAGAACAGTCAAGCAATTATTGAACTGAACAAGGTTTTTTGAATCTAGCGCTTAAAAACTCCTGATTCCTGTTGCCCATCCTGAGAGCCTGAACCAAACAGTAACACATTTGCATCTCATGAAGGAAAAGGAGGACCTCACCCACTGAGTAGGAAAACCTCAGTATCAGAAGGGAAGACCTCACCCAAAGAGTAGGAAAACCTCAATATTGCACAAAGCATCCATTGGGAAATAGCAAAGATTCAAGGTAGGCAGTTTCTCCAACCAAAACACTGCCACTGCCAAACACTCCTTTGCCAGTGGGCTATGTTCCTGTGTGACATGGTCTAGACGATCCTGCTGTGGCAGGGGGATTGGACTGGATGATCTTTCAAGGTCTTTTCCACTCCCTAATGTTCTGTGAGTCCCTTCCAATCCCTAATGTTCTGTGATTCTGAGAGGTTACATAAATCGCTCGCTGCCTACCTAAACAGCATTAAAGGACATTCAGGGTGTCTGTAACATATATCAGTTGGTCATAGTTACCCTAACACCTTGGTCTGTTTCTAACAGTCAGGGCCTTTAATTGCAGTGAATAATCAGTATTTCCTGAGCCTAGTGAGAGGGTTGAGATAATTATGCAGGGAGCCTGCGTTAACAACTTTTCTAAAAGAATAACATGCTGTCTGGCTAATGGTGGACTCAGAGGTCCACCGCTGACCTCGGCCATCACACTCCAGCCACAATTTTCAAATCTGCGTGTCTGAAGAGAAGCAGAGACTGTCGCATGTGGGCATGTAAATAAACAGCCTGGTTCCCTGAAAACCTTTTAAAGTGTGTCAAGTGGAGACCCGAACACTGAGGTCTCTTAATCACATCAGTCTCTTTAAAGCAAGAAATGGTGCAATGGTGGTTGTAATCAGAAGGGTGAAAAACAACAGTTTGTGTGTAGCTCCTCTGAAAGAGAATCATTCAGCTTGCTCTGTTCAGCCTGCTAGCCCAAGGTCTGGCCTGCTGATGAGACAGCATCTCTAAAACCACACAGTGTTTTATAAATGTTTGGCACTAGGACGCTGAACAGCTGCTGAAATTATGAGGGCACTGGTAAGTGAAGTTCCTACTGACTTTCTGACCAAACGCAGACATTTCTCATTGAAGACCCACATCCACAAGATGCTGGTCACTCTTAGCCTTCACAGTGGTTTCTTCTGAAAAAAATATCTGGCTGGCTGAGAGCTCTGGTCTCTCAGTGGGAATTTAACAAGCTATTTCCATCTGTTGCTGCAGGCTGTGTTTCAGAGTATGGGTTCATTTGTGACTCATGTTTCTTTTCTCTCCTTCTTTCCCTGCCCCCTTTCTCTCTCTCATCTTCTTTCGTCTGCAGAGGGGGTAAGAACGAGCCAGAACCAGAGCAACCAATCCCTCGAAAGGTGCAGATTCGTTCTCTCCCTTCCTTGGAGGATATTGATCCAGACGTGTTAGATAGCATGCACTCGTTAGGCTGCTTCCGTGACCGAAATAAACTCTTACAGGACTTGTTGTCAGAAGAGTAAGCACTTACTCAGTCTTCATATCAGTTGGGTGCCCAGGGGCTGGGATGCTGATAAACCTGGGGAGAGGTAGAGACTGCTTTAACTAACGTCTCTTGCTTTGAGGGACCAGTAGCAACTTCTCACCCACTGGCTGCTCATTTGCTAGTGAGATGTTGGGAGCAAGCACTGAGCCCTTTCTTGCACAGTGTGTCAGAAGCTCACAATCTGACCAGCAACAGAAGCATGGTGCTGTTTCTTCCCTTGCTGCCAGGCAAGGTCACTCCATGAACAGATGGGCCATGCAGTCCGGATGGGGAGGTATCATTGCTGTTATTTGTGTTGGATTTGCCTTCACTGACAAAGTTTTATTAATGTCAAGCTTATGCCCGAGAGCTGGTTTATTTACTGAGGTGTTAAGAGGGACACATAGTGGAAAGAGCACTTAGAGACTCAAGAGACCTGTCTTGCTGCCACATTTGGTTTGGAGTTCCAGTGGACACGTTAACCTCATCTGTCCTGTGCCTCTGGTCTGTGTGTGTGACGTGGGAATTGTATTTCCTTCTCACTAGTTGCTTGTCAGAGGCAGCAGCGTACTCAAAAGCTTTTGTGGGTTGTATACCTACCTGGCAGGTACTTGATCACTTTCAGCTTATTAAGAATAACTGTAACTGTTTATTTCATGAAAAGGGTTTATCTACAGGTCATTGTTCTTCTATCTTCATTTTTTTTTAATTTTTTTTTTTTTCAGAGAAAACCAAGAGAAAATGATTTATTTTCTTCTGCTTGACCGGAAGGAGAGGTATCCTAGTCATGAAGATGAGGATCTTCCCCCTAGAAATGAAATAGGTACTGCAGATATGATCTCTGTCACTATGAACCCATATCGACTAGTTCCTCTTCACATTTCAGGGTTGTTTTTTTTTGACTATATACCCAAAGCCTAGCATCACTGTTACCTTCCCACTGTACAACATTGGTGAGAATCCTCAGCCTGAGGCAGACAGGTCTGTTCTGTGGTTAAACAAAAAGACTTCATTTTTCTGGGCATGTCTGTCTCACAGTACAGAAACATTCAAGCTGGAGGTGAAACAGATCTTTAAAAATATCATGTGGACCCTCAAGAGCTGGCTCTGTGAAAGCAGATGAGATACAGAAGCAGCATAGTCTAGTGGCAGAATTTTCTGATCACTAATCAACGCGTGGTGTTGCAGAAATACTGCTTCTAGACTTGAGCCTGTAGCGCTACATCCCTATTAATTTATATATGTGCAGATTCTCTGATCTGTAGGTAAATAAGAACACTGTTAAAAGTATGAGTCATATACAGACACACAGATCATTAGGGACTGGAAAGGACCTCCAGGGGTCATCAACTCCAACCTCCCTGCTCAAGCAGGATCATAAAACCAGTTACCTGTTTATAGTACCTACATTAAACTCCCATGTTTTTAGACTTACTTAGATTTTTTTAAGTTTCATATGCACTAAGTTTATATGTGTTATAAAACTCCTGTGATTCCACATTATTCTTTGTTCATTAGTATGTAAGAGCACTGAGAACTTCACTAGCTTCAAGAAAAATGCTTCCTTAAGGAGTGAACTATGCAAGTGTCTCTTGCTATCCACAGTGACATAGTTCAACTAAGAAAGGTGTAGTCACTTCTATCAATGACCTGAAACAACATTTTTACATAATAGTGTTGTGATTTTCAGGTGCTGTGTTTCAGCACTTTGAAGGCTAGAAGCAAAGTGCTTTCTATTTTCACTGGAAATCCCAGAGTCTCCCAAGCATACATGGCAGTGATAATGAACAATAAATTGAATTATTACTTTATCCAAGTGCCAGGCTCCAGGCCCTATAATTTTGCAGGAAAATCTCTTTTATGGGAGAAGAGTTAGAAATAATTGGTCAACACTTTAAACTCTTTAAACTCTTTACCTGGACAGAGCTATGGAGAGGATGTTAGCAGGGATCCTGATAAAGATGGCCAGATGCAAGTCCTGTGGTCAAAAGCCCCTTGCTCAGTGCAGTCTGTCATCTACCACTTTAGTAATCAGTTTTTGACTCAAACAGATTATTAAACACTTTCATCTTGGTTAGAAATGCTTTTCTCATAGGAAAAGAAGCATGGCGACTCTGAAATCTTCCCATCTGATGTGTAGCTATGCCCTAAATACATCGTATGTCTCTCTTCTTCGTGCCAAAGTATTTTTGTGGTTTAAATAGAAATAGTACACTCCACTCCTGTACTTTTTTGCACAAGGAGTGAAAATGTTCCCTACCAGGAAGACACTGTTCTGACTATATTGTTGTGCCTCATTGGCACATTTTAGATGCTTTCAGCAATACTCTTCAAGTGTTTGTGGGTTGTATTTCCTTTTCCACAGGGGGTTTTCCACCTCCTCTGTTCACAGCAGTATCTCTGAGAACATGGGGCAAGGTTTAATTAAGAGCAGTCATGCTTCTGATTAATATCTCATCATTAGCCATTAGCAATGGCCTTGCACAAACCAAGAAGAGCAGAGAGAAAGTAACAGATTTAGTGATAGTGGCTTCAAAAAATCACATTTATGAGTGCCGTGCATTGCCAGAGCTCTTGCCAAAAAAAACACCCACCAAGTGCGTTTCAGAGTATTTTGCTTTTTCCTCTTTCCTTGCATGTTGTGTCTCAGAGAGGATGGATACAGGTGTCCTTTTTGACTGTTTCAGATACATGAAGCTTTCTCAAAGGGCCAGGGAAAGGCCACCTTCACCATCTTACCTCCTTGTGCAGTGCAATGGAACTTCCCAATAAACCAGAGAAAAAGGATTGGGCCAGAATAGTCTTATAGGATACAGGTGCTGCCTCCAAATGCACAAGCTGAACCTTCATTTCCCACCTCCCAGATGAATGCCTTCATAACTGGATCCTTACCCTACAAGATAGTCTCTTCCTCTGTAAAAATCCTTAGGAATAACTTCACTTTTCTGATGTGAAGTAAAAGGAAAATTCATCCTCAAAACTATCAGAGATTCCACACTACATTTTTAGTACTAGATATGGTTTGAAATTGGGTAAGGTACAACTACTTTTCTTTCTAATTACTTTTTAACAAGAACATTATTTCTGTTATGGCAAAGAACACTTGGGTTATACAGTAATGGGGTCGATTGTTATCACTAACCCACTCGTATTTGAGCCATCTTTGCTCATGTTCCGTGTTTCAAGAAAAACCAAAAAATTAGATGTGTGAGAGAGGAGAAAAAGCTAGTCAGTGGGAGAGTGCGAGGAGGGCAGGTTCATAAAAATAGTACCATCAGACTAGGCAGTGGAGGTGGAATTGTCCAATGTGGTATTTCTGATTTTATAACAGAGCCTTGGCAGAGGAAGGAGCCCTAGGGACAGGGCACTGTGAGCTTCTTTTCTTACAAGTGGTCACTCTCCACTCAGATTAAAAATGTGTCTATAAATAAAGGCAGGGAACTGAAGAAAATCCTTTGGTGTTTTTTTTTTTAATAGTCTTTCTCTTTTTTCCTGTTTTGATGCTATGAGAAATGTTAATGATAAAACAGCTTGGCAGGTCTGCATTTGGTTCTGTGCTTCACCATGGCGGAGTGTATGGTGTGGTAAATCCTCTTCTGTGATGCTGTTTGGTATCTTAAGACTCTTTTCAAACCTATTTAGCTGCTGCTCCTCAGAACCTCAGTAGATGTTTGTCAGCACCTTAGGAATGAATTGCCTTTAAATATCTCATTCTTATACCTCAGTTTTCACTCTGATGGGTGAAAGTAGCACTTCCATACCTCATAGAAATGTTACACAATAAAAAGTGTAAAGTGCTTCAGCTACTATAGCAGTAAAAGCTGTGCGATGACCTCTGAGATAAAGTTTAGTAGCTCTCATTGGAAATGCATCTCAAGGAGACGAGTATGTTTAATTTGTATTGCTGAAGGAGGAAATACATAAAGCAGCAGGGAGAACCTGAAATCTAATCTTAAAGATGCAAAAAAAAAGGATATGTTTTCAGAGGAGAATGCAATTCTGAGTGCAGCGTGTACTCATGTCCCTGTGTCACATCTAATCTAGCAAGCAGGGACATTGAAGGCAAGCTCCAGCAAGCCGAGTACACATGCAAGATCCCAGGATGGCTTATACTCTGGCTAACAGCTTGTGCTATGGCCTGTGCAATCGTCTTGTTATTACTGTTATCAGGTTTGTAAGGTAATTTCTGCAGCTACGCTGTAGTTATGCCTTTATTTTGCATTGGGGGCAGCAGCAGTGCTCCTTCTCTCTGTAGCTGGATTACTACTTGCATCTTAAAGTCTGCAAATTTGGAAGAAGGGAAAGACTGCAAATCCTCATCTCCATCGGGAAGATCTCTGTCTGTGATGGGGAAGTGTGAAAATGACATTGTCAGAGAAGTGGTTTTTTGAGATTTTACCTCAACCTGTGCGAGGTAAGTCACAGCAGTGTTCAGCTGACAGCATTTTCTTTTCACAAAGATCCCCCCAGGAAGCGTGTGGACTCCCCAATGCTGAACAGGCATGGGAAACGGCGGCCCGAAAGGAAGTCGATGGAGGTTCTCAGTGTGACAGATGGCGGCTCCCCAGTCCCTGCTCGCAGAGCTATTGAAATGGCACAACATGGACAGAGGTGGGTCTTGCCCTTACCCAGGAGTCCTGCCTGTCTGGGTTTGCTTTCATGTTCTATGTACAAAAGAGCTGTGGAGCTTTTCCGTTTGCACTGGCACTCATTACAACTTCCAGGCACATTTTGCAACGTGATGTGGCAGCCAGCAGCGCTTGTGCACACAGGACCAGTAGTCCTGCCAGGGGCTTAAGAGTTCTGTTCGCTTGCAGCTATTGCTCAGGAAACCACCATGTCCTCCGGGCAAGATTCCTCTCACTTCTTTCTAATTGTGAGAACATAAGCATTCAGTCTAAGCTTGTGGTACAGACTGATACTCTAGGCACTGGGGATAGACAAGGGCTTTGGAAGGTCTCAGATACGTGTCCTCTGTTCCAACAGTCTTAGAAGGGATAAATTATGCTCTGGTTGTTCCTCCCTGTTTCTGTAGTATACATCAGTAATCCAGATGACTCTCTTGGATTTGGTGCCTAGATTTTGGGCACCTAAAGTTAAATGAAATAAACCCTACCATCCATGTCATCAGAACAACTGGAATCTGGAAAGCCCTGCTCAGGCATCTGTTTTAATGTGCTGTCAGACCCAGTGTGCAGAGACCCACATAAATTACCAAGTCCCGTAAAATTGATCAAATATGTATAATTTTCTATCAAAGTCTTGTGGAGAAACAGAAGGAAAATGGTGTCTTCTCAAGGCAGGTTCTGGGACAGTAACTGAATTGTGGAACTTCACTTCTGTGAATCGTGGAAGTTGCTTCCTCAGACCCTATGACTAGCTTAAGGGAAGCATGTGCATTTGGATTCACACTTGCATAAACGATGCTGCTGCTGTAACTTCTGTTTCAGCTTTATGACATGGTTATTTGGTTCAGCTGTTAAGGTCTGCTCAAAAAGAGCCTTCCATGCCCAGAAACTCCCTTTGCCGGCTGAGAACTGGGTGAAGAACGTGAAGTATTCTCATGTCCAGGTGCCACTAGAACTGCTGGAAAGTTTTACTGGCAACTGTTGCAGTGAGGAAAAAGTGGTGATTTCCAGAACCTGCTAAGACTTGTTTCAGGCTGGATATGTGACCTTCAGATGCACTGCCATAAAGATTTTTTCATTGTAGTGTAGATTGAAAACCTGCCTTAAATATGTGGTTTGCTTTGCTGTGAGGTGCAGGCAAAGGAAGTGCTCAGGACAAGGTGTGCTCAGTGCTCCTCAGAGGCCTCACAGTGATGCAGTTGAATGCAACACTGACAAACAGTTGCTCACTCCAAGTTCAGCTTGCAGAGTTCAATCTGGTACCTGGTGGATGCACAGACTTTGAAGGTCCCAGAGCCAGAAGAAGGTGAATCACTTTCCCCTACCCCAAGGCTGCCTGTGAATCACAGCACTGTCCAACTGGTTACAATAAGCTTCTAACTGGACAGAACCAACAGGAGGTGTTAGATTGATCTCAGTTTTCTGAGAGCTGAACTCTTTTCTTCCAGCCTCAGTTTTGACTTTGGAGTTAAATATCTGAAGAGGCAAAGTTGCGTCTTGCTATCAAAAGTACTTCTTTTTCTTTTAAATGTCTCACTCAGTTCTAGCATATGAGGAAACAGTTGAAATCAAAAGGTCTGAAGTGAGACATATCCAGGCTGCACATCAGTAAAAAAAAAGGGCTTTGGCTTAAGGAGCAACCAAAACCTTCCAGGCACCAAAGAGATGCAGAGCACTGAATACCACAGTGCAAGGCTGGACATAAGGGTGTGGTTAAAGGTGGAGAAAGGGATGTAATGACACCGTGACTGCTGATGATGGGCTTGGTAGTGCTTGTTTTGGAAGGGGTTAAAGGGAAGATGTTATTTTACTCCACGTGTGAGCTTCCATAATTCATATCATCCACATTCACAAATGGCAATGGCAAATTTCTTGTTGCTGGCAGCACAGTTGTTTATAACATGAACTGGCTTCATTAACGAACACCAGTGCATGGGGATTGTCTGGGGACAGTGTACTGCTGATGGGGCACCATCTGTCAGAGCAGTCAGTAAAAAATGACAGGTGCCTTCCACCAAGAATGAGGAATTTTTAATGGCCAGTCGCATATTCTGTTCCATTATATGACCCACTGACAGTGGATTTTACAGCAGTAGGGCTTAAGATCCCAGAGGTGGATTTCTTTTTACAAATTACTTTTTTTTGGTCTCAACAGATGATTATTCAATGCTTTTACCCTAAAATATTAGGAGGACCACGGGAACAGGTCTCCTGTTTAAACCCAGGTGACTTGTATAACCACCAGGAGACACAAAGACATAGCTTCTCTTTTTCAGCTGGCAGAGATACTCACATAACCAGTGGGCACAACACACTCATGTGTCTCGTGATTTAGTCCTATTGTCCTCTTTCCCAGTAGTAAACAGATGTTGGCTTACATAAAGGGACTTTATGTTACAACCTCTGGTTTATGTGTTTGTGTGATGAACTGTGCTTTTGGTAACCGTGTGGGGACCATACAAGTGTCTGGTCTTGGCTTGTTTAAGGGCATGTCTTTCCATGGAGTCTAGAAACTTGGCAGCCTTCAGCCCTAAAGGCTGAGAAGGTGTTCCATGAAAAACACAGTTCTTCTGTTTTGGATAATGGAAGATGGGATCTTAGCACAAAGGCTGCTCATCGTGCTTACAAACTCCTTGAAATGCTTATGCTGACTTCTCCCAAGCATCCTGTGATGGGTCTCTGTATCCAACTTGTCATCAATGTTAGTACACACCAACACGAGCCACCCTAAAACTGGTGACTAAATTTTGTTAATTCTTGGTTTTCTCTGCGAGTTGTCAACTAGATGGGTTCATAAATACATCTTAATTGCTTCTGCTGTTGTGGTGTCCACACCACCCAGACTATCTGGTATTTCATTGAAATGTCAGAAGAAGTAGGTTCTGAGCTTAGTTTAACATCAGCTAATCCATCCCTTGTGCCAAAATCACACAGACTAGGAAGGATTCCATGGGAGCTAGAGTGCCTTGGGAATGTGCCAGAAATTTTCAGCAGCTCTGCTGTGAGAGTCCCAAAACTGTTCTGAAATGGACTTCATTAACTATTCATTCTCTTCTGGTTGCTGAAGTGGATAGTTTGCATGAAAGATCAGCTAACATTAGGGAGCAGTATTCTGTGAAACAGTGAAGCACATTACCAGTGAAATGTATTAAAGAGAGCTGCCCCCTTGGCACATGGAGAATTCTGCTTCTGAGCTTCAGGGGTTCACACCCAATATGACCAAGAAGGGCATTTCTCTATACACTGAGTATAGGGAAAAGAGCTATGAGTAAGTGGTAATGGACCCTACAAATTAGAATACAAAATGGATTACTGTTCCTCTAAGAGGCTCTGTGGTCTGATTTTAACCTTTTCCCAGATCGTGCTTAGTATTGAGGTCTTCTAGAAAAGTTGAGTAATGAGCACTGTGCAATTTATGCCTTCAGGCATGTTCTATTTTCTCTGGACAATGTGACAAAGTAGATGGTATCTGGCTTTTCAATTGGGTAAAGGAGAGCAGCATGTACAAGTATGTATGGGGGAAGTAATCTTAGAAGTCAGGGAGAGATAATGAACCTCAGCACTGCGTAGGCTTGAGCCATAGCTGGAAAGTAACAAAGAAAGGTTTTGCAGAGCACTGCTTAAAAACGGGAGGATGGGTTGGGGGGCTGGCTGGGTGTCCGGCATTGCTTCAGGTGAATCTCTTTTATAAATGTCCACACTAGTAACTCTGTTTTCTCGCTTTGTTCCTGCCATAGTAAAACAATGTTCAGTAAAAGCCTGGATATCTCTGAAGCCAATCCCAAATTCAACAAAGAAGAAAGGTATAAACACTGACAATATGTTCCTCTCCTCTACCTCACTGCTAAGACCTTAAAGATGCAGTACTTACCTTCTCTGTGTGGAGAGATAGCTGTTCTCCCTTTAGAGAGAAACAAAGTGGGTGGGATATTTGCAGCCCCATGCTAGACAGATTTTTGTACAGTACCTTTCATTTGAGGCTATCCCCAGTGCAGCCTCTGGCTGTACCAACATTTCCCCCACTAAAATTTCATCCTGTTGCTACTTTTGGTTCAGTTCTGCCATGAGAGAGGATGCCCAGGGTAGAAGATGTGTTTGCTAAGACCGCTTTGGGAAGGATTGGAATACAAAACGCTAAGAAAGCCCAGAGTGCTCCTCTCCCAGCACTAGAAACAGCAGCACAAATGAGTCAGTGACAGCAGTGGTAGGAAACTTTGGAAATCATGTCTGACAGAGGAAAATCTTAAGTGCCTGTAGGTAAGAGACCAGCCTGAAGACTGTGCCTTCAGACTCTCCTGCCTGCACCAGAGAGCACAAGAAGAAAAGACGATGAAAGACAGAGTTTATGAACGTTGATTCCAGTTTAGCAGTTCAGGTGACAAACGATGAAGAACACCAAAAAGGGTAACTTCCCACTGTGCCTAGAGGCACAATGGCAGACATGCAGGTCACCAGATTCAGGGAATTTAAGTGGAATCACGTGGGTTCATGAACAAATAAAAAAAATAATTCAGAGTTTTTTGAAGGGTTTTATTGGACATGTTGTTTCTCTAATTTTCGTCTCAGAGGAAGGTAATTTTTTCTAATGTTAGAAGTTGGTATCCCAATGGATAATTCTTCACTAAAATGTAATGCTCACACATTTTGAACACTTAGCTTACTCAGAGCTTAGCAGTGTTCCACATGATTCAAGAAGGAGGAAGCAGTGGGATCCTCGAAGGAGCCTATGGACTTAGCAAACCATTCTTCTTTCTGTTTCACCTTTTAATGTGTGAGGGACAGCCTTTGTTGTTGCCTTTTGCAGTCTGAGGCAGTCCTTTGTGTTTCAAACCTTGAGCTTGCCTCAATGAAGACATCATGCATCTGCAGGAGAGATTGTCCCTCACATGGTGTACAAAGCACCCTCTTTAAGGTGCTAAGATAGGAACAAGCATTGGACCCAAACAGTTAGAAACCTTAGAATTTCACAGCCGTGAAGAAGTAGCGATTACAGTCTTCAGTGACTGGGCTTTCCTGGACTGTTACCATAGACACGGGAATGCACGTTCCTTCCTCTGACTTTCCCCACATGGAAGTTCATTCTTGAGCATGTAGCACTTCTTACTTTGAAAATTAATCTGACACTTCTCTGAGGAAGAACTAGTCAGGTCTAGTAAAAGCAGTGCAGAAATTTTACCTGTGACAGGAGAAGGGTCTTTTGGCAGATGATCGTGGCACCATTCTTTGTCCCACTGTCCTTCACTAGCACCTGCTGAGCAGAGGAAATGACCCCTCAGTAAGCACTAGGTGAGTTTCTTAAATACACATGGGCATTTTTTGTTCCCTCTCAACACTGATATTCTTCAGAGCACAGGAGGAGAATGTTGGCATACTGTGCAAGGATCACCCAGGGTCTTTCTCATTGAAGAACCAGGCTGATTTTTGGAAGGATCACATTCACCGTGGTCTTGCATCCGTCCCACTTCTAAGAGTTAGGGTCTCAATGATGGGCAAGTGAGAGGACCTGGATTCTGGATCTGCATAGAGCCACGTGAAAGGAAAGGATAAGGAGCAAACAGAACCCCAGCAGAATGGGCCAGCTAATCATGGTGGCCACTGAATTTTTTGGCCAGTGTTTAATTATCCAACTTTATGTCTTTTTTCAAAGGAATACTGCATCTTTAAGGGTCCCTTCCCTCTAGATGCACATGGTTGTCTTAGTAGCTGAGGCCACTGTCCCTTTTCTTTTTCTTTTTCTTTCTGACTTTCTCTTTCACCCCCTCTATCAGTGCTTCTCTTCTTCTGTATCTGGGTTGCTGCAGCTCCGTAGTTCACTTGCTTCAGTATTGTAGGGAATGCACATGTCTGCGCTTCTGGGTCTATTGTGTCCTGGGATTGTTCATTTTTTTTAACCCTCATTTCCCTTTTCCTTTTCCCTATTGTCAATTTGCTTTCCATTATTTTTGTTAACCTCTTCAGTGCCTTCCCTGTTGGGAAAATGACTTGAAAGAAAAATGAATCAGCCCTCTTGCACCCATTCTGTTTTAATTAGAATATTCTGCATGTGTGACTATGGGTGTATTTTTGTATAAATATACACACACGTTCCAATATACAATGGGTGTCAACTTGCTCTTCTCAGTTACATCACTGTAGCTAGATTGGTACAGGTAGAGTTGAGGGCAGAGTTTGTCCCTACGTATATACTTATCTCTGTATTTGTACATATACCCAAATTTGCACTCCAGGCCAAAATACAGATGGAGTGTCACTCAAACACATGGAAAAGAACTTCTTGTAATGCTTCTTTCCACTTCTTTATCAACATGTAGCATACCTTTTTCTTTCTATTCTGTGTTTTGATTTTAACTTTTCTTAAAACCGCCTTGCATTGCCCAGACTGGCGTTTGCAGTGTCGATGTAACCAGAAGCATGGCTAGTTGCACTGAGCAGTAAACTGTGAAATCTACTGGGCATCTATTCGATTTGGCATTTCTGCTGGTGACTGTCTTGTGGAGAATGGATTTTCCTCACCCAGCCAGAGGTAGCTCTGGCAGCTTGGGAGCCTGTTACCAAAAATGGAGAGAATGAGAGAGAGAAAGTGACAGAGAGAAAAAAAAAAGAGCACTGCATCCTACTTGAAAATTATTTGGCTTCGTAACAGCAGATTCTTTTTGTTTCTAAACTAATTATCGTTAATGCAAGAAGGTGGTGACACTTCCTGAGTTTGCTTACCTGCACCCCTGAAAGCTGAGTAACCTGCCTATGTTTTTGACTTTGAATGCTTTGGTTAGCAGTGAAAAATTAAGACTACTGGAGTTTTTGATTGTCGCTAGGCTTCAAAGTCAACATGCCATAGATCCATTTTGCTTTTGGAGCTGCTGTTTCAGACTCTTTTCAGCACAGCATTGATTTGTTCTCCATTCACATTTGAAAGATTTTCTTTGCAACCTTTAAGACCCAGAGACTGAATTTATTTTAAATGAAAAATGAGATCCTGGAGCACAAGATGGCATCTGCAGAGATAAGTGCTGGGTTGCTGAGCTGGTATGTTCTAGCTGATCTGAATTCCTGACTGTAAGACCATCATGACTAATAAGGCAGTATCAAAGCAGATTCACAGCTTGAGCTGCAATCTTGTACCCTGGGCTCCCAAGCTGGCTCAGAAATGCATGCTTTAATAACCAATACGTTTCACTGTTCATTCGTGGCAAAAAAAAGAAAGTACTTCTTACCAGGCCAGCTTGGGGGACAGAGGGACACTACTCTGAGCAAACTGGGGACAAAAAGAACAATTTCCTTGATAACAGTCTATGTAACTGTCTGATATAACTGTGCCTTATGCAAGAGGCAGAAAAGAAAGGCAGCATGAAGTATGAACCCCATTGCTCTGCTGACTGCTTTAATTGGGGTTTGGCTGGGAATTTTTTTTCAGCCTTAGTATGTCCCTCTCCATATTCCCCAGCGCCAAAGTTGGATGGGTCTGCAATACTTTGAGCAGGACAAAAGTTCCTTTCTGGTAAATGAAACTGTCCCCCTCGTGTTCCTGGTCTCCGTGGCAATAGTAGGCACCAGTGGCAATAATTATGACCGTTCAGTTCTCCAAACAGTATTTCACTCTGCTTTTCCTACTCTTCTCTCCACCTGCCTCCGCACCCCTTTCTCTTTCTTTCTCTCTCTCCCTCTCTCTTCACTTTCCCTTTCCGAGGATGGCGAGTGCTGATCCATTGGGGTAAGCTCTAGTTTTGGATTATTCCTGTTGCGGGACCTGTTGTATCTTGTAGGGAAACTTTGCGTTTGCACTTTACAAATACAATACACTTCAGTGAATGAGGCTTTACAGCAGGGAGAGAGAGAGAGAGAGGTGGGAAGAAGCATTTTTGGTGCTTGTTCGTGTGTTTGTCTGCTTTTATGTTGGAGTCACACTCCATATAATTTACTTTTGGGTTGTTTTTTGTTCTCCTATTTGTCTCTATGTTTCAATGTCTGTGGGCACAGAGAACCATCCTCAGACACTGTGCAGGTACCAGGACACCTTCTGAGAATGAAATCAATCTCTTTCTCTGTTTAGTGCTTACTGTATCTGTTTGGTACCTCCCAGTTAATTTTGGTCGTAATTTATCCTTTTTTCTTTGTTTTGTTTTAAGATGAAGCTGAATCCCATCCGTGTTGTTAAAAAATGCTGGGTATTCCCTCTCTTTTAATATATGTTTTCTTAAGAGATGAACAGATGGCCCTAGAGATAGTTACAGTTTCAAAGCTCTTTATTTTCAATAAAGAGCATATAGGTACAACTAGGAATGCAGTTACACTTCAAATTAAAGTTCCATTTTTAAATACTTAGCAGAAGGAGAATATGTTATGAAAAAATTATTTAATACAATCATTGCAATAGATCACTGCAGACTACAGCAACAGCTTCTGGAGAGGTTACATACTGAGGAAGCTAATTAGCACCAGTAGCATTTCCTTCTCCTGTTTGTAGCATACTTTACTATTTATTAATTCTTTCTAAGCCATTTATAAATGGAACTTTAGTATAATTGGCTAATTAAGGAAGGTGGTGCTGTTGAACATCACTCTCTGTGCGCTGAAAGGAAGGAGAGGTTGTTACCGACACCTATGGGCCTTTCTCTGTACTCTTTGTAAGGCTTCATCTTACAAGCAGTTGTTACCATGAGTAGACCTTCTGACTTAAGTGTAAGTATTCCCAGAAAGAGCTGTTTGTGTTATTTGCACAGTTGGCACTGTAAGACAGTGGAGCATCAAAGGTACTCTGTTCAGATTCCCTGGATCAGGCAGCAAGGAAGCACAGTTTGCATCTTTTGGACACCCAAGAGTAACCTTTATGAAGTGTTGTAACACACAGTGCCTTTCTGCTCACCTTTTGTGTATTAATTTGGGGCGTTTACAGGGGGTCTCATGCCCTGAAATACAGTTTAGAATGTTTTGGTGTTACATGAGTGAGCAAACAAAGAGGAGTATCAAATTCTGCCCAATTTATGCTCAAAGGACGTAAGAAGTTGTCTAGGTATTTTGGGAATGACTTTTCAAACTACGCATGGACTCACACCAATTGAAAATTTCTAAGGCATTTCACCCAGGGACACAAGTCTGATGCATTACTGCACGCTGCATGCATGCTGCAGGCTCTCCGAATGGATGCATGGCTCCAGCTTGACCAGCTCTGAGGCTGTACTCAGCATCCTGGTAAAACTGTGCTATGAAAGCTAGTTCTGCTGGGACTGCAACACTTCACCACACTCCCTTTGGGTTGTAAGAAACATTTCTGTGAGATGGTTACTCAGAGAAGAAGCAAATGCCAAATCTGCCTCAAATGCTGGCTGTGACGCCTTCGTGCTGTGGGTCCCAGCCACACTGTTTTACAGCACTTTGTCTGCGTGAAGGGCTGTACAGAGGTGCTGTGTGTGTGTGTAGCACCAGGACAGTTGTGCCTTTCCTCTGCCTACACCTCTGCAATGTGAGGCTTCAGCCCTTCACCTCTGACAACTCTCAAATTCTGCAGTTCTCTGAAACCAGCCAGAAGCTGAATTCCAGCTCCTGAATTTCACCAGTAAGAGACTGCTGGTGTAAGATGGATTGGGCCCCTGTGACAGCAGGGGAATGAAGGACCTTTTAACTTTGATACCTCAGAGTATCAAACAGATTGAATAAGCTGTAAAATCATCTGCAAACTGCAGCCCACGTATGCGTTTTTTGTTTCAGTCCTTGGCTTCTCCCTTTCATAGCCCAGGTGTCTCCAGATGATTGTCAATGTATGAGATGGGAGGAATAGCCTGCAATGATCTCAGGGCCCACCTTAGGTTCAGAGTGCCCTTGGCATCTTCTCCTCTTAAACCTCGGCCATTTTCCTTAGGGGTTGCTTTTAATTCCTCCCTCCAGGCTTGGCAAAACATCTCTTTTACTTTGGAAGGGACTAAAGGGTCTCTTCTTGGGTCTCTAAATCTGGCAGTCGTGTTTGAGTTTTTGGTGGCTTCTGTTGAGTTACAGCCCCAGCACAGAGCAAGACAGAGCAAAGTGAGTCACACACAGTGGTCATGGCTTTCCAGATTGTTACACCAAGTTGTTGGAGTAATTACAGGGTTTTTCTTCCAATGACTTTTAATACCTGTATAGAGGCTCTTAGGAGGTTACATATACTACCAGATATTTCCCAGTCAGTAAGCTTTGTTCATGGACACAGAGAGAACCTTGTGTCGTATTTTTCTCCTCTTTCTACACATAAGATTGTCCAGGGTCTGTGGGGCTAATGTGCTGCCACTAGGGCTTCGTGCTTTAGTTTTGTGGTGAGAGGGATAGACGTTCAAATTCTCTCTGTTCTTTCATTAAGGCATTTCAGCATAATGCAACGTTCTTCTTATTTTCTGGCCCTGTCCCAGTTCTGTCCACCTGACTCTGAGATACAGGAGCAGTGCATGAGGAGGGTTTTTCTAAAACCTCAATCCTAGCATCTCCCATGGTCTTGATGGGAGGGAAAATTCTGTCATTTTTGCCTGTTAGCATTTTGTGCAAGAGAACAGAACCTGCCTCTGTACTGAGTCTTTACAGGCAGCTTGGGAACTATTTGTAAAGGTAAATTCTGGGAGATCTCTGAAATTGAAGCAGATGCAAGGAAGATCTCCCCAGCCTGGTTGCCCCATCCCACATCAGCACTGGGGTAAGTGGAAACATTTTGAAAATGTACAGCTGTCTTTTCACCCCCACTGCTTAAAACTAACCCAGGATTTCCACTGCTCCTATATACGATTTCCAGTGTGGACAAACTAGAACTTGCTGTAGGGCTTACTTCACTCCTCATGTGTTGTGCATGTCAATTGGCAGCAGAAATGAAGCTTGTTCAATAGCAATCGTGTGGCTACTGAATGCATTTCCAGGAGGATTTCACACTAACTCTCTCTTCTGTCCCCTACCTCAGGCTCCTAGGCTGGATGAAAACACAGTACACAACAACTCTTGTTCAAATATTGCTTCCAATAAGGAACTGGGCGTTGGGAGGTGGGGCCTGCTGGGTTTTGCACTCCAAGTGTGTGATCATTTCTGTAAAGAACAGTAGGAGGCAATGGGGTTGGGAGGGGAGGATTCAGGACTGTTGGGAACACCCGATTGCAAAAAGGAAATAGCAGATTGGAACTTTTATTCAAGTATCCTGGAATTCAGGTGAGTGTCAGAGAGGACTTTCCCACCACAGATAAGAGTTAGTAGGAAGGTCTTCCAGTGGGAGTCTAACTCCTCAGTAGGTGTTTAACTGCATCTCTGGGCACATATCTGCCTTCCAAGATAATCTGTAGGCTCCTTTTGTAATTAATGGTTTGGAAGAAGCTTCTTCTGACGACTCATACAAGGAAGATTTTAACCAAATGGACATCCCACATGCACGACACATCTGCGTTGCGCTCAGCTACTTCAGTTATAGGAGCAGTATATAAAATAGCTTTTCAAAAGTGGAGCAGACAGTTCTCCCCTTAAAATTCCTTGGCATAAACCTTTAGGAGTGCCCCAGATCTTGATGGTGCAAATTTAGGTTTAATCTGGTGCAAAAGAATGCCAAGACTGAGCTGTTAGGCTGCTGCACTGTGATGGACAGACTGCATCAGGGTATGAGGAGAAACATACCCCGATGAGGAGTTCCTGCATCAAGTGTGAACACTCCAGATTCTCATGGTGCAGATTTACAGCTAATCTGGCAAAAAAGAATGCTGAAACTGGGCATCTGGGTTTCGCCTACTTGCTGTGATGGACAAACTGCAATTAGATACAAAGAAGTCCAGCAGTGAGTAGTTTCTGCAGAGGATACAGAGAGACCAGGGCCTGCCATTATGTTCAGTTGTACCTTACACTTCCCTTGGAAATATTTCCTCTTTTGCAGTTCACATATTTTTTAATAATTCTACTGCCACTCAAATTTATGCAGCAATATATGTCTGCAGGACCATTTCAGAAAAACTTCTTCTTGTTGTTTTTAATTCTGTAACAGAAGAAGAGAGTAAACTGAGGCAGTTTATGGACTAAATAGGATTCTTACGCCCTCTTTTATAATCTGACATTAACTGCCTGACCTATATAAATTTGAAATATATGTATCTGTGCACACACACACATAGACACAAGTTTGCACACCTATTTGCCAAGCATCTACAGGATTTCAGCTTCTTCAATGCAATTAATTGCTTTATGGGTCTTACTGTAGGTGAACTTTGGAAAGGTTTGCTATCCATGTTGCATGGAGGTTGTTTAAAAGCCGCCGTCTTAGCTGAGTCCCCTCCTACAAGGTCTTTGTCTTCAGGACAACTATTTATTTAGAGACCAGAAAGCAGCTGCCGCTGGGGGTTACTCATTTACAGGCGCATGGAGGGGGGCAGTTCCTGCTAGGCAGTCCTCCTCCTGGAAACTTCTGCTGCTGAAATGTTTGTGCATTTGGCCTGTGTGCCCTTCCAGCACGTTAACAATAGCACATGTGTATGTTTTGTTGTCAACAGCTGACATTTTTCATAGGTGGCCTTTGATGGAGAGTGTAAGAGCATTATAGTACAGGTGACCTCATCAGCAAACAGGACAGTTTATTCTTCTTGACTGGCCTCTTTTTGAAGGCACCTGAGCTGTTATCTTGAGATTAGTAAAGTTGTCGACAACCACAGAACTCGTTATCCATAGAGAAGACCTGGCTTTTTAATGCAACAGCAGAAAATCTTACTGGAGAGCAGAGGCATGAAATCTGTCAGTGAGAAGCTGAAAGGGTTAAACCAATGTGAGGTTCGATTTCAGCAGGAAGGACTTACTTAGGAAATGACTGTGTGCCTGGGTCACGGAGACTTGAGAGTTTTCTTAATAGCTGGGAGGATCCCTGACCTTTGTACCTTGTACATGCAAGTGCTTGTCCATGTTGCTCATGACAAAGAACGTCTCATTCTGCATCCACCAGCACCCTGCAGAGGAGAATGCTCAGCACGAACATAAATGTCTTGACAATACTTTTTGAATTCATCAGTTCCGCTTGCACAGGTCAGATGTAGAAACTTCCATGTGCTTGATGACCAAAAAGAAGGTAACAGCTCCCTTGATGAAAAGGGATTATAGTGTCCTCCCTTAGCAACAGCATTTCTTTGTTTTGAGAGTGGGACAACTGAAAAATGGGACAGTAGTGAGAGGGAAGTGTCATACGCTTTTTCAGTGACAGCCTCCCTCCTCCTCCTCACTTCATGCCTGTGCCTGTGGTGGCTGGTGTTCAGGGTTACTACTCATCCAAGTTTTCTGAGGGCTGTTTTCCTTATTGTGTCCATTCAGGTCTCGATCAATCAGCGGAGCATCGTCTGGGCTCTCCACCAGTCCTCTCAGCAGTCCAAGGGTAAGTGGTGCTGCTTCAAGATCTGTTAGTCCAATTCCCTCACACATGCTTGATGCTTTTCAACATCTGTTGCTGTGGAGCTGTGGCTCTTAGCTGGGATGTTTTGTTTTATCTTGTCAGCTTGTAAATTTTCATGGGTGTTGAGGGAAAAGGTAGTTGCAAATGCAAGCGGAGAATTTATTAGGTATGTTCCCTGCACATTTCTTAGGTATGTTAGCAGGGATCTTGCTGTGCCCCTGCCCTTTTCCAGTGTCATAAACACATGGAATAATGCTGCTGTGACTAAACACTACCATATCTAGCTGAGGTCTCGATACATTGTGGTTTCACACCAAATATCAGGAACCATTTCACAGCTACCTTCAATCTGGTTGTGGTAGACCACCAAATCATACTAGTTATGACAGCTGGGTTCTGTTTGCCTCAGAATAGCTTGTATTAGAAAATCAGACAAAATAAATTATACAAGTTGAGGCCTACCAAATTTAAAGGGGAAGAAGCTAATTATGATGAGAAAAGAACACTCAGACCCCTGTAAGTAAGGTACATTCACATGCTGGTATTCTATACATAGTCAGCTAAATAATAATAGCTAGTACTGATACCGAGTACAAAGCATGCTTGGGAGTACGTGTTGCTAAGTTATTGCAGTTTCTAAGAGCCTAGAAACAGTGAGCGAGACCTCCTTCTCCTCAATAACTTCTTTAGGATGGAGGGTGAGTATTCCTAGTCCCCAACAAGGTCAGATTAGTCATTTGAAGACTGCAGTCCTCTAAGATGTCTAGAGCTCATTAAGAAGTCCATGGGGCTGTGGCAGCCCATGTCACCTAATTGTCTGGCCCAGAGTCTTGGGAGGACTTCTGTGTTATTTTCATGACTTCATGAAAAGATGCCACCAGCCACTGGAAATGGATATATTCCTGTGTTAGGGTATGGATACACCTATGGATCCACTGTTACACAAAGAAAGTATTTACAATTGTCATTGCCCAGTAACATTGTGTGTATTGGTTATGCAGAAAGACACAGTGTCGGGTGTGAGTTTATACACCAGTAAAGCTTCCGACTCATTGCTTGATTAAATTATTGTCTGAAACATACAGCAGGTTCCTATCGTTGTTACCCTGCTTTGCAACTAGCACTAATGTGCTTACAGTCTCCTCTGTGTCTGTAACATGCCAGGAACCAGGGCAGATCCTTTCCCTGGTTTCTGCTCTGTGACTCCTTGATGCCAGTGGAACAGAGCAGAAGTCTGAAAACCCTTATGACACTGCAAAATGTACTGAAAAAGAGCATGGCAACAGTTTTGTGCACAAATAAGTGTCCAGGGCAGGAAACCTAAATCCTGATGTCATTAATTGAACTCTTGGGATCCATTTCTGACATCTCAGTAGGACTACATCAAAGAATAAGGATGACAAGATCTGTTCCATAGTTGCTATATCTTATCTTTATTACTTAATGGACAGTTGATTAAATAGTCTTCAAAGGGATTTAGCAAGCAGATGACATTTTCAACAGATCATAATGGTATTAAGGCAGATCAGATTTGAGGCTTAAAAGGAAATGATGGAATGAAATATTTTTTTAAAGCATCCTTACCTATGCTTCTAATAGCACCTTAGATTACTGAAAGAGAGCACACTTTAGAAAGCAAATACACATTTCACTCTATGCACTGCTTAGGTTCAGTTCTATGAGGAACTGAATTTGTTAGCAGCTAAGTGTTCTCAAATCTCACAAGGTCTAATGGTGTTCCCCACTGCATCAGCTGAAATACGAAACTGATCTTCTTCCTTATTTCATTGTTAAAAATGCAGCAATTAAGGGCGCTCATGACTTACGTGGGAGTTGAATTTTGCTTTACTTATTTAAACTCAAAAAATCACACATGTAAGAAACAAAAATCACAAGGAAACGTTCGCTATCAACAGTCCTGGACTCATCCATTGGTTTCATTTGCAAATGGTTAGTAGTCAGACACTGTCAGTGACTTCCTGAAATTGACCACTTCCCTCATCTTTTCACTTTCTCATTGGTGATCAGAATTTACCAACATGGCAGATATTAGTTTAACAAAACTCCTAATAATAATAATAATAATTTTGTATAAGTTTTTATGCAGTGATTTTGTTTTCATTCTGGTAGCCTAACACTAAGTTCTTTAACTAGAAAACTTTGATGCAAACAGTTTTGGGAATTAAGTCTTAATACATTTCAGCAATTTTTTTCAATATGGCAATGTTGTGCTACTCCATCAAACCCAGAAAGGAAACTCACTCATGAGTGAGCCCACCTGAGGGGTCTGAGCTTGGAGGCATGGTTACGTGCACGTGGTATGTCTGCACAGTGCTTGATTACAGTTTTTAGGTGTTAGGAATGGACAACAATGATAATGGTGACAAACAAATTACAATAGGTAATAGTTGACAGAAATCAGATTCTGAATGCAGAACAAAGCTGAAGATCTTGAGTAGTGGTTTCTGTTTTTACAATTCTGCCAGTACTTGTAATCTAAGGTGTTAGCAGCAATGTTGTGTAAGGACATTTAATTTGTTTTAAATGTGATTTTTAGCTTGCTGATATCCCTTTAAAAGGCTTCTATCCTCCTAAGTCTGTGTATTGCTGTTTGCTGTCGACATGTGAATGGTTTCCCAAAATACCTCTAATACGTATATGTTCTTGTTTGGGAAGAAATCAATTCATAATCCCCTTTTGATAACCCACTGATGGATTATGAACTTTAGTTGTCTTTTTCTTTTAAACTGTGTCTTATAAAACAATGGCTCATCCCACCCCTTCCATAGAACTGGGACTTAATGGCAAATATTGCTGTGACTTTATGACAGACATTCTGATTATCAAGCCATCCTTTGATGCAAGGAGGGATGTTGCAGGAGAAGCATAAAGTCAGATGGGAAGGTACATCTCCTCCCAGATAACCGAATTTGCCAGGCCTCTCTGCAGTTTTTGCTGTAGCTGATTTCAACCCAAACACCAACCCAAGTTCCTATTTTAATCGTGGTGGTGTGTGCTCCAAAGCCTCCAAGTGAGTCCTCTGAGATGTGTAACCTTCCGGGCCAGGGGAGGAGAGCAGATGCCTACGTGGCATCATTCTCCTTTCTCCCCTCATTCAATGGCTGCCCCATTGGAGTGTTAGCCAGAGTCAGGGGTAAAGAGGAAGGAAAGAGGTTCTGACTGGCGTGTGCAGTAACTTGTGTGTATCGCCTACCACTCCACGTGTATCACACACCTGTTTGGAGTTTCATCTCTCTGCTGGGTTTGCATATGGGCACTTGGAGCTGAAAGAGGTGGTCCCATTCTTGGCACATCTCAATTTGTCTGTGGCTTGAGTGGTTCTTCTTCCCCTTCCTCACCTCCCTACAGCATCGTGCTTCTCTCACTGCAGGGCAATCAGAACAATCCCAGAGAGATGACATTTCTCTCTCCTTTTTTTTCTTGGTTACTTTCTTTCACTTTTTTTTCTGTTTGTTTGTTAGTTTTATTATTATTTTTCCTTTGTTTTACTTTTCTTTCTGTTGTTTTCCTTTGCTGACACGTGGTTGGTTAATACGATGAAGCCTGTTATGACACTGTTGTTCTTGCTGCCGCCGCTGCTGCTGTTGTTGATGATGCCGTGTTCCCAGCTAACTGCATGTCTTTTTTTTGTTTTTTGTTTGTTTGTTCGTTTTCGTTTCTTTGCAAAATCCCTCCCCCCCACTGCCCCTTCACCTCCATCTCTCGTGTCTCCTTGTGACATGGTGCATCTTTGTGACTCGGATGGATTTTATTCTGACTTTCCTTTCTCTGCTCGCCCGCTCTATGCGTATTTCACCGTTCGTGATGTGCATGGACACTCTGTGTCTGTCTCGTAGCCTATCAGAAAGTTCTTCATCCCCCCTCAGACCTCCGACCTCCCTTTCTCTCCCCGACCCCAAGTCTCCTTGGACCCTGATGCTTGTAGGAACGCCTCCAGGCCTGGACATGTACTCCAACCAAAGCCAGCACTTCAGCCCAACCCAAAGACGCAGACTTTGCCATCCAAGAGCAAATTGGCCGAAAAACCACTTCAGTCTACTAAATCCAACCCACTCCCTACCAGCAATGTCAGCGCTCCCTCTTCTCAGAACAGCCCTGTGCAGAATGCTCAGGGCCGCTCGCCTGCTGCCGGCTTTAACCCACAGCTGGCTGTTCCTAAAGTTCAGACCAACCCTATGTCTCCTATTAGATTGCTCCCTTCTAGTACTGACCCAAGCACCAAATCTATCCCCATCATACAGGTCACCCCTCACCCCTCTCCAAGGGGAAGTCCCCTCCCTACCCCCAAGGGGACACCTGTCCATACGCCAAAGGAGAGCCCAGCAGGCACACCCAACCCAACACCACCATCCAGCCCCAGCATTGGAGGAATGCCATGGAGGACACGTCTCAATTCAATCAAGAATAGTTTCCTGGGGTCTCCTCGCTTCCATCGCCGGAAATTGCAAGGTGAGTACTGAGACAGGTGTATAGGGTGGTTCTGCTTTGGGCAGCCTCTCAGCAGCAAGTTGATACTTCTCTGTGACTCTGCAAATTTCATGTAGTGAGGACAGAATATTGGTGTTGAAAATGCGAGTGATAGCATCAGCCAGCCCTAACCCAAGGCCCATGAGAACAGGCTCTGTCAGTCTGCTGCACCTGCTCCAGCAGCAACTCCTGAGCCCTCTTCACACTCTAGCCATACAGCTCTTACTGTCCCTGTTGAAGCTCTCAGAACACAAGAAAATTTTATCTTCAGCATCTCCAATAATTTTGTCAATGAACCTAGAGCTCTGCCCTTTCTCTTATGGCTGCTCTCTGCTGCTTCTCCATAGCCACAGGCTGAGCCTTCTGCTGAAAAAAGATAGCCAGTGGCAACAGGCTAAAAATGTCCTGAATCACAGCTTGTTTCATAGGGTACTGAGATGTGATCCCATGGGAATGGAGGGTTATAGCTGTGAAACAGTTAGGTTTTGAACTGTAGTGGTCAAGCATGTTGCCTCTGAGATGGCCAAAGAACTGCAGAGAATTTCAGGAGTAACTGAGCTGCATCCAGCTAGCCTTTGAAGCAATTGTAAAGCAACCAGGTTGGCATACTGTTTCTGAACCAGAAACCTTTGAAGCCAGTGTAAGATTACATTATGATTTAAGGAAGGGTAAGGTGAGCCTTAAAACACAGCTCTTGATTAGATACAGTGCTCTGAGGACATATGGCCAGCATTCAAATGTCAGAACAAGTCTGCAGAGGCAGTGGGCAAACACAAGAGGGTATCATGCTGCAATTGTTTCATTGGTATACAAGCAGAAAATGTGTGCTGAACCATCAATTTCTTTTCTCCCTCTCTTCGGCTGTGCGTGCATGGGCAGTACCTACACCAGAGGAGATGTCTAATTTAACCCCGGAATCATCCCCAGAGTAAGTAATTTGCCAGGATACTACTTTTTTTCCACCACATACCAATATCATTTCATTGCCTGAATGCCTTAAGAGTGACATGTTCCTGTTCTGGATCAGTATTTGATTGTAGCCTGTTATCCTGTCAGTGGGACAGAGATGGGAAGCGGTTCTGCTAAGGACCCCAGGTAAAATCTATACTTCAGTAATAGCAGTGAGGTCAAGAGGTGATGAAACAGTTTTCCAGTAACCACCTCATTTTCTCATGGTTTCCTGAATTTACTAGGTTTGTAACATGTCCTTTCTCTCTTCTTTCATTTGGTTGTCAAGCAGATCACTCTTGGGAGAGGATAATCTATGGCTTATACAGACACTAACTATGCACGGAAAAGTCATCTTCTTGGTACAGGAGATTTTACATCCTCAGGATAACATGCAGAAGCCTCTGCTGAAGTAATTCAGAGGAATCTTTGGCTGCGATAGTAAACGCAGTGTTAATTCTAGGCAGCAGCACAGGGACATGCAGAAGTTGTTTCATATTCACCAGACTCGCTCTTAAAAGTCAGTGAACATCTCAACCATTTCACTGCACAAATGTGCGTCATTGTACAGTGGGTTTGGAAGTCCCTGCCAGAAAGAGTGGCTCTAAACACTTCCTAATATATGCAAGAGACGCCAAATTATTCCTTTTTATTTTCACAGCTTGTGTTTGTGCACCCAGGGCCCACAGACCTACCCTGCCAACCAAGGCAGTTTGGCCTTTTGCCAAGAATTTTCTGTGAAATATTCATGAGTCCTAGATGGAAATTTTGGGCTCAAAGTTTTGTAATGGGTGACAATGGTGTTGCCATAAGACCCAGCATTTACCTGACCTAAGACAGGAACTCTATACCTAATGCTGCAGAACAGACAGGGACAAAGACTTCAGGAGAGGGAGAAGTAGGGATGAATAAGCATTAGTAAAAGAAATCCAGAGAGAAGAATGGAATCAAACGTGTTTCCAGCACTTTGGAGCATTTACTATTAGAGATGCATGAGAGGTGTTTCATAAAACGAATGCATCTTTATCAAAGAAATCTAGGATAAAAATGTCATGCCGTCTCTAATGATTTTAAGGCCATTAAAGCAGAAAACCTTGAGAATTAAATTCCTTTCCTCTCCTGTCCATGCCTGTATGTTGGTGGAAGTTTTTCAATTATTTTATCAACTACCCTGCTTCCCACTCACTCTCTAAAAGCTGGTATAGAGAAGTAGTGCCTGCCATTTCAGGCAGTTTGGATGCAAGTCAAAGCCTGAAGCCCTTTTTTCTTTTCCTGTATAATTGCCAAATTAATGAGTTCAATTGGGCTGCACCCTGCAGTAAACATAATAAAAGTCATAAAAAATAATGAACTGGATTATGCTTTAATGGTTGATGTCTTGTTGCTCAGTGCCCACTTCTAAATGTCTTATTTTTCTAGTATTTTTGTCCTTTCTGTGAGCAACAAGATATCCTAGGCAAGAGCTGTACTGACCTCATGAGTTGAATGATAAATACACGTCCTTGCTCTGGTGCAGCAGTGACTGCCGTTCATTTAACAAACCTGGTGGTTAGGTAATACACTTTGACATGTCTGGGTAATGCTATTCTTCCTCTTATGAAAAAGCCCTAGAAAATGTGTTAGTGATGACATTTAAAGAGATACAGCTCCAGCTTCTTTAAACCTGCAGAGCTCCATTTGCCTGAGTAGAAATGCTGTTTCTTATGCCAAGCAGGGAAACCTCTGGAGGTTACGGATCCAGGTACTCAGGGACATATAGGGAAGACAGTGAGGCTGACCAGCAGGCAGTGCAGTCAGATACTCCCGAAGTAGTAAAAACAATGCAATGTTATAGCAGTGAGAAATTTCCTGTGAAGTAATAAAGCACCAGTCTCCACTTTCATGCTAATCTATTTGCCTTTTCATCAGCTGGACACCTGATTAGATTCCCTGGAGTAATCTACATACCCAGCCTCCCTCCCATGTCTCCTATCTCCCTCCCACTTAGGAGGTTTGCTATGACAAGACAAGATTGTTAATTTTAAGTACAATTTTTACTGCTTACAGCCTGATCTTTGGAGACACTAGAGCATCTCATGCAGGGTGCTAAGGATCCTTGCTTCATTTCCATTTTAACCCAAGTTAGTTACCCTCTAAGAGGAGGGAGACCTTTATTGTGTCATTTCAGTCCAAAGCTTCCCTCTCCTTCAGTGGCCTGTCCACTAGGTGTATAAGCACAGCTCCTGCTGCCAATGTCAGGGAGAAAAGCTAGTGCATGTGCGATGTGTCTTGATTCTGCTCATTCTAGTTGTAGGAGAGGCCACTGGCATCTACTCCATCTTATGCAACACCAGCAAAATTACTTAATAAATTCCAGTGATTTACAAGCTGGAGCGTAGCCTAGGCTATCAGTGAACCTTCCCCAGTCAGTGCTACTGGTGATAACCTTGCTGAAGAGAAGAGCCCATCTGGACTCTGGAGACTCCACACCAAGCTGAACAGGAGACAGTCTGCCCATGTCTGGGGCCTTTTGAACCTGTGCTTGTTAGGAGACCTGTAAATGAAGAACCCTTAACAGAACTGAAAAGCCATATTTTGACACGACAGACCCGCCGTGAACTCTGCATCTTTGCCCAGGGCCAGCCTCCACATATGACATACGCTGGGCCCTGGGAGCCCTGTACTAGCCTAAGACAACCAGCCGTTTTAGATGGATAACCAGGTGCTAATTTACTAATGAGCATAGACCCTGTACATGCAGGGAGCTATTGCCCCAGATCCCCAGGGGTGTGCAGAGTTGTTATGGTGTGTTCGAGACACATGAGCTAATTAGTATGTAATTTCCTTTCACACTCTAACCCTGGCTCCTTAACGACCCATTTAAATGAGGGGCCCTTTCTCTTTACTGCTCCCTATGCTAATCTGCGCCTCACTGGCTTAGTTACAGCTGCCTATGAATATTTTAGGGAGTGACAGTTTTCCGGCCCATTTTAATTGAGTGGAGGGTGCTGATTTACCAAATTGCAAGTGAATCTCTCTGTACCCTTCTTTTTGGTTTGCCTGCAGTATGTAGAAGCAAATGATTATTAGCACAGCTGAGCAGTTTTCCAGTTGTAGGCTTTCTACTGACTGCTTTAAATGGGCAGTGAGACCACAGTTGCATGATTCATAGAATGCTCTGGAGTGGGGAATAAGTGCAGACTGCTGGACACTGCTGAGGTCAAGCTTTTTTCTTTATACCAAAGGTCTAGACTTCAAATTAGTTTCCTTGCTGGCTTCTCTCTCTCTGCTCTTCCTTATTCTGCCTCAGTCTGAGTCTTTGCTGGGGAAAAGTGGATTGACTGGTAACTTCCTCGGGCTGTTTATTGCTTTGCTGGAAGGCTGATACGCAGTAATCCTTCAGGTGTATGGCACTCCTTGTCTGGAGAGGTTGTCTTCTTCTAGTGAGTAAAGAATGTCTGCCAGAACAGGTGAAAGCCTATTGCTGGCCATACTGCAAACAGGAATTGTTCTGGCATGTTCAAATATCCTTTATAATGGAAAAAACCACATTGTTCAATTTCTGACATTTTCATGCTAAGGTTTGCACTACTAGAAAATGACTGAATTTGGTGGAATTTTCCCTGGATTTAGGTTGGTCCAGCAATTCTTTGACAGTGTCTCACAGCTAACAGCATCTTCTCTCCCCTCACACTTGCTTCAAGTTATGGATAGTGTCCCCCCAAAAAAACCGTCCACATCCCTGCATTTTTCTTTGAAGTTACAGTCAGTCATTGAGTTGAAATTGGGGTGGAAGGAACTTAAATCCCTGTTTTGGCATCAACCACATATTGCCACCAGAGACTGAGAGTTG
Organism: Phoeniculus purpureus; assembly: GCA_028565055.1. NCBI lineage: Eukaryota > Metazoa > Chordata > Aves > Bucerotiformes > Phoeniculidae > Phoeniculus > Phoeniculus purpureus. The sequence continues at coordinate 10,122,812 of JAOXOE010000441.1, read as the reverse complement.
CCTGGAGATACAGCAGAAGTGTGTCCCCTGGATTATATCCCCTTTACATAAGCAGTATTCATTGGTGCATTGGCTCAGTCAAAAGAGTTACCATTGCTCCTGATTTTTCATTGTTGGTGACATGTGCTGCCAGATTAACATTGTGCTCTGTCATATTAAGAGTTTTCACTAAGTCAAATGTTGTTCTGGATGCTCTCTGACACCATTTCCACTTACTGTTAGTAACAGTAACATATCTGGAGTGTTCGCAAAACTACTTCTGTGTTTTTGAATATGTTTCCTAGGGGGAGTATGTAAGAAATGGTGCTCGATGTTCTAAACTGTCTCTTTCTTTCCATCACTTCAGGCTTGCCAAAAAATCCTGGTTCGGTAACTTCATCAACTTGGAGAAGGAAGAACAGATTTTTGTGGTCATTAAGGACAAACCACTAAGCTCCATTAAGGCTGATATTGTTCACGCTTTCCTCTCAGTAAGTCACCCCACCTGCCTCTTGGAGGTGTTACTCAATGCTCAGCTAACTGCTCAGCTCCAGGACTCCTTGTGCTGTGTCTGACTGGGCAGGGTCTCTGCTCCATCAATGTGTATTGAATTTATGTGGCCCATTGATTCAGGCCTCCACTGGACTCTCTCTCAATTTCTAGCTGTCGATACTACTCTCTAGGGTAGCCTACTTTCCGGCTCCACAGGTAATGCAGTTAGAGCTGCTGGTATGGTGTCAAAAGAGTGATTTGCTGCTTTGTTAAACTAACAGCCACCACCTGGGCATGAGACAGGGTCTCCCTCTCCTGGGATGCCCTCCACAAAATGAGTCAGACAAAAATCCTCTCTCATATCTGCATTTGTTACTTTAAATCTCCTTTTCAATCCTGTGTGGAAGAGAGAAGGGGAATTTTCTCTGGTGACTGCAGTATTTGCTATTGCAGATGGAGTTCATTTACGGTCTAGGACAGCAGAGGGAAATAGTCACTTTTTCTTTTGGAAAGTCCTTATTCTCACTATCGAGAAGTACCAGTGAAGAACGAGTCAGCACATTAAAGTTAATGTGAGAGATGTTTCAATTCAAGGTAGCTGAAAAGATAATTACTTTTTTTTTTTCAGTAGAATTAAGAGGAGATTTAATCTTTATATAATTTGTTGAACAGAGACTGTTTTCCACAAAATACCGCACTCCTGTTTAGCCCTGTGATGCCACAATGAATTTCTCATAAAAATAGCCAGAATCCTTTTAACTGTATGAGCATTCGTACAGTTAAAAGGAGCAAGTGCAGTACAGCAGCATGCACCAGACTCTGGTGTCCATCTCAGATGGGTTTGGAGCAGCCATATCAGTCTTGTACTCTTAGCTAATTTCTGGGTTTATCTTTGCTGTAGTGTGCCCTACTGTCTATACGGTGACCCCCACACATGTAAATTGAGGTGTGGGGTAGTGATTTGTGTGCAAGCCCTATGGATTATCTCGTACAGCCAACTTCAAGCTTAAATGCATTGTCCGTGCCTGCTAAGTAAGTCTGTAAGGTGAACTCCTCAAAGCACTCATCTTCATTATTCCTCCTAAATTAGGGGCCAGATTTCCAGGTGGAAATGTGTATTGTTCTGAATCGAATTTTTGTTCCCTTTCTAAGATTCCTTCTACCAACCTGTTTCAGATTCCAAGCCTCAGTCACAGTGTCATCTCACAGACAAGTTTCCGTGCAGAATATAAGTCCACAGGAGGCCCTGCTGTCTTCCAGAAGCCAGTGAAGTTCCAGGTGGACATAACATACACAGAAGGGGGAGAGGCACAGAAGGAGAACGGGATCTATTCGGTCACTTTCACACTCTTATCAGGTAACCAGGGCAAAGCTGTAAAATGGGTGCAGGCTGCCTTGTTACTTGCTGGTGGAGAGTCTTGCAAAGAGACCTCTGCCATGAAAAAGAATGTAACTGTCCTGACCTCAGGGGAATATCTAGACTTGGGCAAGAAGGACATTGGGAACAAAAATGGTGTTGGTAGAGATAGCAGAGAGAAATTCCCAAAGAGCTGAAGGTACCACCACCACGATTAGAGCCAAAATAGCTGCTCTGTACATCAGATTTGAAGTATCTCCCTGAACTGTCTCCTTGTTTCACTCCAGGTTTTCAGTGTTAGCTTGGCACTGTGAGGCCACTGGTTTCCTCTTCTGGCAAAAACATGCAGTCATCTTTTTTCTTTTGGGTGGCCACATGCACCCCCCAGGGGTTAAACCAAAACACAACCAAACCCCCCATTTTTTATGCCTTTACAAAAGGAGTGTAGAAGCCATCCTTCCTTCTATTCAGTCTAGCACACCACAGTCCCTATTAACATGGGGACTGCACAACAGTTCCTCAGAGCTGTGCCTTGAGCTGCAGATCAGATACACCATTAGTACACTCTTGAGGGCAAGACTGAAGAGCAAGTGCTTGTGATCATTCCGCTCCAGCCTGGCTTGTGTGAGGATTCAGGTCCTGCTCCTCTCACAGCCATTTGTGCATCTTCTCTCCTCACAGGTCCAAGCCGTCGTTTTAAGAGGGTAGTAGAAACCATTCAGGCACAGTTGTTAAGCACACATGACCAGCCTTCAGTGCAGCAGTTATCAGGTAAGTAGTTTCTATTGTCAAGCACCTTGCTTCAGCAGGGGCAGGAAGGTGAAGTGCCTCTCAGGAGGCTGAGGGAGACCATCCCTCTAATGACAGCAAGAAACAAACTCCATTCAGACAGAGCAATAACTTCCCACACCCACCCTACTCCTCCCTCTCTCATTCCCACTCCGGTGCTCCCAGCGCATTCCCCCGTTGAACAGCTTTTGCCCTCCTCCCGCCCAAAGAGCCATTTGCCCACTTCTCCATCAATAGCTACATCATCAATAGATCTTCCAAGTTTTCTCCAGCTCCAAAATCTCCCAGAATAGGGACATGCTCTAGAAGATTCCTGATTGTCAAACCCTTCAGGCTTTAGAAATCTCCAGCCTCAGAGGGTCCCAGAACAAAACTTTTAGTTAGCCATTTACAGAAGTATAGTCAGATGGTCAGAAGGTGGCTAATAGTTTCAAGTAGTGTGAACAAATTATTGGCCAAATACTGTGGTAGCACAAATCATATACTAAGATACTGCAGAAGCTGTGTTTTATCTACTTTTAAAGTAAATTTCAGATCCTCATAGTGGCAAAGAAAGCCTTACGTGTGTGACCATGTGCAGTGACATCAATCTGAATCTGCAGGCAGACTGAATTGATATTGCAGAAACTGGCCTCATCCCACCATTATGTAGCAGATACTCTGAACATCAGTGGTGATACCCACACACACAAAAATACTGATGTTAACTCTTCTGTCCTTTAGAAGGACAGAACAAACACAAAAGTGAAAATTAAAACTTAAGGAAGCTTAGCTAGTGAGAGTGCTTCAAGGAAGAGAAAATGGGGAGAAGCAGAAAGAATGTACAGATGGAGGGAAGAAATAGGAGAGAGGCAGAGAGCAGAAGCTGCAGGAAAAAAAAAAAAAGAGGCATGAAGAGTGGCAAGAATTTTCCCATTGTATGATGATGGAAAGGTTGTTACTATACATTAGACATAAGAGCCAAATTCTGTACTTGAACTTTGTGTGAACAAGCTAAGACAAAAGTGGGGAATGAAGCTGGCATTGCATCCTGCAGTTAAACCCCAGATGTCCTTGGCTCGTTGAACATACGGGTTGCATCCTTTCGGCCTAACATTGTGACTTCAACAGCTGACGATAAAGTAACACATCTAGAAGAGTGTATGCTTACTATATGGCAGAGAAGTATTTCCTCAGTTGAGGAAATAGTATTTTCTACTTCGCTTTTGGCCTCCCACACTGGGTTAAAAGAGTGCCCAGTGCATGGGTTATTCTGTTAGGAAGCAGGAACAGTGAGGGTACCAGAACTAGGATTGGCTTAGGTTATTACTGCCTGGATTTTTGAAATTAAATTGAACTCAAAGAAGCAGCCAGAACTTTCTCCCCCATTTCCTTTTGGGAAATGCTGGGGCCAAGTGGGAGTGAGAGGATGTAAATAGAAAAGCATCCTTTAAGTCTAGTTCATATCACCCCTCTGTGCACGAACAATGTCCAAGCACTCTCTGTTTTTCAGGGCAAGAAGTACACGTTTACTTTCCGGTGAGGAAAAAGCTGTTAAGAAAGTGAATAACATGATGATCTCTCTTAAGTTCTTCACCTTAGTATATACTAGCTACTGAGGCTCTCTAGGACTTGAACCCTGTTGCACACTGTCATGTGAAGCAGGATACCTCACTAAGAAAGTCATGTTATAGCAGAAATCCAAACCATTCGTCTGACTAAGGCTCATGGAGTCATTTAGGGCAAACATGCTACAAGAAATGTATCTGACTTAACATTTTTGCTCTGGTTCTGGAATGGAGAAATCATATTATAGACACAGAACCTCTTTCTACTGCCCAAAGCTACATGACAGCATGTCGTTCTAACATGGAAAACCCAACGTGACCTCTCTGATTCTAGATTACTCGAATGGGTAACTCCACATGGAGCAAAACCAAAATGAACGGTCTCTTGAAACTTAAAAATGATAATTCCCTTGTCCAGGAATTTATCCAGGAAAGACAGTTCAGGAAAGACACAGGGTGCCAAACTATCCTGTATCATATCACCTGATCTTACAGGGATATGCAAGTCTCTTGAAAAAGAGAGAAAGTAATTAAATCTGGAAAATGTAGATGGAGCATTGTACAAGGAAAAGACGATAGGATTATTAGCGAGACAACTAGTGCATCAAAGCAGGGAGGCCCTGGGTTTCACACCCCCAGCCAGTGATAGAGTAAGGGGGAGTCAAGGGGGAAAGGGACATCCAGAGTTCACATTCAGCTCCTTGCTTAGCTGGGTGGCTGTGGTTGGGAAGATGTGTGCAAAAGCTTCCCAGAAGTTGCCATGGAATTACTCAACATTTCTCAACAGAAACGAGACAGTGTCTTCTCTGTTTCACTCCTCCCATATTCCCAGCACTGAACACCTTATAGGAATTGTAGTGGTTGGACTCCTATTTGGGATTGTGGTTTGAAGATAATCTGTAGGCAGCCTACTGCTGCAACAGAATGAGCTCACAGTTCACTTTGACTCTCCTCCTCTACGGTTCTGGGGATGCTGCTGCCTCTGACCAGCAACACCAGTCCAGCTCTGGAGGCTTTCCTAGCTCACTGTGCACAGACATGTCCTCTGTGTCATGGTGTCACCTGCCTTTTAGTTCAGGAGGGATGTGGAAGGTGCACGCGTGTCAAGGGAGGTCTGCAGGAAGGAGAGTTCAGTGAGCACAACAGAAAGCAGACCAGCAAGGCACACTAAGCATACAGCAGGGATAGTCGTTCTCTCTCCTGCCCTGCTGATCGTTATGCAGCATGCCAGCCCACTAAGCCGGCTTGCCTGGGTTTCAGAATACACTTTTTCTTTCTCATTTCCTCCAGCTCACGACAGTGTTTGTAGATGTTGTGTTGCCCATGCATTTGTGTGTGTGTGTACGTGAGCAAGATGTGTACCTGACTTAGGCAGATGTGTTTCTGTGTCACACTCGAGCATCTTAAAGTCCCCCTTCCCCCTGGATATCCCTCTATTCATCTCCATTTTCTCTTCCTAAGACTGGCTGTGCTTATTCCTTCTGGCATACTCTGAAGCAGGAAAATAGCTTCCCTGCTATAAGTGTGTAAACAAATCTATCCCAAAAACTAAGGTGATGCTTCTAAAATCCACTGTCAACTTGGCCAAATTGAGTGCAACATATCAGCCTTTTGCCTTCATGTTTCAGGACACTAAATCCTCTGTGGTAAATAACTGCTAAGACAGTACCTGGGCTACAGACTCACAACAGGCATAGAACAAGTAGATAGGGATTGATTATTCAATTTTTGATTCACAATTAAAGAACTAAACACCATCATGTGATAGTGGAAGCAATCTATCAAAACTATACTGGAAGGTGTGTCTTCAAGTAATGTGAGACCTGCGGCACTCTCTGCTGGAAGAAGTAGATTCTGAAAGCCAGGAGCTTGCAGATGCTTATCTTCCCCTGAGCCCTTACTCACTGGGAGGCCAGGCAACTCCCTGCAAGAGAAATCTGCATGAGGATTTCTAAAGAGAGGAACTGCAGCAGGATCAGGAAATCTGTGACCTGGAAGTGGTGAGAGAACATTAGGAGGATGTGTTCTGTACACTTGGCTTGCTGTTATGCTTCTGCCTGTCCACATATGGCTGCTGATGGAGACAGAGCACTGGATGGTTTGGGGCTTTGATATAAACCAGAATAGCTGTCCACATGTTCTTGTTACTGGCATCACAAAATTCATTAGGCCCAGAGAGGCCATGAAAGGACAGTCCCTTTTGGATCAGGAGTGAGTATCGCTGTCTAGGAGAGCAGCTGGCCTTTTGTCTCATCCAGGTATGGCTCCATCCAGGAGCTTTGTACTCTGAATCTCTGCTTAGGTGATCCCTGGGTAGAACTGCCCTTTGGTGGCATTAAAAGGTCTCTCTCCACAGAGAGCAAAATATCTCAGCTTTCTGCCTTTTTTTCAGCCCAATACTCTTTCCATTAAATCATAATCTGTTTTCCTCCAATGCCTTTGCACAAAAGAGTAATAGAAACAGCTGGTGAATAGGGACATGCAGCAGCCATCTGTGATCATTCACAGAGTATCAATTTTTATTTCCCTAATATTTCTTTGCCTCTTTGGGCTTTGGTTTTAAGTGTAGGATGTGGCACATTCTTATTTTTTCCCCCATTTTCCCATACTTTGGGCAATCGACAAACCTGAAATAGTCTTTATAACTTCCTTGTAATAGGTTTTCTGTTTCTTTATTGTAAGTGTTACTGCTGGAAATGCCTTTCATCAGCATAAACAAGTGTTTAGAGACCATATTCAGCTTCAGCATGAAGGGGCAGCACAGATTCTTGCTCCTTGGGCACATCTTCTGTATGTGCACGCAGGCTCTCTTCCTGTGCTGCCACGCATGTCAAAAAGCAAGTCGTAAGGTTTAGGTTAGCTGATTTGCTGCCCAAAAAATTAGTAAGAAAATGATGGTTTCCAAATGTGCAAAAAGAGAGCAAGGACCAAATGAAATGCTTTGCAAGGTGAACTTCCAGCTGCAGTCTCAAAGCAGGCCTATGCCATTGCCAGTTTGGAACTGGTCCACAGATCGGGTTTATCTGGGACTCATCCAGGTCCCATTTTATCTTGTTTCCTGCACTCTTGTGTGATCCATTATGTCTTTCTGCTCCTGCAGTGTCTGGGACAATTACTTCATCTTGCTGTCATGATTCCCACCTACAAAAGCTGTGGTGTAATGCCTGGTTGGATGGGATGATCACCGGTATTTTTTGCTGAACTGCTTTAGCACTGACTTCATTAAAATTGACCGAGTAGTCCTGAAATTAAGCGTGTAGAAAAAAGTCCAAGGTCTCTTGAGTTTTGATAGGAGAACAGTGAATTTCAAATAAGCACCCCAACGCTGGGGAATTCCAATCTAAATGGTGACTGCCTGGGACCAGTGACTAGCAGAACTGGTGGCTCCCTTGACATCATCTCCCTTAATGGGAATGTTTGCCAGGGACTGTGAGCAGGAGATGCTCAGTGTTTTCTGGGATCTAGCCCTGGATTTGGAGATCTCGGAGGAGCAGCTGTTTGGATGAGGTTTCTTGGGCTGGGACCACTCTCATTCTCAGAGGTACCAGAAGCATCACAAATCAGGCAGCTTGATTGTGAAATTTATGTAGGATAGAAACATATAAAATAAAAAAGTAAATCAAGAAAGAAAATTCAGCAGAGTGCTATGATTTATTAATGGTTTCTGAGCTTGTTTGGCCTTTTGAAGGCAGGTCTTATTTTAACCAAAGCATTTGCCATCGGTTAATTAACTGGACTGCATGTCACTGGTGAAAGTCTTGGTCAAATCCAAAGCGTGTGTGACTGCCCGTAATCTCTATGAAATAAGGAATTGCTTTATCATCAGAGGGATTGAGATCTGACACTGCTGCTATGCTTTAATTAAAAACTTAAACACCTGACATTAAATATGCAGTTACATGACCCATCAGCGCTTCTTAGACAGCTAAAGGCCTTTATTCACCTCACATAACACCTGGATCCCACAGTCACTGGGTTATGGATTATTATCCATGAGCAGAAGCTGGCTGCCACAAATCTAAAGCTTTCTAATGAGAATGAAAATTCTACTTTAAAATGATGAAATATTTTATCAGGTAGAAAATTTACAAAAGCAGATGTTACAATAAGATGGAAATGAAGTATTACCGTAATTATTGTAACAGAAGCTGAAGGCATATTAATTCTGCTAGTCTTTCAAGTGATGCGGTATGAGCTGCTGTTTCTGGTGTGCTCATGTTGGTTATGCCTTAGCAACGGGTGAAGAGCAGCCTGCTTGTGTCTTGGAAAGACATTAAAAATAAATTGCGTTCTCTGCATGACAATGCAGAGAATGCAAACTGTAGACAGCCACACAAGTTGTATGAAAGACAAACTGTACATTTTATTAGTGTTCCTCTGGTATTTTTCCATGGTCTTATAATTCTAAAAAGGGTTTGTGTTTTTCCCTATCCATCAAACTCAATTCTACAACCTGCAAATGCAGAGTTTTAGGAACAAAACAGGGCACAGAGCCCTGTTATGCTGTCCAAAAGCCCATATCCTTTCTTCCTGTTGTAGATCTGTCAGTTTGGATTTTAGTTACACCATTAGCATATGTAGACCTGCTACATAATTAGCTTTAAATGCTGACTGCCAGTGTCTTAGAAAACACAGTATTCTGAAATACTAACTTAGGGAGGCATGATTTTCAAAATTTGTTAAAATTAACAAGGAAACAGAAATACCAATGTCAGGAGAACCCAGCCACAAAGCTTACCTACTCTGATGTTACCCAGCTGTTTTGTTTTCAGATTGCTGGTTATTGTGGGCCAGTCTGGATATACTTCAGGGGAAATCCCAGGTGTAGGAGGTGGGAGTCAGAAACAGTCTTTCGATCATATTTGAGACTTCCCTTGCTCTTACATGTTTTTTCAAAGCCTATGTCCTGCTAGCGATGGCATGAGTGCTTTGAGCTCTATCACTGTAGATCTGCGTTACACTGGGTGCAGCTGACAGAGAAAGGGCTGTAAAAGCCACAAGAAAATAAACTTCTCCAAGTTACTAAAGAAAAAACAATGACATAAACTGATGTGCGTGACTTCTGGTTGTTGGCTCAATCAGCATCTGTAGGCACTTCTTAAACCTGTTAGGCATCTTCAGGGAGAAATGCATTTTGGGAGAGTAATCTGCCTTCACTCACTCAGACTAGCAGAAGTGTCAAAGGCAGGTCAAATCCTGACCACTCCAACACCTCGGATACCTTGTTCCAGTACTTGAATCCTCTCTTTTCCTTCACCTCCACCTCCTTCTTTTTCCCCTTTCTCTCTCAGTCTTGTACCTTTCCAAGAGATCTTCCATGGGTATCTCCTACTGACCTCTGCCAGCCCATCTCTGACCTTAGGGATGGAGAGCATACCGACTACTGAGATGCTCTGGCCCATGGTCACTGGACCAAGCACCTGTCCTCCATGTTTTCCCTGGTGATTATGCAGCATAGGTCCAGCTGCATAAGAAAACATAGCCATGCTCTTCTAGCATGTGTTCAGCTTACCCAAGCATATTCAGCACCTCTTCTCCCTTTTCTGACATTATGTTTCCCAGTATTTAAGGGAAGGAATGCTGAGAAATTACCCTTCCCTCTCTCCTGCCAACTCTTCAGCAGATAGGGAGCAGTCAGAGCTTCCTGACAGTCGGGGGTTTCAGTATGTATATGCATGTTTCCAAGAAGCCTATTTGTTGAATACCCAAGAGTTCATTGAGAAGACAGGCAGGAGGAGATCTGAGGCTGAACTGCTGCTTTAACTGTTGGTTTCTTGCTCAGCAGCAAGTGCTCCACATTGCCTAGCACTCATGGACACAATGATTTAGAGCCCTAATGCAGGGGAATCCTGGCTGACAGCAGCATGTTGCACATGGACGCGTCCAGCTGTGCTGGTTCTTTCTGCATTAAAGCTGATACGTAGAGCTCCTTCTGCTTTTCACACCTCAGTAAGAAGCACTCAGAGGCTGTGGCAATGGGAGCTACACACAAAGTGGACAGTAATGTCTTAGGGCCATTTTCTGCCACCCTTTCTAGAAGCAATAATTGCATTGAAAGCAAGAGGAGTAAGAGACTGCATGTGGTTGAGAGAGGCAGAGTTCTGTTCAGTATCAGTTCTGTTTAGATCCTTTGGGGTCTAAAAGATGTTTTGGAGCTACGTAAGCAGCCTGCTCATTCCATGTCCAAGAACATGCTGCTGCATTTCCTCTCTCTCTCCAGGTTTCTGGTGCTGGCTGAGCAGCTCCTGGTTGTTTCAAGCTGGCAAGGCTAAAAAAAAGTACTGAAGGCTTTTAGTTTACTAAAAGAAGAATATTTCCCACATCTGATAAATGCACGTAGCTATGATGAAGGGGTGAGTGGAAGCAGTGGGACTGAGGCAGCATCCACTCTCAACCTTAGGGGGCCAGGTTTGCTCTGGCAAATAGTGGGTGGCAGAACTTGGCCTGGGTTGTGTGAAGACCAAGATGTTTATATGTTTCCTGCTTCAGGTAATATTGTGCTAAGTTACTACTTTATGCACAGAGGTATGGAAACCTTTTTTTATGTTTTTCCCTCCCTCCCTCCTCTTTCCGTTCTATGATCCAGACACCACTAACTGTATGGAGTTGATGACTGGCAGACTTTCCAAATGTGGTAAGAACTTCCTTCCCTTCTGCCTTTTCTCCTTCCCCAGCTGAGCAACGTGACAATGCGCCGCCCTGTCCCTTCTACCTGTTCCCTCCCCGTCCCTGCTCTCCCACGCTCTTTTTGAGACTGCCCACCACGTAACAGCCCACCACGGTCTTTCACGGGCCTGCTGGACACCAGCATATCCCCCTAACTCCGTTCCTCCCCCTCCATGCACAGATGCACAGGCTCCACTACGGCTTTCCCCTCCATAGCACAAATGTGTGGTGTTGCACTTGCGACTCTCTCCCTCACTGTAACCCAGGCCAGTGTTTTTCTTTTTCTTTCCTTTTTTTCTTTTTCCTCTTTTATTTACTTGCTGCCTTTGATTCATGACTCTTCAGTCCCTTTTCTGCAGTGAAGCTGAATGCTGCCCTGCTAGCTGCTGTCTCCCTTGTTTTCCCGCTGCTATTGAGACAGGATTGCTATGTTATTTAATTCCATTTTTCATCCACTCCCTTCTTCCCCAAATATCCTTGGGGTAAGACCCTTGTAAGTCTTTCATAAGAGACACCACATATTATCTGTCAGGCACTTAGCTGGTGTAAATTGTCGCAGTTCCAGTCTGATCTTGGGGAAGGGTGTTGTGTCTCTAGCTGGAGGAATAGTGAACCTACTGGAAACTCAAAACTTCGCTAGGAATGAGGGGAAGAAACGGTTCCTGCAAAACTTGCAGCTCAGCTTGCTTGAGATCCCATGTAGTTTGGTTAACTTGTCCCTCACGTTCCATCTATCCCCACACATGGATATATTCTTCCTTTCATTTATTTCAGCCCCTGCTGACTCCTCCAAATACAATAGTGGAAATACTGAAACACCACAAGCGAGGTTTTTGTCTTATTACTTACACTTGTACAGAAAGGTTCTGTACAAGAGAACTCCGTTCTCTTTAGATTTCCATTCTGGCACCTAGGTTGGATTCAGATACCTCTGTGAAAAGGAGCACAAGTTCTTTGAGGAAGTGATGGCTGAGCTAGTGCCACTCTTCAGCTGGATCCACAACTGCTGTGTCATGACTTCGTAAACCAAGGAAAGTTGTTCTGGAGTTGTTGTGGAGTAACAGTGAAGGAAAGTTGTCACAGTGGGGACGTTAGGTTTATGCATGTGTAACTGTGGCAGAATTTGGCACGTTTCTTGTATTTCAGATCATCTCTTTCTCTCAAGTTGCAGCTTTGCTGATGGGAGTTTTTCCTTTGCTCTGAAAGGAGCTCATTTGATTTCTTCTTTGAGTTTTCTGGGTTATACCATTTCTGATCTCCTCAAGAGAACTCATTTAAGTTGTAGGCAGACCTCCAGTTTCTTCTTGAAGGCATCAGACAGCAAATCCCTCTTCTCCCTCAAGCCTTTGTTTCTTGCCTGGATCAGGCATCCACAGCATATGAAAATATGGA
>JAOXOE010000441.1:10091258-10110580 GCA_028565055.1 Phoeniculus purpureus | reverse complement strand
TTGCAAGTTAATTGAGCTGTACAGATAACCAGCCAGAACTCTGCATTCTCTAGATAGAGAGCGCTCCGTTCAGGCAGGCCCTCCAGCTGTCACAGTGTCAGCATCAATCTAATGAGGGACAAAGAGCAGGGAGAGTGTTTGTGGCAGCTACAGCACAGACAGAACACAGATCTGTCTCCAGAGAAGAGAAACAATGGGTTATAGGGGTTTACTGGAGCTGCTGCCTTTAAATCGTGTGTTCTCACACACAACCTAACCTGTGCTGAATTCCACCCTCTGAAGAGTTTCTTCTTGTGCAGGAGAGCTCCCCGCCAAGCTGAGACAGGAGACAGGAGTCTGTGATTGCAAACTGTTTTCTGTAACTTTAAAGGCAGGGAGCCTCCCATGTGAAGTTGGCACAATGTTCGTCTAGAAACAACAAATAATACAAGAAAACTTATATTGTGTGGTGGTTTTTGACCTCATCATTCTGAGAGTGAGCTCAGGGAGCAATTTTTGCCAAAGAGTAAACACTGGAGAAGGAGGTGTTTGTCAGATGCTTTATGGCTGGCTCAGCCATACAAAGGCTCGGTGGGAATGAGGAATAACTTTTCACCCACTGTAAACCCTTGTCATAACAGCAAGGCAAATTTATTGAGTCCTTTACATGTTCTCATCTTCTGCTAGCAGTGGTCATCAGTCTGAGAAGTGATTTTGCATGTAGCCATTGGCATTGAAAACGAAATTAATGGTTAACAGCACAGGTGTTATAGGAGCTGCCAATCTCCAAATGACGCAGCAGCTGCTCTATCAGCCCTACCTGTGCACACTAGAGAACTGCTGCCAACTCTTAATGTTTCACAATAGAAGAAAATAACTTGGTTTGTAATAAAGTTTAAATGCACGTTGGTTTCTACCCATTTCAGCAGTGGAATGGGCGTTTCTTTTTCCAGAAAGTCTAAACTGGTCTCCATGAAGTCATTCGTAATTGTTCATAGGATTAAGTTTGTCTTGTAAAAACTGACATCTTTACATTTAAAATGCAGCTGTAACCTGAAAACTTCCCATAAGAGTGATAACTTCCAACTTAGCTGGTCTATTCCTTGTGCGTGTTCAAAGCCAAATCAGTTTAGTGACAAATAAGCTTTACCACTTCATGTGCTGCCATTAAGCCTTATAAAGTCAACATAGCTGGCAAAGGGCAAGCTGGATTCTCTTTCTTTTGAGGTAGGATTGAGAGAACTATTTACTACCATCCAAACTGGTATTTATGTCCAGCTCACTGAAGAACAGATTGTGTAATTGACAGTGAGGATCTAACAGGTTCTGGAGAACCTTTACATTAAAAAAACTGTATCAAGGTAATAGACAAACTGGAAAGCCTTCTAGCTTCAACAACAAAGCAGGGAATTAGAAAGCAAAATGCCACTGTAGATGGAGCACGCTGGATCTACAGCCACAGATACGCAGCACCCAGAAGCTCACAGTGCCATTTCAGTAGTCATTCAGAAAATGGGCTGTCTTTGCAAACTTTAGTAACTTTGAGTCCTCTAATAGTAAGCTGAGAATTTCTTCAGGTGGTTGGCTCAGTAGTAAAGGCAGTGTATAGCCTTTCCTAGCTCCCCTCCTCAGCCATTTTTTGGAGGAAGTAAGTTTTGCCACTGTGCTGGCTGCTGGCAGAAAGCTCTGCAAAGCCTGCCTTGGTCTTGACATGACCTTCAGAGAAACACCAGGGAGCCTATGAACTGCCCGGTCTCCACACTAGCAGCCTGAGGCTGAATTTTATTTCCAAGTAAGGCAATCTTTGCTTGTTGTTTTCTATCCCTCATGACTCTCAGGGAAGTCTTCAGTTACATCAGTGGCACTACATGGAACTGGCTGATGATCAGAGGAGGAAAAGGTTAGTGTGTGTGACTAGCGCAGCTCCAGTCAAATCACGCTATTGTGTTAGGCTCTGCACAAACATACGTTCCTGCAAAGTCTGAGCCTCTAAAAGATCCTACATTTAATCTTAAATATTCTGAGTTACCACTTACAATTCTAAATCTTGGTTCTTAGCACCAGAGTTAAACAAAAAGCTTTATGGATCCTTGTGTGTACCAGTAGCTATCACCAAATGATCTCATCAGAGCAGAAACACAGCAAATCTGCCCACCTTCTGTAACTTTCCAGTGTCTCTTAGTCAAATATCTTGCTTCCAGTGGTCAGGACTTGACATGGCTTCCTATTCAATGCTGTCTGACCTTGTCCCATGCTCCAGTAATCCTCTGGGCACACTGAGTAATTGCACTGCAGTAAGAGCTTCTCTTTGTGAAGAATTTGCAAGGAGCTGTGGCTCCTTGCAACCACAGGCACAAGCCCATGCCAGTAGCATCCCAATCTGCTTGAGAAATTAGGAGACATTTTGTAGTTGAAAACTGATGGCATCACATTTGAGTTGCAGCTGTGGCACGTAGCTCTGTGAGTGCTGCTTTAGAGACTATTGGTGATAAAGCAGCAACAGGTATCTGGATTTTGTGCTCTTAGAAGTGATCATGATCCACACAGGCATTAACTAAAGTGATCCTGCTTCTCACAAAGTAGCTATTTGAAGGGAGAGGAGGTTGGTGATTTGCGTATGTGGAGTTTGCAGAAACAGTGATCTGAAACCTGAAGAAGAAAACATATGCTGACCTCCCAGCTGAAAGTCTCTCCTCATCTCTGAGGAGATCTCTCCTCATCTCTGAGTCAGAGCAAGATGTTTTCATTAGTGTTTCTGAAAATGTGCTGGCTACCAGTCTTTCTGAGCATAGCTGATTCTTTTGTCTAAACTGTCTAAACCCAAATAAGAGATAAAAATGAGACCCACTTGAAAGTTCACCCACTCATTCATAATGGGTGGATCATGATAAGTAAGTCAAGTCAGATCTTCCAAAGAGTTCTAGCTAGCCAGGTATCCCAGTTGTCCTTTGCTGGCCCAATGGGTGTCTGACTCTCCCTTCACTGTAGTCATGTCTCTTCACTCTAGTGTTGAGTTGAGTTGACATTTCTTTTTCAATCCATGAGTCGTGTTCTCGCACTGTAGAAGGTGGTAGCAACACCAACGGCATCTTAGCACTGAAGATGAATCCAGATGTATTGAACTATTTGGTACATGTCAGATCCTGTTTTGACAGCTATGACTAGATTTTTCTTTTCCAGTACAAGCTCTTCTCTTTCTCTGTAATAATATCTAATACAGAAAACACAGATCTCTCTCTCTTAATTAAGATCACAGTATTTTATTTATGACAGGCAGTGCTTCAGGATATGCCATGTGAATCTTTGCTTGCTGTTCTAAGCTAAAATTGAGATGGCCTCTCCAGAAGATTAAATCATACTTTGAAGGAACTGATCCAGGGGAAATGAGGAGGTAATATTTTATCAGCATACACAAGGCATTTCTCTCCTTAGGAGCAAGTCAGAGAACTTGAAACCCATAAGATCATACTTGAACATCCATCTGGCAGGAAAGGACAAAATCATGTTATTACATGCCAATACATTTCTGACATTTGTATAGACAGCAAGGAAGGAAGCAGCAGAAGTCTCTAAGAGAATGGGAAACAGCAATACTGTCATCTGCTGTGGCTTTGCAAGAGTAGGTCGTCAGCTTCCTGTCTCAGCACACACTTGTGCTGGCAGATCTGTGTAAAAGGACAGGCAGATACAAAGAATTCTTGGGCTGAGTCCTTTACCAGCCAATTTGCCAGAAGAGCATGATTCCACAAGAGTCTGGCATCTCTTCATCCCACCACTATTCTTGCCTGCTCCTTCAGTGCCACCAGCTGTCCAAATGAATGTATGACTCCTTCCTCTCCTTTACTGAAGTGGTAGTGCGGGATCAGCCTGAGCTATTCACCAGTAACAGACACACTTGTTTTCTATTTAATTCCTCATCCCTTAGCTCTGCAGAAGACAGCAGCAAAGAAATGTCCCTCATGTGTTTGGTTCTTTGCTGCCTGTGTTCACCACTCTTTAACTCGTTGCCCAAGAGCTACCTGTGTCAGCTAGATTATCTCAGACAGCAGGGGATGACCTGGATCTCAGTTTCTCCGTGTGTGAATGAGGGCAAATGTACAAGGTAGAGGCAGAATGACCATCTGGATGCATCCAGCTAGGCACAAATATTGGACCACCCTCCTGCAGAGGAGATGAGATGTTTTAGGGGAGTATGTACAGGGATGGGTTGTAGATGTCAGGTTGATTGTTTAGATGTGCCCAGGCATGTAGCCAGTGAAAGTTCCCACCTTCTGCTGGTAGCACAGACACCTCTGCTACCTGTGTGTGACAGTCTGAGTAGTTCCTCCCTGCAGTTGTTCCTACAAACACTCTTTTCAGTTGGCATTTTCACTGGAAGAGTCTAAGGACTCTGGAGAACCAGCTCTGCTGTTACCTTTGGAAGTCACCTTTCCCAAGTGTCCTGCTAAGAAACTGGAGTTGTCCTGTAAACAGATTGTCTCCATTTTCTAGTCCTAAACTGAAATGAAATCGAAACAAGTGTCCCATTAGGTAACTAACTTGGGAAAGAAAATAAATGGCCAAGCATGTCCTGGTCTACCTGTTGCGGCTGTTTATAAATGCAGTAAAAACGACATCCATGCTTCTTGTTAAAACCAAACTTCATCATGTCTGTATCTGTAGACAAGTACCCATGCTGGGATTTCTGCAGTTTCTCCAGCTCACTTTGTATGGGTTCATAGACCAGAAGCTAGTTCTGTGTGATGGCCTCCAGCAAGACTTTGCAGTGGCCTCACTGTCACCCTTCTCCAGTCTGGAGGGAAGCCTCTTACATCCAACCATTAAAGGAGCAAACAATTATTGCTGTAGCTTTTTTCAGTAGTCATCATGTTCACTGATGCCTCTTTCTGATTTGTATTTGTACAACACTTAGGGCAGGGGCTTTTTTGTGTGGAGGGAAACCCCTACATGGTACTACAACTACAGTGACAAACAGGCCATTTTTATCTTTGTCATCCCTTTCACTGCAAATACTCTTGGAGTGGGGTTTGTATTTTAAGTCTTCTGCTGTCAAAGGGACTATGCCAACAGAAACCAAGCAAACAGGCAAAAAATGCCTAGTCTTAAAGAGGGCTAGAACTCTGCCAGAGCTTGAAAGGGTTATCAGCCATTAAAAGAGTGCTTCAATGCTTTATGTGACAGGAGTTGGATTTTCGTTACATGATTCAATGAAACCACAGGTGCTACTGAAATTTTGTGCAAACTAAGGATGAAAAATTAAAGAGTAAAGAGAATTGACTGAGTCTAGGAAGGAAACCTCAGGAGCAGAGGCAGGCAGGAAACAGTCCAAAAGGAAGTCTGGGGAAGTTCAGGGGAAGGAGTATGGGAAGTCAGGTTGACAAAGCATGTCTGTGTTTCCAGTGGAGACCTCTCTTCTCCCATTCACTTTTTCCCAAAGCCATTAGTTCTCCATAAAAATGGAGAACTCCAAAATTTCTCAAGTAATACAGAAAGGGAAGGATAATCCCACGGAGGGCATATTTGTGTTGTGCAACTTTGTGTTCAGCACCACAAGGCTTAGTGCATTAAAAATGCATAGACTTGAGAGATGGTTTCACAGGAGAAGGAAGCACCTCAGGGTTTGCTTCTGTTAAGTCAATGGGAATATTGCTGTTTGCTTCAATGAAAAGAGAACCAAGTCTTTATCTGACTTTATTAAAATGTTACAAAACAAGAGGCTCAATCACTGCCTGAAGCCTCCAGGCTTGCCCCGAAGCTGCTTGTTCACCACCTCCTGTTTTCCATGCGAGACTGTGAGGGTTTTTGTAAGGTCTGGGCAGAGTTTTTGCGAGGGCAGAGTAGGGTCTTTGCAAGGTCATCCTTTCCTGGTGTCAGTTTTGGTGTCTGGAGTGAATCACCTCATTTTCTCTTTCCTCTCTTACCTGGGTGCTTCACCTCCACCTTGCTTCTCAGACCCATGACATTACTGAAGGTCTGTGTCAGCAGATGAAAGACAAGGGACTGTGAGGGTCAAGACAGGCCACCATCCCTTTACATTTTTGTGTCTGCCTTCAGCCCTGCTTCTTCCTCTTAGTGCCTGTTGTGTTCAAATGCATTCAGTTTTGACTTCTTTTGTGATATTTGACCATGACAGTGCTGCACACAGGTGCTGCATACCGCTGCCTTCTCCATAAATAGACTTCTCCAGCGTCCCTTCAATACGTGACACTTTCATGAGCTTCAGTGCTTGTTTCCAAACCCATTCCCTTCCCCATCTTGCAGCATACAGCTCCGTGGTCTAACTCAAAACTGCACATACCCATCTCCTCCTAACAGATATAAAGCTAATGCTCTGAACCTCCCCTCCTGCCTCCGATCCTTCTCACGGTTTTTCACCCTTGCTACCCTTCATGCCTTCTTTGTTCTGTGTCGATGAACATTTGATCTCAAGAGGGAAGAAGACCTTAGTTGCAGATGCACGAAACACCAGGAAAGTTTGGAGAGAATCAGTGAGCCAAACCTTCATCCCTGTGCAGAGGAAATGGGACATCATCTCCCTTTGTGAAATAAGAGAGGCAGCCTTTTCAAGGCACCAAATGGACTTTCAGGTGTAAGAGTCTGTGACACACTGTTCACTGAATGCTAGGAGCAGAAGATTGCTGAAAAAGCTGTTCTGATCCATCATCACCTGCATTTTCAAGTCTTGTTTTACTGGATGCATAAACCCAAAGGGAACCAAGAACTTAAGAGGAGCAGCAGCACTCACCATTTTCATGCTTCCAGTATAGCTGACCCATGTGTTCTTATCTCCAGAGAAAAATGTGGAGTCTTTGTCTCTCTGAAGACCAATATCTAGACCAGCTCAAGCATGGGTTAACAAGCTGTCATGTAGACAACATCAATGCAGTGACTGTACTGCTTCATGTAGGATCAGTTTTTTTCTTGACTGTACGACAGGAGAGTGTGATTACCTACTATTTAATTACAATTCCAGATATCACAATAGGAAGGAAAGGGTTAGTGAAATGGCCTATTTTAATTTTCAGTAGCTCTCTTGAAACTTCCCTAAGGATTTCTTACCTCCCATTAAAATTTTATCTGAAAATGCTGATTGTAAGGAATCCAGTAGTGATAAAGGCAAAGAAAAGCAGACTGTTAAATACTTTTGCTTCAATAAATCTCCAGGCACTTGAAAGCTGGTAGGGCATGGGGAGGAGAAAGGATGGATGAAACAGGGGCTGCATATTTTAATATGATGATTAAAAATCCTGTATCAGGTGACTCGGCAAATACAAGATACATAAATAGAATTTTTTAAATGCTTTACTGCTCCATTCTGTAAGTTGTACTTTTGTCTACTGTTGCTGTCTACGTAAAAACAAAAACTCCCCTGATTCCTGCAGAGCCCTGCTTACTCTGCCCTCTTCTTTCCCTCTAAGCTTGTTGAACAAACTGCTCAGCTGAATAACTAGAGATATTCCCCTCCCCTTTTCTCCCAACCTAGCAGTCTTTCCCACTCCAGCATTTTTTTCAGTGCTCTTTTTCATTCTCTCTGCTAACTCCATTTGCTTATGAAGATGAGGGGTCCAAAGCCACATGAGAACCAGGTCTGCCCACATTCCTGCATCCAAGGCTGAGTGTTGGCTCTCTTTTTCCCTTTGTTTTCATTGAAAAAGCGTGGCCTCCTAAAAATGTCTGAGCAGATAGAAATGAGTCTGAGCAGATCATGCGCCCGCTCACTACCCTAAACAGTTCTGGGAAATCTCTGAAATAGAAGTCACAGATGTGGAACAGATACCCCCCCACTTCCAAAGCATTTGCTTGTGTGTTGAAGTAAGCAGGTGGAGCTCACAGAGGTCTGACTCTGAAACAACCAAAGGTTTGATAGCCCCTCCCTTCTCAGCCAGAAACTGGGGTACATGTTTTGCCTGGCTGTTTGGGCCGTCTCTGAGGGCCAGTTCAGCCAGTCAGGTGAACAGTGCCTTTCCAGAAAGAGCCGTTTGTCTGTGCCATTGGTGTCACTGAGCGCACAGACAGACACACAAGGTCAGCAGTAACCACTAAGCAGCAAGTAGAGGAAGACAAGGGATGAATTAGATTAATAAGGCTGTGATCCTTCACTGTGTGTGCCAGCCATTTGACTTTTCTCAATGCCCGATAACATGCAGGGGAAAGCAGCAGCCACCTGGTTAGCATGGGGCAGGGAAAAAAGAGGAAGGCATTCCGTTTTTGGAGGACACAAATACCATCTATTTCCTCTTGTTGTGTAAGAGCAGATGATGTCTGTCTAGCAGTTTCATTTACAGAGAAAGAAAGCACTCAGCAAGCTCTTCAGACAAGTTACTGTGCATAGAAATTACCTGCCTGCAGTCGTAACTGGTTTGCTTGTGTTTGTAATGAAAGGGAAGTGTTATCAAGCCACCAGTGTCCTCCAGCTGTGGATAAATTGCAGACTCTGCTGTGAAGAAACCCTTTTGCTTACTACTGAATGTTCCATCTTGGGGACCAAAGGTTCTATTCTTCGCAGCATACAACTGCACTGTAAGGCAGATTCAAAGAGCTCCTTTCCTTCTGGGAGCTGGAGAATAAAATTCCTTAGATGGGATATGAATGATTTGAATTTGTTAGAACAATAGAGCCAACAGTCCCAATATTGAGAAAAGCCTCATGGGGTTTTAGTGATCATGAACAGGCACCACTTTCATGGTGTATGTTACACAAAAACCACCTTCAGTATCCATGCTGAGAGAATTTAGTGTGACCTCTCCCATGTCAGATCAGGATTAATCCCCCAATGCCCCCAAAGGGACATTTCCGGTAGCAGCTCATCTTCTTCCTTCAGTAGCACCCCAGAGCCTTCCACACATCCTCTGACACAGGACTGGATTAACAACATAGGACCCTGCTGCCTGGAAGTTCGATGGTGGGAAGGACTGTTGTATCCACGTGCACAGTGCCCAGCCCATGTTTGTGCCGCAGCCTGCTCTGAGGGCTGCAGACGCTGTTTCTGCACCCCTTCTCTGGCTCCTAACTCCACCGGAGTGAATGTCAGGGTACTGAGTTGAGAACGTAAATTCAGGACAAAGAGGAATTAGATCTTGACCCTGGTAAGTCCCAGAAATAGGTGCATAACCCCTGCTTCCACCATGTGTTCAGCGTCTTCATTTCCAGGTATCTGCTGTAAGAAGGATCTGAAGGTGCTTCAAAACTTGGAAGTAGTAGCCCTGAAGCACACCCGCAAATGGCAATGCTTATGTCAGCCACAGCTCGTTTTTCAAATGTTTTTTCCCTTGGAGCACTTAGGTGCTTCAGGCTCAGTGACCGAAAGGTGAGCAAGGAGATACGCAGAAAGAAATGAAGTGCAAAGAAAGCTCGGTGTGGCCAGAGAGCGCAGTGAGGCTGCAAAGCAAAGCTGCAGTTGGCAACCACATGCAAATGCCCCGTGTGTGTAACAGCAGCAGTAAATGGGATGTTCCTGTATCCAGCTTGGCATTCACTGACATTTCAGTGTGGAGTGCCCAGGTGACCCCCACTGGTATCAGCCATGTGTCCTCCTACTAGGTGAGACAGCAGTGCTCCCCTGCTCAGGAGAGGACTAGGCCTAGGGCATTCCCCGAGGTGTTTTATGCTCCCAGCCTCTTTATTTCTGTAGGTGTCCCATCCTAAACACTCTTCCTCTTCCTGCTCATCGTCTTCATCCCCCACACACCCCCACGCACGTGGCTCTGGATCTCCTCATCATGTTCTTCTCGTTAAAAACCCCATTGTTCATTTGTTTGTTTGTTCTCTCTCTTTCTCTCCTCTTTCTCTCTCTCTTTCCCTCTTGTTTTTTTTTTTCTTTCTTTCTTTTTTTGTCTCCTCTGTTTTGTGTACCCAGGCAGCCCATTGAGTAACTTCTTTGACGTAATTAAACAACTTTTTTCAGACGAGAAGAACGGGCAGGTGAGCCATCCCCCCGGCACGCCAACCAAGCATAGCGCAAACAGCAAGCGGAGCGATTCCGGTTCTAATGACTATGGGTCTAGAGGAGACAATAAGTACCCTGCTGGCAAAGACAAGGCAAAGATGGTCTCATCAGTCGGCCTACAAGACCAACCTTAAATAAACACATAAAAAAATTAAATAACTTAGGAAAGAAAACAAAAACAAGAGAGCAAGAAAGAATGAAAGAATATTCCTTAGCAAGCTAGCCTCTAAACTAGAAGGATGTATATACCTTGCCACAACAGTACAAAACTGTCTATAGACAAATTTTGTATGAAGGAATGACTGTATATATATACATATATATATTTATATATGATATATAATATATATCTCAGAAACAAACACAAAAACAAACGAAAGAATGAAAAGAAAAGAAAGAAAAGAAAAGGTAGCACAGATGACAAACCCAGTTCACCAGATCTTGGGTTGTGGTTTTTTTTTCAATTCATTTTTATTTTTTCCTCCCTTTTTTTGGATGTTTTGCTTTTTTTTCCTCCTTCCTGATTTTTTGGGTTTTTTTGTTGGTTTTTTTTTTTGTTGTTGTTTTCTTTTGGTTTTGTTTCTTGTTCTGTTCATGCTCTCTCTGTGTTTCTGACGACACCACTTGTTTCCGCTCTGCTACCAGGAATTATCCCGAAAAGTTAACATGTCAGCCACGGCTTCACCTTCTGTGCTCTGCGGACACTTGTTGACGGAAGGCAACCGATGTAGACTGTCCAAGGACCAGTCCTGTTTGAGGTTCCCAGCCTCCCCTCTCCCTTCAGGAAGTGGGTTTCTCGCCCACTCCTCCCCAGACACCTCCCCAGTGCACGCCTTTTTTGCTTTTTTCCTTTCTTTTTTTCCTCTCTTTTTTTCTTTTTTTGGTGCTCCACCAGAGAGCTCTGCCCAGTTATGGGATTGCAGATTCTGGGTTGAAAGGAGGTTGCACATTGTTGGAGTGAAACCTTTACCCTTGGCAACTTCTGTCCGCGCAGGTGAACTCAGCCCGGAGTGGGAGGGTGTGGGGAAGGAGATGGGCGTAGTGGGAGCGCAGTGTTCCATGAATCCAGAGCGCATTCTCATCAGAAACCAGCCAGGAGCAACTCAAAACTAAGCGTTGAACCAAGACAATATTGGGGAGCTTCATCACTGGATTTTCTTAACCTTCTTTTTCTCCCCACCGCCTTTTCCTTTTCTTTTGCCCCCTTTTTTTACATATACATGTATCTATGTGTGTATATTTCGAGATAAATATACATCCGTACATACATGTATAGACACCAAATAATTGTCTTTTTTTTTATACTGTATCATTTTGCTTTTTGACCTGCTGGAAGGGGAAAGGAGTAAATTTAGGAGGGAGAGGGGGTTCAATGAATAAACACATACAAACAAAACATTAAAACTTAGGGAAAAGGCAACTTCTGGTAGCAAAGAAGAGGGACAAGACTCTGCCCAGGACTGTCTCTCCCGCCACCAGGCAGAGTTGTCGCTGCTGCTACTGCTGCTCCTCCAACACCTTCCTACCCACCTGTCAACTCCCTGCCACCGTGCCACTGCACTGCTGGGACCTTCTTCAACCAGCCTGGATCCTCCACCACTCCCCGCATTTAGAGGCAAATGTTGTGTTGCTAGTGCTGCATCAATATCAGTATTATGATTTCTTTCAGTTCCCAGTTTCATTTGTTGGCTTGGGCAATTTTTTTTCTAAGAAAAGAAAAAGGAAAAAAAAAAAAGAAAAAAAAAGGAAGAGGAGGAAGCAAAGAGACTTATCTTGGGTTTTATTTCCTGTGTGTGTGTGTGTGCAAATCACTGGCACTTAAATCATCAGAGCAAGACAAGGTGGAGTCAGGGCAATGGGAGACTTAATCACGAAGCTACTGTAAACTTTAAAAATTACTGCAAGATATTTTTATAAAGTTTTTGTTTCCTTTTGTTTTGTTTTTGAAAGGGAGGAGGGTGGGATTGGGTGGATGGGGACCTTTTTTTTTTGTGTTTCAGTTATTAGGTCTTGGTTATTTATATATACATATATATATATTTAAAAACTAAGCTGTTAGATATATCTTCTGTTTAATAACTGTGTAGAGGCGACATTGATTCTTATTTATTTTGAGGAGGAGGGGGAAAAAAGACACAGAAACCCCGTGAGTGTACATCTTGTGACTTTGAGAAAGAAGAATCGCCACCTTTTTTCCTCCTCCTCGACAGTTACGTGACCAAGTGTAACTTATTCTGGCCCAAGCTCAAAGGTTAAACAAACAAAAAACAGACGTGGTTTTACGCGTGGAAGACACAACGCAGTGAGAAGTACTTCTTGACTGAGATTTTAAGAATGTAGGCTTAGCATTAGTGTTCAGCTCTTTTATGACCTTCGATTGCTGCTCGTTGGGTTCCTATGGGTGTATGTTGTATGGCAAGGTTGATTTTTTTTCCCGATGATACTGTTGGATGAGTTCTTTTTTGTTATTGTTGTCGTTGTTGGGTTTTTTTCAATCATTTTTTCCCCCTTCTTGGACCAGTTTTGCTTGTACATAGGTTTGAAGATTAAAAAGAATTTTTAAAGACGTAACTGGGGCAAAGCCCTTTGACTTTTGCCCCCGTTCCCCATTCCCCCAAATGGGAGGGACTTATTTTAATTTTTTTGGTTTGTTTTTAATTTATTTATTTATTTTCCCTGTTCTTAAAACTTTTCTCTCTCGTATTGCTGTGTGCATGTCAGACACCCGGGGGGTGATGGCTGGGGAGGGAGGGAGGCAAGGGTGCAGGAGAGGGGGGCAGTTTTAATTGCATGACATTGCTGTAAATTAGTCTCTTTTGCTTTCGTTGTCTTTCCTGCCTCCACCCTCTCTCTACTTCTCCTCCGAGCTCCCCTCCCATCACCCCCGTCCTTCTTTTCCCTCTTTTCTCTTCCCTTGTGTATAGATTTTGATGCTTCTGTTACATTGTACCTCTACAAAAGGCTGGGATTTCAATACAAAATAATAATAATAATTTAAAAATACCTATATCAGCAAAACCCATGCGGTACAAGCAGGAAGGGGATTACTACACAAGATATAAGAATAAATGAAAGCAATACCTCTTGTTATCCTTCCTATTTTGTACTTTGAAGACACACACGCGCACACACACATATACAGACACAAACTGACATTATTTAATGGTTTAAAATGGACAAAAAAATCTGATGTATCCCTTGTTAAATAACTGTGAGCAACTTTAGTTCAAAAACCAATAAATTCATTCAGTAAAGATACAAGCTGCTGAGTGTCCTCTTTATGTCCACGAGAACAATCTTCTCGCCAGTGCAGACCCAGGAAGTACCGTACGCAGCTTTCCACACCCGAGGAGCTGGTGGTGGCCGGCAGCATCCTCCTGGGCATGGAATCACCATCTCCTTGCAGCGCAGGGGTACATCGCGCTGTGCCCACCATGCTCCACCCTCACAGCACGGACGTGACAGGTATGGGCAAGAGTGAGGCCAGCTCAACCCACAGGCCTGGCTAGCGAACATTAATGCAACTCCAGAGCAGTCACAGCCCTTGGTGTGAGCTGGGGGAAACCACCGAACCACGCACTGTTGCTGCTTGTGATCCTGCTCGCCTCTAACCTGAGCTTCTCACATTGCTTCCAGATTTAGCGTAGGAAGGATTTCTCCACCCTCCCCGCCTGGCCCCTCAGTGCCACCCACTGAAAAAGCTGCTCAGGTACGTCCCTGGCTTGCGGCGCGGTTGCGGGTTCTTCTGCTGGTGGGCCAAGTGGGCTCCCGTGGCCGCTGGTGCCCGACACCTCCCCGAAGTGAGCCGCGGACCAGGCACCTCCCCCGGATTCGGAGGTCTAGCTGGTGCCGAGAGAAACCCACCCCTGCGCCAGGGCCCTCCCCGGCCCCTCCTCACCCACCCCACTCCGCTGCCCCCTCAGCAGAGAGGAGGGGCGAAGGCCGGGAGAAGGGCAGGAGGCCCTGCACCGAGCGGCGGGATGGGGAGGAGCGGAGCAGGTAGGGCCCGGGGCCGTCGCTGATCTGGGCGGGAGGCGCCGTCTGGAAGGTTCCATGGGCTAGGGCACAGGCGCCGGGTGGGGGGGTCCCTCTGTAGGCCCTGCTGGGCTGAACAGGAGGAACAGGCCGCCAGCACCGTGCGGGGACAGGCTGCCGGGTGAGGCTCGGGCAGGTGCCTGGGAGGGCTGGTGGTATCCTTGGGAGTGCAGGAGGGACAGAGAGGACATGAGGGCGAACACTTCATTGTCACACATGGCGCTCCTACAAAATACAGTTTTATGCGGTCTTCGGGGGATCCTTTGTTCTGCTCAAGCCAAAGGGGAAGGAGGAGCTGACAAAGATCCATGGGGAGAATCACAAGAGCTGCAGGATTTGGGCTCTGGAACACTGGAAACCCAGAACTGGGAACAAGCTCTGTGGGTCATTCGCAGCTCTGAAGGGATGTTCTGGGATGGCTGTGGGGGTGCAGGGTGATGGGATTGAACAGCAGCATGGCAGCAGATCTGGCTGCTTCTGTATCTATTTCTCTCCTGGTCTTCCTATGTTTTCAGAAATATTCTCAGTCCAGGGCCCCATATTGTTGATCTCCAAAGGCTATAAGAAGAAAATAATGAGTTTGCAAAGTGAAGGGTCTCTTGGTTAGGGCTGCCCACGTCTGTTCTGTCCTGCCGTGTGTCTGTTCTGCCATGGTCTGCATGTGTATGGTGTTACCATCAGAAGGGACTGTGCTCCTGAGCAAACTGAGTTCGTATTGAAACTGTTCTGTGCAAAACACTTTCCCGTTTTGTAGTTTAAATCCAAAGACCAATTGTAAGTGCAGCATTTTGGTGGATTATGTTTGCTGACAGGTGGTTGCCATTGTCCTTGTCCAGACCCTGGTCCATTGACGGCTGCTGAGAAACCATAAGCTGTGACACCTGTACTTCAGGAGCTCTGGTCCTGAGCTCTATCCACCTGTGGTTCTCTCTGAGCCTTGTGCGCTCAGGACCTAAGACACTTCTATATTTCATGTTAATATGTCTGATTTTCTCTGGGTAAAACAACATAGTGTTTGACTTTCTGAGTGTAAACTGAAGACAAGGTGTGTGTGTGTGTGTGTGTGTAGGACTCTCGTTTGCATTTCCTGTTTGTCTGCATGATAAAAAAATGTATCTGTGCTCAGGGGGTTTGTTATTACTTGAGCCAGTACCTGACATGCTATATAAGCAATAAATGGCTTTTATACATCAGATGAGCAGCTGAGCCTATAGTCATGAAGGTAATTCTCGTTGCCACCTGTCAGTGCTTGCGGCTGAGAAAGAAGTCAGTTGTGTTTCAGAACACTAATGCAAATCATCCAAGCCTTGCAAGTGATGCGTGAGAGCTTCCTCAGTCTTTCAGTTGGCTTTAATGAAAGTCATTGAACACAAATGATTGAGTTTTAATGGTTCATGCTAGGCAGAGGCAAAGACCAGTGTGTGTGTAAAGAGTGAAATGTCGCTAACAGCTCTTGGTGATGAGGAGGCAATGGTGGTTCTGGAGCTCACTGTTAGGCACACAGGGCCTTTCTTGGTGCTGATTCAGACAGTACAGTTACCCCAACAGGCCTCGGTGTTTTCTTCAGAGAAATTTGCAGCAGAATGCCACAGGGATGTCTTCTGTAGCAAAGCCGGTCCCCCGTCTCTGTTTTGTGCCAGTCATGTGCAAGAGGTTGTGTGTGAGCTTGTGGCAGAGTGTTTGGGTAAGGAAGCAGATTTAGCTTTGAGTTCTTATTATAGAAAACAACAGGGAGGGGAGAGAGACACTTGTTTAAAAACTGGGAAGTATCTTAGCTCTTTGTTGTACCCTTTAATCTTCTTATTTTATTTAAAACCACTTCAACAGCTGCAGCTCCTGTTTAATTTGGAGAACAAAACCCCAGCAGTTCAACTGTCTGGGGATACTTGAGGCCACAAGTGGAAGGGAAACGCACATTGAGGGCAAGTCCTTTTTTCTTCTAACTGCACCACTTATTGTGTGGGTTATTTTTAGTGCTGCAATCTCACTGAGTGCTGCTGAGAGAAACTGTGCCAGGCAGGCTGGCAGACTTTGAAGGGCTTGAGAAATGGGATTTCCTGTTCCACAGGCTCAGAGCTGACTCTTGCCATTGTCGGGAGCTATTATCGCCTTCTCACAGCCAAAGCAGATAACACAGCTTCAAGGTCAGGGAAGACACAGGCTTTCAGCAGCAGCATTAGTAGAAGAGTTGGCTTTCAGTCAAGGGGTTTCTGTGGCCTGGTCAGAGGGATCTACACATGGATCTCAGAACCACGTAAGAACTAAGGTTGGAAGGGACCTCTGTAAACCTGCTCCAAACAGGTTGTTCACTGCTCAGTCCCATTGGATTCTCAGTGTCTCCCCATGGTGTGAGAGAACTGTTTGGGTTTCCAACAACTTTGAACCTGCAGCACCTTGCCGTGCAAAAGGGAGGTGGTTCTGGTGCTTAGCTCAGATACTGTGGCTGACAGTTCTTTCCTGCTGTTCCATGGGAACATAGTTAAGCAGCCCTCAGACTCTCTGAAAATCCCATCACTGTACTGCTAAGCCCTAACCTCAGGTCTGCATATGAGTGAGGGAGAAGAGGATGATTAACAAGGAGGGACTTGCTGTACCTGTGCAGTGGGTTAAAGGAGCCACTGAAAAAAGCCAGAGCTAGGCCTTTTAATGAACTCATAGGGCTGACTGTGTGTCGGTGGCCCTGTCTGAAGGAGATAACGGTGGTGGAAAGCAGCAGCACAGACCTCTCCAGCCACTGCCCAAGCTGGGAGCTCTGTGCATCAGTTCAGGCAGTTGACACACAAATCAGCATTGAGGGAAGGAGGAATCACTGTTTGTACTGCTTGATACAAGGCCACAAAATTATCTGAGGGCTGGGACACCTCTGCTGGGAGGCCAGGGATTGTTCAGCGTGGAGAAGTCTGTTGGGAGGCCTTAAATACTCAAAGCCTTGCAGCCTTTAAGTATTTAAAGGGGCTGACAAGAATGCTGAGAACAGACTTTTTAGCAGGGCCTGTTGTGACAGGACAAGGGGTGATGTTTTTAAACTAGAAGAGGGGAAATTTAGACTAGATATACAGAATAAATTGTTTACACTAAGGGTGGTGAAACAGATGGCCCAGGTTCCCCAGAGATGTGATAGGAGCCCCATCACCTGGGAACATTCCAGGTCAGGTTGGACTGGGCTTTGAGCAATCCACTGTAGTTGAAGATGTCCCTGCTCACTGCATGGTGGTTGGACTAGATGACCTTGGAAGGTCCCTTCCAACACAAACCAGTCTGTAATTCTGTGATTAAGGTTTTTTTAATTTTGTGTATCTGGCTTTAAGAAAATCCCATGTATTCATTTCACGGGCCAGAAGACTTTCACCACAAAAAACCCGGTGGTCTTTTCAACTGCCTGTGCTATTTATCTGAGGTGCACCTGGATCAGGAATGAATGCTAATCCAGTAATAACAGATAATTAAACTGTTACAATGTGGGGGTTTAAATCTCCTCCAGGTGTAGTTTCACTTTTTGCCTTCTTTAGGGAGATTATAATGAAGCACAGAAGGTTTCTAATCCAATCAAAATTCCTTGATGGTTTGGAGTGTTTGTTTTGTTTTCACATTTAGCAGTGGTTACACCACAAGATTAACTGCATTCTCGGGGTTGCCATGTTGATACTAAACTCAGCTTAGTGGATTGACGTAAGCAGGAGAAAGGCAGTTCTGGGGTACCTGTGACGCATGGAAATGACCCAAGAACTCTGTTTAGAGTTTTTGAGGAGGTAATTTATTCGCTAGCGGGTGCACAGAGGCTAACGCCATCACAGATGTGCACATCACTTGCCCCCAGAACCATGATTATATGCCATAAAATAATACATATTCATTAGATATTCCAACACACCTATACATATGCATGACCTGTCCCCACTTCCTATGTTAATTAAGTCTCCTCCCTCTTGAGCTTGTGCAATTTCTTTTGGTGGTCGTCTTTTGAGGGTCGCAACACCATCTTGCAATGAAGTAAGAGTCTTCCTCAGGGTTGAACTTTTGCCCCCCATCACTCCGCCCATGCCCTGTTGTTTCCTGTCACTAGTTCAAACTCTATAGCTGATCCCTGCCAGCATTTAGCAATCAATTTCTTCTTTGACAGGGTGCACCTGGCCTCCCATTCTTCTACACAATACTAGTTGCTAAGCCTTATGATTTTCAACAATAGCAGGTAGTTACTACATAATACTAAAATAATGGTCACTCCATCAATAGTCAATGCTCACTCCATCAACCCCCCCTTTTCTATATCATAGGCAAATTCTTTTGCCTACTTTGTTCATGAGGAAGGCACTGAACGATAATAATACTTTCATCTCATAGTATTCTCATGTATGCTACAAATAGCGGCTAAAATAGTAATTTGCTTATAAACAATAATATTGTTGAAACAAAGCCCAGTAACACTGATATCAAAAGCACAATAATTGGGTGACATAACTTATTCAGTATTCCAGTGCCCGCAGGAGACCAACCAAAAAGTATGTCCCACCAATTGTGGCTGGCATCTGCTTTAATTATTTCCAGCACACGATTTATTTCTTTGGTGTCATGATGAACTGTTATCAAGGTTTTCTTTCCATTTTCCTTTATTTCCTTCAAAATTTTAGCCAATTCAGGATGTTGTATTAATTGTCTTACAAGTCTAAGATTCACTGCAATTGAAGTCCGAATTATTTCATGGTAGAGAGTGTAATTAGCCTGAACCAACTGATGTGCAACTGCTGGAGCTGAATAAGAGAAGTTGCATCCAATCATCTTGGTAAAACTACAAATACATAAACTAGTTTCATTCCCATTAATTACCCTTTCCTCATCTACTGTTGTATTTGAGCATACAGTTCACACCCCCCCCATCATTGTTCCGTTTGAGTAGAAGCTTCAAGGGTTCTACTTCTGTTGATACGGCAGTATGTGTTGTCAGCAAAACCTGGAACGGTCCTTCCCAACATGGCTCCAAAGGCGAGTCTGAAAGAGTTCTGGCAAACACATAGTCACCCAGCACAATGTCATGTACCGGTCCATCTAAAGCTCTTGCTTGAGTACTAAGTACTCATTTCTCTATTTCTCTTAACCGCTTTTGCAAGGCTATCAGATAGGCTGCTAAGGTCTCATCCCCTATTTGTGTAGAAAAGCCTTGTTGCACCATATAAGATCGCCCATAAAGAATTTCAAACAGGCTCAGACCTTCTTTTGCTTGGGGTCTAGTCCAAATTCCTAGTAGGGCTAGAGGCAAGGCTTGAGGCCAGGTTATGCCTTCCTCCTGCCCCAGTTTCACAATCTGAAGTTTAATTAGATGATTCATCTTTTCCACTTGTCCACTGGCTTGTGGTCGGTATGGAGT
>JAOXOE010000441.1:10064428-10091158 GCA_028565055.1 Phoeniculus purpureus | reverse complement strand
ATCCTTCTACACAATACTAGTAGCTAAGCCTTATGATTTTCAACAATAGCAGGTATTTACTACATAATCCTAAAATAGTGGTCACTCCATCAATAGTCAATGCTCACGCCATCACCTGATCGCCACAGTGGTTCATAAACAGTCGTGTGGCAGGGCTGGGTTGGTGAAGATGTCAGGCCAGCTCTTGGCCAGGTGCTCTGTGGCTGTGAAAGTGCTCTTCAGTGGCTCTTCCAGAACCCACCTCCTGTGCACATGCAGGGGTTCCTTCTGCTGGGGCATCCAGCAGTTGCTCAGCAAGGTCGTTAAGACTCAGCTCTGCTTGATTTGATGCAGGACAGGTACTGATCATTCCCCAGGTATCTGCCGTTCTTCCTTGCAGCATGTCATAGGTGTGGCTTGTGATCTTCAGCCCAGCTGAGCACAGGGGCAGTTAGTGCCTGGGGGCACAGGATACAAACATGCCCTGTATCTCAGTGCTGACCATCCGCCACAGCATTGCCTGTGACAGCAAAGGGCTTTGTCATTCTCTTCATGCTTCTGGTGCCTGGTCTTGAGCTTTGTGTTAGCTTGAACTGATCTGGCATAAGCCCTGAATTCAACTTACAGCTTTGTAGCTGCAGGTCTCGTGTGGAAGAATGAGTTGAAGATCTTGTGTGCCTAGCTGGAAATTGTGTGTCTCCTTTCTTTTGCTCTGTGGAGCTCATGCGATTCTTCCAAAGTGCTTGGCGTCAGACTGTTCAACAGCAGGATGTCAGCAGTGTTGGTCTGCAGTGCCCAGCTGCCCTCTGCTTCCTACTGCCATCCTTCTGGGAGTGAAACAAGACATGCACAAACCTGATGGGGTCCATAGGTGCAAATTCAAGGCAGTATTGGTTCTCTGTTCTTCTGCAGGCATGATGTCACTGCTGTAACAGTGGATGAACTGGCAGTGATGGACACTGTTGAGGTCTCGGTGTGCATCTCATTTGCGAATCTGCTAGGAACTGCTTGTCTGAGCCACAGTGCCTTTCACCTGCTGGTAGCTCTGATCACAACCTCTGTTCCATAGATTTCATTATGCCAGTTTGCATAATCTTACCAGGTTAAAAACTGTCTTTAAGACACTCAGTTGTGCACTCTTGAAAATGTTCTCAAGGTAGCTCAAGTTTTCACCGTTCTGCTGCAGAGGGTACAGCTGATCATCAGGTATTCTTCATGTCTTCTGCTTCTCACATTCACTTCTGCCAAGACAGGTTTTATAGCCACAAGGATGCAAAATTAACCTCTCTAAAGTGTTGAGCATCGTAAGCCTGGCTGAGCAGGACACTGAGCTGTCTCTGGGGCAGGGTTTATGTAGATTTCAGGTTACTGGGATTATTCAGTGTCCATTTTCAGCCTTGTTCTGGTTTGTCCTGTTTAAGTGGAGCCCAGCATGTGGTTCTTACTCATAGGACTAAATTATTTTAATAGGCTGATATAAGTATCCTGGCTGTCTACAATAGCAGCCTCCCCACATTTGTTACAGAAGAATTTAAAAATCAGTGTACTTCACCTAGCAAAATAAAACTATCCCTTAGGTATGGTCATCCACACCAAACATGTCTCTGTGCCGTTATGACAGGAACAGTACAGACTCCAGCGTTAGCTTGCAGAAAACCAAACAAAACTCCCAGGCTGGCTGAGACAGAGAATTGGGTTGAATTGTATTAACAGCTATTTCATTGTCTACCAGACTCTGTATCAAGGAATCATAGAATCACAGAACATCAGGGATTGGAAGGGACCTCGAAAGATAATCTAGTCCAATCCCCCTGCCACATTAGGACCACCTAGACCAAGTCACACAGGAACATATCCACGCAAGTTTGTCTCCAGAGAAGGAGACTCCACAATCCCTCTGGGCAGCCCCTTCCAGTGCTCTGTCACCCTCACTGTGAAGAAGTTCCTTTTCACATTCATATGGAACCTCCTATGTTCCAGCTTACACCCATTGCCCCGTGTCCTATCACTTTATGACATTGAGAAGAACCTGGCTCCATCCTCCTGACACCTACCTTTCACATATTTATAAACATTAATGAGGTTACTCCTCAGTCTCCTCCAAGCTAAAGAGACCCAGCTCCATCAGCCTTTCCTCATAAGGGAGGTGTTCCACTTCCTTCATCATCCTTGTTGCTCTGCACTAGACTCTCTCCAGCAGTTCTGTGTCCTCCTTGAACTGAGGGGCCCAGAACTGGACACAATACTCCAGATGTGGTCTTACCAGGGCAGAGTAGATGGGGAGAAGAAACTCTCTCGATCTGCTAACCACCCTTCTTCTGATCCACCCCAGGATGCTGTTGGCCCTCTTGGCCACAAGGGCACATTGCTGGCTCCTGGTCATCCTGCTGTCGACCAGGTCCCTTTTTCCTACAGTGCTCTCCAACAGGTCAGTCCCCAACCTATACTGGTACATGGGGTTGTTCTTGCCCAGATGCAAGACTCTACACTTGCCCTTGTTATGTTTCATTCAATTCCTCTCTGCCCAGCTCTGCAGTCTGTGCAGGTCCCGCTGAATGGCAGCACAGCCTGCCAGGGTGTCAGCCACTCCTCCCAGCTTTCTGTCATCAGCAGACTTGCTGACAGTACACTCTAATCCTTCATCCAAGTAATTAATGAATAGATTGACTATAGATATGAAGCGTCAGCTCTTCTACCCAAACTACTCCATAAGCTTAGGAACAGGAGGACTGTTCCTTGAGATGCTTTTGTGGCAGTCAAGCTCTTGTGTTGGATACTTGGGCAATTCAGAAGGAGAAAACAGGAGGTCTTGCCTGCTTGGAAATAGAGCTTTGAGACTTTCCTAAAGGTGTTCAGTCCACGCAGAGAAATGGTGGTTTTATGGGGTCTGATGACTGTGTGGTGCTGGAGCATGCGATGCAGCATTCTGCTTTATCAGACTGAGGTGTCACCTTCAGCTTCCTGTACAGCAGCACTAAAGCCTGTATGGGGACTGCAGGACCTTTGCATTCATTCAATATGGTAGTTAAATTAGTGATAGGTGCCAAGGACCAGTTTGTCGTCCTTAGTATTCCTTTTGAGGTCCTTGAGAGCAGTAACTTACCTTATAGTAAGTGTCTTCTAAGCCTTACTGGTGTCAAGCTGAAGCAGTGGTTTCAGAGCAGCTGAAATGGCATCTGACCTTACTGTATGGGAGCTGGTGTGGCAGAGGGCTGCTCTCCACTGAGCAGAAAGGCTGTACAGTCCAGGCTCTTTGTACTACCCCTTTTGAACTAGCCCAGAGACCATGAAAAGGAGGAGAAGTTATGTGTAAGGAGCCTTGCGCCACTTTTAAGTATCAGTGCTCATGTATAGGAGGGCATCAGACTATTTTAATGCCTCTATTTTTAGATACAATGAAAAGACTCAGCAGATGTTGACACACAGCGAAATGACGTGAGGCTCTTCATTTTTTGGCTAGACAAAGTGCTCTGAATGTTCTCTCCTCCCAGTGTTCAGCCACAACGAATTCTGTTTTCTCCAAGTCACTTACTAACATAGCTTTGAAAAGTCTTATTGTTCATGTCATCAGTCACAACCAGAATAGTTTCTCTGTCTGTGAAAAGAATGGAGACCCCATTAGCACACTGAGGGGCTTTTGCAAGCTGTTTGCTGTTCTTTATACCATCAGTTGCATTGGGAACAGAGAGCTTTGGCTGTATGGCATCCTGCTGTACCAACTAAAGATCACAGAATCATTATTAAACTTGGAAGAGACCTCCAAGGTCTTGAAGTCCAACTGTTGACCCAATGCCACTGTGGCCACCTAACTATGTTTTCAAGCACCATATCTACATGTGTTTTGAACACCTCCAGGGATGGTGACTTCCCTGGACAGCCTGTTTCAATACTTGACCTCTCTTTAAGTGAAGAAATTTTTCCTAATGTCCAATCTAAACCTCCCTTGGCACAACAAGTCTTATCATTAGTGACTTGGGAGAAGAGACTGATCCCCACCTCTCTGCAACCTCCCTTCAGGTAGTTGTAAAGAGCAGTAAGGTCTCCCTTCAGCCTCCTTTTCTCCAGGCTAAACAATCCCAGTTTCCTCAGCTGCTCTGTAGGACCTGTCCTTCAGGCCCCTCACTGCCCTTCTTCGGACACACTCCAGCATCTCATTGTGCTTCTTGTACTGAGGTGTCCAAAACTGAAAACAATAAAAGATCCCACCTCTGTCTTTAAACCTCAGGTCTGAACAGACTAAACTACTTATTCCTCTGGCCTTGCTTTAAATGATGGAGGAGTGTTTCTGGGTTTGAGTCATTCTGTGACCAGCTGAAACGGTGAACTAAGGGTTGGCTGGGACAAGTCACAGTGCAGATGTAAGGGCTTGTTGGATGAAGCACACAAAGTGACATCAGCATACTTAGCGCTCACAGAGCCAGCTTGTTCTTGTATGGAATTGTTTGTTTCTGTGACAGTCTTCTGCTAATGTGCAGAAGACACTTGTTACCTGACAGCATCCACCTTTAGCACCTGATCCTGTCAAGAGCAGTGCAATATGTGCACGTGTGGCCAAAGCTGGTGCTCCCTCAGCACCAGTGCACAGCTTTCTCCTTTCTCCAGTCTTGTGTGAGAAGTGATTCACAAGACACAAACACAATTGTCATGAAAGTCGTGCTAGAAAGGTTGATATTCATGCAAGTGGATGGGTGATACCAGATCTGAGACTTGATAATCATAACAGTTTAGGTTGGGAGGGATCGCACAGATCACTTAGTTCTAACCCCTTACCATGGGCAGGGACACCTCTCACTTGACCAGTACCTCGCTACCCTCAGTGAGGAATTTATTCCTAAGATTAAATCTAAATCTCCCCTCTTGAAACCATTTGCCTTGTTCTATCACTAGACTCCTTCATAAAAAGTCCCTCTCCAGCTTTCCTGCAGCCTTTTCAGGTACTAGAAGGCAGCTATAAGGTCCTGCCAGAGGCTTCTCTTGTCCAGGCTGAACAGCCCCAAGTCTCAGCCAGTTCTCATAGCAGAGGTGCTTCAACCCTCTGACCATCCTCGTGACTTCTTCTGGACTTGTTCCAACAGTTCCATGTCCTTCTTGTATTGAGGACTCCAGAACTGGATGCAGGACTCTAGGTGAGTTCTGGAGTATAATGTTCCACATCTCCCAAGCAGGAAGTGTGGAACATTCTTAGGAAAGAAGGGAGTGTCACTCTGACGGTGCTGAGGTGAAGTAGATGACTGAGTTGACAACTTGCCTCTTCAGGGTCTGTCTTAGGGCTGGGGGTGAAGGTAGTCCTGTGATCTCTACACAGCTTCACTGTCTTGAGGTCAAAGCTCAAGTTAGCTCTTTTCCTGCGTGAAAGACCAGGTCTTTCTGTGTCTCCTTCCCAGGAACAGTCAAAGGGAGCATCTGTAATGGGCACAAGCTGCTGACTTTAGTGCTTGCTGATCGGCTGCTGGGTTTTATTCCCTATAGTGTAGATGAAGAAATTTGTTTCCTCCTGGTTTTATTTACAGGTGCTGATGCTGGACTGCAAAAAGCTCCTGTTCTAAGATGGGGTGCAGATAGCTCAAAAACAGTATTTAGCTGATTTGCTGGGGTGCTTTTGTGGTTTTATTTAGAGCCCTTAAAGAATAGTATGGTACTTCATGATCTTTAGGGTAAGAGGAGTGAGGAGGAGGGAGGTGATGGATGGAGCATAGTTAAGGTGCTTGTGGTGTTGTGCAGTGCTTTAAACCACTTACAAACTGCATTTAAAGCAGCAGTAGGATCATTTCCTCAGTCTCAGAAGACCTGAGCCTGTCTTTCAGATCCAGGGGATTCAGGCTCAGTGCTCACGCTGTGGACAGTTGGTGAAATTTGCTGATGGGCTTCAGTGGAATCAGTCAAGTGGGGGGCTGAAGCTCAGTGGTACTTGAGCATCTCTAACATTGCTGCAGCCTAATTCAGTAACTTCTGAAATGCACTTGGATTCCTTGAGGCTGAGCTTTGCTTTAACATTTGCTGCTGACAAGGAGAACATTAGTGTTGGCACCAGTACAGTGTTTTCCTTACTCCCGTTGCTAAACCCAGCAAAACAGGCTGTGCCTGAGCAGGAGTCACTCCGTGAGTGCTTGCTAACTGCTTGTAAAATGTAACAAGATTTCTCTCTAGAGGGAGTGCCTCTGCTGTCAGGAATAGCAAATATCTGCGGAGTAAACTTGGGCCAGGGTCTTCCTAGAGGTGAGCATGTGCTGCTTCACTGGTGTCCTGGCAGCCCAGTTAATGGTTTGATGCTTTGCATCATTGCATGGGTTCCCAAACTTGCTGCAAGGTTCTGGGGGTTCTCCAATGGGAAGCTAAGGTACAGTCACCCTTGCACTTGATAATTGGTATCGCTAGGTTGAGTCAGACTTTTCAGAGAGCTGAACTGTCTCTTGCTGAAGTCAAACCTTTTTCAGAAGTGTCTCATTTCTAAATGGTCTCCCAGCATTCAGACTGCAAACATGTAGAGTCAGATAATAAATTACCAGAAATGTTTGGGTATGAGTGGCTGTTCTTGCTCTTTCCTACCTTGATCTCTCACTGCCATACGCTCGCACTGCAGGTTGCACAGGGGCCTTACACATGGCAGTGTCTGACCGCTCCTGGGTTCCCCTTCCATTAGCGTAGGGATTGGCATGTCAGTGCGAACAGAGATGGAATGGAACTGTTTGTGGACACGGTGGGAAAGGCACACTTGAGCAGCACCAGATGAGCAGCCAGCCAGAACCCAGCACACGAGCCTGCGGGTTCACAAAGTCCCCACAAACTGGAAACCAACCACAGACAGGTCTGGGTTCACAAAGTTGGAGGAAATTTTCTCTCTCACTCCTCCACTTCCTTTCTGCTCTGCTCATGCCTTTGTTCTCGCTCACATTTAGAACTTCTTGTTCCTTTTCTCACTTGCACATTCTTCTTCCTTTACCTGTTGCTGCTCTCACACACTTTTTCACAAGCTTTTTCTTTTGTCACAGTTTTTCCTCTTTTATTTCTTAATGCTTTTTCCCCCCCATTTGCTTGTGCTTTTCCCATCAGTCTTTCTTTGCACTTGCTCTCCTGTTACCTTTTACTACAAGTTACAGACCTCATTCAGGAAAACTTTCCTAGGACTGAGGCCAAGTCATTTACTAATGATGTCTACACCTCAGGATAATCACCCAAACCAGTAACAAACGGTTCTCAGAGGCGACACACGTGACAGAAGCACAGTTGCAAGCACATTTGGCTTTTTCCCAGTGGGAAACAATGACTGCAAGATTTCAGTGGCAGTGTGAAGGAAAGAGCACTATCACTGTCTTGAGACAGTACTGATGCAGTATTTGCTGCAAAATATTCAGGAGCCCGCTGCACTGGCAGAATGTAAGTACAAACAGGAAACTCACTCCTCTCCAAGTTCTGCTTATCTTCAGATTACCTGGGGAGGAGGTTCCTAGCACCACCAGAAAAGAGGGGAGATTTAGGTTGGGTCTTAGGAGGAAATGCCTTGTTATGAGAGTGCTGAGGCAGTGAAACAGGTTGCCCAGGGAGACTGTGGCTGCTCCATCCCTGGAGGTGTTAAAAGGTGAGGTTGGACGGGGGCGGGGCGCTGTGAGCAACCTGGCCTGGTGAGAGGTGTCCCTGTCCATGGTAGTAGGGTTGAAGTCTGAGGTCCCTTTCAACCCAAACCAATCTGTGATCCTATGTTTCAGGTTATGGGGTAGAAGACAATTACTATAAAGCTGCTTGAAAGCAAAGCCAGCAGCTCCCACTGGGGAAAAGGCAGCTGCACAAGTGGATTCCACTGACTTGTGACGCTGCAAACACAAAACCAAAGCTTGTGGCTGATAGATTTGTTTTTATTATTATAGAACAGATGAACTAAAATAAGCCAACAATATAATTTTATGCCAACAGCCATCTTTCTAGCACAGGCGGTGACTGACTCAATGTACTCTTCTCCCCCTCCCTGGGCCTCTGTTCAACGGGAAGCAAACGGTGGTGGATCTTGCACCCATGGATCTGGACCCCAGTGATCTTACTGGTTTTATCTGGAGAGGTATGCCTGGGAAAAGAGGAGGCAGGGGAGCAGAGGAAGGAGTATATATGCTGTAGGAGCAATAAGCAGAAAGGCTTGTGGATCCTCTTGCACGTTCAAGTGTTGTGACCAGCTTAGTTGGGCCAAATGGAGAATCATGCCCACTTTCAACATGTAGCAAGCCCCGAGTTGCTGCTCTAATCAAGCCAGGAGTTTCTTCCCATTCCAAGCTAACAAAGGGCAAGATGCACTCAACTGGGAGTTTTTGGCAGGGTAAGGGGCAGTCTATGTAAAACCAAACCAAAACAACCACCCCCACCCCCCCTCAACCCCAAACAAACCTGCATTTTAAGCCACTTCAAAGTAAAAGTCACTTCTTATAATATAATAGATCTTTTTAAATGGCAGGACCACCATCCTAGAAAGACAAAGGGCTTGCACTCAAGACCAAAGAAAGAAAAACAAAAAGACCAACCAACCGAAACAAAACAAGAACAATCGAGAAAACCAAGAGTGGCCCCACTCTCAAGCTTGGCTCTTCTCTAAAAACAGCACTCGTCATCCATCTCGATAGGTAAAAGGAGGAGTGGACAGAAAATAAAATAAAACTGGTGCAACTTCTCGCCAGCTGGCGCATTAACCCAAAGCTCCAGACAGTCCCGCACGGCTACACGGCCCGTGGTGGCAGCCCTCATCGCTGTATACGTGTGTATGTATAGCTGAACGTATACATCCGCATACACGCAGACTAGAGAATGTTGTCTGTAATGTTAGTTTAGATCCTGACAGGAGGGCTCATCTCTCTTTCACGTGGTTCTGTGCTCCTGCGCTGTTGCTGCTCCCATTGCCGCTCCCATTACTGCTGCTGCCACTGCTGCTGCAGAGGACCTCTGTGAGGTCGTCCATGATGGTGGTCTCTTTAGGGTCCACGAGGTTGAACTCCCTGATGAATAGGATAAAGTGTGTGTAGAGTGTGTTTAAATGTCCGTGCAGCTCCAGTGCCAAAGTCTCCTTAAAGTGTGAGGAGTAGATATGGGCCAGCACATGGAACAGGTACTTGCAGATCTTCTTCACTAGAGACTCAAATGAGTTTGGGAATTCCTTGCCTGAAAGGAAGATGGAGAAACACCATGAGAGCTCCAGCTGCCTACCACCAGCCCCATTCATGTGGGCTGACAACCTTACACAGCAGAAAACTTGTGGGCCCTGTATCACGTGTGGGCCTCTTACCTTCTTTTTACAGCAGTTGGGAAGAACTTAAGGAGGTTTTAAGCATTTTCGTTTTAAATTAACTTTTAGATCCTCAGGGTTCAAAAGTCAGGAGGCGAGTACAGTCATTCTTTGAAACCACAACACTTTTGGTTACTGGCTGTAAAAGCAACGAGGTTCTACTGGGTCCTTTTCTAGTTTGTGCAGGAGTAGCAGATTTTTCCCCTGGAAGTACAGAGTGCTTGGGAGACCAGTTCTCTGACCCCGAAATGGAAGCTACGGCACAGGAGCCTTGGGAGCGTGCGGCTGTCTGACTAACTGCGTACAACAGCTTGCCCCGTTTCGCTGTTGAAATTCTATCACACAGGAAAAGAACTGGAAGGGAGCACTGGCGCCTTCTCCCCAGTGGGGCTGGAATTGTGCTGGCTGGAGCAGCACTGTGCCTGCATGGGAGAAGTCATTTGTTGCACTTGGGTAACACTGAGACTGAGGCAAATGAAAAGGCCAGACCTGCCATCACCCTGTGCAAGAGGCACAGTTCAAGGTGGGTCATGGGCCTGTGCACGGTGGCCACATGGGCAGATCACTTACAGAAAATGCCCTCAGTGCCTTCAACAAGCCTATATTTTTGTAAAGCCCAAACAACTCAAGGGCAGCTGGCTTACCAAACGCTGTCTCACTGAACACTGCTTCTTTCCTGGTTGAGATGCTGGTAAGCAAAGGTCCTTGCTTAATGTTTGCAGTACTGTAGTGT
This sequence comes from Phoeniculus purpureus, assembly GCA_028565055.1. NCBI lineage: Eukaryota > Metazoa > Chordata > Aves > Bucerotiformes > Phoeniculidae > Phoeniculus > Phoeniculus purpureus. The sequence goes on along the minus strand of JAOXOE010000441.1, from coordinate 10,081,187 downwards.
CTCCAGTTCCCCAACTGTCTGTTGAAGCAGCTCAAGAGGGTAGCTGCTGTTAGTCCTGATTAAGTCTTACTACAGTTACTTCAGGTTATTTTGTTCCAATTAACAACAGGCACTGGCTAAAGCCATCTTGTTAAGATAAAAATTTCAGTGACAATTACTTCCCTGTTAGTTTGCAATTCTTAAAAAAATCCCCTTCTTAGGTCATCTTTGGAAGGGAGTGGAGACTGCAAACACACTGTGAAACAAGGGTTGAGTGGGCTAGGCCAACAAGCCACATGGCTGCTGATCCAATGTACTTGACCCTTAATGTGTCAGGGCTCTAAAGGAAAACAGCAGGACAACAACATGGTTAAGACTTTACCAGCAGCAGGCTGTGTTGAACACATGACATTTCTCACTTTTTTATCCTTTCTGAATAGTCTAGAAGATCTCAGAATGCTTCAAGAACGACTCATGATGAAACTAAGCGAAGGGGACAGGATTGTGAGACTTTCATCCCAGTTCACAGGCCAACGGTCCACATCTGCCTGACTGCAAGAGCAAACCAAACTTAACATCTCCCTTAAAAAAGAAAAACCAAGCCATGACACAAAGAAGCAAGAAGACAGTCTGGCAGTAAATACATGTGCTGAAGGCCAACTTTCACCTCACGGCAGCATCTTTCAAGAGCCAAAGGGAGCTCCTGCCCAAAAGCAGACGTACCGTATTTTGTTGGAAAGACGTCCTCATCTGTCACTAGTTTCTGCACCGAACTCATGACGAAGTCAACGTACTGAGGAGCAGTGCACTTGATCTTCTTTCCCCGCTCATCATACCAGTAGTACTGTCTGTGAGGAGAATTGACAGTGTTACCTCATTGTACCTCACCTCCTCTATGAGTCAAAAGAACAGCAAACAACAGGTGCAGCAGTACCAAAACGTGGCTGCAGGAGAGATTTACATTAGGGGATCTTCCCACATTAAACACCTTGGATTTCTGTCAGCCAGTGTTGTTTCCCCCCATCAGTAGAGCCAAGAGTGCAGGTGGCAGCACGGGCACAGAAAATCCACTCTTCTCCAGAGAGAGCAACAGAAACTCCCCATCCCTGGCAGACGGGAGGGTTTCAGCACAGGAAAGCACTACTGAGCTGGTTTAAAAGGCCAACAACATCGCACAGCGGTAAACTAGTGATCTGCTGCTGTTTAACACCACAGAACATCCCTCAGACCGGCAGTGCACTGCTGCTGAACAGACAGGAGGTGGCTCCACAACACCGCGTTTCTCAAGCTGATGCTCCCAAGTACTGGCAGCCCCTTCAAGCAATACAAACTCTGTTTCAAGACCAAACGTGGAGAAAGTTCTCCTGCACTTCCCTACCAGCGTGCTTCAGGCTACAGGCTCCTCTGGCTGCAGACTCCCCAGACATATAGATTGACACTGGACCTTGCCACCGGTGAATAAACCTGTAGGACCCTGAAGAACATTGGGACTAAGTGCAGGCACCTGACAGAGAAGCTGAAGGCAGCAAAAGCTCTGAAGGCCTGTGCCTCTTTTTCTTTACGTCGCAGTTAATTAAAACACCTCTGACCGTTAAAAGGAACAGCTGTCCATCGCATGAGCCCCACTTTGTGAGACTGTTCTACACATACCCAATCTGGCCCAAAACTGGTGATTTTTTTCTTTTGAGGATGTCAGAGTGAGTTCCAGTTCCTGAACATTTGCTTCTCTTCCTTCAGACAATCTTGCACCCTTATGGAACTGGTAAGACAGACGGGTCTGCCTGGAGTATCCTGTAGGTGGAGTTGCTGAATGCCTCATAGAGTCAGGGCATGTTGAGCTCCTACTCCACTGCTGTTGGCTAACGCTTTGTGATCTGACTTTGCTCACACAAAGCACTGAACTAGCCTCCCTGTAGCCCCACAGTGTGTCACCTCAGTGTGACATTTAGCCACCTCTGTGCTGTGCGTGTGTGCATGGGAGATAAAAATGTTTTTTTCTCTGCCTAACAGGACTAGACTGCTGCCCTGGAAGGACCCGGATGTGCACCAGGAAGTTATGTATTTACTGACCAGCAGAACAGATCTGAAGCAAGAACAAGAGAAATGTTAAGCAGCAACTGGAAAGTTTTAATTTTCATGTGTTTCCTGTGCCCCAAATGTGAGGTGATGACACGGCCCTGACCCAAGCCATGTGAAAGCAAGAAGCAGCTGCTCAAACCTTAAGAGAGAGGAGGCAACTCTAAACTAGTCCTGCAGATGCTTTCATTTTGAGCAGGAGGTGCTTGGTCACCCTGTCATTTATTAGACAGAGGAGGACTGACCGTGGAAGAGCATCAAAAGGTGAGCAAGTGGATGAGAACAGCAAGAGTTAAAAGCAATTTGTAGAGCTATGTCAGGCATCGAAAGGAGCACTTGGGCCCTCAGGCACAGCCCAAACTGTGCTCACTCCTTTACACAATCCCAGTGGAAGGAACTGTACAATACCGCACACAGACCCAGGCACCTCATTTGTCTAGTCCTGCAGCAGTAAGCTGGAGCAGGACACTTCTAGGCAACTTAGAGTTATTTTGGGTCTTCTTGCCAAGACCAGAAGCAGGCTGGACTGTCTGTACCTCAGCAATTTTCTCATGCTGCAGAAGCCCTTCAGTGCAAGGCTGAATCTTAGTTTGGAGTTAGGCACAAAAATGAATCTGGATAAGTGGGTTTTAGTTAAACAGTTGGGCAACTACACAAGTTCACTTACATGAAAATGCAAGTAAATAAATCTGCTGTAGCATCCCACTGCATCCCCTTTCCCCTGAAAACTAGGCTAATTATGCAAAGCAGGCATTTAAAAGAAGAATCATTAAATTGATAACTACGATTGTCCTATTGATTACAATCTCCGTCTTCCTCATGTTTCAGGTGCTGTGAACAGTCTTCACAGGTCTTGGAGGGAGAAAGGAGCCCCTGCCAAGCCACAACCATCTCGCACTAGTAGGCACCTCCCACCCATGTGGGAGTTATCTCCTAGGAGGCAGGCTGGGGCCATCGAAGGGCTCAGTGTGGCACAGACAGGGAACCACATTCCACCGCTGGCACTGTGACAGCACCATCTGTGTTAGGCAGTGGATGGGAAGCAGAAAGAACAAGGTGACAGTTAAAGGAACTTTTCAGAAAACTCACACATTATACAGACTTCGATTAATTTGCAGATTTAAAGTTTCCTTGGTACAGACTTTCTAAATCCAGGGAGGAGTGACTATGACTTTAACAAAAGGAGTCTGTGATGCAAATAATAAAATCTGTGAAGTCACAATGCTGCTGCTTAATACAAGTCTTTATTTAATCACTCTTCCTTTGCAGCTCTCAGGTTTTGTGTTGATGATGCAGAAACCCAGGCAGAACAGAACTTACATCAGAGTGTAAGAAAAGCTTGTGGAAGGAGGGAAGGGGAAATGCTGTGGAGATGGTGTGGCCTGAAAAGGAGAGGCAGTCCAGCTGGAAATGCCAAAAGGCAGGTCATGATGAACATTTGCAGGTAGATTGTACCAAATGCAGTGACATACCACTGGTCAGCAACTGGGAATTGCTTTGTGGTCCGACAGAGGCAAAGCAACGCTTAGATGGGAAAGAAAAAAAAGAGAAAGGAGCCGCAATGTAGAAGCAAACAGCTTGGGGCACTTAAATACCAGAAAATGCAAACCACACGAGTCTGCGATAAGATTCCTAGAAGAAAATACCTTTCACATGCAGAAACCAAGGGAAGACATAAGAGAGAACATTGTAAGATTAGAAAAAATTAGTTACAAGCAATTACCAATTAAGAGATTTCACCAGGCCAAAATGAGACCCTTCCCTCTTATCCATGGGCTGCCAAGAGGTTTGCACCCATCCTTGACTTCTGTCTCAGGAGTTCTGTAACCTCAGCCTCACAAACAGCACTTAACGCAGGCTCTGAGCTGCTTCACTCACTTCAGTACTTGGAGAAGTTTTGCCCAAACATCAGCTAGAAAACCTGGCTACACTGTATGGTGTCTTAAAGCTAATTTGTGTAGTAACAAGCTGCAAAGTCTTCTAAATTCAAATACTCTCTAAATGCAGTACCTGCTTTGCAGCAAGTGATAAACACATTAATGAGCAAAATTAACTAACCCCCAAAGTTACAGTCACGCCACACTCGTTAAATTTTGAAGCTAACTGGCCATTCTGGCACTTCTCTTGGCATTACCCCACCTTGCCAGCAAATGCTTCCATCTGTTGTACCAGGAGACTGAGTTTCGGTCAGATGTCTCTTAGTGACCATAAGCAGAAATTCTCCTCCTTGCTGTGTGCAGATGGCTGGGCTGTCTCACGTATCTGACAGAGGGCTGAACGCTGCATCTGTCTGCAGTCTGTCACCGGCTGCAGCTTCTCCAATATGTTAAAACCTTACCTCAAATATTTAACTGCAACTGGTGTTTATTTTGCCAGCAAATGCTCTAAACTTAGCACTGAGTATCTGCAGTGCATTTTCAATGGAAATCACTTGACAAGCTACCTGCTCTTATTAGTTACTTCAGCGTCTCAACCACAGGTACAAAACCTTACTTATGTGTGACCAGAACAGAGTGATCCAGAGCACCCCTCACAGAACTGGGCAGGGAAGAGGGACAGAGCACAGCCCACTCACACTGAGCTACCCAAGAAATCACCACTGAAACAAATGGCAGGCGACACCTTCATCGCAAGGCTCTGTGGTTCTGTGGTGATCTAAGGCATTTTTATTCCAAAGTACCTGAACAAACAGATCATGGGCAGAGATGTGCGTGTCCACCAGGTTAACCAGCAACTGCCTCTAATTGTTTAGGTGACACTGCTTATATACTGGAGACAAAGAGGCACAGCAGATTGTGCCAGTCAACACACTAAGCATGGCCTTTCCACACTTTGTTAGGGTAAGAGTTAAAAATGAAAGATGGGGGGATGAGGAAGCAACACACAGTGTGCTGAGGTAGTCCTAACAGGGTCTGTACAAATGAGGCAGTTCCATTTAGATACAGCTCTTCCAAATGGGACGAGCTGGGAAGGGCAAAACACAAAAGGGTTCTCCAAAATGGTCATTAGATCTATTTGGAAAACATGGTAACAAGCGGGACTCTGAGCTGAGCTGTGCAGCTGCCTAAGCTCACCTCTGTGGTTTCTGTCAGACCTGCACACCAGATTGAAAGATGAAAGATGCAGCCTACAGTTTGCAAACCTGGATCAGTCATCTGTCCCTGAGTAAAGGAAGATACCTAAATTGTTACCATTTAGCCAAACACAAACCCTTTCAAGTGCCTTGCCCAAGTGCAGACATGCTTCCTGTTACTCCCAAATACCACAATTTTTCAATTTTCCAAAACAAAGGATAGGAATGTTCTGCTATCGGTCCTCACCAGTAAAAATACAGACTTCAGCTGGAGCTGCCTGCAGGCACTTCCTTGCTTTATTCTGCAGCAAAACTCACTTACAGAGAACTCTTGTTTGATGCTTGTTTGAGAATGGAGCAACAATTCGGTAAATTTCCTACCACCACCACCTTTTAGCCACTACTTCCCATCAGCCAAGTGGATAAACAGTTAAACTCAGTCCTTTGGCAGCAAGTGCTACAGCAGGAATTAAAACAGAAGAAAGCTTGGAAGCAAGAGTCAACAAAATACTCATCTTACTGAGCACCATTTCTCATTTAGAGACACACTGTCTCCTTTTGATAAAATCTGTGTCCAACAGAGATTCATTACTTTCTGTTCCAGCCTGCCTTCTTGGGTCCTAGCATGGCCTTTAATTCTCTACTGACAGTTATCTTTCTTGCTTTTACATGCAGAAATATCCTCTGTATGCTCTGCATTCTTCCGAGCTCTCTCAGAGAAAGCCCCTGATATTAATTTCAAGTGTCCGAGATAGCCCGTGTGTTCATTACGCAAGGATTCCTTTCTGAGCACTGTGGAGCTATTGTCAGAGATACAATGCAGAGCTCCAGTTCTCCTGCATGCCTTCCCTGGGATGTCTATTTGGTGCACTATGACATTAACTGCCCAGTCTTGTGTTTTAAGATCTGTCTCAACTAAGTTAATTAAAAGAAAATGCAAGAGGAGGCATTGAAGAGGACTATCAACACTTGTGCTGGAGGAAAAAACCCCACAATACAACAGGCTTATTCATACTTGACTAGATCTCGTATTCCATCATGTTGGACTGTGCTAATCAAGAGCAGGAGTTTATGGTAACTTTTTCTTATGTTCACCATGTACAGTAAAACTACAAAGCTTTCTTTCATAAGTGACAGCTAGTCAACGTTAAAAAAGTCTGCTCAGTCCCACAGGGAGAAAGTGCCAAACCAAAATGTTTTCCCCGCTCTTTGCAAAGCTGCCACTTGTGTCCTCTGTGCCCAGGGGCTCAGGCAAAAAGCCAGCGGCTCACGCCAGGCTAGAGGTTATCCACCAGAGCCTGGTGCTCTGTCAGCATTCCAGCTATCAAAAGCACCCTCCGAAGTTTTCGCAATTCGTTTATCCTCCCTGGCCTTCTATGGAATCCCAGTGCTGATACCAGTAAGGACAGTTCTGCCTTGTTCTTCTTCCCCTCTCCCCCCCAGCTACACACGTGGCAGTTTGATCTAATCTCATAAAACCAGTTCAGAACAAAGATTCTTGTCCTTCTAGTCCTCCATGAAACCAGGTTTCCACCACCCTTTACTGCTGAGGGCAGAGCAGAGGATGTGCAGCTGCCATATCCTACTGAGCAGAAATCTGCTGTCAAACATTTGCCCAGTGCTGTCCAGCACTGATATCCTCCTCCAAGAGACTCAGAAGATTTCATGAAAACCTTGTAAATGTAGTAATCGACTTACGTATTGCACACTGCCATGGTCTGACACGACTCTCCTGTACAGAACTCTGAGATTGTACTATACTGTAAGTTGATGTGATGAAAAAAAGTTGTTGCTGAAAAATAAACACAAAGGACAGAAGTTGAGAAGTAAAATACTTTCAAACACTGCTGATGCCCCAGACAATTATTCTAATAGATTAGCTGCAGTGACCTCAGAGTCCTGAGCTCACACACACAAATTAAAACATAATTTAGCTCAATGAGTTTAATGACAAACTGCAAAACAAAGAGGTACCCAGAATGAAAGCTCTTGTTTTGATTCAACATGAAAGCGCCGTGATGCATCAGCTCTTATTACTCACTAAGCAGCAAGACTGGAAAGTGTCTCTGTCATCAGCCTCACCTTTACTGCAGAACACTCCACTGCAGGCTGGAGACAAACCTCTTGCTACGTTGTTTTGAACTCGCACTTAAAACGTGCAGTGGCTAGAGAACAGCATTAATAGCTCTCATCACATCTCTCCCTTAAAAAAATCGTGAAAACTAGCTAACTTTCACTCTTAAAATCTCTCAAGATATTTTAACATCTTAGTACTCCTCAGGGGGCACCTCACTGTCTTCTAATGAGTCTCTATAAGCTCCCTCTTGTGCAGTTTGAAGTAGCTTCTTGCTACTAGCACATAGTGTGGGAGATGTAAACAAGACAGGGTCACAGCCACAGGACTGGCAGGTGCAACAGCATGGGAAATCTGTAAATCAGAAAGGAGATGCACAGATACAGCACTCAGTCACCGCAGGCAGTCACAGCTCTCAGCTCGTGCTTGACTATAGTTCCAGCTCACAGTCATTCCACCAAAGCTTGGAAGGAGTCAGAAGGAATCCAAGCAAAAACTTCAAAACTCGTGTCTCTGGGCACGACTTGCTTTACATGTAAGTCTTACTAATGCTTCTGGAAGAGCAATACCCTGAGTCAGGAACATGCTGAACCGGACAGTTTATCAAACAATCAGAGGGAATCTGACGGTCCTCAGAAGAGCATCAAAACCTCTAATGCCCTCCATGCCACAGTCAGGGAGCTGGAAAGAGGAAACACTTGCACAGTGCTGAGCACAGGTGGTGAGAGCTGAACTGCTACCCAGGGCATAACGGCACACATCACACAGCAGCCAAAACAGTCACTCAGAAGTTTTACAAGCACTGAAAACAATCAGAAGCAGCAGCAGAGGGAACAAACGCCTTCGTGGGTGCCGACAGCAAGCTCAGAGCTGTACAATCACAATACTCACTGTTGCTGGCTAGCCACTCGTTGAGGTCTATCTCTCGTGGTAACATCACTAGCTCCTTGAATTCGAAGTCTGTAATTCTGGATTTTGTGTATTCTGGCTCTAGGTAAAGTTTCTTTTCTTCTGGTGCTGGCTTTTTACCATTTGGCTTTCCCTTGGACTTCCTGCAAGAGATTGAAAAGAGAGAAAAAAGAACCTTTACTGTTGCTGAACAGCTACAGAAACCCCAAGAAGCCGGTTTATCCAAACCTATGTTTGTGTTCACACCTCTCCTCCTGCCTTCCCTCCCCTTGGCTCTTCACTGCAAAAGCACAGGATAGTTTCATTACACCACAGTAGTTTCTTTAAAGTGTTTCTGAACCATGTCACTTTTTTTTCACTTAACATTGGAAGTTCTGAATGGCCTTAAGAAATTCAAGCCTGAGCTGCTCCATCTCCACTGCCCTTTTGCCAACTCAGATTGCAAACTATGGAGTGAGCAGCAGCCTCTCTTCATGCCTGTGATCAGCCACGGCAGCTGCTCCAGCCCTAGAAACCTGCAGGAAATGAGTATCCATGATCCAGGTAGAAGCACCGATAACTCCTGCTTTCTCAGGTCCCAGGATACCCAAAACAGAAAGACGTAAGTTCACTTTTTTCCAGACTTCTGTCTTTACAGGCTCGTTACTGATCTGCTCATAAAATCATCTTCACAGTGACTCATTGTCCACACGTGCAGCGCTGCAGCAGAGCAGGACCGAGATCTGCTGATCTGCTTTCCCCAAGAAGGGAAGGCCACAGCTCACTGCAACCCCATCATCAGCCAGGAAAAACCAAGGACAACAGCATGACATGCACTTCCACTCTCACGATACCTTTACAAACCACGGATGTGCAGAAAGCACTACAGCAAGTCTCAGGTAGGAAAAGCTGGATACGCTTATTCCCACCTTCAGTGTTAGAGAGCAGACACCTGTAACACAGGAGAGCTTTACGAACACAAATGGAGTACAAGAATAAACGAAACCAAGGATCTGTCAGGGTGAATTCAGCACGTAGCTACTCTTGTGCTTTTCCTGCCCTCTCCTTTTTCCACAGCAGTGCATTCCCACTCCAACAAGGCCTGTAAGATTTCTCTTAATGAAGTAACCCAGACTGATTCTCATAGCTGCTTCACAAAACAGCAGTTTAGCGTGCGTGAGGTCAGATGTTCCTCAGCACAAGGCTCTTGATACCAGAGGGGTTCCTCAGTTAAAGCAACAGCTCCTGTCTCTCAGCTGACTTACATCTGCTAGATCTCATCTGAACCTCACCATGCACCATGTAAAAATAAGCTCTATGCAAGAAATAAAGCCCATGAACTGAAAGCCCATGGAAGTATGAACTGCAGGAGAGCCTCACAGGTATTTAAAGAAGTTATGAAGGAGAAACTTAATTTACTCCTGGGACTGAGATTGTCAGGGAACTTGAGATTATATTCATGGAAAATGTAAGAGCACAAAACAACTCGACAGTCTGTAACCTGACTTCACAGCAGATGAAGCAACATGTTTGACCTCTTCCTTTTGCAGGAACACCATGTTAAGACTTGAAACTACCTTACGCTGTCAGTGAACAGTATAAATCCAGTTGAAACTATGTGCTTGGCCCTGAGCTAGTAAAAAATACTCCAGGCTACTGATTTGCTTAAGTCCCAGCACAGACTGGCTCACTCCCACGCTGCTGAAACCCAGCCTGGCACACTCCATACAGCATCTTCATACCTCTGACAGTACTACAGTTTACTTGGAATAAACTCTTTAGTTTTCTTCAGCTGGTTGGGTTCAGTGGGTTTGGGGTTTGGTTTGGGGGAGCAGGATTCAAACATTCAAGGGAAGGTTGATTTCTTTTAAGGAAAACTATAGTTCTAGTAACAATCAAGCAGAAAAGAACCTTCAGCTTCAGAGACTGGCTCAACAAACCGCATTAACCACATTTGAGGAGACAAGTTATCAGTGAGAAGCACTTCAGATAGAACAGGGTTTGTGTCTTTGCTTTACTTCAGGATACTTAAACCAAGGGCCCCAGGTTAGGGCTGTGCCACGTCAGCGAAGAGCAGTCTCCTGAGAGGAGGAGGAGGAGAGAAGAGGTCAAAGATGGTCTGTCAGAGCCAGACTGGAGGGAAACCACAGGAGGAAGGGAAGGAAGCCAGATATATGTGGCTGTGGCAAGCCTTCCGATGAACAGAAATGGCTACTGTGCACCTCGTTCTCACTTCAGTGTCTTCTGCCCATTTCAAGTAAAACAAAAATTCCACACTAAATATGTTCCACACGTTTGCTAATGCAAACTGCTGTACGTCATCCTCTTACAGAACCCTACCTACCCCCTCGTCTCCACACAAACGTCAGTTCTCTGTTGGATTAGTCCATGTGGCCACTTCACGTCTTTTTAAATAGATTGTGTAAGTCTTTCCATAACTGCCTTGTGCTGAAACTGGAGCACTTCAAACAGAAGCTTCCCAAAGAATCCCACACTCTGCCCCTTTCCAAAGCTTTGGCTCAGTTTAAAAAAGAACCTGACTCACGGGTATCATCACTGAACCTGGAAAATGCCGGTAATCACTGATATCAAAGGGTTTATTCACCCCACTAAAACCTCAATGTGAGATCACCATGTGCAGACAAACTTCTTTTTAACCTTTTGCAGCTGCTGAGAGCTAAAGCAAGAGGACAAAACCTGTTTTCTACCAGCAGATTTAGTGCAGTGCAGTGCAGCACAGCGGGGACACCACACGGCCCCCCAAATACTCCAAGCGCAATCTAAACAAAATTCCACTCTTAAAAATGTGACGTGTTGAACCAGACCATACATCTCCCCTCTGTTAGGCAGAACTTTGGTTGTGAAGTCACTCTTACTCATGTTAATTGAGTCATGCTCAGTCCAGGCTGTAAAACTGAGTCTGGAAGCTGTCTATGCCAGTCAATGCATTTTCTTTACAGATTTACAAAGCTGGAGTGTACAGCAGTACAGAGAAACTTAGTTTCAGAAATGTGGTTAAATATGATGAAGAATCAACAAGAATGAGGAGTTCCATATTCTGGATAAGCCAAACCTCACACACTCACCCTTCCCAAACAACACAAAGCTTGGAAGTCAGCTTCCTGCCTCCTGCTCTCCTCTTCCTCTGAGATCACTGGTGCTTCAACGACTTGTAAGATAACACCATCTACCTAGACCCAGCTCCAAATATGCAAAGCACCTAACAGTTCCTCTGTTGTGAGCTTTTCACGTTCCAGATGCCTACCTTGATTCTTCATTATGTTATAAGTGTGCAAACACAAGTGCATTGCACACAGTGCATTTCTGAGATGGCCCAGAAGACCCTTCTAAGTGGAGAACACAGCAGTGAGCGGTCAGCAACAGCTCACTGAGTCTGCTTTTGGTGAAAGAAAAAGCAACACGGTGTTTCTGTTCAGGAAACACCAAAATCCATCACCTGTAGATGATAATTTACTGGAAAACACAACCAGACGTCATATAAGCCCATAAAAAGGGCAGCACCTTTCAAAACTCATCTGAAGGCACCCTGCAGCAAACCAAAGTCCTGGCCTGTGTTTACGTGTCGGTCTTAAAAAACAAGAGAATTCTGCTACATGTGTCTTAACACGTCCTTGTCAGATAACTCCACCTCCAAACAGCTGGAGGGACAGCTGCTGCGCAGCAGCTTGGTGAAAGTCTGTCAGCAGCAAAATCTGTCTGCCACTGCTTAGCGACTAAGTGAGGAAAGAAAGACATTTAGGAAATCCAAGGAGAGCACTCAGCTGTTTTAATTGACAGGCAAACCAAAGTACAAACTAATTCTTCCAACTCCCAAGTAGGTTTGTGTTTGGTTGGTTTTGGACTCAACTGAATATGGTGCCAAAGGCCAAGTCACACCCATGACTAAGTTTTCAGAGAGGAAAAGTGATGGGAGATGGCAGAAGAGAGGCCACTTGTCTGAAGTCTTAGAAAGTTTGGCAAACTTGCTCCAGCTGAAGACAGTTCATTCACTGATGCTTCTTGCAGGGTTTCCACACCCAGCCTGGTATCCAGCTAAGAAAACACAGCAGCTGGAGGTTTGCATGAATTTCACTGGAGAAAGAGACACTCGGGTCCAACAGATCTTCCATGGAACATCTGTCTGCCTGACTGCCAATCTCAGAACTCATAAGCCATCTCAACTCTTGTGAGGACAAAATCAGCAGACTACGAATCTTCTAAGATAAAGATGCTTACTTTGTGAGTAACACTTCTTTTCCCAGTAACTGTTTCTTACCCGGGGTTAGCTGGTGGCACCCTAGCAATAGCCAGCCAACTGAAAAGAAGGCAAGCATGCCTGCACTCCGGCTCACACATGCTCAGTCGGTGCTGCCGAGGGCACAGCAGAAGCCCTGGGTTTCACAGCAGCACAGTGTACAAGTGGCATGAAAAGGAAAAGCTATTCTGAGGAAACCCAAAAAGTAAGATCCAGCTGCCCAGGGGATTTGTGGAGTCTCCTTCACTAGAGACGTTTAAGACCCACCTGGATGTGTTCCTGTGTGACTTGGTCTAGGTGATCCTGCCCTAGCATGGGGATTAGACTAGATGATCTTTCGAGGTCCCTTCCAGTCCCTAATGATTCTATGACATGTCACCAGATGATATTTTAGAAGTCACTTGAGGGTTTGGGGTTCGGGATTCATCTTCACAGAAGGTAGCTTGTGCTTTATAGCTGGTATAGTTCACAATCTGGAAAATTTGAGGGTTGAAACGGTCCATTCCCAACTAAAACATTCATGTGGAAAATTTACATTCATTCTCCAACAGCAACGCTGTGTCCCACCTCGCCCAGATTACCTCGACACTGCCCAGCTACTGGATACCTCAAACGATCCTTGCCTTTGATTTCCCCTGTAATTTTTTCCTTTCTATTTGAAGTGTCGTGTTTTAAAACATCCCCCACTGATGAAGTTTCAGAAAGTAAAGTGCTCCTGCCAAAACCTGCTTTCTCTGTAACGTGAGGATGGGGGTCAGCTCCTTAAAACACACAATTACAGAGGCACTAAGCCAACATTTTAGGTGTCTTACAGGCCAATCTTTAAGAGCAGTTTCATGGTTTTATACTTTCCAGTACAATTAAATGTATGCTGGGTATTTCTGGTTCAGCTTCTCTCCCCTTTTTGGCAAAGGAGTCAGATGGGACTGAACAGAGAAGAAAAAAAACACATTAAAAATTTACTATGCAAGCTCTTTCCCTCTAATGTACTCCCTTTGCAGAGGGGGAAAACCCAAAGATTCCAGCCATCCACAGAAGGCTACAGCTTTGCAAGAAACACAGGTCAGCTGCTCAGAGATTTGCCTGTTCTCTTGCTGTTTTTAACGGGGCACCTTACTGGAAAAACATTTATCAGTTAAGTTCTGATTATAAACACTGTGCACGTGTGTGGGAGTCCTGAAATAATTCACAGCAGGAGGGGATTTTATGTGCTAAAATTTATGAGTCCTGGTGACAAACTCCCACCAAAAACAATGAAGAGGCAGGTTACGCCCGTTTTCACAGGACAGGAACAACCTCTGAAAGGCTGTCCAGCTTCCTACCCCAGCAGCACAGTCCTTTCTCCTCAGTTCAGTACAGGGACTGGAAGCTTAGAGGTCCTTGGCAACTTAAAAATAACTTTCTGGTAACTCAGCATCTCTCTCTTTGTGTAGCAGGCATGAAAATGGGGAAAACAAGCTTCACCTGAACATCAGTGGGGTTGCCCTCCCTTTGGCAAAAGCAAGAGATGATATTGGAAATCCAATGTGTCTTCAAAATCATACAAGATTAATGTCTCTGCTGAGACTTCTCTGCAATCTCATGTCCTGTTTTAACCCAGGTGGCTGTTAAGTCTTTGGCTGGAAACGCCACATGACAGCAACACCCAGAAGACAAATCTTGCGTGTACTGACATACTCAGAACTGGGGAAGAACAGAAAGGAAAATCATCACAGGAAGAGAAGCTGTGCAAGGTGTTGGAAAACCCTAATCCCAATGCAGCTTACTGTTCAGAGTTTGCTCTTGCCAGACCATATCCCCAGGGCCTGGGGAATGGAAGGAGACTAAGCTCCATTCCTATCTTCTCTTGTCCCAGCCCCTCCACAGACCCCTCTGACCTCAGTTTCATTCCTCCCCTCTCCTGCCCTGGGTTAGCTCCAGGGCTTGGTTGCTGCACAGGTCTAAGGGGGCTGCGCAGAATAAAATGTCTTTGGCAGCATTTCTGGCCCTGCTTCTTCATTTTTGTTCTGTTTTTAAAAGTTACTAATGGTTTATTTAAGAGGAGGAGGGAATAAGAATGTACCCCACATGCCAGGGAAACTTTTTCTTCTGAATTCTCATAGTGGCTCTTTGCCTTAAAAGGGAATCTTTGCTTGGCCGCCGGATGCTCTGCGGCAAACAATCGGTGCCAAGGCATGGCAGGCATGTTAAGGATGACAAGTGCCATAACATTATTTCATAATGCTGCTTCTCTACAGAAAGCCCAAAACGTTCTGTAGGACCAAACTAAATTCCAGCTGGTGCTGCTGGCAAAGGAGAACAGGGAGCACCTGCACGCACTTTGGTGTATCGGGCCTTCGCTCCGTTTTCATCAGACTTTCTGCCCACCTACGGGTGAAGGGTCTAAAGGACGGTCCTGTGAGAAGCAGCTGAGGGAACTGAGAAAGTTTGATCTGGAGAAAAGGAGGCTCAGGGAAGACCTTCTCACCTTATGCAGCTGCTGAAATGAGGCTGTAGGAAGGTGGGGGTCAGTCTCCTCTCCCAAGTAACAATCAATAGGAAGAAAGGAACTAGCCTCAAGTTACCCCGAGAGAGGTTTAGGTTGGACACAAAGAAATAAGAGTTGGCAGGCCCAGGCTGCCTAGGGCAGTGGTGGAGTCCCCATCCCCGGAGGGATTGAAAAGCTGTCAAGATGTGCTGCTGAAGGACATGGGTTAGTGGCCACTCAGCAGTGTTACAACTGGAGTGAATGATCTTAAGGGTCTTCTCCAACAAAATGATTCTATGATTCTGTCTTCCTTTGACTGTCCTCTCCCCGCACCAGCTTGGTGTTTGCCAGACCACACATAGTGGTGCCATGTGCCAGCCTCACAGTAACTGCTCTTCCTGCTGAAACTCCCAGGTATGTGCTGGTGGCCAGGTACCACCGCTGCTCCTTCTCTCCTGCCCAGGACCCCCACATGCCCTTCAGTGCGGCTCTGGGAAGAGCAGCCGCAGTGGCAAGGCCGAGCATATGGACAGCTCAGTTAATGCTACAAAAATGTGCAGAGTGCATTCTTGTGGTAAAACACGCTGGACTAGAGCTCCCCTTCTTCCCTGGCCGTACCTGCCAGCACTCCTCCCCCACACTGAGACAAGGTATCCAGCATCTCTTGCTGCCTTTGGGGAGGGTCTTCTGACAGTAAAATCCTTGTACTGATCCAGATTCCCTTCCAGTCAACACACTTGGGAGGGGCTGAGTGGGAGGGAGCGCCAGGAACACTGGGGAAGTGATGTCAGAGAGGAGACAAACAGATGATTTATTTCCAGGAGCTAGTGATGCAATTTAAAAGGAACCATTCAGTAGTGGAAACAGAAAATTGCCTTACCCAAGCAAACACCCTGTTATGCTTCATTTTGAAGTGCTAGTAACTTTGTGCCACACAAAGCCCTCATGTATCCAACAACGAAGCCTCAGCATGATTCGTCTAAACCATTTACTACAGTCCAGATTTTTAGCCATTTAGAGATTAGGAAAGAAAAAGGACATAAATCTTACATAATATTTATTTTCCAGAGCTCTACACGGAGCCAAATTAGGTCTGTGGTAAGAGAGATATTCAGCAGGTCATAGATTAAGAGTGTTGCAACAATTAATTTATCCAACGCTTAGAACAAACCATACAGCAGAACACTGCGTCAGTCCTGAGCCTCTGACTCAGGACATGAGGTGGCGGTTCTTGGACGTTTTTGTTGTTAACTGTAAGCGAACTGAGGCTGTCTGACAAAGGATACCAAAACCTGAACAGAAAGAGGGCAAATCCCTGCTGGAGAAGGTGTCTTATGGTGGGTTTATTCTCCCCTGCTCATGACTCCTTGCTCCAGAAAGATGCTCTCAGAGCAGCCCCTGGTGCAGGCACTAAGGGACAGGAACAGCCATGCCATGCTAACAGTCCAGGACAGCTGCCCAGCCATCCACCAGCTGAAAATACAGGCTGGAGTTCTGAGGTTTGTCTCGTTCTCATGCAGCTGGTTTCAGTCCCCTGGCGCACGCTCCAAACCATCAGGCTCAAACACCAGATAAGGATACGCCAGTATCCTGAATGGAAACATCATTTGTATGCTAGCGACGCAAATGCTTCCTCATCGTCCTCTCCTGCTTAACAACCTCCCATGCTGCAGATAGGCAGCAGTAACCAGATTCATCTCACCTGGCCATGGGTATGGAAATAGATGAAGGGGCTCTCTAAGGACCTTTCAAAGGCAGCAGAGGAAAATGGTTTTTTCTCTATACCAGAAAACATTTCAGTCTGAGGCAGAGATATACAGAGAAACAATGTCAGTTTCTTTAATTAAAACACACAGGCAAAGGTGAAAAGTGGAGCTGGGTAGATTTAGACTGGATGTGAGGAGGAAGTTCTTCACTGTGAGAGTGGTGAGAGCCTGGAATGGGTTG
>JAOXOE010000441.1:10014730-10064328 GCA_028565055.1 Phoeniculus purpureus | reverse complement strand
GTGGTCCCTTCCAACCCAGAGTGATTCTGATTGTATAACTTCTCCAGTGAAGTGATCCTGCTGTGGCAGGGGGATTGAACTAGATGATCTTTCAGGGTCCCTTCCAATTCCCAATGATTCTATGATTCTAAGCTGAGAGCAGGCAACAGCAGAGATACTGACCCTGGTTCTGTCCCACATGCTGTGGTTCTCCCACAGTACAGAGCCATGAGAGACACACAGCTGCACTAAGACTGGAAAGAAGTAGGTTTTGAGTGGCTTTTAACATCTTTTACACTTCAGGGAAGGCAATTACAGGTCTGCCGGTATTCTAATACTCAGAATAGTCTGTTTTTTCCCCACGCATTATTTGAAATCCTAGAGGCAAGAAAAATGGCCTCCAAAGAACAAGGGAAGAGTTAAGAAGAACCCAACTGGTAAAAAAAGTCCACAGATCCATGGTAAGTTCTTTAGACCCTGCACATTGAAAGACAAAGCAAATGCATGGCAGTAAAAACACTGAATCTTCTTAAGTAACATACTCCCCATGTCTTTTCAGACATGTTTATTCCCTGAAGCAGTGATTTATGTATTTGCTATCCTGCAGGCTTCTGCTGAAAAATGCTTAAAGAGAGTAGTCTTTACTTTTGTACCATGCTTAAATTCAAGTCCTGGAAGCCACTGATCCTCATGGTTCTTCTGATACAGCCCCATTAACTCTCCAGAAGAGCTCACACAGAACAGTTCCGTCCCCCTCTGCGGGGAGCAAGCTCACCCCTGGAGCACACAAACCACTGAAGACACTGGTATCTCCCAGCCCTTATGAAGTCCATAGAGCTGGCACATTGCAAAGCTCTCTTTATTTCTAAACCAAGCAAATTTGATTTGGAAACCTCATGGTCTCGTAACTGTGGGATTTCACAATGTAGCTTTGCACAGAGCTGCTTTTCAGGAGTGAACTGTGCTTTAATTGCTGAGAATTATTTCACTATGGCAACCTGGCTTCAGCATCAGCCGTGTAGCCCAAGGTACACAAACGTGGACGGTCTGCCCTGCACAGAGTACCAGGGTGCAGACAGGTTTGTCTTTGTACCAGGTGGTTTGGTTTCCTCACTGCCTTTTTGTCTTGCAAGCTCTCTCTGTACAACGACAAACATTTCTCTAACAATACTAACTGGCGGTAAGTCCTCCTGTGGCCTGAAGATGACCTTCAGCCGCAGTAAGTTAGATACAGAGGCCAAGTTCACCACCTTGCCCACATACTGTGTTTTGAAAGACAGGCAACGCCTAATGTAATTTTGTACTTGAATTCTACAATTCTCAACTTTTCAAAGGTTATAAAAATACTTAAAAATGTCACTGATACTCACACCGTGCAGCCTGAAAGAAGGCAGCACAGACTGTGTGACATTCCTCGAGCAGTTAATGAGAAGACTCACTCCTAGGCTCTGTGCTCTCAACAGAGAAATATTTTTCAACACGGTGCGACATGGCAGCTGGCAGCTGAGCTCAGCCACACTTGTGGTCTCCCTCCTCAGCTCTGCAGAGGCCAGGAACAGGAAAGGACTGTCCTTCAGATTCCCAGCAGGACTGGGTAACTTACAGCTATTTAGGCACAAAAGGCACCTTCCTTGGGAAGGGTAAGTTAGTTGTGTTGGGAAGAGAGTGAAACCGAATTCATCACCTGCACTGCTTTTACAATCCCACCTCTGAAAACCTCATCTGTCTATAATGGCACAGCAGGCAGGCCCTCAACAGCCGAGTCCTCCACAGAAACAGCCTCTGGTTTACAGCAGAAACCCGCGGTTTGCGAGGACAGAGAAGTGCCCATAGGACAGAACAGTGCTAGGGCAGAGCTCAACCGAGAGCAGCACAGCTACTTCAAATGCCTCAGCGTTTTTTGTGTGAGCTTTCCCAAACGGTATCAACCCAATTGGATACAGAGCATGGGATAAAAAAACCAGAAGTTGTTTTCACTATTCATGAGCAAATTCACATGCTGGCACTCGTGAACTGAGCCTCAAAGCATCTGTCGGAGCACAAACATCTAGGTACACGGCTGTAATTCCATTTCCTACCCAGTCATTCATTACTGAATGGGCTGGGCAAAGAAATGCCCACCTGAAGAGGCAGCCCCACCTGAAAGATTCAGCCACCTTATATCAAGCACCACAAACTCATCTCTTACACTTGGAATCAACTACAGCATTTTAATTAGGAAGGATATTCATTTACTAGAAATGACCACGAGGCATAGTCAGTTCTTTCTCAATGGCAGCTCTGAAGACTGAAAATGGATTGTACCTGGTCTTTCAGCCTTGTTAAACAGAAAACACCTGAAATCCATAGTTAGGAGGTGCAACACTTCCTCTCCTCACATGGTAAGAAAGTGCAGAAGGTAAAAGGAATCAAAGCATTACTTTAATTAGGTAACCTTCATTAAGAAATGATACGTACAAAACATTCACTAATCAAACTGTGCAGTTAATTTTTAAGCTTTGCAAAGCATGGCGCAACGCTCTGTTCAGTCTGACCGCTCACTGGCAGCACGCAGCTCTCTCAGTACTTCCTAGAAAACAGCACAGTGAAGTTTTCACGGGACCAAGTAAAGAATGTTGGTTGGAGTGACTGACTGAAAAAAATAGTAGGGTGGATGATAGTTTAATTACGGGTACAGTTAGATCAGTCACTGTTAATTAGCTCATGAGACAGCAGCAATTCCCAACCCTAATTCATTACTTTTCCCTCCAAAGGGGACTGAAACACTTAAGCAGAAGAAACTTCTGCAGGCACGTACTGATCCATCAGAAAAAAACCAAATCAACAGATACTCAAACCTACACTGTTACCTCCACGAGTTTGCTGAAAAACACATTCATTCTCACAACTAAATGCTGAAAGTGCGGCCAAGAAACAGGTTAAGGAAAACTAGTAATTTTCAACAATAAATCTTAAACCTGGATGTACAGTTGTGCGCTGAATTTGTTTCATTCCCTTGACTGCACGTGCAACTGGCTAATTAAGCAGCATCTTTAGCAGTTCAGGTGGATTTCTTCTCAATATTTATCTAAAAATCCATAGGAATCTTTCTCAAAGAGCCTGTAAGCGAAGACACTGAAGTTACCTGAACTTCTAAGTAAAATACGTGGATTTAAAAACTGATGTACTTGAATGATGTACCTAGAAATGAAAACAAAAAAGCCTTGCATGCTGAAAATCAAGAGAAAAGTAAGTATTTCAGTTGAGACAGAACAGTTTCCCCTCTGCCCCACTCACATGGTGGTTTCAAGACCTCCTGCAG
The DNA here is from genome assembly GCA_028565055.1 of Phoeniculus purpureus. Taxonomy (NCBI): domain Eukaryota; kingdom Metazoa; phylum Chordata; class Aves; order Bucerotiformes; family Phoeniculidae; genus Phoeniculus; species Phoeniculus purpureus. Next base: position 10,061,048 of record JAOXOE010000441.1, on the reverse strand, counting down.
GTTTGCTCTGAATAAGGCAGTCACATAAAAATTGAGGGCTCTGTATAATGAAGAATCAGCAGAACCTTGCTTACCGCCATTTCTTTTCCCTGTCTTGTCAATAGTCGGCACTTCCCTGCAAGGATTTAGCGTTCCAAACCTGGGATTTGTGGTTAAGTTGGACTGAAGAGCAGATCTGGGCAAATGCCTGGAGTGAGTGGAGCTGCCAAGGTGCACCTAATGTCATCTCTCCCAAGTGGGAACTGCAATAAATCACCATGCAGAAAGCCGAACCTTTCTTCATTAACTCTAGGTACTTCGTATGATGTGCAGGATTATTTTTTGCAGATATTAACCTGTCCTAAGAGTTGGAATATTCTGTCATGACCTGCCTGAGGACAGCTGCACTCACCACTGATTCTTCCTTTTTTAAAATAAAAAGGAATTACACAGACATTCACAATGTTCCTTTCACCTGGGGAACATCTGCTGCCAACACTCCCTGCTGTCTGAGCAAAAGCACTTCTAAATTTGTTTCAGTACCAGTCAGAAATGAAGCTGGGAAATTCACAGAGCAGCATTTTCTGACCAGCTTAAACAATCAGCCCCAGTGTTAATGGCCACCCTTAACTCCAAGAAGCGGCTTTTAGTTCAGGAAGCTGGAAGAAAGAGTTAATCCGTACAACCCACACCCTTCTCTTTCCAGAGACTAGGGGCTGGAAGCTCTTGAAAGAAAAGCAATGTCTCATCTTCTGTAAAAGCATCTTGATGACGTCTGAGTTAAGATTATGTTGAGCCCACAGCACCAAGGATTAAGGAAAAGGATTAGAAAATCCTCCTGAACAGAAGAGCACTTTATCAAACTCCGTTTTGATGCAGTCCCAGGGAAAGGTGTATGCCTGGGGAATGAAGAAACTTTGTGTTGGCCATCTTAGAGATAGGGCAGACCACCTTCACTGCTCTGCAGCAAAGGTCACCCAGAATGGAGCAAGAAAAGCTCTTCTAGAGAGGATTTTTTTTTTTTCTTTTTTTTTAACTCCTACAAATCTCCTTGGTAAAGACCTTGAAGCACACAGTCAGCTTGAGGTAGCAGAGAACAGTGAAACAGATACTTTCTTCATGAAGAGCAGCACCAAAAACATGGGCTCTAACAACTCAGGAAGCAAAGAGACAAACCAGTTGTCATCAACTCTCCCATAAGAATGAATGTTGCATGTTCACACTTCGCACATATAAGCTGAAATCACCTCCCAGGCGAAAACAAGCAGCTAAGACCTGGAGTAAAACCTATAATGAAAGAGACGTCTACCAAGGAAAGAAGATAAAGAAGGGTAAATAATTTCAGAAGTTTGAGACTACAACCAAAGCTATCCTTCTTCAAGCGGCCAAGAGCGATCTTCAGAAAAGAAACAGCATGCTTTTGCCTCTAAAATCAAGAAAAAGGCTGTTGAACCTCAGGCAGGTGCCCTTCCCATACCAGCTCTGGAGACACCTGACTGTTTCAACACACAGAAGACTTTTAACAGTTCTCTCCCTCTGGCTATCGCTTCACAGGATGTAGAACACGTAACCAAAATACAGCTCAATATTGTAAATACCACTGAAGAAAGACACTGACTTGTTCATTAAGTTAGCACACTGTACATGGTTCACCAACTTCCACTAGACCACCAGTGCGACACAGCACCTTTCCAGAGCACAGCTTCAAGTCCAGAGCTCCAGAACACCAGGCAGTTATGTGACTTTGTCTGAAGCCTCATGGTGAGGCTGAAAAAGGAATCTGCTCCTGGTACAGAAATATTCAGCAAGACACAGCACGACAATTAGTGATGTCAGCTGCCCATAAACATTTTGAACTATTTTGGTACAATGGAAAGTTGTGGGAGGAAGAAAGAAAAAGAACAGGATAAAAATAGCCAACATGGTTCTGTAGAGCACTTTTCCTATAAGCCCCTTCCCAGCAATACTGTCCTCCCTCCGTTTTCTGCTGCCTCTTCTCAGACTTTGGCATTAATCACAAGGGACTTCCTAATTGCTTTCTAACACCACAGGCCAGACTACGTTACTCAAAAATGTTTCTACCTAGATTAGGATAAACCAGGATTGATTTTTTTAAATATTTGCTTTAGTCCTGTCAATACAGACAAGCATCAGGGGCAACTACCCTCAGCAGTGAGAGGCCAGGCTGTGGACAAGAGGCAGCCACATCAAACCCCCTCTGCTTTGGTCCACCCATGTCCCCTCTCATGAAAACGCTTAAGATGATTTTGCATGATCACTTAAACTGAACCTGAAGTCAAAATTAACCTGATCTTGCTCTGAGTTATGTGAGGAACAGACAAGGATTTAATTCTTCAAAAAATTGTTAAGAGCTATAAAATTAAACAGCACCACCCACGATATCAGCCCAAACCTGCTAATTTATTTGACTCAAGGAAACATCATCACTGAAAGCTGACTACTACACTCTTGAAAAGCACCTTTAAAGATCCCACTCTGTCAGTAATGCCTATCCCAAAAGAGTGGGACTGGTTATTTATTTCTTGGTTGGTATCCAAAGCAATCCTTGCTAAAAAAAATTATCTATGCTCATCCTCATCCTGGATTATGTGCACAGATAAACCGCTCTGTACTTTATCAGAAGCCATTACATGATGCCACCACAACTCAGTAGCCTGCATCATTCCTCTTTCCTGACACCCTATAAACTACAAAAGCCTAGACAGAAGTAAGAAACTGTTTACACTGAAGGTTGAGAGACCCTAGCCCAGGTTGCCCAGAGAGGTGGGAGAAGCCCTACCCTTGGAAACATTCCAAGTCAGGTTGGACAGAACTCGAGGAATCTGCTTTAGTTGAATATGTCCCTGTTACTGCAGGGGTACCAAACTAGAGGAGCTCTCTCAACTCAAACTATTCTCTTATTCCACGATTATTAGTCAACTATCCTAAACCTGGTTTCACTGGAGACTGAACATGAAACATGCTGACTTACGAAGCTGCCTGAGGAGCGGTCGCTGAACAATCTCCACAGCTGCACTAGAGCACCTGAATCCAGACACAAGCACTGGCACAGGCAGTGAGTACTGTGTCCTGTGTTATCAGCACAGGGCTTTAGAACACATTTATGGGCAGCTCAGTTACCCACCAGGACCACAGAGGGGTGCTGCCTGAGGCAAGGAAGCCAAGAGAGATCAGCTGCCTCACACAAAACTTGAACTGAGTAACAGTAAAAAGTAGAATAGTATTTCAAGGTTCCACACAAAACTTTCCTCCTTTCTACCTCTCTCCAGAACCACCAACTTGCAGAAAACAGAACAACAAAACAAAAACACCTCAAGAGCAGCATCCATTTGGGGTTCTTCCCTCCCTAACCATAGGCTAATTACACAACTCATTACAACAGAGGGAAAAAAATTAGACTAACATATTTCAAAAACATGTGAAACGAAAGCTCTAATTAAACGCTGTGCTAAGGAATACACAGAAAACTTCATCCCTGCTACGCTGTGATTAAAGGGGAGATGACACCTTCCTAATGGCATTTCAATTTTTTTTCATCATTACAAGTGTGTAGTCTTTGTCCCATCCCTGAACTGTTAAAACACAGTTTACTAGCCCGTGTGATGAAAGATTGAAGCATCTCCAGAGCTCTTCATAGCTGAATCACTAATAATTTAAAAGAGCAATAAACGTAACAGTAGCTTTCATCAAAAATTAATGAGACAGGCTGAGCACACATCTGTTGCTTTTGTTAGTTTCCCCCCCACCCCAGTTCAGTTGACCTTCCTCACTTGTAAACTCCTCTCAGGTTCTCAGGGCTGCTGCTTCATCTCAGGAAGCCTTCCTGCCTCCTCACACTTCACCTCCTTGTTTGCTCCCCGTGCTGATTTTTCCTTTGGTAGCTGCCAAACCTTTACTAGTGTGTGACACTGACAGTATTTGGCACTCAGGAGTATGTGGACCAACTAACTAATGAAAACAACTTGCACATTAAAAGCTTCAAGTGAGCGAGTTAATTATACATATATAGTACATACAACTCCTGTGAATAACGTAGACTGGATTTGTTATTGGGGGGGGGGGGGTGGAAATCATATTGATAAAGCACTGCACTGGTAGAACTGAGCTTTATAACTCCCAACCAGGAGAGAAACAGAAACTGAAACAATTTAGAGAGAAGACAGGCGCTCTTATCACTTATCCCACCATGAACTTCTACAAGTCCTGGGCAGCCTGTGGAGGGAACAGTGATGACAGATGTTCCCTGAGGAAAAAAACAAAAAGCCTAAAATGCAGTAGGCTGCTCATAACCTCAGGTTACATACAAACAAAATACCTACCAGTCTCCTCACCAAACCATTTTTCTTCTGCTGATCAAGCCTACAAAACTCCATCCCAAGTCTGGTATTGGCTCATCTTCTGTACAGACTGCAAAAAAATTCCATCGGCAGCATTTCAGGTGGCCAAGCTTAGAAGTGGTATTTGATACCCTTTCGTCCCACACCAAGACTGAAATAGATGGCGAACCATCACAGTAATGTGGGATTCATCTCACTTCACGCGCTTACAACGTAAATGCTGTAGAGTGAGCCAGTCTGTCGGCACTGGGCTGGCATTACACCTCTGTATTCAGCCACAGCTTTAAGCTCCCTGTACTCTAACAATAAAGCAGACAAAGCTCAGCTGTGGGTGTCTGTGTTCAAAGAAATCCCACTATGGCTGTCACCAACAAGACACGATTTTTGGCTTGAATGAGGTCCTATGTGGTTCCTTCTTTTGCCATCATGGGGCTGATGCTTTAGCACTCACACCCTATTTCTCCAATAAGGAAACCCAGCCTTAGCATTTACCTTGGCTCCTAGCTAGTACCTGTGCTCTTGCACTGAGCTTCTGGCAGAACAGATGAGCTCATGCTTTACAGAACAAAAACTTAAGAAAAGCACGATGAAGCAACACATGCAAGGTCAGGTAAGGCATCTGGGTATATTCAAGAACAGAAATAAGAGAACCAGTCTCACACCTAAAGTAAGTTTTTCTGACTTTGCATGTCTAACTGCAAAGCAAGATAATGTAGACTGAAAAGACGTGTTAAGAAAAGCTTTACTAGAAAGGGCAATCACTCCCACCTAGCAACAGCTTAACAAAAGTTAAGCTATCAGTCCCTGAGCCCAACATTTTAATTGCATGACAACAACTTGTCCTGCTTTCACAGCAGCTTTACAGGATATTCAGAAATTAAACCTCATGGGGAAAAAAGGCAGATCAAATACTGCAGGATTTTAGCACATTCACCAGTTGGAGACAAGAGGTCAAGGTTATATTGGACTTCTTCAAGAGTGCGCACTGACCAAATGATAAAAATTCACATTTCGCTGCTGAGTCCCAGGAAGTTACCTCCACTTTAAAATAAACTGCCTTAGATGCTGAACAAAAGCTTTGGCAATTCTCCCCTGCAGAGGCACCCATCTATTTACATCTGGGAGTGCTGCCAACAGAACAGCTACCAAAAAACTTCAAAAGCTCCACAGCATGAACAGCGAGCCGCTGGCCAAAGGGTTTATGATATGACCAGCTGCGTAACACCATCTCGAATTATAGACTCACCACCCCCAGAGACACAAAAAAGGAACCTTAACTTGTTAAAAAGCTGAAGAAGAAACCTTGAATCCTTAAACTGTTCTACAGAAAAGTATTTTCAACAGGGGGAAAGAAAGGCAAACCAAACCAAAAAGCGCTACACCACGGCAGCCCTCCAAGAGCAACTCGAAGCAGCTCTTCCCCCCAAGCCGACTTCAATCCCAGTGAACTTCTCAGTCTGCGGCAGCAGAAGCGATCAGAGCGCCCAGCTTTAACAAATGGCTCCGCTTGGCGAGAGGAGAGACGTGAGTCAACAGAGGAAGAGAGGGATAATGTTTCTGTTGACAAACACTGAACAATTGGCAGCAGACAGCAGGGACAGAGGATCCCCTGCCAAACAAAGTTATGGAGGAACAAGGGTCCTTTCTGGAGCAGCTCTGCCGCTCGTCATGGAGCCCCGGGATAACACCTGAACGCGCTTGACCGAACCAAAGGGGGCAGCTGGGCTGCTCATCCCCACTTCTGCCGGGAGGCTCTTCACTGAAAACCACAACGGATCACAACTCAGCGAGTCCCATCACTGTCTCTGCCAAGGTCTGGGTTTGTCCCGGGACTCGCACACACACCCAGCGTTCACACGGGTCCTTCCCAGCCCCATGAGCGGTGTTTTCCTTCCAAAGCCCGGACAGCGCCTGGGTCCGGCTCCCCGTCGAGCAGAGCCAGGCCCTTGGCCGTGCGCTCGCCTCCTGCCAGTGGGGCTGTGGGGGAGCAGTCACCACCAGGCTCCGGGCTTAGGCTGGGCAAGAGTTTCCCTGCTCCAGCTCCCACCCCCGGGCTGGCAAAGGGGGTCCGGCGGAGCCAAGTGAAGCCTCCTACTCCCGGCCTGGCCCCAGCCCCTGCCCGCTCCCGGGACCCCCGCCCGGCCCGTCCTTACCGCAGCACTTTGCCCACCGCCTGCAGCACCATCTTGCAGCTCAGCCCAGCTTTGGGGCTCGGGGCTCGGACGGGCCGTTCACCGGGGAGGCTGCCCTGGTCCCCGACCATGGTACAGCCCGGCCCAGCGGGGACGCGCCGGCTGCTCGGCACAGCTCAGCTCGGCACTGCCCGGGCTCTGCTCGACCGCTCCGCCCCGGCCGCACCCGCCCCGGGGCGGGTCAGGGCCCGCTCCGCCTCCCAGTGCGGGAACACGAAGCGGGGCCGAGATGGGGCTGACTCTGGGGTAAGGGACCGGACCGGACCCTTCCCAAGGACGAGGACAGCCTGCAGGGGTGGGGTCCAGTGAGCCTCGAAGACAAGGGCAGGGGCTGCCCCTGGGTCAGGGCCCCTCCGGTACCGGCAAAGTCTTTACAGGGAGAAACGGCTTTGCCGTGAGCTTCCCTAACAGCACACAGAATCACAGAGCATTAGGGATTGGAAGGGACCTGGAAAGATCATCCAGGCCAATCCCCCCGCCACAGCAGGATTCCCTAGATCAAGTCGCACAGGAACATACCCAGGTGGGTTTTAAACGTCCAGCTCCTCAGCCACATCACATAACCGCCACTCCATATACCTCTTGGACCGGAGCTGTGCCCACAGCTTGCTGATGGCACACTTAGAGCTAAATTATAACCCAAAAATGCAACAATGGTGACAGAACAGGACCTGGAACACAAAGTCCCGAGGCCATCACCCATTCTGATGTGCTCAAACACTGGGCTTTCGTCCTTCTGCGTAAGGTCACAGCACTGTCTGCAGTTCCCCAGACAGGTACAGCCAAGTGCTCCAGTTCGGGTACTGAACAGACATCTTCCCCTGTAAACTGGCAGCCAGCAGGTTTGTTGAATTCGTGCCATTGCTGCCGTCACCAGTCTGGCATAGCTTGGTCAAAGCCAGTGGGAAGGTGGCTGCTGTTTGAACAAACCCAACAAACCACAGCCACGTGATGCAACTTGGAGAAACAAGTTGCTGCTTTTCAGTTCCAACATGCTGGCCCAGGCAGAGGTATATGTCAGCCACACACGGTCTTAGTCGCAGGTCCAAGTTAGGCCTCCACACACCTATGCGAAGCAGGAGGTAATTTTATTCCCACTTTCCAAGCAATCCACTTAAGACAAATGACTTCTCTGATAGTGCAGAAAGCCAGAGCTGAACACAGCTCACTCTCTGGTCTGCAGCCTGGCGCTTCACATAGAACATTATCCAGGCCTCGAAAAATATGATGCTTGCTCAGTCTTTTCCCCAAGTAACAACAACTTGTCACAGTTACATCAAAAAGCAGCAGCCCTGGCAAGCAGAGGAGGGACACCTGCCAAGAGGGCCACTGCCCTCACTTCGTTCACCAGTAAAATCTGCACAGAGAGAATTCTGTTTGTTAAAAAACCGCCCTAAAAACAACAAGCCTGAGACATAAAGCAGCTTAAGTTTTAATAAAAGTCTGTCTATCCAAAGTAAATTAAAGAAAAATCCAGGGTCAAACCAAAATAAATACAGCTCTGTGGTGTTAGAATCTTATTAAGAAAGCTGGCCTCTCCGTGACTCCCATGGCTCAACATTGGCTCCTCAGAGCCGGAGCTTCAGGCATCTCATACAGGTTAGGAACTGATGGTCTGCTGTTAAAACTGATAGACTGACTGAAATAAAATTCTTAAACTGGATTTCTTTTTACTTTGACCCAGATAAATGACCCACTTCTCTATTCTGTTGGCCTCTGCATCAAATCAGCATGTTCCTCTCCCTTTCCTCCACCACTCAACCCCACAGCACCCCTTCCAGCCAATTCTCTTCCATTTGAGCAGAAACCCCTTTTCAGATCAACCACATGCTACGGTTTAGCTGTGATGCTGGATTTTATGAAATGCTGGGTTTCCCCAAAACCTGCAAAGTCAACTTTAAATTCTCCAGAATAATAAAAATGAAACAAGGCTATTACAGGAGGCACAACCTAGGCATGCTTGCTTTCTTTGAGTGGTGTCAACACACATAATTTAAGCCACGTGCAATTCTGGTTCTCACACTTCAAGATTTAGAGCACATCTGTAGACACAAGCAGTTTCACTTGACAGCTGCTGCATCCAAAAAGAGCAGTACTCAGTCTGAAAGCAATGTGTTTATTTCAAGTCAGCTACTGCTGTGATCTCCATGTGTGTGTACGCTGAAGGACATGTATCACATGTATCTGCACCTCCTCAATCTTAGGAAGTAATTTTAGATGTGTTCCTGTGTGACTTGGTCTAGGTGGTCCTGCTCTGGCAGGGGGACTGGACTAGATGATCTTTCAAGGTCCCTTCCAATCCCTAATGTTCTGTGATTCCATGAAGAAATTTTAGATTCTAGGAAGAGATTTCTCACTATGAAGGTGGTGAGGCACTCAAACTGCCCAGGATGATTCTGGATGCCTCATGCCTGGCAATGTTCAAGGACAGGTTGGATGTGGGTGTGGGCAGTCTGGTCCAATGAGAGGTGTCCCTGCCCATAAGAGTGGGGTTGTAACTAGATGATCTTTCAGGTCCCTTCCAATCTAAACCATTCTGTGATTCTTTGATTCCTCAACAGTGCGTCTCACAGCCACCTGATATCCTGCTGGTTTGCATCCATTGGTTGCTTCTTTGTCATTCACTTCCTCAACACCCTCTGCACAGAACAACTGTTGGCTCTGACACTGGCACAAGGATGCTTCAGCAGTGGCAAACTGCAGATTCCTTACTCACCAGCCAGGTTCATGTATCAAAATCATCACTGAAACATCAACAGAAATACCTGTGACTGGACCTACCACCAGCTTTATGACTTCTATTGGTCCTAGAGATACGCCAGCAAAACAGTATCACCAACAGCGCAAAGTAAGACACTTTGGAGCAAAGATCCCCATTACTCCCCACTTACACATGACTATGCTTGCTCAGAGTACACTGATGGAAAGTCTTCTACAATGATCCCAACTACCAAGCCAAGGAATTATATTTATGAATTTTACGAATAATGCTCTGTATTTACAATGATGTTATAAGCAGCAGTTAACAATTACATGTTTATTTGCCCCTTTTATGGTTACATAAAAATTCAGTATAAAGCAGCCACTGGAGGGATGTATGCTACTACCCATGGAGTTGGCCGAGCGTGCAAGTTTCAACCACCCAGATGAGCAAACAATATGGGGAAGGGGGAGAAATCATAACCATAATTTTGATTAAGGTACAACTCAGTATTTATATGTACACAAATGAAGCTTTCAAACATCAGATTTTAAAGTTCTGGCACAGATTAAACTGAAGGATACTGTGTGTCCCTGCCTGACATACAATGTTCCAGCTTTTCTAACTATCCCTTTGGTGCCCTTCGACCAGGTAGCCCAGTACCCTTCCCAACAACCTCACAGTGCATCCCCAGGGCTCTGGAACCACCAGAAAAAAAAAAAAAATCAAATCACCAATTAAAACATTTTATCCTTGAGCTCCACATGCTACTTCTACTGAGATTTTGTTTGGTCTCCATTTTGCCACCCCAAAACAGCAGCAAAGGTGGCACAAGCAGCTCTGCTCGTGATGGCATTTATACGGATTCTGGACAGAAGACAGACTGAAGCAGAATTGTCTCATTCTCCATATGCAGTTTGGAAGTGTTGGTAGTAAGTCAAGAAGTGAAAGATTTCAGGGATATACTCTCAGTTCTATTCTTGAGATAACAGCAGGAGAAATGGGTCTTGCTGAGCACACAGAGTGTTGACACACAAACCTTATCAACAGTGGCCACACACATTGCACAAAGTTTGTTCACAAGATTGAGCTTAAAAGCAGCATATTTGTCCAAGACAAGGAGCCTATGATTGATGCTTTATTTACATCTCAGATAATGACAAAGTCAGTGCCTGTCCTGCAACCACCACCTTTGGCTTCATCAATACTGTGGGGTTTTTTCCACAACAGACAAGGAGGACAAAAATGGAACGTGATATTCTCACCTAATCCATAACATGAGAAACAAACAAGCAAGTGCAACAAGAAAAGCAAAATACTTCAAAACATCAGTAAAGTCTCTACAACCATCTGAAAGGACACCGTAGAGATGTTGGTGCTGGTTTCTTCTCACAGGTAATTAGTGACACAACCAGAGGGAAGGGCTTCAACCTTCAACAGGGTAGGTTTAGACTAGACATCAGGAAAAAGTTCTTCCCAGAGAGAGTGGTCAGGCACTGGAATGGGCTGCCCAGGGTGGTGGCCAAGTCACCATCCCTGAATGTGTTTAAAAGTCACTTAGATGTAGTGTTGGGGGATCTGGTTTAGGGGCGAACTTGTAGAGTAGGGTTGATGGTTGGACTCTATGATCCCAGGGGTCTTTTCCAACCTGAATGATTCTATGAGTCTAAGTTCCACTAGGAACTCCACAGATTTTAAATTATGGCATGTTGGAAGGCAGCACAAAATAAGAACAACTGAGGGTTCAGCAATAATCACTTTACTTAAAAAAATAAGGAAAAAAGAAATAAGAAAGCTGCTGTATGTGCCAGAGAAACAGTGATCTCAAAGGTATTGTATTTCTGATGCGTATGTAGGCACACGTATTTTTCTAAAACATCCCTGAGATGTCACCTTAACCCAGGTTCATCAAGAAGTGCATGGATGAGAGCTGAAGGAAGCAGCAACAACAGCAGCTCAGCAGGAGATACTCAATTACCAGCCCTGAACAAATACCTGAGAACTACTGAGACAGAGTGGGAGGGTCACACTCAGACTCTAGGTGTAGAAGGAATGTGAAATAAGAGGACAGAGCTGACTTTCACTGCTGCATTTCAACGTCTATACCATTATACAGCACTGTACTCCAGTGAGAGCTGAAGCTGTCCCTATGCAGTACCTTTCCTGCATTTCTCCAGAAAGACAGACCACCACAACGGCACAGCCTCAGGAGGCAGAGCGATTTCCTCTTTCCACCTGGCAAAACAATACACTTGGCACTACTATATAAAAAACAGAAACTGGAAGATCTTTTCAAACAAACATCTCAAATCTATCACCCTCATAAAACTGTCTTCCACGCAGACAAAGTCTGCTGGGCAAAAGCCTCGCCGTAGCTCCAGGTGACACAGAAGCTCAGCTGACAGGCAACATCTATCTCAGAGGGTGAAATCCCTTTTTTCCTCTCAGCATACTGGAAAGATTGAGATGTTTAATTTATACCATTGCAGTTCTGATAGTTCTTTCCTAGAGATAACACCATTGAGAATTTCATCTCACGTTTTACCATTCCTTTTTTTTCTTTCTTGCCCTAGTTCAACCAGGCTGCTCTCCAGGGAAGACTTACTGCAATCTGAACTTGATACTGAGAAGCTAAAATGAAAGACTCTGTGCCTTCCCTCCTCAAATGTACTGGACCTCAAACTTCACGTAAAGAGGTAAAACTTCTACAACTCAGATGAGAAGTCCTCCCCAGGGATTGTTTAACATATTTGGAGGCACTTGCCGCATAGATACAGAACTCTCCCTGTAAGTTTTATAACACAGCTGTTTTCAGAGACTTAGGTAAATAAGACACGAAAAACAAAACCCTAATTGCAAATTGGCACAAATCTCTGGACCAAGGAGTCAAAGGTGTAATCACTCAGGAAAGGGTGTTATCTGTGTTGGCACTGTTACTGCTCAGGACTATCTCTGCTTGGGTGGGAAAGGCAGAATAGGAAAAGAGGGAGATGCTGGGAGTGAACTCGCAGAGTTTTCCCAGAGAGCCACTAAGGAAATGTAAGTTTCCCTCCTTTTCAGTGCTAAGAATGGCTTTGTTTCAGTGCAGCAAATGATTTTATCTGGTAATGTTGCGTTTAGATGACAGTATGAGGGAACAAGGACACATGAAATAAGCGTGAAATTTATTCTAAGAGAATTTTCTCCAGGCGTGCATTGCAAAATGTAACACACAGAGCTTACATTATGTAAGATTAAACGGGGGAAACTATTCATTGTAATTCCTGGCAGTCACGGAACAATCCCTTAGCTACTACTTCTAAAGAGCAGGACCACAAAATCCAGAAGTCACAAAATTAACTTGGTTCACACCCAGCCCAGGGCACGTTTGCATTCCAGACACAACACAGAACACACACGCTGCATCCCAGCTCATCTGATCCCTTAACACCTCACAGGCTCAGCACATACTGGAGCGACAGGAGGCCAGTAACAGCTTCTGCCACACAAACGCTGCCAAGAAGCACCTAACTTTAAACCTGAAATAGTTCAGATTAGTCGAACAGATCTAAAAACATTTCCAGCTGTCTCACCAAGTACTGTTTGCACTGCAGGAGCTTGGCCCAGAGGAGAGGCCACTCAGCACCTCTGAAGAACAACCTGTGCAGTCAGCATGTGTGAAGGCGTGTGCAGGAGATGGACACAGAGCTCCTGCAAGCTGCTAATAGAGTATGTCACAGGGACTCACCTCTGCCAAAGTGACACATGACTGTGTTTCAAATAGCTGTGGATGTAAAATCATGAAGATCTTGCCATTGAGAGACCCTCAAACCTAATACATAATCACAGAATGGTTTGGGTTGAAAGGGACCTTTAAACCTCTAGTTCAACCCCTTGCAGTGAGCAGAAACATCTTCAACAAGGTCAGGTTGCTCAGAGCCCTACCCAGTCTGACCCAGGATGTTGTGATTTGAGCCCTTTTAAAGAATGACCAGTTCTTTTTCAGTACGTTAAATGAGAAATTGGTCAAATTCTCTTGGGGGGGGGGGGGGAATCACCCAACCTGATATTTCATAACAACTATTCCAGTTGCATAAGGAGCTGGTGGATTAAATAAAGCTTGTATGCACAGCAGTGCTGGGTTTTTACCATGTTGCTTGTTTCTAAATATTTCTCCAAAAGCAAGTTAAACCAGCCACTGAATAAAATGATGCCTGTAGACAAAGCTCCTCGAACACCCAAAAGTTTATGGAAGATTTATATGAAAATAATCTAAAACTTGGCTTTATCTCAAACCATCAGAAGTTGAGAACCTTTTTTAGGCTCAGAATCCTTGAAATCAATTAATTAATTAATCAATCAATTCATTAAAAAGCTCCCCTTTGAAGCACAGAGATGTTGTGAGAAGGTCTACTTATGACAGAACTGCCTTCCAAGTTATGGCCAGATAATAACTTTACAGGACACAAGTGTTTTTATTACTGTGACACACTCACACTGCTGGTTAGGAAGGGACCATGGATTACATCTTAAGAAACACACACCATGAAACAAAGGAGAGTTCCATGAACCCAAATCTCATTGTTTAAGGAAAAAGAAATGGCACAATGGAAAAGCCCCAAGTTTAAGACAATCATGGACAAAGACAGATACAGGGTTAAAAATAACAACACTAAGCACAGATCTGTGTGAGCAACACTGCTGTAGTTAAGGCTTTCCTGTGCTGTCTTGCTTAAAAACCCCATTTCTGCCTAGAATTTGTTCTCTCGCTGACTTTATGTCTCTTTCCCCCCATAGTCCATTGCACTCCTGAAAGGATGTTTATGTACTAGGAAACAAAGCAAAGCATGGGCTGCCAGAAGAGCTTTGCCATTCTGGTTTGACAAGGTTGCTGCTTGTCATGTTTCAGTAATGCAGTAAGAAAATTAGCCTTGCCTGCTCCCAAGCACAAAGAAGTCACACTAAGGTACCAGACAGAAACGGAGAAGACTGCTGAGTCTACCAAGCCAATTCTGCATGAACTTTGCTAAATAAGTCTCTAGTCCAATTCCACAGCCAAAAAAGGAAAAAAGAAGTGACTATAATCTATGTTTCACATACTTTTCCTAAACCACCTGATTTCACTACTTCATCCATATCAGTATGTACTAAAATTAGGATCAATGGATGATAATGTCACACCACTGTAATTCCTACCAACTGCTGAGAAATACACACCACAAACACAGCATCTTTTCCAAATGGTTAATTGAAATCACTTTGTGACTAGGAAAAGCCCTGGAGTTGCAGAGTCGCTGTGAGGATGCACAGGCGGGCGAGTGCCAGAGGAGGGACAAACACTGTGGGGTAACAGAGGAGGGGATGGCAAGTCTAGACCTCTCAAAAGTCCACTTCTGTCAGTACTTCATAACGTATGAGTGACGCTGAGCCACCCTCTGAAGCAAGGTACATATCTACCAGATTTTGTCTCAATTCAGTGATGCCTCAAGTACTTCAGCATTTTTCTAAGCTTCTTACATGGGAGGTGAAAGCAAATCTCATTCATCCTGCATCTTGAGCTACTTCAGCACTTTGAAAGTACATTATATGCATTGACTGAACGAGCTCCAGCACACAGTACGTGAGCCTTTCTCTGCTGACGTTCTGCTCTATAAATTAATTGAAACTAGGGAAAATACATCGTGTTCCACGATGCAAATAGCAACTTCCCTGTATAATTATAGTACATTTTGCTGAGAATTGCATCATGACTAGGCTACTACCAAGAGGACAAACATTTAACCACTATTCTTAGTTTGTTAGAAAATTTTTCCCACATTACATAAACACGAACACACCCACAGATGGCTGCACCATCAATCTTTTCATTGTTTTTACTTTGGTAAAGGAACAGTTATTTTTTCACTTGAGTAGCTTTATTTTTGTTAGTGCTAAGAAATGGATATTAACTTTTCTCTTTCAGCTTTCTTCACTATTTTTCTTCCCCTGTTTTTACTTTCTGTAAGACAAGACTGTAAAACAGGAATAAAAAAGCAACTGGCATGCTGATTCCAAAATATCATCCACATGAGGAGTGGTCACATGAAAAGACAACACAGAGCAGCTAAGGAAAAAATAAGCATGCAAGAGCTAACCTCAGATTACTGATTTGCTCTCTGTATTGAAGCTTCTGAGTACACTTAGAATTCTGTTTTTCATTTCTTTGGCTGGAGGATGGCATAAAATGCAGAATTTAGATTCTGCTCCTGATTGCTCTCCTACATGCTCAGTGCTAAATCTAAAAGAACGTGCAAATGCTGGTAAGGATCCAGTTCCAGTCTTCCCAATCCAAACAGGCTGTGTGGATATGCATATAAAACTAATGAGCTTCAAAAGAATGTGGGGGGTGTACATTCAAGTGCTGTATGAAACTGGAAATTAAAAAGTTGGATCTTAACCAGTTTGAGAATCACCATCAATATGAGAATCACCTTCCTCAAAGGGCCAGAAAGGAGAGGGGCTGGGGCAGAAGAAAAACTTCATTTTCTTCCCAACACATGCTCCAAATTTATACAATGAACATCTGGCCAACTAAATGCAAATTTTTAAAAGAATCACAGAACAGTACAGTTGTTGCTTTTAATGATGCAACATCCAAAACATGTCCCTATTGCTGGTTCTGCAAGTAATAAAATATTTTATTCCACAAATTAGGCTTTGCTTTGTTTGGGTATGCAACATTCACGCATGTTTAGAACCTGACCACAAGGACGCTGCTAGCACCACTGCTGGTCGTACAGCTGCTGACTAGCAAGTCCTATACTAAATATCTTCTGTCTGGCCCATCCCTATGCTCAAGTCTACAAAGAAATTGGTCAAAATCCACTTAACTGAAGTCCATATCCATCACAATTTGAGTGCATGTTGAAACAGAATAGACATAGAAATAACAGGTCCTTCTGGTGTGCCTGGTGGAGGAAGAAAGGTCTAGGGCAGAGGAGGCTACACGAAGACTACTTCCTACACCAAATGAGACAAGGAATTATGTTTCACTGTCCAAGGATTCAGCAAGTCCTTCAGGAAACAAGTGTCCTCAGATGAAACCTTACCTTTAAACAGCCAATTGGAAAAAGAGTACATTGGCATGGATTGGGCAGTTAGCAGCATGCAGGTGACGTACAGGTCCTCTTATCTTTCACCTTATATGGCTATTGCTTTGTTTTCACCTTTGGTTTCTTGAGGAATAGTAGTTATAAAGACAAGACAAAATGTGCAGTACTTATCACAGCTTCAAGTGCATCGAGAGACAAGATCTGCCAGGTAGGTACAATCAGCACTGCACATCCCTTCTTGGGGCTGACTTTGTGTTTTAATCTTGTAGATAAACTACACTGTTGTGTCCCCACTATGGTTTCCATAGCTTACATTTTCTGATTCTTTCCCCATGAAAACGCATTTTTTTGATCCAAGAAGTTACCTTGCCTATACAAACACAGCACACCAGCACGGAGGCTGCTGCTGTAGACACAGCACAGCCTATGGCACTGGTGGCTCCAAATGCACATTTCAAGTGTCACCCCTCAGCCATGCCTCTGAGCCATCCAAGTAAAACAAGCTATACTGGTAAAAAAAAGACACTATATTTTGCCTATAACTACACTTGACTTTCTTCCAGTGCAGGTGTACGTACTGTCAAAAACCTTCTTCATACCCCAAGCAACAAGTGCCAGAAGACATTTGGAGCAGAGACAAAACATACGTGGGTAACGCCCAACCTTTCCACCGGTGATTCACACGTTTCCTCCCGTGGCACGCCAGGCTCCTACACCACAGCGCCTGCCTGACGCTTCCCTGAAAAGCCTGATTTACCAGGATTGCACAAGCCAAAGACATTGCACGTGCAGAGGACAATGCAGCCATCTGCATCCTGCTCAGGAGCCCACAGAAGACAGCAGTGAGAGCAGGGCAGCTGCCCCTGTCCAGAGCAACCTTCTAGGCCCTTGGTGATCCAGGGATAGCTAAATGCAGGTCACAGAATGAAGCACTGGACTCTGGATGCTCCAGTACATGATATACCAGCGCACCACAGTAACCAGAGTGCCCTGCTATGGGGTCAGGACCAGCCTTTGGTTCTTGTCTGCCTTCCATCCAGTTACCCATAATGAACCCACAGGTTTCATTAGCCTAGAGCACACCTTCCAGACAGGCATCTGGCATTAACTGAGGGATCTGACATGGAAGAAAAGTCAGTTACTTTGATCAATATTTAGCTTCAAAGGCTGGTCATGTCCACGCTAAAACACATGTCCTTTCAACATTTGAAACCTCTTGCTTTAATATCCATTTGTGGTTCCAGTTATGATTGCTACCCATTCTCTGTTACATTATCATTTGATTCTTCCCCCCCATCCCCTTATTTTTTTTTTAAACTTCAATAGTTATCATATTCACCTCTTCACCTTCCAAGAAACAAAAAAACTAAGCATCCCCTTAAGCCTTGTTATTAAAAACCTTTTAAATCCCACAGGCCTTTCCAGCAATTCCAAAGTAGAAGGAATCCAAGTGCCTACTCAAGACTACGTAAGCAAAACAGATCAAAAGATCAGGAGCTGTTCTTGAAATTTTCAGAGGGACGAACAAGCACACAGAACTTTATCTGGATCTCCATTCCTCAATAAATTAAAGGATCATTTTCCATTTCTTAATGCTGCAAAGCTAAAACACTTAAGTTTCCAAAATGTAGAAATACAGAGACTATCTGCATCCTAAAACAATAGAAAAAATACTAGTGGCTGTTACTTGAGCAAGGAAAACAAGTTATATATATATGAAATCGTGAATATACCTACATTCTCCAGACAGAAGAGCTATAAATATAATATAGCCCTTGTTTTATAAATATTTAATCAGTTTAGTAACAATTAGGATCGCTTAATCCCACACAGGTTGTACTACCTTTGATTTAAAACCTCAAGGAGGAAAAAAAACAACCAAACTTGTTTTTCTTGTAATCACTTTCCTTTGCTTTCTCATTCATGACCATAGCAGGGAAAAAGCCACAGCATGATCATTCAAAAATAGCTTGTAAGACACAAATGCAGAGCACACGGCAGAAGCATTATGTCTTCTTCCACATGACATTAGCTCCATATCACTGCGTTGCTTCCACTGCAATCCTCAAATACCCTCGAGGAAAGAGCAGGATTGGCTTATTTGAGTCAAACAATCTGACCTGAGGGACTGTGTAGAAAGGAACAGGGAAGATGATGCAGCCTAAAAGTTGGATGAGCACATCGTATCATCTGCTAGTATGACCGTTAGCAGGGAAGGCCACTTGGTTCCACTTTACTGCCCACTGTCTCCAACACCTTCCTCATTCTCCCCACTTACACTCAGCAAGAGCCTCCTCCCATCCTTTACAAGGAACATGTTCAGAGAGCAGCAATGAGAGACCCCCAAAATAAGTTGCACCCCCCAACTCCCTCATTACTGACCTTTGCCTCACTTTAACAATGCTACCGTTAGCATACAGAAAATACATCTGTCCATACCCAAACCGAATGAAACACATTGCCTACCCTCACCCTCTCCATATACTCAAGGACTGTTGGATTGCCTGGTGGATGAGAAACTCAAGGCTTAAAATTATATGAGTCAGAACTTGCAGACAGTTCCCAGCTTCAATATGTTACACCTCTGCTAACAGCAAAAGAGGCAGTTTGCCCTCCTTGGGGCTTCATTCACTGCCTCACTTCTCATTCTGGATTACCGACTTCCAACACAATGCTAACGCCCAAACTTGGAAGCCAGACTGCCCTCCTGTTCCATGCACATCTGCTGAAGTACCACTGCTCCTAATAGCAGACTGGCACAGAGAAACGAATGAGCAGCTTGGCACGTCCTACTTGCGCAACCTTCTACAGCCAGCCCTGCCTTTCCCTGGAAGAAACAAACTCTATCTGCTCTGTGCAAACACAAACACTACATAATCCAAGAGCTGCAATGGTGTTCAAAACTTGGCTGAACGGACAGACAAGTGAAACTAGATTGGGATACTCTACAAATTCTACATGAAATTACTTCATTTCTAAAAACCCAGTTACAGTAGATATTTAAATAGTGCTTAGGCAGTCAACAAACAAAGGTCATCAATCCCTTTCTTAACAGCACTCTTCAGTAGCCTACACAGAAAATTCCATTAGGATCTTCTGAAATCCTCTGAGGGCACCTTTTAGTGACAGAGCTAAGAGCCACTCTATCAGCTGGCTTCTACAGAGAGGATTATTCCCATTCATTCCTCCCTGCCTAAACCCACTGCAAATGGTGCATTTGCACAGTGTTTGTTTTCTACCAGTTTAACCCTGTGACGCAGTTCACCGCAGAGCAATTTCAGAGGCACTGGATGTGTGAGAGAAACAGCCAAAAGACAGCAGGGGTGGGCACTGCCTTGGCTGTACTGGCAAAGAGCATCCTTCTGCTAATCGCTTCACATGTGCCTGCAGAGAACAGTGCCCAGCGCATGTAACTCTACCAGTTCCCATAAAGGAGAGCGGTAAGACAAAAGAAAAAGAAAAAAAAATCACACACAGCTCCTTGTTCCATTGTTCCCTGCTGCCAGGAGGCAGAGAAGTGCTCCAGAACATAGAATCATAACGGATTGGAAGGGATCTCAAAAGATCATCTAGTCCAATCCGCCTGCAACAGCAGGATCATGGAACATGGGAAAACACTTGGAGAAACAGGGGACATGGACTTGAGGCTGGAGAGGTGCAATGTGAGTGGGCCTCTTCAGCACACCTTCACCTTCACCAGTCAGGCCACAGCTTAAAGGCTGTGGTTACAGATTACCAGAAGGCAATCTCCCAGATCACTGCACCATAACAATAAAGAAAATCAAGGCTACGTATTATGTCTGAATCTCATAGCATGTATAAAGCTTTAAGTTTGTATTTTGGGCAAACAGGGTATCACTCTCCCAGCGAGAGGAAACGCGCTCTTAGAAAGTATTTATAAACAAAGCGTTTCCTTAATTCTCAGAGGTGCATGTCTTTTGAAATGGCATTGCCATACTCCCGTTAGTACTTACAGGGGAATAAAACGCAATTGTTTTTCAACAGCGTGATGAGATGGTATTTACTGTAATATAGTTTGTAACACATGCTGCCTCATCATCACCGTATTTACTTATGGTATACAGCAGATTTATCATCATAAACTATCCTGTGCGTGCGGAAGTGGAATTTCACACTTATTTCCTATTGACTGTGCCAAGGCAGTAAAGGTGAAGACCTACCTATCTAGATCTCAATGCATGTAAAATATTTATTCAGTCCACTATGTTTCTCTGAAACAGTAAGAAACTCTCCCCCTCCCACCAAATGCCCCTCAGAAGTACCATAACTGAAGTGTGCGCTGATAAGATTGAGCAAAAGCAGCAAAATCACAAACAACTTCACTCCCTTCTGAAGCATAACAGAAAAGGGAACTGATAATCCTGAAACTGCCTTCTGGAAAACCCCAAAACTTGCTTTTACCTCTGGAACTGATTTTAGGAGAGCTGTTACTTACTCATGGACCTCTCTAACACACAGAGACACGCTACTACTTGTCCTGCATGTGAGCACTGCGATTCCACTATTGATCACAAACTGCATTCATTATTGATTGAAAATTCTCCCAGAGAGACCAAAAGTCAGGGTGGTGGGGGGTGTTATCCTTTAAACAGAGCACAAAGAAGAAACTTGAACTCTTCACTTGTTTGAAGCTGGCTCGACAAAAGAAAATCTTTTATGTTTGTAATTGGTACCAGTGGAGTTGATTTTAAAATGCAGCAGTCACGGCCTCTACTGCTTTAAACTGAGGCGCACAAATACGAGTAACTCAAAATTTGAGGTGGGAAAAGGCCAGAGCTACTCTTATTCACATAATATGGGCCAGAATTGGAACAGGTGTTAAAATTAAAATGAACAGGCTGAACCTCAGCTGCCACACCTGCACTGAAATCTCTCTACATCATCCTGTAGTCCGTATCCTGTGCAGTTTTCCTGTTATTGCAAACTGACTGGCACTGCACTGACAAAGGGTGTGGGTTACTGCGTAAGTGGCTGATGCATGCATTCCCTCCCTGCCACCGCATCCCTCTGTTCCTTGCAAAACCCACTCCTCGAAGCTCCATAATCTATCACAAAAAGTAATCCATCAAACTGATAACAACAAAGTTGATAAGAAAACCTGCAAGGAAAGGAGGAAGATCCTGACAATATTTTGATGCTAGAAAGATTAACATGCACCTGTCCAGCTCTTTTTGTCACCTTTCGGCCAGTTTCTCCTAAGACCTGGAGGTATGTCCTGATGAGACAGGCAGCAACATGCCACTCAGCCAAGGGTCGGGCCAAGGATCCAGCTGCAGCCTGAAGCTGCCTGCAGGCTGGGGTCTGGACTGGCAGCTGGCACGGGTATGCTGTCACTGCCTGCCTTTTGTTTTTCAGAACAAGAAGAAAACACATTTTCTCCTCCCTTGTCTGGGAAACAGGAAACAGATTCTTATAAAGACTCTCCCACATACAGACTGGGCAGGAAAAAGGTGGAGTTTGGCAACGTTAGGATTTGTTCTTCAAATGCAGACCAGTAATTACTTTAAGGTAAGCGACGGGGTGGCTGCACTTACTCATGTTTACTCACCCTGGCGCTGCTGTTTTCAAATGTATTTATATTTCATGCAGACTTAGACATAGGTAAAAAAATAACAGATTTTTACACTTGACTTTTCAGGTGGCTAGACCCTTTCCCAGACTTTATTTACCTTTACATAAAGGCAACAAATGCAAAGAAATAACACCTTTAAAACAACTGCACAAGTTCGTTAGTTCTTAAGCTCCTTATAAAGTGGCTAGACATTTTTATCCCTATTTTATAAGAGAGACTGTAGTGTTTCAAGTGCAGAATACAGCTCCCCAGAGCACACAAAAAGTTCTAGACCTCCACTTCAGAAACCACAAGCTAGTAGCAATATTGCTTGTGGAAATATTGTGGGGAAAAGAAATCTAAATCATTAGCACAGAAAAGCATTTGAGTTTTCTAGGAATGTCAGCCACTCGGTAACAGTAACTTCTATCTCTGAAAGGATTTTGTTGATTTTATGTATTCCAGGAACGTCCATTAACAACTAGTAACAGGGAAAGAATTAGCAAGAATAGAAGGAAGACTCCCCTATAAAAAAAAAAAAATCCCACAGCATTGGTTTGAAACTATCTGTGTGTGATCAACGTGGAGAAGACTCTAAAACAAGTTGATTACATCCCACGTGAAGTTTGGTATGGTATTCAGTTGTCCACCTTCACTGAAAGCAGCTCAAGTCCAAACTGCTTAGTATTAGTGCAACAAACTAAACTGGAGCAAATCTCTCCCAAAAAAAAACATATTCCAGCCACTGAGAAATCACATTATTTTAATGAAAAGATGGAATGAACCTGCAAAAAATCTGATCTCTTTCCATTCCTGAACAGCTACCTTAATTTGTGCTTGTTCATGTCAGACTGAACAATCCTTTAGAGCTGAAAAAACAGACACTTTTAAAATCATCTCATTTAGGAGTCTTGGGCATTTTACTAAACAGTGTTTAACCCCATAAAAATACTTAAACATGCAGTCAATGTAATTCCTCTTCGAGTGCTATATGAGCCATCACTCGTTACAGAATCCCCTAACGAGCTAAACAAAATCAAATTATAATGAAAAAACCAATTAAATTCCCTTCAGAAAACTGCTGTGTTGCTGTATCAAGAATATACTCCTAATTAAAACTGACTGGGACTCTAAGACTTGTCTTCAAAAAGAATAGGTTCATCACCTTTGCGTCATGTAGTTGTAAGGCCATGAAATACAGCTCCCAAGCCAATAAAACCCGACACACACGTAAAGTCATCATGGTGCTGCCAGCTACCCAACATTCTCCTGCCAATGCACAACCCTTCGCTAGCATCCATTGGCATCACTGCTGTTCTCTCTCCCCTACAGAATAAGCTAAAGAATTTCCATTTTATTTTAGCTGAGCGAGCAGCATTAAGCAAAGTGATGGTTCATTCTGCATTGCTGGCAAGACAGAGCTCCAGGAATGGAAGATTTAAAAAATCATTAACAGGTTTTGCATTATTTTTCTCTCTTAGCAAATCATAATCTAGAGTCCCCTCAACACAGGTAAGAGGGAAGAAACCTCAGTTTACATCACCTTTATTGTAGGTATGGCTCGGCAGCAGGCAAGGGGGGAAAACATGCTCCCATTCTACTTTAAATGAGAAGCTTTAATTCACTGAAAAAAGCTTTTAAAGGGGCTACATTTAATACATTTGTTCATTATGCTTCCCCAGTAATATTCCATTAAAGGGCTCTAGCCCTCAGAGCATCTTAGGGGGAAGAAGCCGAAATAAACTGTCCATTGCACAACAGGCTACTGAATCTGCAATTCACAGTAACTGGTGTGAAAGTTTACAGTTAATTTACTGCCCCTAATTATAATTAATGAGCTATAAATTGGAATGCTAATAGTTCTGGTGCTCAGCAGATAAATTATATGGCTACTTTCAGTGGGCACTTCTTACCCTGTGTATATACTGCCTTCATTATAAGCCCTGACACAGCACGTACTCCACAGAGCAGTTTACTTGGAGAGGGGAGGTGGCAGAGAAAGTGCCAAAAAATTACTAATTAAGTGGCCTAAGTGTTTTGTTGTTTCCTGTTCTGGCCCCAGGCTATTGGTGTAATATCTTTTGTGACGCTCAAATCCTGGTACCAGCGCTTATGACAGCATGAGTGTCTGTATAAGAGGAGGGACGACTGTTTTCTTGAACATTGTTTCCCATCACAAGTTGAGGCATTTCCAGTAATTAAGTACAAACACTATGGAGGGAGAAAGAAATGAGAGGGAGAGTAGAGCACATGCACACATCACCTGCAACAGCACATTCTGGAGTCCTGCACTGAATCTTTGCTTCTTGTGGAGACTAATAAGAGTAATTGTGAAGATTTACTGTTGGCTGCATCCAGATAAACTACGAGAATAAACACATATTCCCACCGATTATTAATTGGTTTAAATATTTCCAAAGGGTAGGACAAGTGATTAAGCCAGTTGTAGAAGAAAATATTCAAATGAGCAACTTTCAACTGTACAGTCCACTGATTAGAATAACTGGCTGACCAGGAGGTGATTTTTAGTAGTTCGTGTAAACACTTATTTTCTGCAAGTCATCTGCAACATTCATCATGCAGAAGGCCCCGTTCCAGATCCATACGGGGAAATGGCTCTATTAATACAACAACAGTGACTCATAGAGCGAGCTCTACAGAGATCTTCTATTTAGATGCATTAGGTTCATAATACCCCATATTAGGATTACAGTTTAAATCCTTTTGCACAAATATTGTTAATGAATATTAAACTGCTTTTGAATCTTTTCAATGCCCACACATGCTTTTTTGGATGCTTTTGGGGGAGCTTTTTATCCCAAAGAAAATACATGTGAAGTCATAAATCCTGTGTGGTACAACAAATGCTACCAGAGTCAACAGTCAGGTCCATGGGGTCTTTTTAAGAACGCAGGGCCCAGAACCTGCACCGATGAACCTGAATGATCAGAGCAATGCTGGCAGCCCTTTCTGGCTCCAACGCTTGCTGCGTGTGGGGAAGAGATGCCAAGCTGAAATCCTGTCCCCATCACTTGGCTGCCACCAGGCAGAGATGCAATGGCAAGCCTGGGATGCAAGGAGATGGAGGCCTGGGGTAAAGTATTTTATAAATGAAACTTCTGCTGTTTGTGAATGAGAACATTTGGCATGTTTTGCTTGTCCTCAGAAGCTTCTCCCTCTGAGCATCCAGCTGTCAGTGTCCTCAGATCTCAGTCTACATGCAAACATGCTTCTGAAACATCTTTTCTGTGTACACAGCAGCAACCCTTCTCCTCCAAAAAAACCTGAGTAAGAGCCATTCAAACAGCACCTACGAAGTCACCCCACTTTAAATGACGTGCATGGAAAGAAAATCACCGCCAGCTTCAGGAAATGGAAGAGCAAACCCGTAACTTAAACGTAATCAAAGATGAGCACAAAGGGCTACAGCTGACCAAGTACTGGGATCACCTCGAGTCAGGCAGAGTTCAGGCTGCAATGCTGGCATTGCATCCTGGCACTGCCAGCATTTCTTGACACCATAAAGCACTTTAAAGAAGACTCTCCAAAAATGGATTCGCAACCCGACAGAAACTGAAGTGGATAATCTACATTTTTGGCCTCGTCTGATGGAGCTGTGCTGTGCTTTCCAGGGATAAGCCTGTAGTGCTACCCTTAGATTTTCCCTTTTTTCATGACAGAAACTGGTAATCTGGGAGGACTCTAAAGCAGTTCAAACAGCTGCTTCTCCTCAGATAAGATATTTGGGTGTTCATACTACTTCTTTCTGCCAGATGAGTGATTTCACTGGACTTTCATAAGCCATTTGTCACATCCTTTAATGCTATTTTTCCTGCAGCTGCGAAGACACTCAATAAAGAAAAGTCTTTTGAGGCAGACTTACGACGTTTTTTCC
This sequence comes from Phoeniculus purpureus, assembly GCA_028565055.1. NCBI lineage: Eukaryota > Metazoa > Chordata > Aves > Bucerotiformes > Phoeniculidae > Phoeniculus > Phoeniculus purpureus. The sequence continues at coordinate 10,035,281 of JAOXOE010000441.1, read as the reverse complement.
ATTTCTACTTTTTTTGGGCAAAACAAACAGATGACACTACTTTTTCTCCTTGGCTCACTCTGCGTCAGCACAAGACGGAAGCACACAAGAAAAATAAATTATTTTTCAATTTCAGTGCTTGGCTCAAAATCAAGAGTCATTAGTTTAAAGCAGTGGCTTGGAGCAGAGGAAACAGATTTTGAGGCCAACAATGTTTTATCAGTCAGTTGAGCATCCATTAATCATGAAGATATTTCTCAGTATTTTGTTCCCATACAACTTGAAATTGTTTTCAGGCACCGGTTACTTCTGCTTTTGATTACATAATCAGTCTCATGTACACACAGTCCTGAGACGAATGCAGCAAAAAAACCCCCAAACATCCCTGTGCAGAGCAGAACGCACGGAGCGTTTTCAGAAGGGCCCAGGGCAGTGCTGAGCAGAAGGGAAGATGTCAAGCGATTCTGAACTCTCAGTTGAAACATCAACATTGCAAGTCAAACTTTTCAAGTGCTCCTCATCAGACAGGCATTATGGGATGGCTGCCACGCTGGAATCACATTTACAAACCTGCACTGATTTGGAAGACACTGCAAACCAAGTGTACTCTGTGTGGTCTTGCTGAGCAAGAGAGAGCAGTGAGGCACTGTGTGCCCAGGGTCACCAGAAATCCCAACTTGGCTGCAATTTTATCTACCAGACTGTTCTTCAGTAGAGCCTATGATCTTTGAAGCAAGGTTTACCACTGTGCGAGCTCTCCAAAGGAGCTCTCTGCTTCTATACCTGCTGCAGGAGATCATGCAGTTATCACTATCGTGAAGGTAACCCAGCATAGGCACAGTCCTGTCTGCACCACTGCAAAAGTTCTGGGAATGCACAGGCCCAAACAAGATGGATCTAAAAGGCACAGGAAGGTTAGATCACACCACCAATGTTCAAGCTGCATACTTGGTTTGGGTGTGTTGAGGTCATGTCTTGTGAAACGTGTGCTTGGATTGACACCCTTCCTTAAGTCATTAAGAGAAAAAGAGGAAATAAATTAATAATAAACAGCATTCATGACTTGACAACTAACTTTGCAGTGTGTAAAGACTTCAACTGACTACCAGGGAATCTGAAGGTTGAAGACGACCAAAAAGGAAAGCATTTGCAAAGAGAAAAAATGATGACGGAATGATTACAGCACCGCTGTCTTTTTCTGTGTTAATAAACATAGCACCAAGCAAGTAAGAGTCTACCTCCCAAGTTAGTGACCTTCAAATGAGATTGTCTATAAAAGGACTATGCAACACAAAGAAACAGAATCAGCATGGCACAGGTTAGCACCCAACAGCAAAGCTGACTTAACATTGCCCACCTGAGTCTCAGCAAGACAAGGTAGGTCTCCTAATTTGGTGTCCTCTGATGAATCTCACCACCAGATCCCTACGTCTCCACAAACATGTGGCCATCACCCACTTCGAAAAGCAAAAGTAAACACGCCCGTGTCCAGTGAGACCCACTCAATACCTACACATCACCATTTTCCAAGTGAAACTCTGGGTTCCACTTGCACTTCCAGTTTAAATGTGTACAGTTCTCACACCGGCACCCACTAAGGTACGATGGAACAAGAGAATGGCCAGGCAGGGATTTTTTTTTGCTGGTATTACGTTTGAAAACATTTTCAAATATCTCAGCTCCCCTTGCAGTCATCCCACCTCCTTATTAGTTTACAAATTGGTCTTTGGATACAACCAACTCATACCCAAAGAAATAAATTATTGGGATGATACTTGCTACAGGTCCTTGTTTACAAGCAAAATTAAAAGCAAGAATCAAGATTTTCCTGGAAACTGGAACACATATCCGCAGATCTGGGGAGTAACTTATGATGTCCAAGATAGAAAGGAAAAGGGAGCACCTTTTTCAAAAAGCTGTTCAGGTCTGCACATAACCCTGTATTCTAGAGACTGGGCTTCTCCAATCACCCCTTTCCTTTGCCTTATTGAAGATATCACCATCACTTACACAAAAACACCATCTAGGGTTTGATAACTCCAGCTGCAAGAACTTAATGAATTAGACTTGGCTCATTTAATTTATAAGAGCATCTGGATACAGTATACAAGGAGGAGCTGTAGTACTTTGTTTTCAGAAGTTGAGAGTTAAACTGAATTCTTTTTCTCCTTTACAAACACTAAGTTACACACTTTAATGTGGACTTCCTGCAATTTCAATAGCTCCAATTTACAAAATAAAGTCCAATACAGAAGGAAGGTGCAAACAATGTGACCTTGGATGTAAAGAATTTCCTCCTGTTGCTCTTGATGCACAACCTGTAAAGTTTTAAGGTCACTAAACATTTAATATAACACCACATTGTCCGATTCAGAATCTGCTCAGCCAGTTTTATCACCATACTCTGCAGCTACATCTCTGATTACACTGGTTAATTTGTGGTACTCATGTCTGGCCATACAAACCACCTTTTTTTTTTTTAAAACAAGAGAAGCTCACAGTCTTTATGCACTAAACTGCATACAGTAATCCTGCAGGAACTATGTCCCAGTACCTGCTGCAGCACCATTTGTATTTGCCCTGCAACGTTCTGCCCCAATGTGCTCCCCTCTCCCCAAGTGACCTGAGCAACAGCGTGCTGCTCCACCTGGCAAGCAGAACATGCTGTCCCAAACAAAACCCCCTAAAGAGCAAAACAGCCTTTCTGCTGACATGCCAAAAGTTTAGCCTAAACAGGAAAACATAGTTGAAGCTCTTTTTCCATTACCTTGCACTATTAAGCCATCTAGGCAAGAGATAAACATAACAGGAATTTCTCTAATTAGATAAATTCACTCCTCAGCATCTGTTTAATAGAGCAAAGCACATCAGCATGTTAGAATCAGATAATATCAGTCTCCCACAAACTCATAGCTGAAGCTTCTTTTGCATGCAATCGTTTGGGTGCCGCTGGTTTTACTCACTGTAATTCAACACTTCTAGCTGAAGGTTTGCTGTAAAATGTAATGCCAGGTATGTACTGGGCCACAACAAGTGAAATTCCTTAAAATGATTATGCAGCACCTTGCAAGTTCAAACAAGGCAAAACAGATGCACAAGGTGATCCTGCAGAACTTATTTCCCTGAAGTTCTATACCATCCATTCATTTTTAATACACCGCAAATCAATTAAAGATTGTGCCTCCCGTAACTGAAACCTAAACTGTGCCTCCCGTAACTAAAATCTAAACAATTCCTTTAACATAAGCAATATCCATTACATTTTGCATTTCAGCTCCATTTCTTAATTGACTCTCTAAATTAAGACAATCTCTCAAAAGCTCAAAATACCTGCAAAGAAACTCAAGTAATATATTCTTAACCTCTACCTACTACAAACTCAATCCCACTGAGAGACAAACTCATTTACAGCTTCAAACCAAGTACTGTAAGACTGTAACTTTCAATTACATTTGATTTGGTATGCAGTCAGATAATGGAATTTTTATTATACATTATTAAGAAAAAGGTTAAGTGAGGAGGATGTTAGCAACCATCTATATTGCTCTCAAAGAAACCTATTCAAAACAACTTATTTTTTTTTAAGTCTAATGTAAACGTATATTGGCAAAGAAAGAGATGCTTCTAAGTGGCATTGTGTAAGGCAGTGCGCACACACATCTGTGCAGACCAGCTGAACGACACAAGTTTTTCCCATCCAATCTGCCAGCACTTCAATTTGCCTCACCTGTGCAGAGATTTGCTCATCAAGCATCTGATGGACCACTAGTTCAGAGCAAACAGACAGTTTGGGGCTGGTCTGCACACCTGTGCTCTGAAATAGAGCTTTCTGATGGGCTTTACAGAAACACAGCACTGAGCCAATTGCCTCATAAGGCACTTACCAGCATGCTCTTCCTCGCTGCAGAGGGTTAAAAAGCAGCAGCAAAGCAAAATGACACTCCACAGCTAACAACTTTCTTCATTTGTCATGTCACCTGCCCAGGTACTAGAAGGGAACACAGTGCCATGCAAGTGCTGAGAGACAAAACTTACATCATATGAAGACATACAAGAATCTGCTTTAGTAAAATCAAACACAATTATAAAAAAAGTAATCTGAAAATTCTCTATTTTCGATTATTAAGAAAAGGTTCCTTAATTTTTTAGAATGATCAAATTTGAAATAATTCGTATTCCCTTTTGGGGAGCATCACATTTAGAGATATTAGCTCTTGCTCGTTCCAAAAGCTGGGCTGTTTCTGGGCAAACGCTTAAACCAACTACCACAGGCATCTCTCTGTTAATCACAGAGTTACGAACACTTTGATGGTTTTACTGAGCGCATCCACCTCGGTTTAACACACAGACAGCTCTAACCTGCCTGCACCAATTGCACGTGCTCTAAAAGCAAATCGAGCAAAATGCAGAAGACTACAAGCTGTATATTTCATAAGCTGTGACCCTTTGTCGCTTGAGACAAAGGACTTGGTCATTACTTCATGCACCAGAAAGGAAAAAAAAATGTCAAGGTTTCCGCTTCCACGTGGGTTTAATGATGAAGATTCAAAGGAGGATGCAGGCTTGCTCTTACCCGTTCAGCGTGTATGAACCACTCCTCTTGAGTCTCATATTTGGAGATAAGAATCTCAGGAAAAAAAATCCAGACCCAGAATGAGGTGGTTTGTCCTCTGCTAGACCAGACTACAGGCACCTGTTTGGTGGTTGGGCTGTTTCGTTCAGCAGGGGATCTCTTTCCTGTTTCTCTGAGTCACCAGTGAGGAACAATGTTAAACCACTGCCAGAGCCACTGAGCAGGAAGCCCTGTGGAAACTGCCTGCAGCCAAACAAGAACCCAGAGGTGTAAAACCTCCCCAGCATACCTCCAACAAGACCCTGGAGCCCACCAAGGAAAAGCAGAAAAAAATAACGGAGAAGAGATTTTTCATAAAAAACTTTATCCGCTACATGTGCGAGAGCAGCTCTTGTGGAAAGCGGTATTGTAGTGCTGAGCTGTGATGGTGACCTTCTTCCAGCCCCTCTGAATGCTGCTTCAAAAATCTACTCTCTCCTTCACACAAGCAATCAGCACTAACCTCAGAGTAGGAGACAACAAAACCAGAAGCCCTAAGACTTTCATGTGTTTTTCTCCCTCTAATACCAAGTTGGAAACTACATGTGTGGGACAGGACACACAATTAGTGGTTATAAGGTTTATTTTCCTTGTAGAAAGTTAAAATCAGGCAGATCTAACATCATGCTCTAATGGTGCAGAGAAAAATACCCTGTAGCAACACAGTGCGGGGCAGGCTGCCTTGCATAAATCACAGCATTGCACTGTCCCCAAGGAGGCTCTTTCCCTTCCTCTTCTGCTCACCCTCCCACTCCCTGATAGCTGTGAGCTTCACATCTGCACCAGAGTGGGGAACATACCGCACAAAGCAAAATATTACTCAGTAATTGTAGGTTCATTTACTGTCTGTGATCAAATTGTCCCTGACTCAAGCAATACATCACATGAAAAGCATTTTTCACAATGAATGGTGAAATGACTGCCACTTGTGGCCAAGGTGGAACTGCCCTGGGATAATGGGAAAGCTGCACAGCAGCCAAATATAAATATTAAATGTTCACTGCCTAAACAGAAGGTCATGGGTAGGGTCCCACTACACTCTGGCCTGACTGCAACAGTTATATTGTATTTTAATGGCCCGAATGTCTAAAGGCAACCTGTTTGTCATGCTAGATTTTCACCTTGATCTCATTTTTGCATTGGTCTTTCAGATTCGTCATCTGAAAATTGAACAGCTCAAGAAAGCCAGCCTAAAAAACATGAGAATTCCTTAATGCCTTCCTAGGTGCCAAGATGACACAGGTAGGTGTAATCAAGTATCTCAGTATAAGGACTGATTAGACCACAAATGCTGAGGCAAAACAGGGGTTACAGGCTGAGGAAATCACTAGTGCTCTACTGTTGATAACAGACAGCGAGACCAAGCTGTACAGATACACTGCGTCTGCGAGAGAAAGGAACACCTCACATCTGTCACAGCTCACCTGACACACCATGCCCAACCCCTGGCACCCTGGACGAACACAGATCTAGAAATAGCTGAAGCCCAGAGAGCATCTCACAGACAGAAAACTGAGTAAAACAAGGTAACACCTTCCAAGAATGTAGAACACTACTGTAAAAAACAAGGAAACAAAATGTTCTTCCAGATCCATCCATCTCAAGAGGACATGAATTAAGCAAGAAACAAGCCGGGTTAGGGGATTTTTTGTTTGTTAGTTTGAGTGGGTTGGTTTGCTTGTTTTCTATGTACAGGAATGGATCACTCAGCCCCCATTACTGCAGGTCTTGGAGAGGCTCTTGCTCCACAGCTGCAGACTGATAGGTGACCTCCATAGGTCTCTCTCTTTTCCAGATTTCCATGATTTGCTCTCATTTCTAGCTGGAAGAAGGAATTAAAATTGTGCTGTGTAACCAGAGGAGGGCAAACCAGCTCAAGTCAAACCAGACTACTGCATGCTTTACCTTATTATTTTCTTACAGTAAGTCATCCTGGCCAGGACTGCAGAGAGGTCTGCTACCTCACCATCACCATAGCATTCTGCTTTTGTCTTACACATCACAGAGGAAAGGATGTGTTCTTTGCAACCATCAACTTCACAAAGATCCTACCTACGGACAGGCTGGCACCAGAGCTTGATTCTTCCAGCTGCTATGGTCAGGCCCTGCTGTCCCTCAGGAGTGAGTGAAGATTCACTATGGCCATGGAAAAGCTAGAAGTTAGGAGCCAGCAGGCAGCTACCTACCTACCAGTGCTGGATAAAGCACGGACACATTCTTGGAAGCTTATAAAAGAATACAAGGATGATTTATTTGGTTAATTATTTGGAGAAGAAAAAAAAATGTAAAGTTAATAAATCAAAACTTTTATGTAAAAGGTCATTTCTAAGCAATCTGTGAACTCAGAATCAAACAAAAACTTGAACTCTGTTTTCTCCTTGGAAACCATAGTTTCTGTAGAGGTAGTCTTAAACCCAGGCTCAAAGTAAACCTAGTACGTCTTCAGTTTTGATATAGATCCCTGAAAAGATACATCTGACAGCATAATTGAAGTATGTATGACATTGGGTTGGGTGTGGGGGGGTATCTACTCATTTTCACTGAAGTGCACCAGCAATACCTGAAGTATTGGATGTATAATCCAGTACCTGAAGGAGCCTACAAGAAGGACAGGGAGCAACTTTATGAAAGCCTTTAGTGATAGGATATGGGGCAATGGTTTCAAGTTAGAGAAGGAGAGATTTAAACTGGATGTTAGGAAGAAGTTTTTAGCAAGAGGGTGGATGAACACTGGAACAGGTTGCCCAGGGAGGTAGTTGAGGCCCCATCCCTGGAGATACTTAAGGTGAGGCTTGACAAAGCTCTGGGCTCACAGCAGGGGCGTTGGACTAGATTACCTTGGGAAGTTCCTTCCACCGAGGTGATTGTATGAATAGAGAACATAGGAGCTATCATGCGGCAGTGTCTGATGACTACTACTAAGTAGGAATTGGCTGCTATTGTAAATTATAAAAATGATGATTTTCCAGTTTAAGAAAAAGCAGACCTTCCCACAGCTCTTCTGAGCTTCTTCCTGGATGCAGGCCATAATGATGTGCCCACGGATTTTCTGAGAGTTTTGTTTTTACTGGCTACCTAATTTCTTAAAAATACATTACAGCTTTTTGTTGCTGCAAGCAGCTGCTGGTTTTTCCAAATTCTATTTCTGCTGAAAGACATAAATACTTTTCCCTTTTTCACTCCCTCTGCTCTTTGAGGGATTACAGCAGCACAAGGGTATGTGTTCTTTAACATCCTCATCTGAAAACTATTATAGGAAACCGGCAACTAAATATAAACGGTCCAATTAGAGCCGGAGCCAGCCACGTTGATGCTGGGACCCCAAAACGCTATCATGGACAAAAGAACTCACCGCAGAGGCACAGCCGAAGCCAACTTGCCAACACCACCCCTCCAGAAACAATGAGTTCCTCCTACAGAGAGGTCATCTGGAGAAATGTGTTTGGTTAGCAAGGATTTAAAAAAAAAAAAACACCACCACATAAAAACACCCCTTATTTTCAGCCAACATGAAAACAAAGATGATAGACTCGCTCAGGCAGGCAAGGGGCCATACACATTATCTCCTGCAGGATTTCCAATTAGCTGTACCTAAAGAAATCCTTTTCTCCTCTCTCTCCCTACACATTCGCATTCCAAAGAGCAGACACAGGCTGAATCATCACTACTGTGGTGAAAACACATGGGAGGAGGGAAAACATCTTTATGTCTCCCTAAGATCCCTTCTGACAAATAAAGCATTCTTACAGCCCACTTCTCTTTTGTTCCCTTCCCCAAGCCGAATCCATAAACTTTAACGTGGATTATCCATTCCCAGGCTAAACATTCATCCAATTACTGCTCTGCTTCTGAAGGGAATTTCAACAGGACTATTTGGCCCAGTTATTCCAGAGTTAGCTTCAAGAACGGGTCTTTAGATAAGAGAAATTAGTATGGATGATTTACCATTTTCAACTGTCTCCCACCCCTCTGTGCTTTGAAAACAGCATTAAAAGATACCTGACTTAATTACTGGTTTTTGAAAAAGTCTCCACCTAATAAGGAAACAGACATGTTAAGTAAAAAGCTGGGTACAGAGGAGAATAGCTGGTCCTCTACTATTTGGAAAGACTTACAGTAGACTCCGAGCTGAATTATTCATCCAGAGGGAGTTTTGCATATGAATGAAACATCTTTCTACATCTAAAAAGAAACACTCACTAGCAACCTCAGTTCTCCACATCTGGTCAGGAAAGAGAGGAGACAGCAGGCCCATATGTACCCTGTTTTCCAGGGCCAGGGCTTTTTCACAAGTGTTTAAGTTACTCCTATAGCATTCAGTGTTATTTTACACACATGTCCTCCCCACATTTCCCTCCAATGTCTTCGAAAAATCTATGTGAATTTGTACCGCTGTTGTCAAGAACAATGACACTCTTTTCTTCTCAAAATGCCCACTAACCTCAGGCTTTAACCTGGTGTTCTACTGTCTTGCATCTTAACTTGCACTTAAGGGCTGGGCAAGTTAATTCTCAAGATAACCGATGAAACACCAAACCATTACAACAAACAAGTTTTCCTGGTCTGATCATACGCTTGGAGCGCTTTGTACCAGTTCATGCGCCACATGGGGCACGAAACAGTGGAGCAGTCAGGTTCACTTAACTCCTTAGCTAAATCAGGCTGAATTTACACACGGATAATAGAGAAACAAGCTGCTTACAGGTCACTATCAACCTTTGCTGGATAGAGAATGAAAAATTAAGAGGAGGAAGACACAGGAAAACTGACTGCAAGACTTATCTGGAAATAAATGTTTTCCAAGTTGTAGTAATTCATTCTGCACATGAAGATAGTGCTGCCTCAGCTTCTGAACTGAAGGGCTGCTTTGCCAAAGCTGTAAAGAAATCCCATTTCAGTGAGGGTTTTGGCTTAGGATTGAAAAGAAAAAGCCCTGAGAGGAGACACTAATATACAAATGAAAGCCGTATGGCATTCCCTGTATACAAACACAAACACAGAATGAGTCCCTAATTTGCTTTTTAATAGAAGATTTTTTCCTTAAATGAGTAACAACAGCCGCTCGGGCAAAGATGGCAGCAGCACTGAAAGGGTTATCTGCAGCATTTCATAATAAGCAAAACAGGACAGTGTTGGAGAAAGTTACAGAACTGAAATAACAGAAAACCAATCCGCCTGGAAACGGAAAAGGGTGGGTGAGCAGTCCCTGCCGGAGGAGGGCAAAAGCCAGGGGTTATAAATTTAGAAAAAATACACACCCACACAAAACTTCTCAAGAGGATAGGGGAAAAAAAAGATAATTTAAAAAAACCCACACAGTTTATAAGGCCTTTATATAAATTTTGCCTAATCATTCTTAATGGACATCTGCCCATGGCTTAGTTCAGGAAAGACCATGCTTTCAGTGTGTGCCAAAACCGTCTGAAACACAAGCCCTTGGCTCGGCGCCTGCTTTGATCCCCTACTTTGGGCAGTTTCCTGGAGGTAGGTTTGGAGCAAATGACCACAGAGATGGCTCTTTGGCAGGGCTGGCCAAGACTTCTGATAACGCAGGTTTGGTATCAGACTTCACAGCGCTCAGCTGCGTTATGTCTAACTCGCGTTACTTCTAGTTTTAAGAACAGAAGCAGCTAGGCAGAATGTAATCATTAGTTTCAGTGTTCGAGTGAGGTCCTTACACAGGGTTAACAAAGTACTGCGGCAAAGCACATTCTTCAGTGGAGGCCAGAGTTGCCCGGCTTCTTGCCGATGGGCACCAAACCAGCCACGTGGACAACCGTTATTTACATAACTGCAGCAGAGGGTTGCCGGGCATGAAGACCCCCATTCAGATCAGCCCCCAAACCTCTGTCCACCTCAAAAGAAGGCTTAGAAAATAACATAATAAATAGTAAGAGAAGACTGATGTTCTTGGCTGGAGCAGCGACAGGTAATTTAGAGCAGGCACTGCCCCTCCAGCCCAAGAACAGGAAACAACTGTACGACTTACCGAAACGCCCCACCCAAGAAGGCCCAGTTGGTATAAAAGTCTCTGCTGCAAAATTTAGCTAATGATACAATCCGGGAGACGTCTGCGAGTACCACGGAGGGAGAACAGTAGGGAAATGTCAGGGAGAAATTTCAACTGAAATTAACTACACACAATAAGGCACGTAGGAATCCCTGAAGCCTATAGAACAAGCGAGAAGTAGTTCACTTTTCTAATGCACAACTTGCTCCTTTCTTTTCTCCTTATTTAAATTTACATTTAGCTAAGTGGTCTCACACCACAGTGCTAAAATCTAGAAGTATTTTTTTTTTGCCAAAAAAGAAGTCTAAAGCTAGATTGGTTTTGTGAAATTAAACAGTACCCAGACTCCAACCCTGAAAGCTGGTTTCCCACACGTAAAACTTTTCTCATATAGAACCTTTAACAAAGGAAAGGAAGGAGAATTATTTAAATATTAAAAAGGGGCTGTAGGTTTGGTCAAAAGCAGAACAAATCATCAAAAACAAGAGATACCAGTGAAATACATCTGACTAATAAGGGTATACATTTTATAAGACAGACTGCATGCTGTCCATACATTACTGAGTACAACAGGTAGTAAGATAAGTAATAACAACTACGTGCTCAATCATTAAAATATTTTCAATTTGAAATAAATGGGAAGTGTCAGACCCTCACTCACTGTATCTCCTTTGAAAATTAACTGTGAGCTTGGTCTTGCTTGTCTGCTCCGGAGACCTCACAGAACCATTCCTCTATTGCTTCCATTCCTATCCCTGCCACTGCATGGGGAGGCTCCTGGGAGTTGAGAATGCTCCTCTTCCATGAGGGTAAAGGGAATTCACTTCAGTTCCAAGTTTAGACAGCAGATGCAGATTCTTCTTGCCAAATATTATAAATTTAAGAAAATAATTTGTTGAAAAAGTTTAACATTTGACCCTGCAAAAGACAACAAATCTGGCAGGCACTAAATTGTTGGTTTGTAGTTCATAACCCAGATGGGTCTGAAAAGTTCTGCATAAAAATGCTTCCTTGGAAAGGGAAACTCTGCAGAGTTCAGTATCCAGGACAAATCTAAACAAACAGTTCTGCACCCACAAAATGTAGCTGCCTTTGACCAAAGGGTTTATGAGTGGGAAAAGGACTTGCAAAAATAGAGGGGGAGACACCAAAGATTACCAAAAGAACCTATAAAGCCAAACACATGCACTACAGGAAGAAAAATGTAATCAGAAACTTTAGGCTAATCTATCAGTTATCAAATGGTATGAATAGAGGAAAAAAGTAGAAAACTTAACATTTCAAACCAAATTCTGATAATAAAAAAAAAATCCTCCTGTATTTGTGGAGTCACTTATCACATCTGATTTATGCAAGACACCTTGAGAGAGAAGAGGATTAATTTCCCATCTCAAAATAAACAAACACAGTTGTACTTATAAATTAACACACACAATGAAACAGCTTCTCTAAAACTAAGTGCAGTATGAAAAATACCCTGTGCGTCAACGGCAAAAGCAGCAACATAAATCATCTGAAGGGTGGCGTTTTAGGTGATCCTAACAAAACCCTCGCCAAATTGGACTTCAGCTGCTGTTCACATTTTTTTATTCACATTTTTGCAAGACCCTAACCGTTCAGACAAAAGAAGTCTTTGTAGATGAATCCCAGGCATAATTCTAGTCTTCCATCCATCAAAAGAAGGGCAAGAACACTTCACCCCTGTCAGAGTCTGGATCTCATATTTGAGGACATCAGTACATTAACTAAGATTTATATAGCACTTTTGGAAAATTTCATAGTGCTTTGGAAAAAAGCCCTTAAATCCCTGCAACCTGTGTCATCTCAGGGACTGTTACTGTCGTCAGAGGGGAAAAACCCTCTTTATCTCAGAGTGGAAAAATCCTCCATTTCCTCAGAGGAAATGGCTATAAAGCCGAGCAGATAAAAGGAAACAGTTAGGAAACAGAATTAAAATCTTAGTGCTGTCAGAAGGCTTAGTCCATCAGTGAGGATAAGACACAGAGGGTACATCTGTGCACTCCATTTCCATTGTACTGGCCAAGGCAGAGCAGTGAATGGGATGCAGAACTCTAGTACAGCTGGACTCTCAATGTCAGACAGCTGGTAGCTATAAATTCTAGACTCTCCAATAATTACAGGTTTTAAGGCCAGGAACGACAAATCTGCTGTATTTACCAGTTAGCTCGTGTCTTCACTTTGACATCTCTTTTTCCAGAAGTGTCAAACAGCACTAAAAACACTTTGGGAAGAACCTGGACAGGTAGAAACTGAGAAGATACAAAGTCTAGGGTTTTCCGAGTGGAAGTGATTCATGGAAAGCCAAGCACCAAATGAAAGAATAACACAATTCAGCAGCCCTCAACTCTCAATTCGAACCTCACTGCCTAGGCCTTGTGCCTTCCAAAATACCTCTTACATGAGAAGCTGCATTTGTGTGGCAAAGAACGGCCCTTCTCTCTCTCATCTGCTCAAACACATGTACTTCCTCTGAAGATTTTTGCTGAAAACAGAGCTCAGATCTCAAGACAGTGTTGTAGGCAAAACCTAATCACCAGATGCTCACTTTATATGCTACTACATACATTGATTTATACCGGACTAAATCTCATTTCTTTAACTCAAAAATAAATCAATTAGCAGAAAATGTCTGGCTGTATCTTTGCAGTCACATAATTTAAAAATAAAAGCAAAAAAAGAATCATCTGCATCTGGACCTGTCATGTCTAGAAACAAAATGAAAAGATGTTAACATGCCACACAGGTTGTCCTAACCCACCTCTAGTTCAAAACTTTTTGAAGTATGTTGTCAGAGCAATTTTTAAGGGATATCTCCAGTGTACTAAACGGGGAGGGGAGGGTGCTCCCCAGGATGTTAGCCACATTGCACATATCCAAACAGATGTATGTTAAAGTGATTTGGGACACGCAACATCAAGCAACTCGAGTTTCAAGATGCTGCAGTTGGAGAGTACAGCCTTTAAAGCAGCCTTGTTGCACATATGAGTAGTAAACCATTTTCTCCAGTGCCTATTCTCATACTATTCCCTCCAAAAAAGAAATGAGGTTCTTTTAAACAGACTGAAAAGTAATTTCTACATTGCAAAACTCCATCATCTTCAGAGCTTGGAATTGTACAAAAGCCTGCAGTTCTGGATCCCTAGCAGACCTCAGCCACTTGAGCAGGCACTGTACCACACCTGGTTTCAGCACCATATATGAGCATTTGCTCTGCTAGCCTAGCCATGCAAGCTGGGCAAAAAGGACTGCTGGCTTTGGCTCCACACAATGACAGAAGAAAACCTCTAATAGCTGGAAACTGCCTCCAGCAGAGCTCACATTGCTCCTTGTACCCATCCACTTTTATCCTTATCTGTAATTTGCGCCCATACTCTTATGACTGCATTTATTTAACATTTATATTGTGCTGTCCTCTCTATTTATCCTTCAAGCTCCTGTAGCAGCACAGGATCCTTCTGTTTTTCATGTGACCAAAAATGAAGTAGCATGAAGCAAACTTAACCATGCACGGCTTCATCAGCTTTACCCTGCCTCTCTCTCCAGCCTGCAACCCTTATCTCTTCTTTCCAGCTACTCCAAATTTCTTAAGAGAAGTCTTAGAAAAGCTTAGCAGAGCTCTCCGTTTCTGATTAAAGTCAATCCCAGGGTGTCACCAGACCACACACATAATGGATTGCTGCATCCCCTGAACAGCTGTTTCCAACCATGTTGAGACCATCAATTGAGCATCAGCTTTTACTCAACACATCATTTACAAATCAGCTTGCACACCACCAGCTGAAATCCCACTTCTTATTGTCAAACAAGGGTAGTTCATCGTTCAAAAATTCATTTGTGTTCTGGTTTTCCCTTCCTACCACTAATTCAATACAAAATTACACTCTTTAGAGATGTACCATCAGACTCTCCACATCCCAGTATAATAATGGATTATCTACCTGGCTTAGAAACAAACAAAAAACCCACAAACAACCTCACTACATTGCCATAAAATAGAATACAGCTCAGAGCAGTGAAAGATACAAAGTTATATTATTATACCTTTGCTGATAACTTTTAAAAACACATCCGTTTGAAGTTTAAGCGACAAAAGCTTTATATTTCATGTATAAAATAAAGGTGAAAAAATGAGGCTCTTTGGTTTTTAGGAACCTCTACCAGGGCAGGAGCCAGGTTTGGTCCTATACCAGATGTATCAGCTCCTGTAAAGCTTTGAAGCATGCTGTCACTATCTTAAATTTTTTTAGAGCATTTAATTTTCCTCATACACTGCACTTACATAAAAACATATGCCAAAGAATCTGGATAAACAAGTGAGATGCCTTAGCTCTACCTCTGAAGCTGCAAATGCCAAGTAGGTGATTGTGCAAGCACCTACAGAACACTATAACTCAAGCCAGAGTCCTTGCCTCACCCCTTCAGCATCTCCACTTCTTCCCGTTTTCCCTGTCTCCCGAAGACTGGTTGGTATTTCACACTCATTTAGGGAATGTTACTGCAACCCTTGGACAACTGTTAATACAGGTCACCATTTTCAATTAACTTACTGACCAAGATAATTTCAAGCCCATGTCCTTCAAGATGTTCCCCACACACATTAGTGTGAAGCTAACTTTTGAGGTCACCTCTTTCTTCTCTTTCACACCCAGTGCACATATTATGGCACAATCACACAGAACCAAATTCATCACCTTATGTGTCTCACTGACCAGCAACTTTGCTCTTGCAGAGGCTCCATGACAGCAGCCAGACTACGGGTCAGCCTTAAAGCAGTAATGCACTACAGGGAACACGTCTGTTTACATGCACGTTTTTTTTACACAACATCCTTTCTCTACAGACAGTGCAAAATTATTCCACTTAAAAAGTCTTTTCAGTGCTTTTTCTCACAACAGAAAGATGAAAAACATGGCCATGAACTTAACTAGCTTCATGAGAAGGTAGGGGTTTTTTTTCAAGCCCTGCTGAAAATTATACTAAATCACTCCTGTGCTCCTTCCTCACATCTAAAGAAAGATTTGCCTTCTCCGTGTTGTCACACCACACTGTGCTCCTGTTACACAGGCTACAAGCCAAAAACAGTTACAAAATTTCTGAAGTTACCACTGCAGCAGTAGAGAACCTCAAATCAACCTCAGCCTTTTTAACAGTAACAACAACAAAAGATCTGTGCGATTGGGTAAAGGAAGAACTTTTTCAGTGAAGAATCAGTGGTGACTCATTTAATCACTGACAAACTGTGCAATTCCTTTTCTGGCACGCTGCCGTTCTACGAAAGGACTAATGAGCTTTGGGAAAAAGCCTGCAAAAGAAAAGAACGTGCCACACTCTTACAGTTATCAAAGAGTTGAGCTTACCATGTAATCCTAAAACATGCAAGGATTGTTATATTTTATTTTACAAAACCAACCACGGGCAAGGAAATGAGCTGGCACAGAGATCGTGTTATCCACTATTTGTTTCTCCTAACGAACGTGTTTCTCCAAAGTATGTTTAAACCTGTAACTTAGTGTTTCACCTTTCAACACTAGTCAGCTATACTGTGTGCTATAGAGCTGGAAATACATTCTGCCGCTGGAGAACCACTGAATGTGATCATAGATAAGGTGCGCTTCCCCTCATTACACACTCAAATGGGAGATGTGTGCAAAGCCTCTGAAATAATTACAGCCCTGATGGGTACCCTGTAAGTGATGACAGAGTCATTCAGAGGAAAACGAAAACAAGACAAGCCTTCCAGCACTAACGATATTGTTGTGGAAGGATCCACTTTTCTCCCCATTACAAGTAGTTTATAATATTTCCACAGAATTCAAACTTGGACTTACCGATCAATACATACATTAGAATTCCCAGACTAAGATTTGTGTTGGTTAGACAACACAGCCTGTCAGCTACATGGTTCTATCAGGGAACTGTAAAAAAGCTCTAGGCTAATGGGCTAATACCGAATCAGTACCAAGAGGAACCTGAAAACTAGTTAATTTACTAACATGATCCTCATTCCAAACCTGTGCCTTCTACTCCTCTGTATCATGCTCTCAATATCCCATTAACCTTCAATCAAACCACTCACTATCTGCGGAGATCTCACCTAAAAGGCTGCCAGTGCATGTAACTGACAAAATATTTGCTCTGCAGACTTCCTCTCTTACCCAGAAGAGACTTTCTGCTACTGCTCAGCTCTACTAGACAAGAGAATGCTGCCACATAACACACATTCCACCTCCCAGGGCAGGGGACAGACAGCTGAGGATACTCTCATGTTTCAGAATCACACAGTAAAGGGAAATAACTCTGTTATGCAGAGTCTACGATTCTCTAGAATCAGCACCTTGGCCTTCTAAGAGCATTCTTCAGATAACAGCCCTAAAATCTTGTAAAGAGTCGTTCACCATGTGCATCGAAGAGCTCCCTAACAGAAAGCAGCTGCTTCACGATCCCATTCTTTGAAGCTTTGAAGCATGTTGAGCAATTAAAACCTACCTTCTTTCAACTTAGTACTTACAGGACAGCACGCAAAGCAGACCATTCACCATTACCTGGCTGGTTAACCTTAAAAAATGCACAAGAGGCCATGCAAAGAGTTTTCACCATAGGGTTTCTCTGGAGGTGCAAGAGGCTTTTACAGGAAGAAAAGATGGGTGGTGGCACTAGCTGACATTTCCATTCTGGGAAGAGTACACAGACCACACCACCCTCATAACCTAGAGAAGATGGATCTTGTGCTCCAGAATTGTACAGCTTATTAAAACACACTAACGGAATAAAACAACCCAGCTCACTGACTTTACTACACGAGAAAACTCATTCAGGGGAGCACAGTCCCCTCATAACATCATCTAACCCAAGTGCACAGCCCCCATGTGACATCATGCTGAAGTGACACACAGCTTCATGACTCAAACTGAAACACAGCAGCATCAAGACAGTTTTAAGACCAGCTGATACCAGTCTATCTTTCTATAAACCTTTTCTATTTCGAAATCTCTATTATGCCAGGAGACATAAATTTAAGCACCTCTTTCAACAAGGAAAAAAGATCCAAATAACTCAGATGATGCCCTCATACATATAAACTGAGTGAATGAAGGCAGGTTAGACCTGGGAGGAAAAGCTGGGCACTTGGGAGAGAACACAGAGGCTCTCCTTATCTGCTTCATCCTTACCAGCACTGTGACCTCCAGAGCAGTGATGCTAAGCAGCTCCCCTCCTCCAACCCTCTTTCGTCTCAGACACTTCCTGTCTCCACTGGCATTTATTTTCAGCCCTCAAGATTCTTTTCTATATGTTCCAGGAACCCTCTAGCCATCCTCTGTCCAGATGGCAGACTTCAGTGAAGGGAACAGGGTCTTGGAGAGTCTTTTCTTGGCCTGCTTCTCAGCAGCCTGCTGGAACTCAGAGGCAGGCTCAGTCTTGCACAGACAAGGCTCTGTTGCACTGCAAAAGCCCTTCAATCCCTCTCCACAGTTTTCCTCAATGCCCTCTTTGTCTCCAAACAAATTTATCTTAAACCTTTTAACGGCCTCTGCTTTCCAGGGGCATGCTTTATACAATCTACTCCCCACAATGCTGCAGAAAGCCAATAAAAGGGCAAAGGAAAGGGTCTGAAACAATGTTGTAACAGACAACCAGAGCGTCGATTTTTACTAGACAGAAAGCAGACGCTACTTTGACAAGTAGGCTCTGAAGAAAAAGGTAGGTGATAGGTTTCAGTGTCCTGTTGATCCTTGCCATCTGCAGAAGATTTTCTGAAACATTATAAAACCATAGTAGTTTACAAAGTCAAATCTGGTAAGAACCATCACTCAGCAATGAACTATTTTCAAACTATAACACTCCCAGATAACCAGTCCCTACCCCTGCACTGGGACAATAGAACCATCACTAAGACCAACACAGTAGTATCATCAACAATGACACATACCTCAGAGAATTACTGGTGTCTCTTCTTTGAGAAAGTCAGAAGTTTTGCCAAAATAAGTAGAAAAACATAATTTTAAAATAAATAAATGTTCCCAACTGAAACGTCACTGAAAAGTGAACTCTACTCATATCAAAGCCTATAACAATACATATTTTATAAATATATATAAAAATTAAACAATACTTCCAAGACCCAAGAGGGTTTAAACCTGAAATAGATATGGACACTTCAGAGTATAATTTTACAATACTTTGTGCCTAAATACATTCAACGATAAGACTAGTGACATCAGGAAGACTCTAATGTATCTGTTAGCTAGAAAAATTAATTTACGAAATGAACTGCAAGAGAAAGAATAAATTGCAGAACTTCAGTAAAACCCAACTGGGATAGGAAAGAAGTTATAGAGAAGCTGCAGCAGCACAGAAAACATCCAAATTTGAGGCAGGACCATAAATATTCAGCACCTGAAAGGAAATTATCAGAACAGTGAAGCAGTGGGGAAAATTAGGCAAAACTTCACAGAATCACAGAACATTAGGGATTGGAAGTGGCCTTGAAAGATTATCTAGTCCAATCCCCTGCCACAGCAGGACCACCTAGAACAAGTCACACAGGAACATATTCAGGAGGGTTTTAAATGTCTCCAGAGAAGGGGACTCCACAACCTCCCTGGACAGCTGGTTCCAGTGCCCGTCACCCTCACTGTGAGATATGGCCTTGTCCTTTGAAAGTTTATTAAAATAAATAAAGAAGGAAAGCATCTTTCTCAGTGGGAAAAGCAACACAATCTAGAGGTGGTTTTTTTTCAGTAAATTTCTTATTCTTTAGTCTTATTAACTTTTAAAATCAATGGAAAACCTATCTCATCCTGTCCTTTTTATCTTGTACATTTATCATGCTTGGGAGAGGGTATGCAGTTTAGACAACAAAAAAAAGTCACATAAGAAATATCTTGAAAATTCACCACTCCTTTGTAGGACAGTCTGAGAACCAAACGCTATGAATAAGCTGCATTAGAGACCCTTCTCAGACTTCTATTATGTATTCTACATTTTTTATTTTCTTTAACATTTGCACATGGTTAGAAATCAATCTTTTTTCAGTGATGCATAAGAGATTTAGAACTAATTTCAAACAGGTCAATCCTTTTTCAGAGACCCCCTTTCATTTAAGGGGTGTGATCTATCTGCTCATTAGGATAATATACAGTATAATTATATCTGTAGCTCCTCCCATAACATTTAGGATTATCTAACTGAGATTTATCTGTTCTTATGAAATGTCTACTGTATAACTTAGTCATTTACTGTGTAATAGCAGTAGCCGATGAACTGGTTTTAAAGTTCCTATTTCCTCCCTTTCATGTCTCAACACATTTTAAAAAAGGTGTGGCTTCTCAGAAATTAGTTAAATTCAATTTATACATCTGCAACCAATGGCTGGCTACTACTAGAACATCACCAAATTCCATGAACTGAAAGTCTGACACAGAAATTGTGTTATTTGAAACAGACTGGTTGTAGGCCACTTACAAAACTGAGCTAACATGAGCTAGCTACTAAAATATAGATGGGGTAGAAAAGTACTAAAGTAATATAAAATTAAGTCCATCAGCTATATAGAGTCAATGTAATGTAAGGAGGCACAGTATAAGGTCCTATTATGATCACAGATACCAACCCCCTTACTACTGAAAAAGTCAACTCTACTCAAGCCAGTGGTTTACTAAGCAGACACAGACAAAAGTCAGGGTCTTGTGAGGGTTGTTCACAAGGAGTAGAATGACATTCAACAAGTACAGTGCAAGACATCTGGCCTCTGATGGGGAGGTTGCTAATATCTTTCTCTGCTTGGTTCCCAGTCAGCAAGTCTCTGAAAAACTTAGCATGAAACATGTGGAATGAAAGAAAAATAAGATCCTATAATCACAGAATCATTAGGGATTGGAAGGGACCTCAAAAGATCATCTAGTCCAATCCCCCTGCCACAGCAGGATCAC
>JAOXOE010000441.1:9977566-10014630 GCA_028565055.1 Phoeniculus purpureus | reverse complement strand
ATTGGAAGGGACCTCAAAAGATCATCTAGTCCAATCCCCCTGCCACAGCAGGATCACCCAGACCAAGTCACACAGGATAGATATGGTAATCCTTTTAAAACTTATAGCAGAAGTTTGATATACTTGGAAGAAAACCTAGGCGAAAATAGGAATTTAAGTACACAAAGAAGTATCTGAAGAATGAAGCAAAGTGACTGATGGAACGTGGAGAAGACAATGACCGCAGAGGTACCTGAGAAGACAATCTTCCACAAGGAGATGCTAAGAGAGGAAAGGAACAAATGTGCATGAAAACATGTTATAATCAATGGAGACAACTGCTTTATCTGTTACATTCTACACTTTGTTGCTTTTAAAGTAGGTTGGGAAGTACACGTGCTTGGTCCAGCAGTTACAGCTAAGCTGGAACAGACAAGATTGAGCAAATAAAGAGACAGATAATAGTTCTACACTGACTATTTTTAGCACAGTAGATGCTGCATTGGAACTGGAGCATCACTTCCACAGACTTGCTTTCAGTTCTGGTTTTAAAGCCAAGATAAATCTAGCACTTGATGTGCAATTACTTAATGTAATCCTCCTTGCATCACAGCAAAGAGTGATCTTGGAATTCAGCAGGAACAACTCCAGCAGCAACTGTATCACAGCCCAGGACAAGAGTGTGCTGAGAGCAGGAACAAAAGGGTAAAGTTTACACTGCTTGTCTCTCGGTTTTATGAGCATCTAGCCTGCCATCGGCATGAAAAATAATTGAAGTTAATCATACAGAAGATAGAACAGTAATCCTAAAGACTAGTAAACTTGAAAAAAGCAGATGCTGAAGTCACAGGCAGCTTTATTACAGACAGCATCTATCCTCCCAGTCATGACATTTTCTACTATCATCCTTAAAACTAATTGCATTGCTCTTCTCTTTTTGTAGGCCACTCCGAAAATTTCTGCACGGATTCAAAGCTAAACGACCACGCTGCCATTTCGTTGTAATCGTGCTCTGAAAATACAACTTGCAGTGAAAAGGGACCATAAAAGAATCCAGCTAAAAAGTTCTAACTGCCTACTCCATTCTCTAAGGGTAGTTAAGCTACACTCAGTCCCCTGCAAGCAAGTGGTTTAGGTCACTGTCTTGATATCTTCATACCAAAGTTTGTTTAAATAAAGCAACTATGATACTTTAGCTAATAAGTGCTAAGAAAATCTTTACTCCGAGACAAACGTATTTTGTTCCAGCAGAGGAATGCCTCTGGTCTGTCTGCTTGGGGTGTTTCTGTCAATAGGGCCTCAGCCTGTGTAATATAAAAAAATAAATATTTACCCCTAGTAAATATACTCTGTGTCCTTAGCTTTATCTTCTCCACTCACCTTGAAACTCCCTGTCAAAATCACTGTTTCTGTAAAGAACTACTCATTTTCCACAGAGCTTTATTTATCAGACTCTACAGACAGCCACTGAGTTAGAAGCTGACTGCTCCGAGAATCACTCAGAGTCACAGAACTTAAGGGTAATGCAAAAGATTGGATCCACAATATTTTACAGTAATTGATACTCCTGTGGTTTTCAGAAAATAAAAGTATTTTCTGCTAGTGCTAGAAAATGCAAGGGGTGGAGAACCTGAGAGTCTTGGAACTGGACATCCATGCTGGCAGAAGTGGTGGGAGGCAAGGGCAAGAATTTTTGCCTATAAACAACCACACGTCTCATAAGATCTGGGAGTAAAAAAGTCCCCCATTTTCAAAGCTCACTGCAACACCCTGCTCATATTACCACTTTTTTGGGGTTTTTTTGCAAGTCAAATATCTAGTCTGAGTTTGTGGCTCAGAAATCTAGGCTAATGCTATATTACACAAAAGAGCCTTCCTATGAAAAACTGTCCAAACGTCCTGCCACATCACCCATCCCAACAAGTACATCCACTCAGCTAGTAACAGACTGATACTTAACACACTGCATGACAACAATACCTAGAAAAACCTCGACGAAAAATAGGTTTTAGACTGTTCTTAACATGTCAAGACTGTGATAGCATCTGAGAGAAAGTGAAATTTGAAAAGAGTTCTTTGCTTGGATCTGCCACTGGTCCAGTAAGATGTGTAAGAGTAACAGATTGGTTCAGCCTCTGGCCTACATGAAGCCTAGAAAAACCAGGAGCAGTCAGTCTGCCCAGGGAGGCTCTTAACTCGTTGCAATTAGGCATAAAGGACAGCTGCTCATTACTGCATTTGCCATATGCTATTTTCTGTGTCTAAAACTGAAGGGGACCCTCAGACAGACGGGTAGCAACATTAAAGAGGGACAAAGTGGATTTCTGATACGCAGTTTCTGTTCCAAGTTCTTAAGGGTCCTAACTTGTTAACCTAAGGAGACTCCTGAACCACAGAATGAAAAATCACAACCAATGTCTTGTCTCTTACATACTAGCGCAATCACCTGCAAAGCATGAAAGAAACGTCACAAATAATGTATTGTGAGAAACCATTTCATAACCTTCAACTGCAGTGAAGCCAAACACGAGGTGATAACACAGACCCTGCACAGAAAGTACTCATGAAGTCTCTTCATCCAAACATACTGAGAGCATCACAGGAGTTTACTAAAGAAAGATGAGAGGGACAGAGCACTGGCAATGAGCACTCAGTAAACTGCTTCTGTCCTCAGTTTTTATTTCATACAAAGAGATGTGGCAAACATACACAACCAACATCTGTTCTCATTGGAAAAGGCAGAAACACTGGACAGGAAAGACATTCTAAATGTTGGCTTCTCATTCCCTGCTGCTACCCCCATTCCAGCCCTCCTTCCCCTGTTCCAGCTAAGCTTTTCTGTCCCCGAAGTTTGTCTGCAGAGCACCAGCTCATGTCCACACGCGTCTGGGCTAGTTAATGTATAAAACTGTCTTACCAGCAGCAGCACAGCGAGCAGATGATGAATTCCATTCCAACAAATCAAACAGCAGGGGATTTCCAACAAGATGGTAATGGAGTAAACCACAATTCGGATACTCAGAGAAAAGTAGGAAGCCTGAGATAACTGATCACTGAGACACGGCCTGAAGCACTGACAGCACTTGTCCAGAATTCAGCAAGATGCATCTTCTGGCAGGCAGAGCAAAAAGCAGAAGGTTTGCTTCTAGAGAAAGGGCATACATAACTCATTCTTGAAAAGACAGCTGTGCAAAAGAAAGGAATATGCTTTCTGCCTTTCTTTTATGTATCAGAACAGCTGTTATCTCATGCTTCCTCCTCTTCTTTTAGGGTAGGACTGCTTAATAAAAAAAAAACCCCAAGTAACTCCTCCCAATAAATGAAGATTTAGCAAGCATTTTGATAATGCTTCTCTCCATCTAGTTCTGCATACCTTGAAATCAGTTTGGAAGCGAATAAACACTAATTCCAAAAGAATAAATAAATAATGAGAACTATTCTTTCCAGTGCTTCCTTTCCTCTTTTACAACATTAATTCCAGTGACTCAGACATATTAAGGAGTTCAAAATATCTGTTCCGTCTGTTGTGTATTCTAAAAACCCACCGGCTTTCTTGAAAAGCACTGGAGTGGTTGTTTTCTACCTGTTTGAAAAGATTTCACAAACTCCATTCATCTTTACTAGTCAAGAGGGATAAATTCCCTGTTGCAGAGCCTTAAAGCTCCACCGTGTGGAAGATGCCTATAACATACAAAGAGGCTCCAAGGGGAAAAACGTCCCACAGAGCTTACCACTAATGAAGTGCTCTACATTTACACTTTTTTCACCAGTCACATCATAAGACAACCTCTTAAATGCATCCCGTGCAAGTAGAAAAACAAGCAGTGGGGAATTACCGACAAAATGACAAGTTGTTTCTATTTCGTGGGAGTAGAACAGTCACCCTGCATCAAGCAGCAGATCAGATCCCACACACAGCAGTCCAGAGCAGACCTGCCTTTCACCACGTTTGCTAGCTCCTGGGCACTGGATTCATTTTGTTCATAAGTAGCACAACAAGGGATGAGAGACAACCAGAAAATACAGCAACTGTGCTGTTAAGAACAGATTAACGACAAACAGAACTTCATCTTGTGATACTGGACTGACTGTAGCTTTACACGTGTATTCTGAAAGCTTTGCACAGCTCTCCTCCAGCCACCTATTACAAACAAACGGAACTGAATGTCTGCACTCAGCCATTCTTAAAAGCTTGGATCAGAGCAGGGTAGCACAGCCCTGTGCTGAGCACGGACTGGGCTGCGATGCAGACTGGACCAGTACTGCCCTCTACTGAAAGAGAGACCAGCACATGGAAACTGAACCGACTTCTACTAATTTTCTGCTTCATCTGTGTAACTCGTTTTTCCCTCTTCTCTGTAAGCCTTTGCAATATTCAAGGTTCTGTTTTACTGTGGTTTTTCCTGTGCATTCTTCCGCTCAAGAGCTACAAAGGTGTCAGATGAGTTTCTGAGTTCACGTTCTATAACACCATGCCAGCATATACAGGCTCCAGAAACCAAAGAGTTGCTGCACTAAAGCACTGCAGACACTGATGCTGTTTTTAGAAACATAAGAACAGATAAGCAAATAAAACAAAATAGAAGAACAAGAGTGAATTGTTCAAAAATAACCCCAGGAAAATGAATTTAAAGTTTTCCCTTCTCATCTGTAACCTGTCATACAACAGTGTTCAGCTGTTAAATCCCAAGATGTTTAAAGACCTTAAAGGAGCAACTGCTGGCATCAACCTGCTGGCCACTTGCCCCAAGAGGCTGGCCTGCAACTCTTCTCCCCAGAAAGACAGTGACCATCACATTACACACAGTAACGTCGAACCCAGTCTCAGTTTCACTTCTCAGCGATGATCATACCAGGAAAAATAGAGAGCAGTTACTTAAGTGGCCAAGAGAGGAGGGCCTGACCTGTTGCTGCTTGATACTCTTCGAATCTCTATCTCAGAGTGCATGTTAAACTCTGTATGTTAAAGAAGTGCTTGTTTTAAATAACATTGAATATTTTATTCTTCCTCTTCTCTGTAACAGCTCCAATTCCAACTGACCTTTCACTTCACACAATGCTTCTGTGGGGAAAATACTTTGTCTTTAAGAGAATAATCGAACACATCCTAGGTCGTTCAAGGCAGATCCCCATTACTCTTTCGAGCATAGGGGAAAAAAGGGCAGCCTTTTATTACAAGAAAAATGTACATAGCCTCTATGAACTCCTCTGTAATTTTCACTGTTGGTGGCTGTTATCAATAAAAGAGCTCAAATAGTAGGGAAAAAAAACCACCCATCAAATTTATGAATGGATTTGAGAGCCACGAGAAGATATTAAATGCACCCCAGTACACAGTCTGAGCCAACTGACCTCACCTTTCCACACTGTGATCTCTAAGACAAAACTACCAAGTCATTTCACAAAGAAAAAGAAAACAAAGAAAAATACCCCAAAAAACAAAACCCCAAAGCCCAAAGCAAACAAACTAACAAAGCCCAAAGAAACAACCTTAAAGTCACTCAAACAGTGTTTATTCCAAAACGCAGAAGCACATTTTTATGTGCATGGAGCAGGACCAAAAATCACCAACAACAAAAACACTTTGCATGGACTGGAGGCCAAAAGCCAGGTTGTGCAGTAACAATGATGAAGCAAAGACCTTAAAAAGAAATGGCACACCCAAGCAGAAGTATCTGTCATCACTGTGCATCAAAACCTCTTGTTTCAATTAAGCTTCCCTAATTCTTCTTCAATAAATCAAAGTTTCAGCCTAAAAATGACATCTAATACATAAAAAAAATGGAGTACATCATGAACCACCATATTTAGGGAATAACCTCCTTTTGCCCCTACACTGCTTCAGCCATGCGTGTGTGTCGTTATCAGATGTGGTTTAGCTGCAGCACTAACCGCTGCATTTGAGACCAGGCAGTCCACACCTCACCTATGGAGCGGTACCCCTCCTTACCACAGTGCTGAAGGAACACACTGAAGCTGAGAAAAGCAGCACCTTCTGTAATTTTTTTTCCCTAGAGGAAAGGCGGTATGCAGCACTTTAAAAAGCAGACAGAGCTCAATTGTTCCTGCCACAGTAGAAACAGCAACACACCCAGACTAGGCCAAGTCAGTCCTGTTGAGATAAAACTGCCACATGTTTCTAGCAATTTCTTCCCTAGAAACCAAAAGTGTTGCAGCTAGATTATCTCTCTGAAAGCCCTGAGTGCTGCCACATGCTTTGTCACTGCAGCAGGATCTTTCTGCTTGGCAGCCTCACTGTGCTTTATCACTCTTTTACTTCAGCTGCCATATGCTTAGTTTCTTTGGCTGGGAGATGCTCTGTCTGCTGAACCACTCAGTCTGCAGGTGTTAGAAAAGCATCCATCGCATGAAAGGGCCAGCAGGAACTCACACATCATTTTTTTAATCCACAACTTCAGTTGGATTTACCATCCTACAGAATAAAAATTCATTAAATTCCAAAGACCCCTCCAAGGAACCACAGGAGAGACCTGTCTGTCAACAGAAGTATATTCTAAATCCACTTTTCAGCACATCCTCCCCATCATTAATAATTAAACCAGCAAAACTTCATATAAAATAAGGCTGGACTCAGGCTGCCAGGCTACACAGAGAACTACATCACATGAGAAGAGTGTTCTGGGCATGTAATTCATCCAGAATACAAGAGGGCAGGAAGCTCAGAACCACACGACCTCACACCAATGAATATATAAGAATATATTTTCAATAATAAAGTGAAAAAAATTATCCATCTCTACCTCTCATCAAAATTACAGCTCACAGAAGCTGAGGACACAGATCCAAACACATCACCTTGCTCTAATGACATGCTGTAACAGCACCACACACACTAAGTCAAGCCACACAGGTCTTCCTGTATGCTTAAAAGGAAGTCAGGTTAGAAGTGGGGACTGCAATGACTGATTACATGGGCCTCAGTGACGAGGCCATGTGTTACATCAAGTTCATTTATTTGGTAACTGAAGACACCAAAAAATTCTGCTGTCAGTGTCCTGACTGATAGTCCTGGCCTGAGATTTCATGCAGGGGTCAGTTACAGCATCTGCAGCTTGGCTGTAAAATAAGATGAATACATGAACCAAATGCTGTTCGACTGAAGGAGGCTGAGCACTTTACAAAAAGCCAAACTCTTGTGTGTAACACTGACAAGATTTGACCACAATTTAAAATAGCCAAACAGAACTAACTCCCTAAAGAAAACCATCTGGAGAAAATACTAAACAGTCATTTCAGTCACTTCCTTGGAAAGTGATTTGAATGGAATAAATAGAAATTCTAAGAAAAGTAATGGAAAGTATTTCTGAATTTACTACTGATTCATGAATGTATGGTGAAAAGCAACATTTCTCTCCTTAATTAGGACGTCGACTCTATCTGACCTTAAAGATCTTTTTGATGAAGCCTGTAAAGACTTGACACATCCTGGAACATTGTCCTCACCTAACCTACAGAAGAATCCTAACACATGCAGCTAACAGGCAGACTCTTCATGTTCTGAACTTTCACACCTACACAAAGAAAATAGCTAAAACATTAAAGCCAGCCAAAGAGGAACTGACAGCAAACTTCATTTTCCCCACCAGATACAGCCTGTGGGGAAGGGTCACCTCCTGAAAGATCTTACCTCTTGAAGAGAAGGAAGTCTGTGTTTTGGTTCTCTGGGCAAAATGTTGAGAAAGACAACGACACACATACAAAAAAGAGTAAACATGCACGGTCTACAATGAATAGGAAATATTTTAAGTGTCCAGCCTTTCCATACACTTGGAGGATCTAAGCATTCTTCTGAATGCACATTAATTATTTCCTGCATTATCTATAGCCTTGCACACAGGGAAGCAGCTGGACTCTGGAAATTCAGCTTTTCCCTGCTGCTTTTGTATCCTGATGTTACATAATGGACCTGCTTTTATTCTGTGACTGCCATCCTTGTCTTTGGTCTCTGGTGTTAAAAGTTTTCTGTTTTTCTTACAGTAACCTAAACCACAAGATCAGTATCGCACCATAAACTCTTTTGTGTCTAGCTAATTGGCAATGTCAGCATTATATCCTTTACAAAGAATGACCTTATTCTACACTGCAAGTAGAAGACTCCTCAGTTATCTTCAGATATGTGATGTCAAACGTATCAGAGCTATCGGACGCAAACACACACCCTCTGTGTTGCTGGGAACCAGTTCTGTTCTGGCTGGCCTGCTTTAACACAGGATATCCACACCTGCAGCACAGCACAATGACAGGAAAATCAAGCTGGTTTTCAGCAAATATTCTTTCCTCTGATAAAAAATGCCCAGAAACATCAAGACATTTTCATCTACACCTTGTTTTGCCTCCTAACAGGACTACTGTGTATTTGCCTCTGCAAACTGAGTGATCATTATGACCACAAAAAAAAAAACCACACACAGAAAAAACTCCACTGTCAGACAGCAAGGCTGAGCTAATTCAAGCCAGCAAGCTTTGCTGTTTCTGAAAATATCTCTCTCTAACCAGAACACTAGTACTTCTCATCCATACAATATTAATATCATCTTCAAAGCACCTTCCAACACATGTCCAGAGCATTTCCCCTGTACAGGCTACAAAACCACACCTCCACAAAGGCACTGAGGTCAAATGCAGAAGAGAAACAGTCTTCATTTCACCTTACAAACACCTCTCAAAATCATCCTTCAGCCCTACAGCAAAGTTCATCAAGGTTCCAGACCTTAAAAAAGAAAACATTCATACAGTCAAACATATCAGCTGGAAAAGAAACAAACACTGTACAAACACTGTAAGTTTAGTAAATGCTAAAGGCACTGTTAAGATATTGTAAAACACAGTATTGAATCATGATAAACATGATTAGCACTTCAATGGTCATCACCAAAAAGACAATAAAACACATTTAGAGACATTTCATCAATCCAGTTCATAAACCCACAGTGGCCATCTAGAAATCGGATAAAAGTAGTTTGGTGGTTTCAGAGATGAATTCAAGTAGCTGATCTGCCTCTAGTACACCACAGATACCCTGAGCTTTTCCAAAATAAAATTAATCCTTCCCCAGTCAGTAGTCTCCCTTTCTTGCCTGGAGACCTGTACAGGGGATGTATCAGCACCGTGTTAAAGACCCCCTTGATCCTTTTCATTCTCCCACTTTTACTCACACGTGAAGAACTGACTTTACCGTGGAAACTTTTCCCAAAGGTGTGCATCTTATTTTAAGGACATAGTCTGGCACCAATACATTTCATTGAGTGTAATGGACAAGATAAAACACAGACAAGGAGCACACTCAGTCACAATTACTGTTGCTCTGACTTCCAGGCTAATAAAAACTTAACCCTGATGCATGTGGCACAGACCTGTATATTAGTTCACATCTCCAGAGGCGTAACTTTAATCAGTTGTGCAACACAGCTGCAGTCTAGAGAGCCCCTTGACACAGCCACAAGAACTAATGCAGGAAGTCCTCCACTTCCTCTCATTCTCTTTATGCTTCCAGAATTAAACTTGTGAGAGAAGCAGCAGCATCCTTCATGTAAACACGTATCTTCTCTATTTGCTCAAGGCTGCACAACGTTCCTCTGAAAATAGTCACTTAAGAACCCCACAGCACACCACTGTCCATCTTCCCAGCGTGTGCCTGGGAAGCAATCTGCACCTCCCAAGGTCGTTATGAGGAACACCATTTATAACTTGCTAAGCTTAAGAAGCTGTAGAGCTCTGCAAAGCTGTCACTTTAGGGCAGCAGCTTAAAGACAGGGCAGCAGCAAAGCAAAAGGCAAGAGAAGATTTTTTCCTTCATTAAGGTCTCCATGCCCTCAGAAATCTCCAGGTCTAATGAGACGTGCCTCATACATCAGATGGGACTCTTGACAGGTAGAAAGATGGCTTTAAATTAAGAAGACGGTCAGGAAGAAATGAATGCCTATTTCAAACCCTTAACATCAGCGGTATCTTCCTCTTACAAAGTTCTCAGTCTGAAATCACTTTACTTTCTGAGGGAAATCTCTTTAGACACCAGAATCTTTGAGGATTACCTTCTCAGAGACTACTGAAAGTGTCTGCAGTAGTCCACGGCAGCAGGAAACAGTCCCCAAAAACCCTCAGCCATAGATAATACATAATCTAAGTGTATTGTACAACAGGCAAATAAATTACAGATCTTAAAGTTGACATCGAAGACGGAGAGTTTTCTTAATGAATAAGAGGGTACTGCGTTTTTCTGACAATGACTAAATACAAGTGACTTCAATTAAGTCTGGTGTTTGATGTGATTTAGCTAATTTTAAATATAGTGTTCACTGTGATACTCCTCTCATCAGAGATGTATCAGAGATGTGAACCCCAGATCATGGTGGAAAAATTATTCGTGAAAAATGTGTTCATAGTTATCACATTACCAGTAATGCAACAATAAGAAACTCAAAGCCTGAGCAACAACGTAGATGGAAATCTAAGCTGAAGCCACAGGACCAGAGTGTCACATTTCCTTCCCTCTGACTCAGGCCTGGAGATATTCTGGGCAAAAATCCCTCCACATTCAGAACAGTAAAGCATGTCTCTTTGACAAACCTGCTGCATCACTGCCTCCTTCAGAGGCTCCCTTGAAATGTGGTGCAAGGAGGGGATTTATCTACCCTGAAAAGTGAAGTACTCAAAACACTGTTTGGAGCTTTCAGCTGTAAATGCTGCCAGAGCTCATTCCACTTATTGTAATGCCAGATGTATCTTAAATTCCTGGTAGTGTTTCACCGATAACTTAGAAACAAAATACAACAGCACCTCTATTGCCAACTCTTGCTTACTTTTAAAAATACATAAACAAGCCAGGCTGAATTGAAATCACTATGTTTCAAACCATCATACTCACTTATTTCATGAGCTACAACAGTAGGGTTATTGCTTATTATCCAGTTAATCAAAATACAAGTAGTTTTGACAGTACAGCTTAAGAAAAAAGCTTGATTTTTAACCATTTTAGGGAAGCAATTCCATTAAAGTATCATTTTATAAGTTTCAGCTTTTTTCTTCATGTTTTGCTGTTAGTTTTTCCATTTAACTGGAATCCAAGAGTCCTTAGATTCTTCACTGCTGTGTACAGTATTGCTACTGCAAATTATGCTGTCACATTAAGGTGTGGCTCATTTTCCAGTACCACAGTCCATGTTAATACAAATATCATCATCAGGAGGGGAAAAAAAGTAGCACTCAATTTGTCCCTCTGCCTATGCAGATATTTATCACACCCACCAGTGTTCCAGCCTTCTTTGCAGCCTAATAAGATGCAGACCAAATATCTCAAGGATATAACTATAGCCAAGTCTTTTAAAATTAATTTTATCAGCAGATCTCAATGACTTACCTGGGCGTTAACCATTTTAGAGATGGGAAGTGAAAGACAAAAATCGAACCGGAGAGACACATCTGAAGTCACCCAGCACGGTCATGGCCGTGTTCAAAATAAAAATTCAGGTTTAAGAGTCCTAAATTAGCACTCTATAGTCACAGCAAAAACATCTGAAATCTAGCTGGTCAAACAAGAGCAGTTCCACTTCTAAAAGGAGTATTTTATTCCACATTCACCAACAGTCTGGTTAACTTCTCCTAGACAATATTCATAACAATATGGACACAACAGAATACTCTCCCTTCTCCCTCCCTCTGGAAATGTAAGGGAATGTACTTGCAAGGAGCATGTTCAGAAGTTTTTTATCATCCTCCTCAGAAATGGTTCTTCAAGGGTCCAGTGAGGGAGGAGATCGGGATAACTTTTCACATCCATCCCTCCATGACAGGTCTACAGTACGTGTTCACATTACCAAATGCAAACAACATTTTCTGCCACCTACGCGATACCTGTTTTGTACCCGATTCAGGCTCTACAGGAACACCAACGATTGTTAGTTGATTTATGCTCAGCAAAGTAGTTAAATACTATCTAATGGCTTATGAAACACTTTATTACTTTCCTTGTTCAGTATTTCCCCAACAACACACATGCCACTGACTCCTGGGTCCTGTTCCACATGAGCTTCCCACTCCCAAATCACCAGTTACCTGCAGTCAGAGCACTATGGCATCAGCAGCCTCCTCAGTTTTCCTTTTAGCCTCTCTGGTCCTGTTGAATTACAATACCTAAAGGCAACTGAATAGCTACTGGGGAAGGGGGGCTGGAAGAACAGGTACTAGAGGCTCTTAAAAAGAAGCCATGCTTCTTTTTTAGCAACTCTACTGTATGTCTCACCTTCTCATTTCTTTATCTGAGGATCTAGCAGCTCTGGAAATTACTGTGGAGACTCGGTATGTTTTGAATATGAACTGTTTCTCTGCTTCTTTTCCATTTTCAGTTATTTAAGAAGAACTTTGAAAGAGGGAACCTGCACTTCAGAACTCACGAAAGCCATATCCAAAACTTTCATATTTAGGATTAACTCTGTTACTTCTTATTTTTTTATATTTCTTATTTTTATAACAAAACCCAGATGAAAATACTATTGGGAATTCATTTATTCCCACAAACAACTTATTTCAAGAACTTAGACCCTTAGTTTATCATGAAAATAAAGCGGGAAAGTTTATTAGGCAAGGCATTACTGAAAACTACAGCACATTTTGGAGCAGCCTGTGATCTCCCAAATACATGCGCACACTTGTGCACAAACATCTCCCAGCCTCTAACCGAATGAAATGTCACGCATCCTCCTACGCTCGCTCTTGTTTTCTAGTAACTGCTGCAGTGCACACAGCTGCATTTGTGTTTATGGAGAGCACTTCTCTCTTTCTTTTACCCTTAAAAGTGAAGTTCAGAGATTTGTGTGTGCTGAAAAGTACCAGCTAAGACAAAAAGCTGAAAAATCTCTGCTCACTGAGGATACCTCTGAAGTGATGAGAAAGCCCCACTAGCACTGGTCAATGGCCTGCAGTCCAACGCTGAGAGCAGCAGCTTCATCTGCTCAATGCATGTCACTGCACACTGAAGCAGTCAGCTCCCATGGCCACTCTCCAGATCCTACCCGAAGAAGAGAGCTCTGAGGCCAGTTTCTCATGCACAGCTTTGGTGGGTTCCTGCACAGATGTTCCTGCCAGCTACTCAGATGAGAAATTAGCCAATCCATCATCAAAAAGTTTAGCTAAACAGAACTCACAGCACCATAATTACAAATCCTGGTTAAGAACACTGGCTAATGAGGACACAGCAATTCACAACACATCGCTCTTTCAGGTTTCACTCTCCAGCTTAACCAAGCAGGCAAAGGGACGGCTGAGACCAGTGGAAAAGGCTACATGGGTTCTTAAAACAGGGATCACTGCCCTTGTCAGGTGACTGATGCATTTTTTTTTCCTTCTAATTATAGTTAGCAAGGAGGTGATTTTAGAATAAATGGCTCCAGGCAGTATGTTTCCCTAATTCTCAAGCATTGATTTGGTTTTGGTAATTGCCTTTATAGACATTTCAGAACAATGGACATTAAGAAATATACACAGAAAACAAAAAAAAATGAAACGAAAGTTTTTCATCAGACAGCCAAGTACACATTTATCTGGCCCTGCAAGTAATTTGCCCTCTTGTTTGTATCTGAAAGCAACATTAAACTGAGGAAAAAACATTTCACAGTAAATTAGAGACAGCACAGTCATAACCAACACAAGCATGAAACTGGTACAATTACACCATGTTTATGCAAAAGCCAAACTATCTGGACACAGCTCTGTCAAGGTTTGCAAAATGATATCAGTAAGAATTTAAGAGTTGCTGGTTGAAGTACAAATACTGGAAAAACAACACACCAAAGCTTACAGCGTACTCCTGGTTTGGGAGCTGATTTTTTGTGTTTCCTTTTCAGTGTGAAAATGCCACAGCAGTAACTACCATGCATTCACTCACCTGCATGAAAAAAGGCCCCAGTGCCACACTAAGTTTTCGAACAGGTCCATGTTGTGCTGCTCAAACTGGATCAAACTCTGGTAGGGCAACTGAAAACACTCATCCAGCAGCTGCTGGCTCTTTTCATCAGAAGGAAGTAACTGTAAGCTGCACAATCCCCATGAACCAGTACACCAGGCCACAGTGCAATCTCAAGACAAAGAACATCTGAGAGCTTCACCCTTCCCTCCGCATTCCAGCACTGAGGAGACACCAGGTACCTGCATTCTGGGTGCATCTGTCTCTGTTTCACAAACCTTCCAATGGCTGTCCAGGTAGCCTTGACCTTAAACTGCCCCTGGCTGCAAGACAGTGTGGTTTGTGCTTTGTTATTCTAATATAGGGATTTGCATTGCATTCTTGAAATATTTTCCTGTAAACTGACTACTAGAGCTTAAGTTTTTTTGAAACCTCACTGCCCTTCCAGACATGAACCACTCGGTGGAAGACACAACCCAGGTTTTACACTTCCATCTGTTGTGAGGAACAATTTCTTACCAAACATGAGGAAGCACTGAACTACCAGCCTGAGCTTCACTGTGCAATGACCACAATGTAGAATTAGGTGAAGCAACTCTCCATGTTCTTCCTAAAACTATTTGATCTCTCAAACATTTGCATCTCTTTCTCCAGATTCTAAAACCATACGTGACACTAATCACAGATTTTGCCTCCTGAATGGCTACAAAGCATCATTATCATATCCTTCTATTAAGAACAGGGTGTTCTGCTTCCTTAACAGTGTCAGATTTTCTCTGCTAAATAACTACAGAGTATCATTATTGCATCCTTCAATTAAGGTTACGGTATTTGGCTTCCTTAGTGGAGACTGACCAAACAATACATCAGCTACAGGAAAAGAGCTCCACTCCTCTCCTGCTACCTGCAGATGTGATTAACTGTGAGAAGCTGTTACTGTAGTCCGTGTCTCTCAGACAGCAACGTGCAAGATAAGGTCGGGTGAGTACCTGGTATGGCAAAAACCAGCCTGTTTCTTCTGCAGACAATCTTAACAGGTAAAATACTCAGACCTCCAGTTCAAGGTTGGTGAGCTCAGCTTTCTGCTGAAATGCTCTGAAGTGTATTCACTTTTGTTTGGTCAGGAGTTAGCACTGATCATCACAACTATATATAGAAATAAATAAATCCATCTGGAAGTACAACCAGCTGTCCCAAACACTCCTGAGCACTGGTGTTTGCTACATGGGACACACTACTTCTCCCTTCTTGAAAGCAAAAGGCCAGCGTCTTGCTGAGAATCAGTTTTCTCCTCAAATTGGGCATACTGGGACTCCCTTAGGCGCAGAGTGTCCCCAGAAGAAAAGATGTTATTTGTAACATGAAGATCCTGCTAACATTTGCCTGCTGGAAGAATTCAGCTTCTCCTGAGCAAACAAGAGGAGGCCAAAACTGAGGTGTAATAACTGGAAACTCAGAAAAACTGTTTCAATTGATGATGCACTCCTTTTCAAAGATAGCTTCAGCTCCAATTAAGTCACAAGTGGCACGGCTGAGAGCTCGGTGTTTTCTGCTCTGCTGGGTGGCCAGGGTCCAGGCCATCTGCGTGGAATGCTCGGCAGGACATTCCACCCTTCCGCCAGCATGGCCAGCGGTGCCAGCCGCTCCTGCAGCCCGCCGAGGGGAGAGGGAGGGATCTGCTTTTGTTTGCCTTATTTGTTTATTTGCTTTACTCTGGCAGCAGGCAAAGGGCTCTTCTCTTGCCAAGTTCATTACCATTGTAAAATGTTCCAAATTACACCGACCAGAAAGCTCTACAGTGAAGAGGAAAAAACGCTGTCAAGTTTATGATCTAACTACAGGACTTTATATGTCTTGATTTTAGGAAACAGGTGAGAGCTAGTTATAGCCCATCTCTGAGTGCTCAAGTCCACACTGAGCACTTGCTCAAAATATTCCTGACAAAACACTTCACTGAAAGATTTGAAAAAGAATCACCCAAGTGCTATCAGCCAATTCACTAGCCTCTTACCAAATTTTATGGTTTTGCATCTGGGACTACTCAGTCATAGTAGATCTATTAATCACCATTTTCTACAAATGGCAATCAGTCTGTTATTATCAATATAAAATCTCTGTGCCCTCATTAACTCTTTTCTTATTCCCATAAAGTTCTTGTCCCTCCGTGAAAACACAAATTGTTGGTGCAGCATCTCACAGCCTCCTAAAGACGACAAACTAACCATGCAGCAATGTTTTTCTGCTAGTGGATTCAGGAGACTCTCATCCTCTTTTTCCCCTCAGTGGCAACAACCACCTAAATCAGTCTTTTGGGATGACTGTGCTGAGAGGGAGCGAAACACACTACTTAAACACATTTTCAACAAGCACCCATTCTGCTTAGAAGACTGGACACAGAACTCAGATGTATCGCTTGCAAAAGTCTGGACACCAGTTGCCTGTCCCAGCCTTACAAAGTATATGCACAGGATAAGTTGTTACTCACACAGCAACACAGTTGCTCTAAGACTGCTGTGCAATTCAAACACCGTGTATTTTCCTCTGAAGAGGAAGGTTCTCCTCCAAGAAAGCAGAAACTACTCCCAAGTAGTAACTAGAAATTCTCCAAGCACAGCAAGAGCCAGTACAGAAGTACACTCTGACACACAGGGCCAAAGCTGTCCCTTCCAAAATAATCAACCAGAATATGGTACTTTTTGAAAGGCATCATTCTCAAGTCCTTTCTCCTCAGCTGGAGTGCAAAGCACTTACTTCATATCTTAAGAAACTGATAGAAGACCTGAGA
Source organism: Phoeniculus purpureus (assembly GCA_028565055.1). NCBI lineage: Eukaryota > Metazoa > Chordata > Aves > Bucerotiformes > Phoeniculidae > Phoeniculus > Phoeniculus purpureus. The sequence continues at coordinate 9,997,948 of JAOXOE010000441.1, read as the reverse complement.
ATAATAGTAACTCTCAAATAGGCTACAGGACTGCTGAAGATCCCCCAAACCCCATTATCACTTTCGCCAAATATGTGAGTTCCAACAGCCAAGATTAAACCCAGAAATCTTTCATTACTCTCTCACTATGGAAAGATTTCACAGTTACCTTCTAATACAAAAGGAAGCAGTAAGCTGAAGAAATGCTCACTCTTCAGCTTACTCTCAACTCAGCATAAGCTTAGGTGAAGGATGAGAGGAGAAGCAGGAGCAGGAAGGACATTAAAATCACTCACCCATCACATCCCAAAGCTAAAAGGCACAGAAATGAACCGCTGAAGTCCCTCTGCCCAGCTCATACCTGCCACTCAGCTTCTGCCCACAAAACACCACAACGCCAGATGTGAACATTTTGAAGACCACACGTCACCTTTCTGTGAAACTTTCCTGCTTTTCTTAGGAGAAAAGGAACAAGAAAACGAACTGCTGTTTAAATCAGTTTACCTAAAGTAAGCCATCCCTTCTCTGACACTCCCTCCCTAGCCTGAGGGATTTAAGAAGCATGCACTGCCATGATCTGACAAGAGGTAATCCAATAAACCCCACAGCCTCCCTCTAGCCCGCACAAGGACACAGCTGCCCAGACACCTCATCCAGGCCTTGTATGTCCAAATATCAGCTGTAACAGCTCTGCCAGCTCCTTACTGAAGGGGAAAGTGTCAGGCATCCCTCTAATCAAGGCTGCAATTACACCCGCACAAAGATAACCAAATCCTGAAGGCTTCTTCTGACACAGAAAGATTAGCAGAGCTTGTGGTTTTTATCCCTGTGCCTTTTCCCCTCCTGTCTCTCTGTTGCAGTAGCTCTGCTATAACTTGGTACACTTCCCAAGCAGAATGCCACCAGCTAATCTCTAAAAAACACCAAAGCGCTCTCTCTCCCCCCTCCCTACCCCAGATGGATCTGTCCACAGAACAAAACCAGCTGCTCCCGATAAACCTAAAGGCTGCATTTCACAACACACTGTAGACCTCTAAAGCACAGCACGCTTGGTCCTGCAACAAGTGTGCTGACACAGTCCTTCACATCATGGGAGCACAAGTATTACTGCGGGAAAAGTACACAAAATCAGAAATCTCGAGTGAACTGAGTCACTGAGTCAAAAGAACGAATATACAGAATAGCAGCTAGATAACTTCAGGCTGAACAAAATTACAGTCATCTTCAGTGAGTCACACATGGAACAAAGTACAACTTGCAAAGAAAGCAAATTAACAATGTTCTGCTAGAAATTATTTTCATTCACATAGCAAAGCGTCCAGCGGGAAGCATGTGGCAAGGGATGGTATGTGCAATGGATGCACATCCTACTTGCCAACTTCTCTAGGTCCCCTGACCAGAACAAGTTTGCCATCAGCAGCACTAACACAGCATTTTATTCAGTCATTATTCTTCTATAACACACATGGTTTCATGCACAACATCCAGCAACCGGCAGGGCATTTTCTTGAGAAAAGTCAGTCCTTTACCAAAAGATGACATCTGAGAATCCACAAAGGGGATCTGTCCCTGCTCCCAGGACACACACAGTATCCCAGTTAGGGAGTGTTAAGTTACGTGAAAAAAACACAAGGCAAAGGAGAGACATAACTTGGAGTGAAGGTTTTTGTCAGCTATTACCATAGTGGGTGACACAACACAAAGGAAACTATATGGAATGAGTCTGACTTGCATTCACTTTGCTGTAGCAACGCAACTGAAGCAACTGTAGTATAAAAGAAAACTAATCGAAGTTTAGCAGAAAATAAGGTGATGTACAATCTATTCTTCCAACAGAGATATCAAGTTAGGCGTAATCTCAGCTCAAACCTACATTTATTGAAAAGTGTGATAAAGCATCTGTTAAAACTTATCAACCTAACCGGTATTTCCCCCCCAAAATTCACACATGCTTGTACACACCACTACCACAAACCCTCACAAGACCCACAGGAAAAAAAGCGTTTCTTGTCTAGTACATAACACATTTCTGAGACAGACCACGACACTTCAAGTCCCAGTTCCACAAACACATTAAGGCAGGAAACTGTCACTACTACCATTAGAGCTGATCCTACTCCTCCCCAACCACTCCTGGTCTCTTCATCTTCCTTCTGTACCTGGCCTATGCAGAGATGACAGTGTCAGATCAAGAACAGATCCCACTTAACATATAAATAACCTTTCTTTTTGGTTATGTTTAACCGACATTACAAGCAGGGTACAATTCTTAATGAGATCGCTCAAGGTGGGATCTGAGTGAGTAAAAAATGTTTCTTAAAAACATTTTTAAGCAAGCACCCATTGTGCTTAAAATAAAAGATCAAGAATAGGCAAAGCTGGCAAAGGGAGGGGAATAAACAGCTGGAGCACTGAGAGCCCTTCTCAGGGCAGTGCTCAGGAACCATAGCACGAAACACAGTCTTTGTGTGATACCAAGGTTTTGGTTATAAGATACTGTAATGCTTTTTATAAAGACCTGTTCCTCTTTGCAAGGGTCACTTCCACAGAAAAGTATTCAAGATTGCCTTTATGAATCCCTTAGTTGTTGCAGCACAAGGTAACCATACTTATGCCAAGCATAACAAAATTATTAAGTTACACAGCAGTCAGTACCTCTCTTGTCACCTTCTCCAGAAGTCAAGTATTTGCAAACAGAGGCAGGATCATGGTAGAAGTGGTGGGGCACAGCTCATAAAGCAGCTAGCACTCAGTGGGGCTGACTCTGCTCTTCCAGCCCTGTGGCTGTAGTGGTACCAATGTTTATGATGGATGGCCTACTATTGCAAAACACATATGTGTTTGTTCTGCCCCAGGAGGAAAAAATTCTCCTCCTCAAAGTGATCCACCCCATTGGCTCCTCTAAACACCACTGAGGCACTTTCAAATTTTACATTTTCACCTCCACACTGATAATTCCACATTTACCTTTCTCTAGGCTCAGCCATGAAGAGCAGCAACACGTTTGTTTTATTGCTCTTTTTTTGCCCAGCTGCATGGATAGTAGGAGAGGCAAAGCTCTGAAGACAGATCTTTATTGATGTTGATTTTATGCCATAATTTTATAGTTTTCACAGTTCAGTGTGCTAATGTTGTGTTCAAAATAAATCCAAATTATACAGAATGATGAGCTAAACCTAGCATTTAATTTTCCAAATACTACTTGCACATTCTGCATTTTGATACATATGCTAATACCTACTAATTAGAACCATAACAAAAAGACTTGAACGATAGGAATTAGGGAGAGGAACTTTCCAAACCAGATTTATTCGTTATATGACAAAACAAACATTAGCACCATTTCTCCTGTATAATGATGTAAAATACTGTCATTAGAAGAATGAGAAAAATAATAGGGAAAATAATTAAGAAAATTAAATAAAAAGCTACACATTATACATTTGCCATTTCACTATGTCCAGCCTCAAATCCTGTTGAAATGAATTATGCTCAGAACAAGTACCAGCTTCTAGGTGGTGCAGTACAAATTCTAGGTGAATTTGTATGACAAACACCATGGAAGCCTGACTAATCAAATTCATACTGCAGTTTTAGGGTTAAATTCTCAGAATCCATGGCAAAAAGTTGTCTTAGTGCTTTAAAGCACCAGGAAAGTTTCTACACCCATGTGCTTTTTTTACCTAGATGAAGGCATATTTTACACTTTTTATCAAAGTGTAACTACATGAGGTTGAGAGGTTGTTTTACAGTAGCTTGCAAAAGATGATGAGGCTGTATGATTTCACTGAATGGGAAGATGAAGATTCTAATAATTATCCTATATCAGTAGTTTAATACCAAAGAGCACTGAGACAGGGCAAGAGGTTTATGCCAGTCATCTTCCCAAAACACTCCTCTGATATATTCTAAAAGCTCCTACTTTTGCCCACCAATCTCTCTGCTTTCGTATTAAAGCCATAAGCAAAATCATATGCATGTCTAGCGAGCACAAACGGAAGTGCCCAGAAGTATTTCAGTGTGTCAGGAGCAGGCTGTTACACTATTGGAACTGCAGATCATGTCACCTTTCAGCAATGGACCAGCCACAGGCCACTCAGAAGTGCTTGGTCACAGTAGGTCTGTTACCACAGTAGTCAACACTTTACTTAGGGGTAACTCATCTCAACTTTGCAGGGTTGCTTACCTTAGCCATCTATTGATACAAATAAAGCAGTAGGAAGGGAGAAGTTTGTGTTTCTGTTCAAGGCTGCTGCTTTCAGTATTTGTACCAGTTCATCTGTGGTTACGCTGTTCCACAATGACAGTGTGAATATTCAAACTGCTACCAGACTACTTTTATCCTAACACCCACCCAGAGGAAAAAAATACAACACCCTGAACCACAATCGACACTACTCAGATATCTGTATCAGCATATAGTATTTCTAGAAATCTTACAAACACACCCATTAGTTAAAACAACCTTTTCCCCGTCAATGTATGCGCACCCTTGCGCCAGGAGCCTTCAGACTTTGTCAGACACAAGCATGACGACATGTCCTTCAAGCCACACTCTCAGGAGGAGCACAAGCATGAAGGAAATAATGCAGTTTCAAAACAGGATGTGCACAATACATTTTTTTTCATGCAGATTCCCAGCTTACATCTTCAAGGAAGATTTGGGCAAGGGGAGAGAACAGATTTGAGCCCGGAGCTTTACATTAACTGGCAAAACAAATAAGCAGCAATAAGAACAGAACAGCGAGATTGTGCTCCGAATTCTGCTGCTTGACCAGAAGGCAAAGCCAAGAAGCCCTGCAAGAAACACAAGCTAGAGGCAAACTGTCTAATTTCCTATTGCTTCTCCATTTGAAAACATCCCCAGTATGCATAAATCAAGATGTCATTGGCAGTGAAAACAGAAGCCCAGCTTAACTCCATAGCTACAAGGCTCTGTTAATCCCTCTCCAGCATTCTCACTAGAAACCCAGCTTTCTTTTGTTCTCACAATATCGAGCTATGACAAAGAAGCTATGACAATGACACACGGGAAAGAAATTTGTATTCACTTGTCAGATACTGGGTAAAAATATCTCGCTGACAGGTACAGTAATGAGAACTAAAGCAAGCAGAGGCTACTGCGCTGTATGGGCAATTATTCCAATTTGTGAACACAATTTTATTTATTGCAGCACACAGATCACTGAGAACACCCTCAGCTGGTGTCTAACAGATCAGCATAAACACCAACATTCATTACTTGTTTTCTTGGGGCACTCAGTCTTCAGAAACCTTCCTAGTTTGTGCATACATCAGCTCTGTTTTTTTCAGTACTACAGGCAAGAAAAACACTGTTCTTGGTAAACTTAGAGCATCCAGACAGCTTTTCTTTTGATGAGATGTATCAGACCAAAGCCTATCGTGGTGGTTACTGCCATGGTGCCACTGAGAAAACAGGAGCTATATCTTAAGCTTTGTTTCCCTTCCATTCCCATATGTGAACAGCTTTCAAAATTATCCAAATATTTCATCAGCAACTGGCTGGTAAAAGGTGGGCCTTCTGGAGGAAAGGAGATACACAGTGCTTAGAAAACCTGCACAACTTCTCACAATAAAGGCTCATGAGAGCTGTTACAGGCTCATAAGTTCCCTTGGCATATGATGAGGTCATCCTTTAGATGACAAAGCACTAAGTCTTCTTCATGAGATTTTAGACAATGTCATATCTGAACAGGTCAAGTTCCACTGTACTTGTCAGGAAATGGGAATTCACAAGAAGAGCTGAAGTACAAGACTCAAATGTTGGGTGCTGTCATCCCTCAGTTATCGTTGGAGCTGAGTTAGCTAAATCAATATAAATTCTTGTAAAATGAATGTGTACACAGTGTGTTTGTAATGATTTGATGTAAAACTTTCTAAAGAACAAAGCCAATGAAGAGCAGTGAGTTTTCAAAACCCTGAAGTGAAAACAGTTCCAAGGAATATAAAAAGGTCATTTCCAGTCACTACACAAACCTGATTTATTCTCAGCATGATACCAACAACTCAGAAGCCACTTTCAACTGATCAGCCATTTGAACTAGCTGGGTTACATTTTACTCCTCTCATTATCCAACAGAATCAGTTTCTTCTCTTACATACTTAGACACTATCTAGATGTCCCCTGATGAAAACTTTTTTCCTGTATTTGTACTACCCAAATAAAGTTAGGATTATCAGTGTATTTAGATCACACACTGAGAGCTCTCTTGTGCCTATGAAAAAGAAATCCAACCAACAAAAAAGGAAAAGTGCTCACCTAATGGGACAAAAAAAAGACATAATTCTTCTTTTCTATCATGGATCTTCACCACTAGCATTTTAGGATAGAGAAAACTCATTTCATTTACATAATTTTAAGTGGCAGTTACAGTCGGGGAAAGCACCTTCAATCCATGATCCTTTTGTTTGATATTGCCAGACACCAAACTCATTCCTACTGAAGGATTACCATTAGCAAACCGTGCTTAAACATTAACATTATATTACAATTGCTTTATGTTGTTGGGGGGTTTTTTAAATGACAAAAAAATTACCATAGACTGAAACCAATACTCTAGAATGTGATAAAAGTTTATGAAAACTTCAGAAGCTCCATTCTGGAACAGCCAAAACGATAATGCAGGCTTAAGTATTTGAATTGTTCAGGAAGCACTGCAGCCTCAAGACCAAGGCAATGTACCATCTGGCATCTCTGACAACACATTCTGATCCAAATAGGTATTTGTTTTTGAGAAAGAGCTGTAATAAAAAAGCCAAATAAGTACAGATTACAAAAACAACAGTGGACTAAATAATACAACTCATATATAGCCAGGTGGTCTTGTTTTCCAAATGTATGTTCTATTCTTGCTGATGTTAAAATAGAGTCCATCCTAATTCTTACTTCTTACAGGAAGGAAGAAAAAAGCTGGTGTGTTTTCACCTCTAGAAAAGTAGCAATAAAGGAAAAGCACCACCATGATCCAATACTAACATCCTGGTGTACTTTTAACTCCGTGGAATATCAGATCTTCTCTTCCCAAGAAGAAATTTCATCTCTTCCCATGATTCTTATTGCATTATGAGTATCATTAGAAGTTACTACAAGGATTAACATATATCTAATGACAGTTACAGTCCTGAAGGTGACATTTCAACAACACAGAACAGCAAATACCAGAAAAAGTGACTTCATCATCCTTAGGAACCAGATGCTGTAATTCAGGACCTTTGACAAATGCAAGAATGAAATACGGTATCAGGAGTGCTGACTTAATGAACCTAAAGAAGTTGACCTTAGTACAACAAGCTCAAAATTTTAAGACAAGGAAGACATGGTATCAATTTCTTCATCGTCTGAAAGACACAAAAATGGAGGTGCAAATAGCCCTGACTTCAAAAGCAGGATGAAAAGACTCCACTAATACTACTTAAAGTTTTCCAAACTTCAAATTGAACCACTAATATATTTAGTACTTTTTGTAAGAAAAAACAGATATTGGAAATGAGTGTCACAGAAGTTATTTTAGAAGGAAGTCACATCTTTGTCCCTCTATAACAATCAGATTTTTATGAAGTATTTCAATTTCCCACAGGGTGAAAGGGGAGGTGTTTGCAAATGGAAGAAAAGATTAAACCTTACCTTGCTGTTATGCAAATATCTTCTGGATATCTATCCCTGCATCATAGGGCTATGCACTATGCAAAACAGCAGCCTACCAGGCCCAATACTCCATGTCTGGCAATGGCCAGCATTGAGGCGATTCAGAAGACTCCATAAATCTCTGGAAATGCAGCTAATTGCCCAAACCATATCCCAAGAGAAATTTCTTCCTGACTGCTCAGCATTGATGTGTGGACTGGAACCCAGTATTATCCTAGCTAGTCCTCTTGCTACTGTGGTTAATTTTTACAGAACTGCATTATTTACTTTAGTGAATCATACAATTTAAACCCCATAGCTGGACTATGGGCTGTATACAAAAATTCTTCCTATTTATTAGTACTCCAACCTTCTACTGGTATGCAAGACACCAAAACCATACTCATTGTAAAAGTACCCTGGCAAGTCAATTGTCTTGAAGACCGCTTCTGTCTTATTCTCCCCCCACTTTTGAATTTGTTGCTGCTTTCCCATATGATGAAGCAAAACAACTATTTATTGAATTCTGGTTACTCTGAATTTCTTCTGGACTTGATTTTGCAGCAAGAGCATACTGGAGAATTCAGTGCCTGCTGTGATACTCACATTGTTTACTACTAAAATTGGCACAAAGAAGGAAATTCAAAATGAGATTTAAAATAAGTAGCAGTTTCATGTTAGTAGCTTGACTGTCACTCTAGACTATTTGTTTTATGAACCTTGCATCAATGAGTAGCCTATGGCTATATGATAACCATTGTCTTCCTTGGAGATTAGGCTTCTTTTTTGGACAGGTTTATCTCACAATACTTTTACTTCATGTCCTGTGCACTCCACCCACACCACTTAGTCTCCAGGGATCTTAGGAAAACAAGCCATGAGGACAATTCCTGTAAGCAGCCACATTATTACTTTCAATGGGAACACGGATCCAGTTTGGATGAGCTGTTCCCACAGCCGTTTGATTCTGCCTCTATTTCATACTTTTTTTGTGTGAAAACAATCATGTACTTAGGCATCTACTAGCAACAGGTTAAGGGGACAGCCAATTCCAGTTAGACTCTCTTAGAAACTCCACTGGCAACACCTTTTGCCAATGACATGGTGTTTTTTGTGGAAAACAGGCTAGGATACACCATCCTGCTTATTTTAGCCAATAGAGACCAAATGCATTTCATTGCTTGGTCAGCAATACCACACAGATGAAGTTAAGTCACTCCCCATCTGGATAGTAAAATCTTGTGTATCATTTTCTGAAAGTACACGTTTTAGGATAGTGGACTGCAGAATTAGGAGGGATAGGGAAAAAGAAGCACATCTCCATGTTTCACTTTGATAGGAACAAAAAGTTCTAGGTAGAAGTCTGGCTCCCCACCACAACAGCCTTTGATCTCCTCCATGCTTCGTGTACTTTTTCATAGCTCATTTAACAGATATAGTTTGACTTCTACAGTACTTAATCAACACACTATGAGCAGTTACTAAACTCTAGTTTCAAAGGAACACATAGATGACATAACTTTGCACAAAGTTGCACATTTCAGCCTGATCTCTTTTCCTTTTCCATGGCACAATCGAATCAAGCCCTCCAGAAAGCAAAGATCCTTTCCAACCTGGGTTCAGTGTAGCCCATAAAGGGCACCCTGAGCTGGTAGTTAGATGCCCTCAAGTTCAAATCTCACACCATTCAAAGGACATCAGTGTTTCTCCATTCAGGCTCCTGAGACTGAGCAGTGGTACTTATTAGATTGGTTTGTGATAGCATTCTATTACACATAGATTTTTGGCATAAGCAGGACCTTTGTCTACACAGCCAGAGACCCTAACAAACCACATCCACAACATATAATGTAAGTGTGCTATGTCCGTAAGTAGAAGACACCATATACAAACCATGGCACGACAACTATTGCCCTTAGGATTTAAGGGTAGGGAATAACATTCACAGCCACACGCAAAGGAAAAGTCACAGCAAAGAGTAATTGGGGAAGTGTGCTGTGGTACACAGAACGGCAGGGGTTGGAAGAACACTCAGAAGATCCACCTAGCCCATACACAGGGAGCGTGCTGCAAGGGTCTACCAGCAGAATGTCCACATGTGAGGAATCAGGCCACAGACCTTTACCTGGATGAACAATAAATTAAGTCAGGCACGTACTGGAATTCCCCAGATCCAAGTTCTTCATTCATTTTGATGGCTACAACTCAATTACAAACAGTGATTCCATGCAAGATACTACTGTGTGCAGTATTTTATAAAATTATCGAGGTCTTAGTAACAATGGAAAATAATTATTATTCCTTTATTATACCCAGGCAGGAAATGATGATGTGTGTGGTAGCAAAATTTATTACATGTGTAAGCACTTATTCCTGTATTTGGTTCCTCTTTGCTCAGAATCTGGCTATTTGAACAGCAGTGGCTGTTGTTATCACCAGGGACCATAAGCCTAGCGATCTCTGTTACACCCTCAGGCTTATTCCCCCCCAAAAAAGTATTTTTTTTTACTTTTTGCCTTTATGAAAGTACTTTTTGCCTTTAAGAAAGTACTTCTTTGACAGGAAATCAAATCAAGCTAAGAGTGAATTGGAATTTAATCTGTTAAAACACATTAAAACCTTCTTGAAAGCTGTCATTCAGAAGTTAGCTGAATTTGTGGTGCCCACAGAAACACTTAACACCCTTTTATTTTCACTTTTTTGGCTTGGCTCAGAAATACTGTGGATAAGCCGGCACACCCTAAACAAGTAGAACCAATGTGCTGAAATGAGTCTGCCTTTATTATAGAGTTACTTGCTTCTCAAGAAATTTTTGTGAACTAAAACAAAAGTGCTCATTTCAGAACAAAATGCAAGAATATTTGTGTTATTTACTTAAAGGACTGCACACATTTATACTGAAAAACAAAGCAGCAAGAGGTTTTGCCCTGCAGGGTAGTACCTAACTACAGCACATGTGTTTCATGAACTGCAGACAACATCTCTCTATTAACACAAGACAACTAATTTCCAGTATTTCCAACCAGTCAATCTAGTAAGTCTGCACTCTACCAAGCTGAACTTGATTTAAGCAGAAGCACCGACTCTGTTAATGATGAGAAATGCAAGTCTGAACATGTAAATAATATTTTGCCCATCACACATAGCTTCAGCTGCCGACATTTTAGTGGAAGACTGGGAACATCCTGTCTGTGACAAGCCTGGAAAACACAAACACTTTAAAAAACCTAACAGACCTCCACCAACTTATAGAAGTGTGTGAAAGCAGGAAAGCCACTTTTTGAAATGTAAACCAACCACCTTGCCGCTAAGTACAGAGCTGTGCAGTGCAAGCATTAACCCAGAATCTCCCCTTTGGTAGGGGAGTTTTCAGAGCACTTTGCTCCACCAGCTCAAGCCTCAACAAGCTCAATCGACTTGGGCTGGTACCTTCATATTCAGCAGGGTGGGGCAATAGAGACAACCTCATCACAGCCACTCTGGGGCTATAAGAAGGCAAATTTCCAAATTCAGCACTTGAAGTAGCAGCCATTACTGAAAGCTAAAACCTGGGCTATGGTAAAAGCCCATCATATGCCTAATATGATCCATTAATAAACACATCTGAAAAAAACTTGACATTCCAGGTTAGTCTTCAGAAATTACTCATAACCAACAGCATCAGAATAACCAAGTGAGGAAGGCAGTAAGCACAACTATTGTTAGACATCCAGTCTAACAGTAGTTAGAAGAAAAACTATTCCTTAATGCCCCCCCAATCAAATACAGAGGAGCATCCACAAGATCCTCTGTCTTACAAGATAAAGACCAGAATTAACAACAGCAACCAAAAAAAAATAATACACAGTCATTAGGCTGAAGTATCCCCTTCACTCTTTCTTCTGTTAATCTCTCACAAGTCAGACTTATTCCAAACATCAGAAATCAGCTAATTCAAAACATGGCAGACAGACAAGCCCCATAAATACGTCAGAGCTGCAAGTTAGCACACGCACCTCAACCAGAAATTGCAGATGAACCAAGACAGGCTGGCTCAGGAACAACAGAAATGCCAACACTGGAGGGAATTAGATATACATGAGGAATTCAGATAACCTTAAACAGCAAGACCAGTGCCAGCCTGTAGCGCTCTCAATGTAGGCTGGTCGGCTCCTTAAAAAGGTACCAACAAGCTGCTAAATCACTAGATGAGATTTATCCAGCTGTCAGCTCTCTAGCACTAACATGGGCTTGTTCCAGACAGCCTATTAACATAAACAAGAGATGCAAGGAGCTTTTCCTTTCTTTGCCAGGTACATCTATTGGTCTAATAAAAGTTCTTAGCCTTCATCATAAGCTCAGTCCCTGTTACACCTGGTGGAATGCAGTCATACGCTAACGCTTCATTAGACACAACTATCATAAAGGTTACAGACCGGAGTTCCAGCAAGACCTGGCTATTAACAGCCGAGACTGCCTAAACAGAAAAGCTATTTATCATTTCTCACACCTGACAAACCTGAAACCACGGGGTTAACACAGTAACCCGAGCTCATCCACAAAGTAGACACCAAACACCTCCTTGTAAAAAACCATCTCTACCCAGTTTTGCATAACCTGTTAAGATAGTGTATGTGGAACAAAGCCCTTCCTGAACAACTCCCTGCTGTTTAATGAAGAGCCATCCTAAAACAACAAGGTCTCTACATTAAGAAATTTTAGACTGAAGGAACATTAAGATTGTAAAACAAAGCAGTTAAAGAAAAAAAAAAAAATCAGTCTCAAGGTCAGCACTATGCAACCTGTTTCAGACAAGTTCTATGCTTTTTGTGTAAATACTAGGAGACTGCTCAGGCAAAAGTCTCTGCTACTTACACATTTCGGTGTAGAGAAAGGACAGGAGTGATGCAGTCACTGAACACTGATGATAAAAAGACTCAACAAACACCCTCATAAACTGAACAGTGACGAAAGAAAGGAAAAAAAAGCAGGCAGATACAGTCTGAAGAGCTCAAGCTGCCAGACCTGGATCACTTAAAAATACAGTTTTCTGCATGCTTACATTCTAGCTTAATGGATTTACTCTTTGAATGTTCATAACAAGAAGGAATTTGATGTATGACAGTCATTCTTGCCTTGACCCCAGTTTAATTTCTGACATTCTTCAGGGCCTTGAAAAGTCTATCTACATTCTGGTGGGTTCATTCTTTCAGGGTTTGGGGGTTTCTGTTTGGATTTTTTACTCTGTGTGTTCAATGCTCTTTCTCCACAGTCTTTGGATCACAAACTATGTGAAAATCTTGCATCTTGACCAGTTTCTTTCGGCTGGCAGAACAAAAGGAAACTCTAAGATTAACGGATTGAAAATTATTGCACACTGTCTCAGGGAATCTCCTACAGTGCAGCTGCTTGAAGTGCCAGAACAAAGTCATGAAGCAAAGTTTTGCCTTATGCAGTCTCACTGCTGTAACAGTCTCTGGAAATATTAGAAACAACATAATAGCAAAATTAATTTTAAAAATGAAATTCATTCATTATAAAGTTTAGGACAGTGGAGGACATGGTCTATTTCTTTTAATTGCAAAATAGTTTGTGTGGAAAAATTGCTAAGTAGGGCATTAAAGCACTGAACCGAGGAAGGAAGTTTTAGCCTTATCACTGATTGTAGAAGGCTAAACATGGGTTAAAAATGATGTGCAAGACTACTTCAGTAGTATTCCACTAGCAAAAACCCATATTAAAGTTGTTTAATAGGTCAGCAATGATTGCAGAACATGCAGATCTGACAACACCGAGTTCAAACTTGTACATGCAGCTATCTAAAAACTGCAGTCTCTTATTAATCTTACTTTACTTTCAAGTATGCTTGGTCTGGGCCCACATCCAGTAGATGCAGCAGATGGAAAGTGCCAGCGAAATATGGCAAGAGCTATGCAGGCCATTGTGCGTGATCCAAGCCTCCTGAAAAGTCTCTGGAATCTGCCGGATTCAGCCAGGCACCCAAAATACCACCTTCCTTCACCATCACACTGTGACAGAGCCAGCACTGCTCTCAGGTGGATGAAACATGATTTAGGGCAAATTATAAATTCTGAGTTCTTCATAAATATCCAGTTCACTATGAGTATATTTATAGTTTAGTCATATACTGAATGTAACATGGTAGGACAGCAACTGCAACAATGCTCTAACGCCATTACCTGCTCTGAGATACCAGCCTAGATAGCGTCTCCTCTTTTCAGACATTCTGCAGTTCTTCCAAACAGTTCAAGCAGAAGGATACATCGTCAGAAAATCACTAATTATTTGCAGAGTAATTAGCACTAATAATCAAATTACTACATGATTACATTCAACTGATTGAAGTCCTTGCCACCACCAAAAAGGCTTTTCCTTAAGCTTTATGTCCTCAGCAGCTTCCTGGTGCTATTGACATTATTCCTGTAGCTACACAAACAGGCTGCAGGAACTCATTTAGCTAAAAGCCAACCTTAGGAGAGGAAGAAAGGTTAAAAAAAGATTGGTTTTCAGTCAGATGAGCACTTTACCCTACCTGCCTTTCCAAACAGTGATGCTAATGCAAAGGACAAGGTGGGTAAGACACAGAGAGATGCAAGGAATGAGCATCGCTACCCTCTTAGAATGCTTGACTCTTTTGCTAAGTAACAGTTCATTTTACTTTAGGGACCTTGATGGATCTGCTCTTCTTGCCACTCCGCAATACCCTCGCTGGAAGAAGAATGCTCGCATAAGAACAAGCCAGGATTCACACGCATTGTACTCACCAAAGGAAAGTGACCGCCTAACTGACTCAAATTCTGTGGTTTCCTAAAGTGACACAGGTTTCAAAATCCACAATTTATTGGGCATTTTCTCCAAGAAATCAATAATTGACTACACCAGGACACTTCTGGGAGCAAGGCTCTGCAGGTTTGGTTTGCATCACAGCAGAAAAGCCTTAACAGTGACTTAAGCCAGCACTTGCAGAACCTGAAGGACATAACTGAACAGCCTGCCTGAGAAGTTTAAATTGCTGCTGTCTAGTTCTGACCCCTTCACTACAACTATGATAGCCCTGGAAACTCACATTTCAAACTAGTTGCATCCTCTCACTCCTATACTAATGAATATTACAAGTTAATATTTAATGGAGATATTCTTTTACCTGCAGACAGTGTTATACTAGTTGTTTTCACAGTTAACTTCTAGTTTAGCAGAGGTACTGCTCACACATAGCAAGAGTATGAAAGAATAGTGAGGTCTTGTAAGTAAGCAGTGAAGTCAGTGGAACTGGCTCACAGACAGACTTGGATTTACCTGGGGAGAACAATCTGGGACCCCATAGGTAATGTTACACCTATAAATAGAAATAAATAAGGAACACGTGAATATTTCCTGTCCAGTGGTACTGGTCATGTCTGGTTTACCAGTTCTGAGTCATTTTCAGCCCCCTTAAAGCAGGGAAAATGGCCTGCAAAGCCAAGAACTTGCAGGGAACGTAATGCAAGGAAACACCTGTTGTGAGGTCAGATAAAACCAAAATACACATTCCGTGGAAGCTGTGAAAAGTGAGAGGTTGCAGCAGAGCCTGTAGCAGGAAGACTGCCTTATAAAAGCAGGAGGCTTTCTTCGCTAGAGATGACTGAAAGGAAGGAAAGGGACACCATTCATTAAGGCTGAAGAACCTCCAGTGTTCTGCCTTTCTGTAAAAGTGTTTGCTCTAGTTTGGAAGTGTCAAACTACCTAGAATAAAAATCCTTTTTGTATGAAGCTCTGCTAGGCAAGAGATTCATACCCTCCTTGAATCTGCTGTACTATGCTCCAGCCAAGCCAACAGCTAGCTGTGATGCACCATTTCTCGGTTCTCACTACAACAGGCACTCCTTAACAATTAATGGACATGATGATCCTTACAGGTCCCTTCCAGTTTGTAATTTCTGTGATTACAATAGATAATAGATCCTGTTCAAAAGCAATGAAGATGTAGTCTAATAACTGAAAAACACAGCAAGTTGTAAATTTGCTGATGCAGACCTATAAAACCAGTGTGGTTGTTTCACATCTAGTTTTTTAGCTGTTCTAGCTTAAGGCTAGAACTTCTCTGCATAGCATTATTACTCATGTCACCACAGTGTATCTTGAACTGGACAGTGTCTTAAGGCCTGATGAGGGAATGTCTTGAAGACACTTCCACAAATGCAGGATGGAAGACAATAGAACAGCAGTGCGTGTTACTTTTCTTCTAGCCTTCAAAAGCACTGCTAGGGTAATGTGGCAAAAATCCTATATCCAAAGCAAGAGGGAAAACTGCTAGCTTTATTTTAAGCCCCTGGCAGAGCTAAATAAAATAAATGCATGACACACAGGCCTTCTGTACTAGACAAATCTAGCAGTGTGCAGACCTTGAGAGGTTCTCTTGCACTGTTTGTTAAAAATCATCAGTGTAGCAAAGTGGATAACACATCACACTTCCCAACTACCTATCTGGGTCAGGCAGCATATGTATGTAGCATTTATGATGGATTAACTGACATTACAAAATAAAATTTGTAAGCATGGAGGCTTTTACATTGAACTAGACATTCTTCAGTTTACAGCTGTAGTCACTTGCTCTGCCTTGCAGAACACAGAGCACCCGAGTAGACTGAACCCATCTGTGCTGTCTCCAAGCACAAATGTTCTGATCAAGGGTTTGCTTCTTTCTTCTGCCATCTGTATTTTCCTGATCTTTCTAGGCCATTGCTTTCCAACTCTCCTCAAAGCTGAAGATGTGGGATAAAAGATAAAGATAGCCTTCCATCACTTCTAGGCCCATCTTCCTGAGTCACCAGGGCAACATACGAGACAACAGCTAATTGAACAGTGGATGGTATATGAGAGCACTGAGTGCAAAACCTACAGTTTAAAAACTAAGGAGAGGAGAGCATCCTATGTCAGATAACCCCCCTTCTTTTTCACCCCATGTACACTCATAATTAAGTCTGGGAGAAGGAGCAGTGAATCTGTCAAGTCAGAGAGATAAGACACTTGTGTAAAGTCAGCATGCTCCCACAACTTAATACTTAACTGTCATAAATCCACCCCACAAGACCTAGACACCCTGCTGTCCAGAATAAAAAAGTTTTATTACACAACAGGAATTTTGCATCTAAAATGTTGTTTTTAAACAAGCCAGAGTCTTCCCTTGGAAAAAGCTCTTCAAATCACAGTGAAACCAAGTCACATGGATGAGGGCACTCACAGGCATTTCTGGCCCCCAGAGACTGTCAAAGGAGCGGAGTTTCCACTACAGCTCATGAGTATAAGAGATGCTTGGGCTGGTCCTGGAGAAACACAGTCTTCTGATGCAGAAGAAACATTAATATGCATTTGACAGAAAACAAACTTCATTGAAGAGTTTAGAAGTAACTTCACTTCTTGAGAACGCACAGCTTTTTCTTATGCTCTGAAGCCTTTTCAAGTGGCCTGAACAAAGCCCTGTAGCTCACTTCTGCAGAGGCAGGTTTTTATCCCCAGTCTATGATACACTTTCAGACATGTTTTGCTATCACAAGACATTAAACTGTTACAGTTTTCTTAGCTTCAACCAGCACAGTCTATTAACCTGCTGAACTACAACATTTATAGCACAGATGTAGCCCCAAATTATGTTTTGTTTTTAACAAGTAATTGTTGGCAAAACAGTTTGTTTCTCTCTTCCCTTTTTAGGTAACAGTTCACAAAAAAAAAAGACTACAACATACAATCCTCTTCCTCAGCTATGAAACAAAAAGCGTTAACAGCATCAGATACCACAGATAAAAAAAAATAACTGACTCTGTGTTAGGTTTACAAGTACCATTAATAGTTTTACTAGTTTTTAATTATTAATTTTTAAACCAATTAAACAGCAAGTTTCATAACTGACAGAACAATGCCTGTCTTTGTTGCTACTCTGAACTTCAAAAGCAGATCAATGCTACTCGTAACACAAAAGTTTGGAAACTCTTCCACAGAGGGTAATACAGATGTGTCATATGTTGGTGAGCAAAGTAACTGAGCAGTACTAATCCCTAGTCAAAATTACACTGAAAATATACCCTACATACAGCCAAAAAAGGCTCAGTATAGTCTATTTTTTTAAAAAAAAAAAAATGGAGAATGCACTGAAGAATCCAGCACCAACACAACTGAAGCTATGAGCAATAGAAGGGCAGAAGGTACTAGCCAAGCACAGAAAAGACTCTGGGTTTGTTTTGGAGCTTTTCCCCAGGACTTTGTAATGATGTTGAAGCACTTGACTGAACAGAAGGCAGCACCCAGAGAGACAAGTTTTGCTGTGTGACCACATAAGCCTATAGCTGTTAATCCCCAATAAACTCACTATTGTTTATAAGCTTCAGCTTCCGGTTTTTGTACATTAAGCACTCTGAGGTGATCAGAGACCCTTGGGCTGCTGCCCTTTGTGATGTGATTAGAACTTACCCTTCCCCCACCTTCCAGGAGACCACAAGTGAATGGGAGGACCAGCAAGGAAAAAGGCAGATCTCACTCTAAATCAGCATCAGCTGAAGGGTACAGATCTAGAAAAGAAGCAGCTGCTGCAGCTGCCTAAAGAACCCACTTGCACTTGAAGGTTAATTCTCAGTAACACAAAGTTAAAATACAGAGGAGAAGGTGCTTCTCACACCAAAACATTAAGAAAGCACAACAGACAACATGAGACACGCAAGAAGGGCATGGAAATTGCATGGAAAGCTGTAACTGCAAACCAGCCCATTACCAAAGTGCTTAGGAATAAGGAAGATCATAGTACTTTTATTAGTGGTGACACTTATTTGGGAAGGAGCACCAACGGCAAGAAGCAGACCAGTACAATTTTCTCTCCAGGGGCATCAAGCAGAAGCACAAACTGATGGGTTACTGGGAATGACCTGTTTTCCTACTATTTCTGTGAGTTTCCTGCAGCCCTTCCCTTCTCACATCAGAGACCCAAACAGCTGAAGTTTTCACCTAAAGAAAGGCTGAGGTAGCAAACCTCTGCCCTTGCAAACAAATTCCTGTTTCTTTCTCAAGCAAGAAGGATGTTTCTATTCAGACGCAGTTGCTAACATTCTACTAACTTGGGCAGAATAAGAAAGGGTCCCTGGGGCCTTCTACCCCTCCTTCCTTCAAAATGCTCTCCCCTTCCTGCCATTACCCCCCTCAAATTCACACAAATAGAACTGGCAAAGTTTGAAGGAGAAAAAATTAAGAGCATCAGTAGGACAATACTGGGTTTGGTCCGGCAAGAACCATATCAGGAAATAGCACAGAACAAGCGAGTAATGCACAAATGACTCAGGAGTCAGTCCCATTACAAGGGAGAAAACAAGCAAGTGTTTTTCCACACATGGACTGATCCTGATCCACCCACCCCGGGGTAAAAAAGTACAGAATAAATGCCAATTTTTTCATAGCAACTTCAAAATGTATATCCTAAGAAAACCAGCACTTGTCATGTTGAGAGTTAGGCTGAAACAAACCATGACTTTCCACCTTCAGCATAATTCACACAAGGTATACAACTACGTAAATGAAGCACTTTGAGTCATCCAAGCGTCTTGCACGGGTCCTGAGTTTGACTTGTTTTGTAATTACAGCAGCACTTTGACACTTCGGCTTTTACTTTTACAAAGTAAACATAACAGACTCCTGTGCTTGGTGGAGCTACGAAACAAATCAAAACAAGCTTGTCATTTCTATTTTCATCAAGACCACGGAGCGACAGAGCACAGCCCTCTGACTTAAGAGACAAGCGTTGCAGTGCATGGCCACAGAGATCCCTTCACAAACACCGGGGGCCTGCTGGAGGAAAACCCAGCCATCAGTATGTCCCCCAAAGGCATTCAGGACTCACTCCATCAGGCTGAGGGGCCCAATCTGTGGTAAAAGGTAGCTGGTATTGCAGCCAGCTCAGGAGTCAGCCACATCTAGCTTGGAGCTAACATACCGGTACCAGCTAAGTGTTGGGCTGCAGGCAAAGGCAACAGGCATGACTGATCTGTCTACTACACCACATCTAGCGACTGCGACAGAAATCGCGCGGTGTCAAGGCTCATGGCGTTAGCAAGGAAGGCAACCTGGATGTAAAGGTCATCATGATCAAGAACCAGACCGAAATACTGTAAAGAAGAAACCGAGGGCAGCATGTTATCACTGTCAAATTGGTTTTGTTGAAGCATAAAACTACTGCTCGTGCAATTTTGAAGCAAAATTATTCACAGTTCACCTGAGTGCAGGTCAGCAGCACAATTCGCACGAGAAGTAACTGAGTTTGTCTTGCTTGGGATACTGTAGGGGACCGAGTCACTCCCATCAGCTGCATCTCCCTCTCGCACCGGGGTTTCCAGCCCTAAAACCAGCAGCAAAGCGCTTCCTACCTTCTGTCTCGGGGTAATTAGCACTATTAATCCCAGGCCATCCACAAACCCTCTTGATTTGGCTTTAATCTCTGCCGAGGTCTCTCTCTCTCCTCTCCACAGAGAGCCATTTAAAGCTCGGCAAGCCGCTGGCTTTGCAGCGCCCTGCTGCTGCGTCGGGGCGAAGGGGGCTCTGCGCGCCCGGCCCTCCCGCACCCCGAAAACGGCAGCAAAAGTTACTTTTCCACAGAGCGGCCGCTCCGCTCCTCTCGCTGCCCTCGGCCGCAGCGTCTGCACCGACCCCGGCCGCTCCCCTCGGGCCTGTGGAGACCATCCTAGACCGAATTTGTATCCCACTCCATCGCTTGCTGCAATCCTGCCTTCAGATTCTTGTCTGCC
>JAOXOE010000441.1:9956851-9967788 GCA_028565055.1 Phoeniculus purpureus | reverse complement strand
TGAAGACGATGTTGACATGTTGGCTGAAGTTCAAATCTAAAAAGAAAACAAAAAAAGCGAAGTTCAAATCTCTGAAGAAAGGATCTTTGACATCTGAAATGAGACATGTGAAAGAAGAGCCATCGGCGGAAACTGTGTCCATGGATGATGATACAACTGATGTCACTTGCTCAGATTCAGTGTCAGTATATTCAAATTTTCATAAAAAGCGCAAGAAAGAAGAGGTCACTCATGCTGTTGAATCTGAGAAGAGCTTAGGGAAGAAGTAATATAAATAGCCCTAGTGAGCAAATGATACTATTTCACTTTAGTAAGTCTCGTTGGATTACAATGGAAGGTTCCTACCAGAGCAATTCTACCAATAGTAAGGGTAAACAGGACTTTTGCCCCTCAATTTTGATCTATGAGTTGCTCAGAGAAGCAACTAATCTTTAAAGCCCTCTTATGATTATTATTGTCCCCATTCAGATAATCTTACTTTTAATTCTGGACTCTTTCTTCAGACAGAGGTAGAAGAATGGCAGTGCTGTCAGCTCTTGCAAGGGACAGAGTATGTGGAGAAATAGGTGAAGTTGTGGAGGAAAAAAGAGTAGTTGTAGAAAGTTGGTAGCAGCACCAAGACTGAACAAGTTAAAAAGAGCCAATGTAACAAGAAACAAAACAGAAATCAGTCCGAAGAATAATGGTAAAGTGTGCAAACAAGGAGACTGCTTAATTGTTTTTTTAAAGTGGTCAAAGTTAAGCATACAGTTAGACAGTTAAGCTGAAGGTAGAAGAAAGGGGAAAGAGCAAATACTGCAAAGTCAAGTAGTTCCACAAATTGTACTCTGCATCTGCATGTGGTATTAAGGACCTCCACGTACCCTGTCAATGTTGTAAGAACACATGTTCTAGCCTTGGTGGCTTCTGGGTCTAATCTAGGGGTAAATTCTTTCTCTGCTTGCATGCACTTGTTTGCACATAGTGCAGGAAAGAATTGATTCTTTCTGTCTGAGTAAATCCTTCTGCCACTTACTTGCTTGACTCTGAATTTTAGCACAGGGACACTTGTAACCAACAGTATGTGGTGGCATCCTTTGCTGAGGGAAGATTTTTGGTCTGCTTGTTTCAGCAGCTTAAAAAATGGCATAAGAGGAATATTGGCTTTGCAAAAAAATGCTTATGATTGTTGTTATATGGGAACAAAGCCAGTAACTTACTCTGCAGTCAAGAAAGGATTTCTGAGCTTAAGATAAAAAAGAACTAAGATTAGTGTGAAAATGGACATTCTTGCAGGTAAAATCAATGTAGACTACTAGTAGAATGCAAAAGTTGTATAGGTAGTTTAGGTGTTTAGTTTCAGTTTTTTGGAAATGACTTTTACTTTGGTCTGCCTGGAATGCAACTCATTTGATTTCAAACACTCAGTACTTAAAATGATAGCTTGTTTTATATCACTACTGTTAGTTTTTCACTTGCATCCTTTACATCTAGCCACTGATAATTTGATCTTACAGTCATCAGTAAGTCAATAAGTGGGTGGCTTTTTTGGGGGGGCTTGTGCATTGTGGACCAATAACTGTCTCAAGTGGCATAGTATTGGTGTACTCAAAGTGGTTACTGAACATGATCTTCCTGTCATTCTAATAAATCTTTTTGTCAAGATATAGGCAGGGAGAGATGAGGGATATGTGATTGTAAGGAAGGTGTAACTACATATTGGTTTCTTAAACTGTGGACTTTTGAAGCAGTTGCACAATTTCCACACAAATAAAACAGCGCAGATCATTGTACTGAATTATTGAGGTGTCCTGTAGCTTTACAGTAAATTTGTAAAATACTGTATTGCACTGTGTAGGAACAACCAAGTGGCAGAAACTATTAAAATGAAGTTGGGCTTCTCAACCATAAACAGAATAAACAGAATATAGTACAATTCAGTGACTCTGGTGTGGTGTTGGTTGGGATTTTTTTGCTCCATTCATCTAAAGGCTAAGATTGGATTTCTGTGCTAGTGAGAGAGATTCAGTTCTACTGTATCTTTAAAAATTTTAGGATGGTGACCAGTGTCAGATGTAATGTGCTCGAAGGTCTGTAGAACAGAGCCTTCTTGTTGGGTACATACAGTGAAGACACGTGTGTGGCATATACAGTAGATCTGATCTGACACTGCATTCTTGAATGTTCAACAGGTGAACAGTTGCATATGAAAACTTGTATCAAGTTTAACTTGCTCTTTCTCTTTTGGGTTTTAAAAGTAGAAATTTCTGTTTTGTGAATTTTATTAAAGGACCAAATGCCTATGGGAATGTTGTTTTGAAAGTTAGATTCTTGGGATGCACCACAAATTTAAACTTTAAAGGATGCAAATGTATATTGCATACCACACAGTGTCAGTGTAAAGCCTTAAAGAGTAAGTAAATTCTACAAGATGTAAATTCCACTCAGTAGTGTGCAATTTGATTACAGCTCAACATTTACATAGGCTCTTTAATTAAGAGTAAAGGTCAATAGGTTAACTAAGTAACTTAATCAGAAAATTATGCAGAAGTGCCACAAATCAAACACATTATACAACCCTTGAGATCAATATGATATGCAAATCGATCAGTAAAGTATATAGTGTATGACTTCAAGTACTGAAACATGCAGCATAATATTGTAAACACAATAGTTTAGAGTTTTGTCTCTGATAGCTTAGCATTTATTTTTCAGTTGCACTTTTCCTTTGTCATACATAGTGTTTGATTCCTAGACAACTCTTAGCTCATCTTGTCTTGTACAAAGCCATGAGCAAAGGTGGTGTTTGGGTGAGTGAGTGAAGGACAGGTTTCAATGGTGTTACATAAGGGGTAGGAAGGGTAGAAAGGTTTATTTAACTGGTAAATTAAGATATAGGCCTTCTAGACTGTCAAAGATTCTCTTCTCTGTGGTTTGCTTGGCACAAGGAAGGAAGAGGGGATTGATTTTATGGCTTGCTCATTCTTCTAGCTCATCTCTACCAGCCCTGAATGAACCACAGGGTTGGGGACTGCTTTCTCTTGTGAGAATTGAGGCAAACCGAAGTGCAGTATGTTCCAACCACAAGCCTTTCCTCTACCTATTTTATTTTATAGGATGTGAGGAGCTCAACACATGAAGGGGCATATAATTCCTGACACCTCTGGACTATTCTCAGATCCAGCCACCTTCCTTTCTCTTTGGACTTACTTTGGAGTTTTGTTCTGACCTTGATTCAAGAACAGGTGACTGTTGTAAGAGACCAGACCATTGTCATGGATGCTGAGTTGGCAGAGTGAGGTCAGTGCAGTAGTTCTGAGGGTTGTCTGGGTTCAGAAAGACATGCTATCCTGAAGGATTGCACTCCACAGGCATTTGTAAGTGCTAGTTTTAAATGGGTGGGAGCAATTTTTATCACCTGGCAAGGTGCAGTAAGTCTTCGGTGCATACCAATCCATCACCAAGTCACAAATGCATTGGAGTCAGAAGTTCTGCACATTTTCAGATGAGCACGGAATATGGCACTTCTGAAAGAATCTCAAAAGAGGGTGACTGTCCACACAGCAAATAAGCAGATTGGTTGCATTTTGTTGGAAACATGTCCATAACATGTGCTCTTTTGAACTAGTCACATCATTTATGAAAGTAGCCATTGTTGTTATAGGAATAAGGCAGATTGAAATACCCTCCTCTTATAATCACATTACGATGGTCGTCTTGTCTTCTTGCCCATAAGCACAAATGCAAAGTCATTGGCATTTAGCAATGGAAGTGATAGACTCTTGTGACAAGACAAACTCTGTTGTGTCCCATTCTTCTCTTTCCCTTCCACTTTTGTTTGAAAAAGCTATGGCTGAGTCTAGTCCAAGTGGCTGCATGGTTGCTGAGGTCCATCATGGGAGTGGCCAAGTCAGTAATACAGTATTACTGAAAAAGAAGGTACTGGAGCTATTTCCTCCCCTCACTCTCAATTCACAGAAAAGACAGCTACGTGTTTATTTTTCCTTTTGCCCATTTCTGTTCTTTCAGTGTGTTCTGAGTTTTCAAAAGGGAGCCATTATTTCTCTAAGTTATAAGTAGTTGAACCAGATAGAATTGATTTCTTTGATTTTTGTCAGGTTTTCACATAAGTTTGTTTCTAGAAATCTGAGCTTAAACTGCTATCGTGTAAGCTGTAGGCTAGCTCTGTATTTATGTTAAGATTTCTGCTTAGTAAATAAACCAATCACATTTTTGCTTTTTTCTAATACAGTTGTTGTTTCTCCAGTGGGGAAAGGCTGCTGTCAGTACTGATCTTTAAGGGCATTTTGCTGATGTAAGTCCCAGTCTCTGTGGTTTGAATTGAACCTTTCTATTTTTTTTTATTTTGCAAAGGGTGAACATTTCAGCCACACCTCTGCTTGCAAGCATCTTCCCCAGCAAACTAGAAGTGCTTGCTAGATTTCAGAAGCTGTCTTGTGCAGTTGTATTTTGTTAAGTGGTGTTTGTAGGGACATCTCTTTATGATTTAGCAACTTCATTTGCTAAATAAAATATAATTTTTTAAAATTTTTAAAAGTATTTAAAAAAAAAAAATTATTTGGCAAAGACTTTCAAGCTTAAAACAATTTTCTGTAGTTTTGCTCCAGTTGGTAGAGCTCAAGTAGTAATGGCCTTCATCCAAACATATTTATAGCAGTCACCTTGAGAATTGTTCTCCTGGCATCTCTTTCCATGTAAAAGCTTCTATTTGAACTTTTGTGTAAAGTTTGCTATATTTTTGTTGTAAACTTGTTGCCTGACTATTGGCTTTGCAGGTGAAGAGGAATTAGGTGGGGAAAACAGCCTCACTTTGACATCTCAGTATATGATGCTTCCTCTGAGCGCTTTACAAATGACTAATGAAGCAGCATAGCCTTCCTAGGTCTTCCTCTTTGCATGTGTCAAATTGCTCATACAGCTAGTGGATTTGCACAAGGTTCGTTTATGTAAAATGCTTTACTTCTTCATATGAGTTCATTCTTCATTTCATTTTCTCTAGTTGCTTCTTAACATACAAATCCTTAATGTTTACTCCATAAAGTCATAATGATCCTCTTTTGCTGTAGGTTCCATAGAATGAATTGCTTTTGTTTTCATTACCAATAGAAAATAGAATCAATCTCAACGTCATTCAGTCTACATATAATTTTATTAGAAAGGGCTATGTGGTAGGAGCTGTATCTCAGGGCTGAAAATATTCAATGTAACCTAGTACTGGGACAATGAGTAAAACTAGTGTTTTGATGGCTGACATCTATATTGTTAACCAGTGTAACTCATGTTTCTTTTATTAGTCTAAATTCTGAAGCCCAGCAAAAGAATGGGAGTACTGTTGCATTATGTAGATGGCATATGTTCTTATTGTCAAGAACAAATCCCAAAATAAGACATCAAATTTCTAACCCTAGGGCAAGGATCACTACCTGTCCTTCAGTTGCATAAAGTAGTTGCTAACAGAAGTGGTTCAAATGATTCTTAGAGCCACAAGAACTTCTTAAGTCTTCTAATTCATGAATCCCTCACTGAACTGAGATTTAATTAAGTTAGCATTTCAAAGCCTGCGTGCCTTTTAAAAGGGAAAGAAACGTAGCACATTATTGTAAATCTGTAGGTTTTTTATGGTTATTAAGCTAATATGCTTCAGGCTATTTGGTCACATTAGTAACTGAAAATGCAGTAAGAACACGAATGTGTTATCACAGCTGATCTGTAATACTTCAGGTGTGTGAGACACAGTATATCTCATTATTGTTCAGCCCCCTGAGGTATACTAGGGTCTGCACAGAAGACACAATCCTTGATAAATAGCAAGCGATTATCATCACAAACTCTGGTTCTGCAATTTGCTGTAGGAGCAGTACTTCCATCTCTGCTAAGCCTTATCTGTTTCAAGGTTTCAGTCATGCAAAGAGCCTCTGCAGGAGGATGGTCTGGCTTCAATAGTTCCTTGTTTTCACATAGATCCCTATCTTGGTAGAGCTGCTTCTGTGCTTGGCCTTTAACTAAGCCATGACACAATTGGCAAACACTGTTCTGTAAAGGGATCTGGGAGTTGCTGCAGGGAGATGGGCACGTGTTATGTTCTGGTATCTGTGTTTGTACATCCTGACTTGCTGCAAAAAGGATTAGTGGAGTTTTTTGTCACTAT
The DNA here is from genome assembly GCA_028565055.1 of Phoeniculus purpureus. Taxonomy (NCBI): domain Eukaryota; kingdom Metazoa; phylum Chordata; class Aves; order Bucerotiformes; family Phoeniculidae; genus Phoeniculus; species Phoeniculus purpureus. The sequence continues at coordinate 9,961,640 of JAOXOE010000441.1, read as the reverse complement.
CTGCTTGAGTTCACTGTTTTTTAAGAAATAGTGAACTGCATTTAATGAGGACCCGTGTAATCAGGACACCTGGGTTCCCAGTATGTTGCCCGGGGAACCAATTTACCCTAATGACAGTGAATGACATTTATTGCTGCTTAGACCAGTGCTCAATTTAAACAATAGTGCATTAGCAATATTTAATTTAATGGGGATGTATTGGGTTTGTGCCAGTGGGTTAAGTAATGTTTAACTAGGTGTTAAATAGGTAATAATAGAATAATACTTTGACTTATGTAGTGTGAATGCGTTCTATCTGTGAATCTCTAAGTGTTAAAAAAAAAGTTACGGTACCATACCTCAGAGTATCTGCCCTGAAAGGAAAAGTAGGGTTTCTCGTTTTCCAGAAATGCACAGAGAAGCTAAGTCTGTCCTCAGTTTGACATCTAGACAACAATATATAGATAGCAGCTGTGGACAAACATCTGAGTTAAGTACTGTGTTTCTCCAGCATCTGAGCCTGGACAGGCTTTGGTCCCTTGTTTGAATTTCCTCTCTCTTTTCAATCAGTTACATGGCAATCCTTTTTTTTTAATTAACAAAAGGCTCCTGAAGATGATGTAAATCTATACTATGACACTGGTCTCCACAAATGGCAAGATCCAGCTGAACGTTTAAAATGTTTGTGTAATGTGCAGTTGTAGTATGACATACTTGGCTTTGCTGAACAACCAACATTGTAAAGGAGACTTCAGAGATCAACAGTCCCAGGCCAATAAAAGAGGCTGGCTTAGAAGTCCGAAGTGACTAATCATTGTGTTACCTCATTGTAATCCCTGGATATGACTGTACCAACTATGCCATCCTGGAAGAAACTGATTTTACTGTTGATATCTAGATTCCCGCATGATTCCACACTTTAATGCTGGAGTCCTGGTTTCAGCAGAGATGTGTAGTGCCCTGTCTGCAACTCCTGTTCTTATCCCCACAGGTGTAGTTTAATTTGCATACTGAGGATTCAAGACCTAGCTCAGATGTGGCATAGCTGCTTAATCTGTGCTGCTGCTGCTAGAGAAGACCTGTGATAGAAATCTGTGAGGATACAAGAAAGGTAAGAAGATACAGGCAGACACATGATTGTTCAGAGAGGGTCATTAGTAGCTTGAGTTTTCTAGAGAGAGAAAGCCAGCATGGAAAGGTGTAGCATCCTAAAAGGAGAAGGGGAGTCAAGGAAAAGGGAGGTGGGGCAGAGTCTGTCAAAGAAACTGAAGAAGGTGACAAATCAGCCATGCTGAGAATGCCTTCCAGGAATCTCAGCAGGCATATCATTGCCTGCCTGGCCTGGGAACATTGCACAGCTGCTTGGCTTCATAACTTGTTAAATCCTCACTACATGTTGCATGATTTTAACCAATAAATAACTGTGCTGTACTTCTCAGTGAAGTATACCCTGCTTACACTGTCTGGTTTTGCTTGGCTAGGGCTGCTCAAACAAGAGATATTTGGCTTCAAAATCTTGGCATCTTTAAGGCACCTCCAGTTGATCCTTATTTTATCTAGACAGAGCTACCTTAGTGCTGTAACACCTGTTGCATTGACATGAACTTTAGTGTGATGGTGACTCGTGTTCAAATCTGATTTAATGCAGGTTAGCTCCTTACAGTTGTTAAGCTGCTATGGGAGTACTGTGTTTAAATGGAATTGGGGATCTCCAAGTAAATGGTCTGCATTCTTTCTGCTGAAGTTAATTTGTATTAAAAGCTAGTATTCTGCCTAAACCATAATGGAAGGGATTTGGATGCAGTGTCATCTTTCTATATAACCCTGATATGAGCAATTTTATATATAAATGTATACATTTTAAATGTTTAAGTGTTTAAATATAAATTAATACTGAAAATACATACTCATGCAGAAATATAAGTAACTACATGGGTACTTAAAACTCAGTGTTTTCACCAATAATAGAGTCATGTTAACCTTTTGCAGCCAACTTGGAATATTGTAGCAAATAGTCTATATCTTGATGCTTTGCTTTCTAAGTTGTAAATTGAGGTGGTGTTCTGCCTAATAGGCTGCTTGACTGTCAGTATACTAGCAGGAGTTATGTTAGATAAACCTCTTGCAGGTATTTGCAGTGAAACAGAATTTGGGCTATTAGTAAATCTAATTTTTCATAGCTGCTATTAAATACATAATTTTCTAAAAATCTTTGCACAGTGAGTGTTTATTATAATATAGGAGCATCTTGTGAAAAGTCTCCTCTCTATGAGGAAAGGTTGAGAGAATTTGGTCTGCTTGGCCTTAGGAAGAATGAGAGGAGACCTGATCCAGGCCTATAAATCTGTGAAGGGTGGCTGTAGGGAGGATGGTGCCAGACAGTTTTCAGTGGTGCCCATGACAGGACAAAGAGCACTGGGCACAAGCTGGAACACAAGAAGTTTCCTTTAGAAATAAGGAAAAATTTGTTTACAGTGTGAATCAAAAGCCCTGGAACAGGCTGCCCAGAGTGGTTATGGAGTCTCCTTCTCTGGAGATAGGTCTGCATCCAGGCAGAATTTGACTGTGCCATGTGCTTTAGGCAGCCCTGCTTTGGCAGAGAGGCTGGACTTGATCTCTTGAGGTAATTTCCAACTCTGAAAAATGAGAAGTAGAATTTTGTGCCTTTAGTGGGAGCAAAGTACAACTGAATACTTACTGTGTGTGTTAAACTTCAATATTCCCCCCCCCCCCATATTACCATATGATGAAGGGAGGAATTGCATTATCCACTTCCTGCAGATTTTAGTTGTATTATTTGTTTTGTTGGGGGGTTTTGTCTCAATAAACAGCTTCAGCGAATGTGTTTACAGGTAGCTCATATTTGGCAAATGATGGCTTGTTATTTCAGCTAATGTGTTCTGTTGTGTTTTGGAGTGTAAATTGATATGGCATTTTGCCAAGCTTAGTCACTTGCTTCTACTACAAAAATCTATAAAGCCTTGGTGTGGAAGCACAGGAAACATTTAACCTCAAAGTGACAGGACTGGACATCTCCTAGGCAAGAATCTCATTGACTTTGTTTAGTGGAAGCTAAATTACCAGGCTTTGAAAATTTATTTAGAATGAGTTCTGTCTATGCCTTAGCAAACACGGTCTGCAAAGAGAAACCTTACGGAAATCTGCAGAAAAGAATTCTTCCCTCTGTGAGCTAAAAGCCTGTCAAAAGATGAGCTAGTTACACAACTTATGGTCTTTATGACTCCTATGTGTTAAATAACTCATGCACTTTAAATGAGAGGACAACACAAAGAACTGTACTTGAAGATGGATCCAAGCATCTTTCCTAAGTGACTCTTGAATCACCAGTGTTTACCATAGTCCTTGCTCTTCCATGGGAAGCAGATTAGGAGGCATATATACGACTTAAGATCTTGGTCTACTGCTTGGATTTCTGGCTTTCATGCAGTGCTGAATTTGTAGACACAGAAGCACTGCTTGTTGCCTCTGCTTTGCAGTAACTCCTTCAGCAGCACAGCTTCATTGGAAGGAAAAATTAAAGGAATCCCTTGTAAAGGTTGAGAAAGGAAAGAAATGCTAATGTTTATGACAAATGCTGGTATCAGTTTACCAATTCAAGGAAAAGTGATAAAACAGTTTTTAATTTGCTGGTAAAATACATCTAAGGCATAGGGTAGAATCTCTCCAAACGCTGTTTCCCAAAGTCCAGAGCCTACGTGTCAGAATTTTGTTGCAGTTAGGTCTACAGGATCAGTCTGGTCGAAGATGGGACTGCTGTGTTTGCTCTTTCTGCCCAGAAATCATGTGCTTGTGATCTCATTGGTCATATGTATCTTACATTTTTATATTGATATCTTCCTTGATTTAACTCTGTAATAGTCAGACAGTTTCTTCTAGGCTAAATGAGAAACATCTTGATAAAAACTTTAAATAGAAAACACACAAAAATAGAATAGCAAAATAGAAACCACATTTTAAAAAAGTGATTACTCTGTAAAACAGCCAGAAGACTCCTAGTTGCATGTGAACTGACCACTGTAACTGGCACCTAGGATGTGGTTTCAGGTGCTTACAAGCTTCTTCATTTCATGGTGTTTGTGGTTTTGAGTGCCTAAGCAGTTTTGGTGCGTGACTCGAGAGAAGCCAACATCTTGCACTCAACTTCAACAGGTTTCTTTAGCTAAAATTGATCACAAGTGAACTGAATGTGAGTACAGTCACTGCCACATGTGAGTGCTGCCCATGATTGCAGGCTGCTTACCTGGAAAGAAATTCAGGTTCTTTCCCTGTTCTAGCACAAGCAGAAGAGATTGTATAATAGATGAGGGCAGAATCACTCAGCTTGGCTCCACAGCTGGCTTAGCACAGCAGTAACAACATGTACCTTAAACACTTAATCGTCTGACTCTAACACTATGCATAGCCACTATGTTTTCAAAGAAGGAATGACAATATTTACCAAAATATATAAACCCCCTTATTTGGTGTGATAACTTGAACTTGAGGAAAGTTGATTAACTTGTTTTTTCATCCTTACCTCTCCTTATCTTTGGCTTTAAGAGCAGAAGAGGAATACAGAGGGATGTTCCCAGCTTTACCACATCCATTCTAGAATCATAGAATCATTAGGGATTGGAAGGGACCCTGAAAGATCATCCAGTCCAACCCCCCCCTCCCCACAGCAGGATCACCCAGACCAAGTCACACAGGAACACACCCATATTGGTTTTGAAAAGTTCTAAGCACCTACAACACAGGCTTTAAGATGAAAGTACCTTCTCCACCGTAAGTCACTATAGAATCATAGAAT
>JAOXOE010000441.1:9913623-9956751 GCA_028565055.1 Phoeniculus purpureus | reverse complement strand
CTAGGTGATCCTGCTGTTGCAGGCGGATTGGACTAGATGATCTTTTGAGGTCCCTTCCAATCCGTTATGATTCTATGGTAACTTTGATCAAGGTCCAAGCAGTGCTGAATGCAAGCTAGTTGGGGACTACAAGGTGCGTAACCACTGGCAATAGGCTGATTCTGGTCATAAGCACTAGCCTGATCTTATTCATTCCTGTCTCTGGTGTGAATCTGATTTTGGACCTGAACCCAAGCTTGGAGGAGCACAAACTCACCTTTGTTTATGAAGTAACATATTTCCATGCAGCAGGAAGCTTAAGAACCCAGTTCTGCAGCATTTCAGATGGTGGATTTGCTGAAAAACATACAAAGTTAATGAATTGCTCACTATCTGCAGCAGTTATACAGCAGTCTGTTTTTCAATACCCATAAAATTAGTACTTCCCTTTCATATTTGGCTTCTGCTAGCCAGATAATGAATGGCAGAAAAAGGAAAAAAAATGGTATTAGGCATTGATTTAAGCAATTGCCAGAACACAGTGAAAAGTAAGTAGTTGCAATGGTAGCAGTGAATGTGGAATCATGTGGAGGAAAGGAATGAGCTAACTGGGGAAATACAGGGAGTCTTTGCAAAGTGGACGTGAGGTTTTTTGCTCTATGGGGAGAAACATGACAAAAAGGAGCTACAAAGGGAGCACAAGTCTAATATCTAAGGGTGAGGAGAAACTGCCATCTTTTCCAGCTCCAAATTTATGTCCATCTGTCAAAGCTTCATTTTCTTCCACCCTGCAGACATGATGACAAGTGCCTAGGTTTTGCAAATCTATTAGGTAAAAACCGGATCAACAGTTTCTTAAAGGAGCACCTCTACCAAAAGCTTCAACATGCTCATGTATGCCAAACATTAAATTGCTCCTACAAAGCATGACACATTTCCTTCTCAGCTTAAAAAAAGGTTGACTTTGAGCAGCTGAAAAGGTAGGTGGAAGGGAAACCATATATTTGCAGGCAAATCAGCTTTGGCAGGCTGCCAGCACAGTCCAAATCTGTGAGGTAACTTGTTTAACACCGTCCTATACAGAGGTGTAAACAGCAGGTAGTGCGTGCCTGACAAAGCATCACCTACTTTTGTGACAGTGCTTCATAAATACTGGAGGAAATAATGCCTTTCCAAGCCAGTATTGGTTGCACATAAATATTTGTAATAGTTGCTATGGCAGTTGAGAAAGGAAAGATGAAAATCAGAAAACAGTGAAAGCTGACTGAAAACAAAGAAGTGTTTCCAGAGACAATGCAGTTAGCCCAAGTACTGGAATTTTTATTCCCTTAAATTCTTATTACAAGTCTTTGATTACATATTAAACACCCGTAAGTGTATTTTTATCATTTAAAGATAAAGTAACATATTGGTTAATTAGAGCAGATGCTAATTAATTGTGGTTGTTACTTTTAACACCCATGAATCTAAATGATACGCTTATATTTTGAACAGTAACTCAGATCACAAATCTGGGATACAGTATTGCAGTGTTTCAGACACAATATTTCAGTTGCATTGGATGAGATTCAGTGCCTCAGCCCTGGAGTAACTCAACACTTGCTAATGGGATAGGAATAAGACATTCTGTTGGAAAGAATCATCCCATCACTTTTGTGATGGCAACTATTTCATGAATCTTATTGTTGCCAGCATCCCCATAACATTTTACTGAGGGAACTCCCACTTTGAGTACTCAGTTGAAGGTGTGTGGACTGAGCTTTCCATGGCCTTGAAACTCGTTCCTCTCAAGACATTTAATTTAACTTATTAATACGCTACTTACTTTCAGAATGAAGAATCTGGATGTCCTTTGCAAATGCTACCTTTTGAATTTCAACTCCCTTAGATATTTTTTCTACTGCTAAATATGATGCTACATTAATTGATTCATACAGAATACCATCTTTATTTAAAAAAATTAGCTAGGATTTCTGATGCTGTACAACCAACGAATGTTACAATGCCTTGAGTTTTCATAGGGGTGCCTGTTAGCACAGTTACGTTTAAAGGTGTGACGCAATTTTCATTGTATAGTAAAACATTATCTTCAGGAATTTACAGCAAAGATGCAAAAAGTAACTGTAGGCTGCAGTTTTACACAGGAAATCTATGCCCATGAGAGAATTATTGTCACAAATGCTGAAAAAATCCATTAGTTTGCGTATCTATTTTTAAGTGGAATGAGTGAAAAATTAAATATAGTCATTCAGTGGTTTAAAATATTTTTTTAACCTCTCATGCAGCCACAATACGTGTAAAAGAGCCCATGGTCCTGATTTTTATCTCTGCATGTCTTTGTATTGCTTCAATGACACAAAAGGAGCTTGAAGCTGCCTAAATAGTGTAAAATTTACCAATTTTTCAATTGACTTCTCAGAGAAAGCTGACATCACATCATACTGCATGGAGGAGGGAGGAATCTTGCCCTTCTTCTTTATCAACCTGAGCACAGGGAGTGGAGCAGAAATATGAATACATTAAGGAAAGAACATCACATATTCTGGCTAAGCATGAGCAAATGATACCAATTCAGATAAGCCCTGTTCTTTGTACCGCAGTCTACTTTTTTAAGTCTATGTGCACACGATTTTCTTGTTCAAGAACCTCTGTGTTCCAGCAATAGAGAAGTTTAAGAGCATCTGCCTTTACACGTAGATATGCCAAAGATCTAAGCAAGTGTTTAGTGCAAAACTTAGTAGCAAGGTGACAGTATTTTCTTACTTTGTACTTTGATTTAATTTTACAGAATAAGTGGTCCAAAAAGTGTAGGATCTGTGGACATTATGTTATCTTCACAGTTTCTGCTAATATTGTGATCATTTTCAATTTGGCAGGGGTAGTTTAATTGGAAGTGCACTATATAATAATTCGTAAATTTTCACATAAGACCCTGTTCAATGGCAGATCCCCCTTTTTTAATCTAAACCAGGCAAATGTGGCAACATGTATGAACATTCCTGGCTTCAGGCACAACAGCTCCTATTATCTTGCTGCTTTTTCTTCTCTCCCTTCATGATGTATTATTTACTAATAATTAATATTGAAATATCAGCACCCCATGTGAAAGGCAAGAAGAAATGGCATTTGTGTGTTGCCTTGGGTCCTTGCCATTTCATTACTGATATGATATGACAAGTGAGAACAGCAAACACTGGATGGAGGGAATTAGTCATACTGGTACGAGGAATGACACTGCATATGCTAGAAGGTGACAAATTCAATTGCAGATTGAATGAAGGAAATGGGCCACTAAAGCAGGGACCCCAACATGCATAAAAACCTTTTGCAAAGTTTTCTGCATCTCATTAATATTACATAAATTAAGGGAGATGGTTTTTTAAACCTCTCTCTGATTGTTATACATAGTTCCATTTTATAAACTACATTGTACTTATGATTTTAAATTCAGTGTTCTACTACACAGGATCAAGCAAAATTACTAACATCCACACTTTGAACAATGCTTCCATCTGATAATAAGTGATAAATTTTTCTTTACTGAATACCTGTCTGTCATTTTTCTCTGTGGTAAATTCATATTTGTAATTTCTCCGTTTTCAAAAAAACCCCACATCGACTGAAATACGAACGGTTCATGTTCTATGTTCTTTGTTCAGGTAGAGTTAAAAACAAAAACACATTAGGGGTAACTGAAGACAGCACAATGAATCTCAGTGTTTTAAATCAGTATCATGTTTTCTGGATGTTCTAGATTACACTGTCAGGTGAGGATAACATAAGAGTTCATTCATCTTTGTATTGTTTTTATTTTTACAATGGTTAATGTAGTATCAATAATTGCTTAGCTGTTAGAGCAACAGTTTTTCAGGGAAAATAACCCCTCACAATTTGCAGCATCAATAGATCTTATCAGATAACTAACAATAACTGTTAGTACTATTTCTCTTGGGCTGGGTTGTTTTCCAGTTTTCTTTCTGTGGACCTCTACTTTCTGCAAATTTATGTCCTGCACCTAAAGGGGAGGGGTGCAGTTTAGGAGAAGATCTGTTGGACATGAGCCTTGAAGAGAAATACCTTTGAGTCCTGGCAGGCAGCAAGCTGACCATGAGTTGTCAGTGTGCCCTTGTTGCCAAGAAGGCCAGTGGTATTCTGGGGTGCATTAGTAAGTGTGTAGCCAGCAGTTCTAGAGACATCATCCTCCTCCTCTGCTCTGCCCTAGTAAGGCCATATCTGGAGTACTGGGTCCAGTTCGAGAGACAGGGAACTACTGGAGAGAGTCCAGCAGAGAGCCACAAAGACAATCGGGGTCCTGGAGCATCTCTTATGAGGAAAGGTTGAGAGATTTGGAACTGTTCAGCCTTGAGAAGTACGAGAGGAGATCTTATCCACACCTATAAATCTCTGAAGGGTGGCTGTAGAGAGTACAGTGCCCGGCTGTTTCTTAGTGGTGCCCAGTGACAGGACAAGGAGCACTGGGCACAACCTGGAACACAAACAGTTTTATTTAGAAATAAGAAAAAACTATTTGAGTCTCAAAGCCCTAGAACAGGCTGCCTGGAGAGGTTGCGGAGTCTTCTCTGGAGATACTCAATCTCACCTCATTGCAGCTCTGTGTCATGTGCTTTAGGCGGCCCTGTTTTGGCAGGGGGTTCGGATTTGATGATCTCTTGAGGTCCCTTCAACTCTGACAATTCTGTGATTCTCTGATTCAAGTGAAAAATGAAATATCAAAGGGAGACAACATTACTGTTTGTGAGAAGATTGATTGTAGTCAGACTTGGTGACTGGCAGTCCCTTGATTCTGTTGTGATTACTTAAGCCGAATAACTTTCCACTGAAATATTTTTCACTGTTTTTTCCATCAATAATATGTATGTCGGAATGGGGCTGTTAGCATTTAATTAATTATCTGTTAAGGGTCTTGAAGTCTACAAGTGGCTTGTGATTGAAAAATCTTATGACACGTACATACTTCCCCAAATTTATAGTAGAGGCTGTTTCTTCATCCCAATGTCTATCTAGATGGTTCATGGAACTTCACAGAATAACTTGTCATGCTTTTATGTTACAGCATATTGGGATTATGTAGGCCATTGAGAGCTTAAGTAAGACCTTATGTACTAATTAATTCAGTTATTATTCCATGTAATTTAAAAGGCTATTGTACTGTTTTAGCTGCGCTCCATGCCAAATTTACATTAGGGTTAATTTTGCTATAAAATGTGGTCAAGAAATCTAAACTGTTTGTGTAAGCCATGAAGAAAGAGGTTGCATTGAGCAGTTTTAATTCATGTAAATAATATAAATTTGGGCATGCTGGCTATGGACCATGAATATGCTAGTAGCTGATTGAGTATTTAGCTGATTTCAGTGTTTAATAAGACTCAGCTAACAACTGAGTGTTAAACACTGGTGAGTGAAGTGATACCACTCGTAGAGCTGAGAACAGTTGATTTGATTTCACATATAGACAATATTTCACTATTAATGTTAGCTTTAGGCTTTCAAATGGGGAAAGCCATATATGCAGGTTTTGAGGGTGGCTGTGAAAACTGGTGCTGTCTGTTGAGATTAAGAATTTTGCTTGCATATGTAAAACAAATGTACTAAAACAGTAAACTCATTGCCACCAAAACTGAAAACAAGGCACTTCGGAAAATATATGCTGATATATAACTAGCTAGAATTTCCTTCATTTTGCAAAGCCACGAGCCACATGCATCAGCTCACCACAAAGTCATTAGGTCTTTTTAAACTCAGATGAAAAACATTAACAAATGCCACAAAAGGCTTTAGTATGGCCCCTTTGTTCATTCACATATGGCAGTTTATAACTCCTGCACCACTTGGGTCCTGTGTTTGTTTAAGCTGCCTCCATCAGGCCAGCCCTGAAAGAACAAAAGACATCTTGAAGGATCCTAAGCAGGAAATGGGCTAATCTAAACATGGCTTGTGACACTATAAGTAGAATAGAAAGGGGAGGGATTGATTAGTCATTAATGTCCAATTGACTCCTTATGGATGTTGCAATAAAAAGGCCTTTTTCAATGCAGTAGCAGAGTTATTGAATTAGAGGTTTATGTTTCCTCAGATCTGACCTTGGGGAATTCCCTTTTGGTTCTTCTTGTTGATGCTTTATAGAGAATGGAGTTACTTAACAGGAAAAATAGAAGCCTTATCATAACGAAGTGTTGCATGGGTGTAGCTAACCTTTCTACAGTATATTCCCACCTTTGTATTTGCTTAGCATATTTCTGAACCCTTGCTGGTAAAATATTTTAGATCCCATCTACATGTTGCAATATTGCATTCATCACTCATGTCTTTTTCAGGTTTTTTGCCTCTTTTTGTTCACTGACAGGCAGCCTAAAAGAAATCTTTGCCCCTCAAATCCCAGCTGAATATTATTTGTTTAGCATTTGGAATGAAAGCAGCGTGACAAACAGACACTTCCCTGTAGAACATTTGTGTCATTGTGTGACTACAGACATCCCCATCCTGAAGCTACTTGTGTTTCCAAGTGGGAGTTAGTTGTGCCGAGTGATGACAAGACATGCCGTAATGACAATAATTCATGAGATAGCCATTTGTTTTGCCACTCTTACTGGTAATAAAGAATGAAGTCTGAATGAGGAATGGGATGAAGAAGAGGCAGGCAAGGGGTAAAACATAAATTTTACGCTAACATGAGTACAAGTCACTTAAATTGCAACGAAGTAGTAATCTTTGTAACTTTCTCCAAAACTGAACATGGAATTTAATAACGAAATAATAGTTACATCATTCTTCTAAACTTTCCAAAGCTTCTTTTGTGATTTTATTCTTTCCAGATTTGCATTTTTCTATTTGATTTGAAGTATTTGCTGTATCTTTCACAATGGTTGCATTTGTCAGCCAGTTAAGAGCAGGATGGGGGATTGCCAAGCTGGTTTTTCATGCTCTCTCTTTTTATGGGATTTCCGTGCTTATGAGTAACCCGTCTCTACTGGTAAAAGAGTGACTCCTGCTTGTGTATTCGTTAGGTTCTGTTCTCTGCAATACAAGCTGCTAACAGTGCTAGTTGTATTAGTACAGACAGGGCCAGCTGTTTAGAAAGTCTTTCCCAAAGTAGACAAAAATGTGATCTCAGCTTAATGAATAACTAATGATACGATCTTTATTACTGATCAGTCATTAGGAACCTAGAAAGATGGTCTTTATTGTTATATATCTTGCCATGGCATATGTCTACAAAGACTGCATGCAATATATTTTCTCTAGAGTAGCTAAAGGTTCATTATCTGGGGGGATTCAAAGGAAATGTATCACTTCAAACATGAATCAATGGCCAGAGTGTGAAGAGTAATTAAGGAATAACAGCCTGAATGATAAAAATCTTTTTGCTGTCACTTCTTTTCTGGTTTTTTTTCCTCATCTTTTTCTCATGCTTCTTTTTTTGCTCCTTTCTAACATGTTTATTGTCATTTGCATTCTGATAACATGTAAAGGCCCAGTCTGAATTTTTATTGTGGTAGATGCTGTAAAAAAGAAGAAAGTAAAACAACCTCTTGTTAAAGACTAGAAAATTAACCCTAATGTGCCTTGAATCCAGGGAACTTGCTAAGAGATAGTGCCTGTCTCAAAATTCTTGCAATTAAAGTAAGAGAGAAACTCAGATAAGGGCAGAAGTAAATAAACAATATAATAATTGTCACTGTTTCTTCACATTTAATTCATGTGTCAATGATTATCTTTCCTGTTGACAGTCAGATTCTCTTATCTCTCTAAAGAAGTGGTCCTTTTTCCCCTACACTGTCAGTAGAGACCAATCAGTCTCTTGTAGAACAAAAAGATTGTTTGAACTTAGTTCAATGAAGCTGTAACATTTTTAGGTTCATTCTGCAGTGTTCTTTGACTAGAGCCTAGTCTGGAATCCAGCTTACACAGGGGGAGTTGCCTGCTATATATCCACAAAAAGCGATCATTCTTCTCTAATCTGCTTCTGGTTTTAAATCATTGAAGTCATGACAAGTTAAGCAAATACAAAACATACAAGAAGTGAGTCCACACTCTCAGAAGCTACACATATCATTTTGAGGACAGCCCCAACCTTTACGCCAAAGTGTTAACGTCTTTGGCAACCAATCCATTATTGTGGCCAAACTGTACCGCTTTTGCAATGATTTTTAATTCTGACCAAGTCTTAATTTTGAAAAATCAAAACTTCCTGTGATTGCAGTATGAACTTTAACTAGCAGAGAGGGCATTAAATGCCACAGAGAGACAACTATGAACTTTCTTCTCTCTTCTCAGTCTTCATTAGTATGACATTTTAGTTTAATCTGCTATTTTTGGGTTACTAGGCTTTCCAGAAAATATTTTCAGAAAGAAGTAACACACCCACTGCTTTGCAACTGTATTTATCGTTTATCTAAAAATTTCAGACATCTCCTTCAACCGTTGTCATAATTATCACAATAAGAAAAAAATCTGTGCTTCGTAAAACCTAATGAAACTGTTCATACAGGGCGCACTACTGTCTAAATATCTGATTGACAGAAGTATCAAGGAACAACTAGTTTGAAAGCTTGTTCTTATGTGTTTCAACTTGTGAGAGCTCACTGAGCCATATGTGCATTTTATATCATTAGCTCCTCATTTCTAAGCTAAAAGGGTACTGAGACTTTCTGGCTTCCCACAAAGAATCACATGTGAACAGAAGTATTTTCTTGCAATGCTTTATATGCTGAATATAATTCTGTAGTTCTGAGATAGTTAGGAGAACATGGAGATTCCATTACTTAAGCGGTTTGCAGAAAATCATTTTGCAGATGCTTTTGAGATGGCCCATGGGTCAATTTGCAAATATTCCCCCCAGAGATCGAGCACAAAGAGCATCAACTCTTTGTCTGCTTTTTCAAATCATTCAAGAATGGACTTGCTTAAAGCAGATGCAGGCAGAGCTTCTTGGCTTTCTTGGGATGGTCATAATTTATTACTCTAACTAAGAATTGTTTTCTTATATAACCTTCCTCTGAAAGCAGATAATTTATGGTGGTTTGTCCCTGACTAGGGGCCAGGTGCCCATTAAAGCTCTTCTACCACTCCCTCTTCTTGGATGGACAAGAGAGAGAGAATTAGCTAGCGGGTAAGGACAACAGTAGTTTAATAAAGCAGAAGCAAAATACATGCATGGAAGCAAAGACAAATAATAACCATTATTCTCTACATCATCAGGTGATGTAGGAAGCCATTCTTGGAAGCAGTATGTGTAGCAGTTGCTCTGGATGACAACGCCATTTTGCTTTTATGTCTGGGCTGATGTCATATGGTATGGAATATCCCTTTGGTCAGGTTGGGTTAGCTGCCTTAGCTCACCCCCTCAGCCTACCACTGGGGAGAATGTTGGGACAGAAAAAACAATCCCCAGCCTTGGTGCTGGGTAAGCCCTGCTCAGCAGCAGTCAGAACACCCCTCCAGTTACCACCACAAAACACAGCACCATGAGGGATGTAATGAGGCGGATCAACTCAATCCCAGCTAAACCAAATGCAAGTTTTTTTCTTTTCTTTTTTTTTTTCACTGTCTAAATTATATCCAGATTACAAATCCAGCCTATAATCTTGCTATTATTGCTCTTTGCCCACAATAAAATTGAAAGATCAGGTTAAAATTGTGTTCAGAAGGGTTAGAGACAAACTCTTTAGCCATAGCAAGTGAGTAGTTTTGGGAAAGTAAAAGGTGGACAACCATCATATGAATTCAAATATGTCTTCTTTCCTTTGCTGTGATAGTGTAGCTGAATAACAAATGACAATTTTTGCATCAATAATAATTTAATGTTTTTGTTACCACCTTCCTAATCATCCACATATTAGTTACAAATTTTCTAGTATTTTTTGAAAAGATGGAACCCCTATTACCTATGATGTATTTGATTTTTCTCAAATTGTATAGCTGTTTGTCTCAGTAAGTGTTTCAGTGTTGACTTACTGTCTTCATAACTTATAGTTTCACAATAACTATATCCTCTCTTTCTCAAAAGATGACATTTTTTATATGCATATTCCAATCCTTCTGCCAACACAGCCTCATTAACCAAACACACACCTAGATTGGGTCTGTGTGCAGGTTGCTCAGCAAAATGACTCTTCCTTTTGCAATAAAAAGCTGACAGCAGCAGCAGCCTCCTGGAAATGCTAAACACCTGTAGCATGGTATTTAACTTAGTATAGTATTAAAATAGTTTTGCGTCTCACATTTGCCACAAACCTGTCTTCTTTTATGTACATGCATGTTAGTATACAAATTGCCAAATTGGTGTCACTTGTAAAGCAATGTCTTTGGAGGCATCGTAAATTACCTTGGTGATCCTCAGGAGAAGACACTGCCATATATGAATGAATGTTTTGCTCCCACGGTAATGTATGTCTTCATCTGGCTCAGTAGTCAGCATATTGCCCTATGTTGATGGATATAGTCAGCTTGAAACTACACTACATTTCACTGCACAATAAACATGGCTGTCAACACCATATAAAGCAAAATCAATTTATCCTGTATGGGCTACCTTTTAAACGAAATTAATGTACTGTGGACCTGGTAGCAAAAAGGTGGTGTATTAGTTATACTCCTCTATTTTAGGACTTTTTTCATGTAAAATTATTTCTTATACATAATTTTTAAAGCGGTAACCTAACATATATCTAGTGTTTTCATACTAAACTAGGAAACATTGGTTTTGCACAATTGAAATCTCACGGGTTGGTTGATCTGCAGTTTTATTTAGTGTAAAGATCTAATATTATTTGGCATATAAATCCGTGCTGGGAACAGTAAGAGTTTACAAAAAAAGATGCCTATTGCTGTGCTAATTTGTGGTCAAGTAACTTGCTTTTTCAAGGTATTGAATTAATATGGACAGTTCGATGAGGCCTAGGGCTGTCACTCTTTTTGCCTTTCTTTTATAGCTAACGTATCCCTAAAAACATATGTTATTGTCACACTTGCAAAAGAGGTTTCTGGTAAAAGCATGGCATATGTAGGCCATGATCTCTTTCTCCTGAATTAATTAATTCTACACCTCATATTCAGCTCAGTGAACTCTGAAGCCCAGTGAAACTTTGCTGTTTGTAGTCAAGAAGCCGGGTTGGATGCATTCAAAAAGCTGGTTAAGGCTAACATGTACCAGTTGTGTGACAGGTCACTGGAGTGCATAGAAGCACAACAGGCACAGAGAAGCTGGAGTGCTTGTCTGCCCTTCCAGAAGGGGATGCTGTGTGTGTACCTGTTGATGGCAGATGTTTTTATTACACATATCTGATTGAATGCTCCAAGACACATCTAAGATTCAGCTACAGCAGATGTGACTTCAAAATGTTCAGCTCCAAATATAATCAGATCCATACAACTAGTAGCATGTACCTGTTGTACTCTATAATTTATTTTATTGAATGTTTGGCACGTGCTTCACTACTCAAGCAGCAAAGTCATTGTAAATTACTTGTGTGAACAGGTCTATGTCAGTTGGATTCTCAAATGTAACCTTTATATGAGTTTTCTTGAGCTTTCAGAACATGTATACTGTTAAAGTCCCAAATGGAAACTTTCTTCAAATTTCCATACATTAACTGAAGAAATACCAGTGCCATTTGTTCCCTCATTCCCATGACGATGTCTTCAGCTGGGTGCGCCTGATCAAAGACACTGAAATCATTGGATATCCTTTCACTCTCTGTCTCTCTCTTAGATCTGGCAGCAAAATGAGAGAGAAAGAAAAAGGTGAATGAGGCTAAAATAAACACAGCACTGAAAGCACTTGCATAATCCACATAATAATATTTTGCATCCATCTTGTTTCTTCCTGCCTTGACACTCCAGGAAGTAAAGCAATGAATGGCTCTGCAGCTAAACTACACCAGTATTATTGTTGGCCAACAGGAGGTGCCACTGTGGCTGAAGCTCGAGTCTACCGGGATTCGCGGGGCCGAGCCAGTAGCGAACCACACATCAAACGACCAATGAATGCTTTCATGGTTTGGGCAAAGGACGAGCGTCGAAAAATTCTCCAAGCCTTCCCTGACATGCACAACTCCAACATTAGCAAAATCCTAGGTAAGTGCAAGACAATGAGCAGGTCACGGCTGTGACAGAACCAAAATCAAAGGAAGCTTAGAAGGGTCTGCGTAATAGTGGCACTTGGCAGAGGTTAGTTACTTTTAGAGCTCTCGAAAGATGAGGTGATTTATATTGGTGACATGAGCTAGATACATCCCTCTTGCATATACAACTTCTCTAATTTGAGGACATACCTTTTCCAGGAGACATTAATTGAAATTAGAATTACAGAAATTTATACAGATGAAGGCTTAAACATTGAATGCTACTTAGTAGCATTCAAAAGGAATGTTTTGCAAAAGAAGTTGGAAAAAAGTCTAACTGCAAGATTTCACTCGAAATCAGCTGAACTAGAAATTACTTGAATGCAAAATGCCACTTGCTAGACTAAATATGGGAAAAAAATTAATAAAGTGCCAAATCAAAGGTTAATGTCAGACAGTGCAGTGTTAAAGAAAGCAGCCTGGCACAGTTCAAGAGACATACATTCATATCTTCTCAACTGCAAAACGATGCTTGATTCAAAACATTACAATGTGCAAAATGCTAAGGAAGCACCAGTATCATACATCTAAAATATTGTATAGCTGAAAGACATCCCAGTTAATATTTAATTTATATAGATTGATGATGGACGATAATTGAATATACCATGGGTTATATTTTGCCACTTTGCAAATAAATTGGCTCATTTTTGAGAAATTTCAATTTGCTCTTTAAGGCTTCTCCAGAGAATTAGAAACATACATGAGAATGAGTGGTGAAATGTTAAAACCTGTATTTGCTTTCCGAATCTTTGAAGTGAAAGATTCCAAATGTAACTCATAATAAATAAAAGTAAAACTCGGGTTTCCACTGTAATCATTTTATTATAAACTTTGAGTTCAAATACATTCTTATCAAAGTTTGTTGCAGCTTAGTTCAGAGACAAGAATACATAGAAATAACTGTTACTTTGTCCTAAAACTTCCAAAATTTTAGTTAGTAGTTCTTATATTTTTGTCTACCATGGAAGTAAGTTATATGAATGGCCTTTCAGTTTTGTATAAAACCTGCACTGTTTCAGTGTTGGCAGCTGTAGGGAATCTGTATTATTTGTGTGCATTCTGTGAAAAAACTATTAGGAGCATAGTAAATGTATTCATTAAAATGTAAACTTCCAGCATAAATATTTCACAAGTGCCAGCAACTGAGTGTTTGTTAACCACGGAATTAACCTGTCAGGATCTGCTCTGCCACAAATAAGTCTATGGCCATATAATATCTGTGCAACTTTTCCAGGACAATGAGAAAAGAGACTGAAATATTAGAACTGACATGATGTATTGCTGGCCATGGATAATATTTATACAACTTTTCCATTTGTTGATGTATGAAAAATCTTGGTAAAAGAATAGCTTCCACCCACATTTACCACAGTTGTAATCATTTTATTCATCTAAAAGAAACCAAAAGGCTATTTTCTGCATTTCTAAGAAAGAAAAAAGAAGTCTCTCCTCTGTTCAAGTCTTCCGATAACTCCTTATAAACAATCTAAGAGGTCTGAATTCTGTTTTCTCTTTCTGTATACACTGTTAATTTTTTAATGTTTTTAGTCATGCAGCTTTCAATCAAAGTTTGCAATACCACAGTGGGGTATATAATTGCAATGTACTTTCCGAGTTCCTTGTTTTTTAAATACAAGTTTGTTAATTTTCTCGATGCAGTTCTGCACATTATTACATCTGGTTGGAAGATTATATGCATAACAGGATTTAAAATATGCTAAGGTGCCAAAATTATGCCAAACTTTATCAGAAGATTTAGAAATTTAAGAAACCCAGCAAGAGATTTTTTCATAGTTTTGTTGAATCTGTATGGTTTTGATCATTTTTTCCTGGTGTATAGCAGGAATTATTAGGAATGTATAAACCAAATCCTCATAAAACTGCTAAAGAAGCATCCGTCCCTAGGAAATATGTTAAGCTTTTAATGGTAAAAGTATGGCTTAGACCTTATTTAACTAGAACACTGCGTGTGGTAATACAAAGGTATAGAATTGTTCATAGATTAATGCTCGTTAATTAAAAGATTAAATAATCTGTTTTGCAGCATGAGGCTGAGATTTTGAGAAGTGACTATCAATTCTAAGTGCACCTATTTAGTAGAGATTTATGTATGTTTAGCCTGAAACACTACCTGAGAGTCAAAGGTGTTCCAGTTTGTACATCGCAATATATGTGCTGCCTGACGCAAATTCAAATCAGTTTGTCTAATTAACTTATTTAAAATTTGTTTTCATGGGAGGAAGGTATGTTGAAATCTGTGTGCAAAGCTAAACCTGTTCTACTTGATTACTATCATATACTGTGTATTAACAGGATCTCGCTGGAAGTCCATGTCAAATCAAGAAAAACAACCTTATTATGAAGAGCAGGCACGGCTAAGTAAAATCCACCTAGAAAAGTATCCCAATTACAAATACAAACCCCGACCAAAACGTACCTGCATTGTTGATGGAAAGAAATTGCGTATTGGTGAATACAAACAGCTGATGAGGTCTCGAAGACAGGAGATGAGGCAGTTTTTTACTGTAGGGTGAGTACTATTGTTGTAATTGTTTTCAAAGACAAAGCATGTTGTTTAAAAACTAATAGACTTATCTGTTTAAGTCACTGACTAATGTAATTTGGAAGGTAAGGATTTGAACCTGCAAAACCTTATTAAAAACATAATATATATCATGCAGTATGGAGCTATCAGCTTGCAACTGAATGCTGATTCTGAGATTGATTGTAAAATTCTTCACAGTCAAAAGTTGTTGTTTCCCATTAACTTAAAAGGTATGAATTGTGTCTCATTAGCAAGCTAATCCATTCTGGGTTAGTAATGATTCCAAGACCATTTCTTAAATTAAGAAATTAACAAAGAGAAAAACACAAAAATATTATTCGTAGAATGAGGAATCAGGAGAGGGAGGAAAAGCGAAAAGGGACAGCAGTAATAGCAGATACATTAGTAACACACATGAACAACTGCTATCCTAGTGTGAGGCTATTAGCAACTCTGTTACACAAAGAACTATGGAAAAAATATGTTTTTTTAAAAGAAATTATTTAGCAAGAGTCTTTCAAGTACTGTATAGACAGACTGGATAGATCCATAACTGGAAACTCAAAAAGAACATTGTGTTTGAGCAGTACTTCCTGTAGTTTTCAACAGAGAAAGTCACACTATGAAAGATCTGTAGGCTGAATCAGTCCTCCACAACATCATTCTTGAAGTTGGAGAGATACGAGTTTGATGGATGAGCTGTTCAGTGGTTAAGGAATTGACTGGATGGTCGTATCCAGTGAGTAGTGGTCAAATGGCTCAACATCCAGATGGTGAATGGTAACAAGTGGTTTCCTCAGGGGTCTGTACTGGGATGAATATTGTTTAATATCTTCATTAATGACATCAGCAGTCGCATTGACTGCATCCTCAGCAAGTTTGCTGGTGACACCAAGCTGGGTGCTGTGGTCGATATGCCAGAGGGATGGGATGTCATCCAGAGGGACCTAGGCAAGATAGAGAAGTAGACCCAGGTAAACCTCACCAAGTTCAACAAGGTCAGGTGCTGAGACAACCAGAGGTATCAATACAGACTAGGAGAAGACATGCTTGGAGAGCAGCCCTGTGGCTGGGGGTACTAGTGGATGAAAAGCTGGACATGAGCCACCAATGGGCAATTTGCAACCCAGAAAGCCAACCACATCATGGGCTTCATCAAAAGAAGTGGGGTTAGCAGATCCAAGAGAGTTGATTCTTCCCCTCTGCTCTGCGCTGGTGAGAGCTCACCTGGAGTATTGTGTTCATTTCTGGAGCCCCCAACACTAGAAGGATGTGGATCTGTTGAAGTGTGGCCAGAGAAAGGCCAGAAAAATGAGGGCTAGAGCGCCTCCCTTATGAAGACAGGCTTAGACAATGAAGGTTGTTGAGCTTGAGATGGAAAAGGCTCTGGAGGAATCTTACAGAGACCTTCCAGAACTTGAAAGGGACCTATAAGAAGCCTGGGGAAGACTGTTCTCAAGGGCATGGGATGATAGGACGAGGGGTCATGGATTTAGGCTGGACATTAGGAAAAATTCTTTAATCTGGAGGTGGTGGAACAGGTTGCCCAGAGAAGTGGTAGAAGCCCCATCCCTGGAGACATTGAAGGTCAGGCTGAATGGGGCTCTGAGCAATCTGTTCTAGTTAGAGATGTCCCTGTTTGTTGTAGGGGGGGGTTGGACTAGATGACTTTTAGAGGTCCCTTCTAACCCAGTATATTTTATGACTCTGTGATACTATGAAATATAACAAAAGTCCAGTGAAACAACTGCACCGTAACTGATTCGTCTCTCTAGCTTTTGTGAATTAATCTGTGATGCTCAATGCTCTAACACGATGTTTCTGGTGGTATACAGTGTCTAAAAGCCATCCTCAGTGCTACTCTTTCCAAATTCACAATGTTCTGTGTATTTCTGTAATCACAATAGTCTTCTTTTATGGGGTACTTCAGTAACAGATGATTGACCCTGATGTCGATTATGTGCTCTCATTTTTGGCTTCGGGTGCAGAACTCCTATTGCAGTCAATTATTTTGTGGTGCAGCCTTCAATCAGTAAATAGAAGTGGGTTTGATTTCTTGAAATAGCCTTTCAGTCTATAGTTTTGACATAGTTTTTCATTCTTAACTCTAAGAAAAATTGTCTGCTAATATGCTTCCATCAAAACTATGCACAAAACTCTAAACAAAACCTGAATTTGTATAGCAGATCACAAATTGAAGGAATGAAACTCCAGTTTATGTCTTCCAAAGTAGATTGACAGACCAAATCACATCTAGACAAGAAATGCAAAAGAAACACCAAAGCAGCAGTCTGAACAATTTAAGAATTGTTTGCTAATTCAAAACAGTATTAAGCAGTAGCATGTCACACAACAGAAGTGGTGGCTAAATCTGGAGATGAGTATGGAGAATGGTTTTAAGAAACTTCTGTAAGCACCTTACTTAAAGAGCAACATTGTGAATGAAAAAACAACAAAACAAACCTGTTCAAAATTAAGCTGCTGGTGGAACCTAAATGTAATGCTTTATTAATATATCTAACAGTTTGACCACAGAGATCATGAGAATGTCATAATTTTTTTGAAAGGATTGATTCTAATTCATATTTATTCTAAGTCCACTGCACCATGTTCTATCCATGCTGAAGTTTTAAAGTAAGAGTAAATTACTATTGTGCACTTATCTAATGATGCAGTGGACTTCACTGGAAATAACAACTTTAGTTATGCAAGTGATGAAACAGAAGATGTGAAGTCTAATGGATGTGTTCAATAAAGTTGAAAGGAGATTCATGTTGCAATTCAATATGAATATAAATTTTGATTCTGAGGATACATTGGCAATCATTTTAAAGAATTTTTTGTGCTTTTCCGTGTCTTCAGACTGTTGCCTCAAATTCCCTTTCTTAGAAAAGACCAAGAAAAAGGGTGACAATAACAGACAAGAACAGCTTTTTTGAAGTGAGACAGAAAACATGGCATCATTTATTTCAGAAGTGTTTATTGATTAACAAAAAGCAGTACTTCATCCAAATTGTCCAAATCAAGTGAAACGCAGTATTTGAGTTCATCAACTTCTTAAACTTCTCTTCCTTGTGTTTACAGTAAATATTACATGAAACATCGACTAGAACAGTTTTCCTAACTGACCTCGTATACCCATTGTTTTTTCCACTGTTTTGATAGAAAAAACAGCATAAACTGTCCTTCAGAATTGTACACATGGGAGCTTTGAGATGCAGTTTCCGTTTCAGAATTAGACTAATGTGATTTCTAGGACTGAATACGCTCCATGTTTACAGTAAATATTTCTATGTAAGATAGAGAACAAAAGTGTGAAACAGACCTCAGTTAAATGTGTCAAATGCATCATACTGCTTGAAGACCTGTTGGTTTTTAAGTTAAGGGGTTTTTTTTAATAAGAATATACCAATTAAGTTGGGAATGGATATGTCAAAATAGCAAAAAATGATCACCACAGAATAAAATCATAATAGATGTGCAAAGAGAAAGATTTACCTTCAAAATAGGTTGCTAGAAAAAAATCGCTAGAAAAATTCTGTTCTTTCATATTGTGTTTGGTATTGTGTTATACCAAATGTACATGTCTGGCTTAAGCCATCCCGTAAGGGCTGCTTCCTGTCAGATCCCCTTGGATGAGCCATTGGCTAGCATGGGATAATCTTGCCAATTTTGTACAACTAAAGCATCTCCACCACAAACATAGAAAGACTTTCACACTTCTTGAACACTGAAGATACAAAAATTTCGTAATGTTTATTCAGTAAGTAGCATCTTTTACAAACATTGGAAAGCCAAACAAAAGTCGTTCAGAGAATCTCAATATACAAACCAGTCAGGCTGTAAAATGAAACAGAGAAATCAGCTAATGAATGGCCTGGTTCTATTCTACCTGTTTGAAGGAAAGCTTCCAAACAACTGAATGAGAGTGAAGACTTCTTGGAATGAATTGGGCAGGAAATTAATATTTTGAACAGTAAATAAATGTTGTGCGTGTCAAATACCCTCACAGAAACGTATAAACAGGGAGGTATTTTAAAGAACAGAGCAGAACTTTAAAAGGGCATAGGGCTTCTATTGCATCCCTACATGAATGTTTTGCTCCAAATAAGGCACAAAAAATGCAGAAATAACTCACGTTTACACAGATTGTATTAAAAACTTGCTGGTTTTAATCTGAAGCCAGCTATGTATTTAGAATAACTAAATTGGTTTTAATAATAAAACTATTAATTGGAAGTTGTGATAACTTCAGCATAAATGAATCCCTGAATTAAAGAATATAGCAGTAACTTTTTGTGTGTGTTTTACCAGTGTAACATGTTTAGAATAAAACCTTTATAGTATAGTATTTATAAGTACTGTATGCATATAGTCTGAATGTTGCTAGTCTACGGCCTTGAATAAGGCTGTAACATTATACTCCTGTAGCTTGAACTTAAAGCAAGTACACAATGGATGTTTTTGTGAGATGTATGTTTATTTTATTCCTTGTGGGAATGTGCATTTCAGGAGTGTGCAGCACATAAGCATTTTCGTTAATGCAATTGATTTTGCTTCAGTCATTTAAAGAGCTGTCAGAATAGAGTTGGGAAGGGATCAGAAAACAAAGGTAATTTGCCAACTTAAACGTTTAGCTATTTTTGCGAAATTCAAAAGTGGAACATTCCCCAGGAAAATCCCAAGAATATTTATGCCACAAACTAATGAGCAGGTCAATTGGTCTAAGAATTTTCATGTTACCTCCTTTTTTATATTTACCTCTGTATTTTGGGCCAAATCTTTGGCCTCAGGCCAGACAGACATGTTAACAAAGCTGGCAGAGCAAGTGACCTGTAGTAACTGGCCACAAAAGGGTTTCCTTGGCAAAGCAGACAAGACTGGTTTGAAGCCAGGGTACATAGCCATGTGTCACTGGTTCCTCACAGATATGAAGAGATAGGAAGATTAATGTTGGGTTCTGGAAATCTTAGCCAGGCAGAAAACATTCTTGCTTTAACATTGTCAACTGAAATGAATTGTAACCTGTAGCTTGCAGTAAAGCATGTTTTTATCTCCTCACTCCAAGATCCTATGATAAGCAAAACTCTAGCTAAATGGAAGGATTAAACATGGAAAATTTAATGTTAAAGGCATTCATGCTAATAGTATTTTTTATAAGAACCACAAATAAAAAACCCTGTAATAACCAGAGTCATAGGTTAGAAACTCCAACTCTTTCTTTCATGGAGAGTGGTTATAATTTAAATAAGTGGTCTGATTTTTTCATCCTTCCCCATCCTATAAAATTTAATTACTTAGGAAATGATAACACTCATCTCCAGTAACATATGCCATCCATATAGTTGTGGTATCTTAAGATAAGGCTTTCTGGGTTTAATGTAGCAATCTGAGCAAAATTTACAGTGACAACCTGATCAGCTCTAAATAATAGCAGGGTTCAAGTGAGAACTAGGTGTTCAGTTGCTGGGGGTGTGTAGGTGCCCATGTTTAAGTACTAGCAAATTTATGCTACCAAATGGGTAGCAATTTGAGACACTTCCCATTTACGTGGCACAGTTACCACATGTTTACAGTTTCGTGGTGAGATGTGGGTAATTTAAAGCTCACCGTTATTACCCACTCAGCAGCAAGCATGCACAAAATGTCTGATTTTTGTTTGTGTGTAAAAAAGAACTGCATTTATGAATGACAAATTCAGTAAGCCTTTAACTTTGCTGCTACCCCAGTCAAGTTCTTTAACAGTTAGATTCATTCTAAGTAAAAGGTATCTCTGCAAATCCTTCTTCATTATGTGAGGTTGACCTGCTCCCTTTATACTTTGAAATGGGTGATACTTGAACAAATATACCCTGTACCACTGAGATTTGATTCTGTGATTCTATATGGATATACAAAGGCGTTTGCTGACTTGATAAGCATTTGAAAAAAAAATCTGGATTTCTTAAATTTGATCTGTTCTTTGAGGCATAACACCAACAACCATCATTTTATTGACACCTCAGCTATGTCCTAAACAGCTTTTCCTTCTTGTTGCTTACAAAAAGGTAATTTGCTTTAGAAAAAGAAAAGGCAACATTTTTTTGGGAGAAGAGTAGGGGTGCATATTAAGGTTTTGAACCTTTGTGTCATCTATTACACAACAGCAGCTCACAGTCATTCTGTCAGTATATTCTCCAGTTCTTTTCAAAACCGACTTTTCTCAAAACTCTTTTGACATTAATATTGTGGTGGTGTTTGCTGAATGATTTGCGATGCTTTGTTTTGTGAATTTATTAATAAATAAGAAATATCAGAAAAACAACTAGTAGCAGCAGCTGTTAGATGGGCAGATTAAAGACAATGAAGTGTGTTTGGCCTGGTGACAACTGTGTTGAATTTCACTGTGTCCGTTTGTGGGCTTCTTTCTCCTTTGCTATGTGGAAGCAGTCATTACTGTGAACAGTTTCTGTGTCTAAAAGTTGTGGACAAGATACATGTGGATTTTTAACAGTAATAGTTTATGCTCCTTACAACATGCAAACCTAAACCAGAAAATGTTCCCATGTGAGGTAGGCATTCAATTTTATGCATAAAGTATTGAAAGATGTTTGATGAAAATTACTTGCAAGCAAATACATTGGCTGAAAATTGTTTTCACAGAACATTTATCAGATCATTTT
The DNA here is from genome assembly GCA_028565055.1 of Phoeniculus purpureus. Classification (NCBI taxonomy): domain Eukaryota; kingdom Metazoa; phylum Chordata; class Aves; order Bucerotiformes; family Phoeniculidae; genus Phoeniculus; species Phoeniculus purpureus. The sequence continues at coordinate 9,935,419 of JAOXOE010000441.1, read as the reverse complement.
TAAAAGTGAAAATGTAGTGAAAATTCCCTAGCTGTTTGTAAATCATCTGCAAATCATCATTTGCAAAGAGGAGTATAATGACTGTGCCAAATGAATTACTGCAATGTTTTTGCTTGCTGCTGTCCAGGTGCACCATACTTACACAACAGATGTTTGAATTTCTCAAGCAGTGCACAGGCTACAACAGTGACAAGAGTCGGGCTAGTAGTATTGGCAATAGCACTAGTAGACCTTATTTTAATACTATCTTACACAGAGTGTTCATGATTGGATGTCTGTATTGGTGCCCAATCCTGAAGGACTTTAGTTTTCCAGTAATTGTAGTGTGATATATATCAAAATTAGAGTTTGATCAATGAACAATAAAGACTTGATGATTAGTGTCTTGCAAATAAGCTTTAAGTGATTTTGTGGATTGATTTGGCCAGGATTTGTGAGAGTCTGGTTTATAGAACATCTTGAATTTTAGCATAGAATGGCAAAGAGGTCAAAAAATTACAGATTTGTTAGAATATTCTAATACATCTGACATTCTTTCTCCTGCTAAAATTATATAATAGTTTTCTAATATTTGGTCAATATTACCCTAGAGAAGTTTTGGAATATATTGAATTACACGATTCCTCAAATAGACTATGCAAATGAGTGTGTATGTTCAATAACTAGGCAGTACTTCCAGCATCTTCCAGGCACTTGGGTATTTCAGGAGTATATTCATTCAGTGTTATGTTTAAAGTGCAATGGAGATTCTCTTCATTCTTACCCTTTTTTTTCTCTTAGTGTTACGGAAGGTAACAGAAATAATACAAGAGCAGTTGTATAAGTATTTTAATATAGAAAATGTGTTATTAGTTAACTAACCCAAATGTAACAAGTAGATTTAATTAATTTGTAGCAAATAGGTGCTTGACCATGAACTGGGTTCAGCAACCTGACCTTTACACAGCAAAGTATTTGGATGTACATCCTACACTGTAGGAGGAGACTTTGCATCACTTAGTATAGTTGTGCACACGCTTACATTAAAGCTCACGATATTAGCCTATTTTAGTTGTAATGTAATATTACTTTACTATGTTTAAATCACACACACACGAAAAAGACAACATTAATGAACGTAAAATTTGATATCAGAAGATATGTTACGAGTAGCAGTAGTGCACAATTAATTGAGTTTTCCCATGTATTTGCATTGTCTAAATATATCAGATCTGACAGACGAAGTTTTAATTTCTGTGGACTTTGTTACCACAGGGAAAAAAAAAAATCATGTGTTCTTTTTTTTTACGTACTTTTGCTTCAATAACTCAGCCTTGCACATTAAACCCTGAAGACCAAATAGCATTCCGATCATGGATTTATATAAAAATCAAAAGCCAACAATAAAATATCGAAAGTATTTCTAAGTGATGTAGGAGTCTTCCTAGCACTGTATTTGGAAATGACATACTCGCATTTAGACAATGTTACTTAGACTGTTGTTTTAGGTATTTACAGGTAATCTTGAGGTTACTTCATTTGCAGAGACAAGAGCCTTTGGAGGATTTAGATTTTGGATACACGATGTCTACAGCAGCAGTTAGGCACCATACAGGTGTCTGAAACCTTTTTGCTGATCTCTGTCCATGTGCTAGTTTGCACTTGGACAGAGACCACTTATGATTTAAGTAAACATAAAATACAGAAAAGAATCAACAGCTGGTAATCAACTAAACACTTTACTCTTCAGTTGTCCTTGAGGGGGAGCTAAGATGAGCCAATACCACATGGGACCGTCCAACCTCTGTGAACTCTGGAGGAATGCATGCAGCCTTTCTAAGAAACCACCTGCCACATTTGGACTTGCAGGTGCTCTTCTTTCCTCTGAACACAGGAAATCACATTCCCCTCTTGTTTTTCCTTCCAGACAACAGCCTCAAATTCCAATCACCACAGGAACGGGGGTTGTCTATCCTGGTGCTATTACTATGGCAACTACCACGCCATCACCTCAGATGACATCAGATTGCTCGAGCACCTCTGCCAGCCCTGAGCCCAGCATCCCTGTCATTCAGAGCACTTACGGTATGAAGACGGACAGCGGAAGTCTTGCTGGAAATGAAATGATAAATGGAGAGGATGAAATAGAAATGTACGAGGACTATGAGGATGATCCCAAATCAGACTATAGTAGTGAAAACGAAGCCCATGAGGCAGTCAGTGCCAACTGAGGAGTGTTCACAGAATTAAAGTACTCAGACTCTTTTGGGTTTTCTGGGGTTTTTTTTGAACAAAAGTTCTAAAAGAGCCTGCATGCATGTGTGGCTCCTACAGTTACATCAGCAGAATGGTCTTAAGTGTTTCTTAATGTGTGAGACAGATTGTTTCCGTAATTTTTCATGAACTTGGTTTTTTTGTTTTTGTTTTTTAATTTAGATGAAGACATATATTAAATATCAGGCATCAGGACTTGAAAACTTATATGAATCAATAGCTGTCTTACAAGTCTTACCTTTTGTCTTTTTCCGTTTGGATGCTGATAAAGGTTTAAGTTACTGTTTTAGATGGGGGGTTTACATTCTCACTCAGGTATGCTGTGCCAGCCTACAGGTTGTGAATGTGTTTTTATTCTGGATTATTTTAAAAAACAAAAAAACTGCAGATTTCATATTGTGAAACAGAACAAGTCCACAAGTGTGCACATTTGTGCATCATAGCTTGTCTTTTAAAACATAGTCTCTGAATTCCATTGTTTTTCCATATGTATAGTTGAAAATCTGATGTGCCAAACTTTTCATAAGTTTTGAATCTTAACATTTAAAAAAAAAAGTCTTAAAAGAGACACTGTAAAGTCTTAGACAATCCTTTGGCATCTTAAAAAAATTATATAGAAAACTTAATTTTTTCCAGAATATGGTAAAGTACTCAGGAATCTGGAGACAGGATATTCTTAAGTAGTGAACATGGTTGCCATAGTGCATGTGCCCAATTGCTTTTGCCTCTTGATGTGCCATTAGTGTGAAATTTTAAGTAAGCACAAAAGAGCGATCACCAGCTACGGACGGGCCTGTCTTAGCAGTGTGAGGCCACCTCTGATTACATTCTCTACCTTTTGCTTTTAACCCTTGCATTCAGTCTTAACCTATTTTCTCTTAAATAATTTATTCATTCCAGAATGTCAAGGGTCCAAATCCTTAATATTTATTTTTAAAAGTACTGTTGGTGGCATTACACTTACAATTCCTTACTGATATCTTTAAGAGCCCCTTCTTTCTCCTCTCCTGAATCACATAGTATAATGAAAATAAAAGTGCACCTGCTACTAAAATGCACACGACATTTATGACTACAGTTGTTCTTGTGACACTGTATGTTCAAGCAGCACTTGGAAACACTCTGCTATGCGTAATGCAAAACTGAGTACTGTTAATTGTACATACAGTTCAGTTATCCTAAAAAATTGTGTTCATACTTACAAACCTCTATACTTAGACAGCAGAGACAGATGTTAATAACTGTGTGTAGAGTCCTCCACGATGAATTTTTAGGGCCTGTAGAATCCTGCAGTGAATCATGGCTCTGTATATCATGTTCCTGTTGTCACCTGAAGGAACTGTTTGCTACCTGAAGTATTTATGCAGTGATTTATATGTGACGCTCCTAGTGGGGGAGGGAAGACCACACAGATATCTGACATGCAAAGCTGGGAAAATGGTGCACCAAAAATATTTATTGGATATTAGTCATGTGGGAATGTGAGCCAGATCTTGATGAATGCGTGTCAAGTGCTTTGGGATCTTTGGATGTAAGATGCTATACAAACTAGAATTTTTATTTTACTACTGGAAACAATGCAATTGCTAGAGAAAATTCTGGGAAATATATGACAGACAGATTCAATGATTGCAAATTTATACATTTCAGAGATATAGATGAAATTGCCCTTATTTTTCCCCTCACACTCCACGCCTCTTCACAAATACATCACTGTATGCAGATCCAAGGGGCCTGACAAATACGTGTGCTGAAGCTCCCCAGTTCCCTCAGCTTTTATGTTAAATTGGATATGTTCAGCACATTGGTGATAAATTCAGACTCAGGCTGAGCGATATGAGTGGGCCTAGAGCAGCTCCTCTTCAAGTCTGTGGGAATCTCCCCACAGTGCTGAAAGGGCTTTGTTTAGGGCCCAGCCGATGAAAGAAGAGTAGTGTTAACACTGGCTGTCCTTGTGCTGTCATCCTGCCCTGCAGAAATTTGTGAGAGTTGCAATGACAGGATGCTGTACTCGGAAGAGTCATTTTCCTCATAGCCCCACTAATCGCTGTTTGAGCTGAGATAGCCATTGTTGCCACTGTAGGAATCACATTTAAGTGTGCAAGAACAACCCCCAAGAAAAAAAATATTGTTCAATTTACAGGACAATTTATAAAGATAATGGAATAGAAACACAATGGTCAAATTTCTCTGACCATTTTGTAATTTGGAACAAAATGCTATATTTTTAATATTTATTTAAATGTGTTCTGAGTCCATGTCTAATAAGCAATAAACTCGTCTAGCCAAGACTTTAAAGGCATATGCTGTGTCGTTAGCTGGTGAGCGCCCTCTTTAAGCTGGCTAAGGTACTGATAGAAAGTGGGTTTTGTTGTTATAGTTACTTGGGAATTTGAACAGGTTTTAACACATTCAGCTTGGGGGGAGGTTACCATTATTTCCTTAAAAAAGTACTATTTATTAATGTCTTACGTAATTCTCCAGTTGGAAGTATCCTCCTTCCCCCATCACTTTCTTTCTCTCTTTTTTCCTGGTTTTGTTGCATAGGTAGAATGCTGTATTGCTAGCATTGTATTTTATGTAATTATGTTTTTGCACAAAGGCAAACATTTAGATTAGTTGTTTAATTTTTTAAAATTTTACGACCATGCCAAAATAATATTCAACAGGCTTGTGGAGAACAAAGAACTGTTCTTTAGGACTGAAACTTGATTTTGCTTGTAGTACAAACACACACTCACAGATGTTGTTTCATAAGTGTTATAAGCACTGGATATAAATGGTATTTTTTATCACTTCTGACTAATGTGAAACTGTTGTACAAAAACTACATGAACAAAAGTCATCTGTTTCGACTCGTGTGGGCCTGCCTCACAGTTGCCGGATTTGAGTCATTTTTATGTCTTGTTATTTCATTTATTTATGCAAAATACATGTATGTATGAACACTTTGTTTTAGCTCCAGCCCTGACTCAGTGCTGATATGTTAAAGCCACATTCTTGAAAATGACTGGCTGTTCAGGAATTGCTAGCCAGTAAAAGTTGCATTTATTGGCTGGAGGGAGTGGGAGGAACGTATTTGAATCTGAATTGTGCATATGAGCATTTTATTCTATTTATTAGCCGACATTGGCTCTAAAATGTCAGTAGAAATCAAGGAAGGACAATCATAAGGATAAAACACAACATTTTTACCTTATTAATTGGAGCTCAAAACAAAGTTTTTTATGAACTTACCATCTCATTTTAGAATTTTTTTAAATTGTGTAAATATAACATAGGAAATAGAATTTTATTTTTTGTTCATGGATACTTAGTGAAGTATAAGTTATGTATTTACTTTTGTTCTATATCAGTGTATGTTGGTCCATATTAAATGCTGACAAGTCACTGTACCTCATGTAGATGCTGAATTTACACCCGCAGTGTGAGCACAGTATTGTGGACCTGTAGCTGGGACAGCAAGATGCCTCACTTGTGCTCTCACTGATTTCTAATAGCATATTACGCAAACACAGAATACATTCTTTTTTTTAGAGAAAAAGACACATTAAAACTACCCAATTTCTGATATATTTCACAGGAAACACAGTCTTTTGAATCCAAGTATTTTGCTTCTTAACAAGAATAGCATTTGGAAGTCAAAAGCACATCCCTGAAAAGATTATCATGACTAAGATGATCCTTGCAATGCACTCAAGACTTTATAATACCAAACCTTTATTTTCTACATTCATTAAATCCTGTTTTGCCCTACACCAGGGGAAGTTGTACAAAATACACAAAGAGAACTTGTGAATTTCCTTTTTTAAAGCATTGTGTTTGAGCCCCCCCTTAATAACTCTGAAAAAAATCAACAACTCCATTCAGGTAATGCACAAATATAGTAATACTGTTTTCTCTGTGAACAGGCAGTTTATTTAATTAACAGATACGGGGGGGGGGTGGTTTTGAAAATCATAAAATACTTATTTTCAAGAGAACACTCAAAACAGTCTCATACCAGCTGGAATAGTTCAGTTCATATTTCATAAAACTGTAAGATAAAAGTCTTAACAGAAACAGAACTGCTTTCCAGGGTTCGGGTTTACATGGAAAAATCACTCTTCCAAAGTGGCTCATTTCTAGTCTGCCTGTATATTCAGACATCACCATTTAGCTTGTGAAATTGCTGAGAATACATGGGATCACAATGTGCTCCTACATCAGCGTATTCAGGTGTAGCAGGAGGCAGAGGGAGGGCAAAAGAGGGGATTATTTTGGGATGGGAATTCAAAAAACCCCAGGAGCATTATTTACAATAAATATGGTACCCTGTGTAGCGTGCACAGCAGCTGTGGGCACCTCCTGCTTTGAGTACACTGAACACAACCACCTCCCAACGCAACCTAGGCCGTAGTCCTCTCTCTGGGTTGGCTCTCTGTTTTTTTTTTCTGGTCATATCAAAGACATGGCATTTCAAATTCATTTCCTAGCAAAACATACTACAAGATGAACATCCCTCACCCTTCCCCAGTAAAACACATATTGATCTGCTTAATGTTAAGCATATTGATACTTCCATAGCGGTCATGAGGACCAGTAAAGCATTGGTGTTAGATGGTGCAAACTTTGCTGAGCCAGGGCCACAGTGCGCACAACTGCACTGGAGACACAGCCAGCAGAATGTACAATAGAGTTCTTCATGTTTCTATGAGAAGTTAATGAGTGGGCTTGGACCCTTGGTGTTTTGCATGCTTCTTAAGACTCAAGTTGGCACTTAAGCATGTTCTTTTTAAAATGATAGTACTATACGACCTTTTTTGATCTTTTACAAAACACTTCTTTTCCTTTAAAACAAAAATCCCCCAAATGTTGTTTTTTATATTACCTATTAATATCTGTGATTTTTTCTCAGATCAAACTTCATTTTTTATATAATGCAATGTCCTGCTACAGAAGGAAAAAATTCATATGCAAATATATTTCATTTTAATCCATCGCCCTTTTTTAACTACCAGATTTGTTGGGAATGGTGACAAAGAAGTATTCTGAGACTTCACACACTGGGTATAAAGGGGGAGGGATGGGGTGAGCTGGGCTAAAGGAAAACGTATCAAATTGGTATTTATGGCAATATGAAAGCTATAAAGCAACTTAGTGATATGGCTTGCTTTGTAATTTCCGCTTTCTAAAAACCACAAGTGAGGTCCTTGGTGCTCTTGGAGTATGGGGAATGTGCAAATATTTAACTGTTTGTATGCTGCACATTGCAGACCTGCTAGTGTGCATTCCCGTTTGTCTTCCTTTGTCATTTGTGTTTTGCTTTCTAGAAAGCAAAGGGTTTTTTTTCCTTGTAACCTTCTTCAGCTTGTAGCAAACTAGAATGCTTAGCATTTATGTTCATTCATTATTGTACTTCCCATGTAAAAATTTTTTTTATTACATTAAGACAAGCTTATAAGCTGTTACTACATAACTTATCTTACTGTAACTCTTATTTCCTGACATTGTAATTTGTTTGTGATGTATATTGTGAGATTGTACTCTATGTTAATTTAATCAGCACAATTCACTGACATGCTGGACTGACATGCTAGCTGCTGTTTCAAATTGTAAAGTTTGTGTAGAGCTGTTGGGACAACGGAGACTTTTGTCAAGGTACTGTGCTTTGATTCCTATAGCAACACTGTGGGTGCAGCTAGTAACGGCGAGGGCTGCTTGTTGGACACCCACTGGCTAACCTAATGGGCAGGTTTTGTAGAAATACTATATACAATGCAGGTACCTACCTGGGCCGATGGCCGATAATTATTTGGGCGTTTAGAGAAAAAACTAGTGTCTATTGCTGCTTTGAATATGTTTTAAAGTCTGAAAATGTAAATAGTTTATCAAAAAAATCTTGTACAGTCCAGTGTAAAGTTTTTAAATGAACTTAAAGGTTGCCATCACATCTCACACTTTCCTCTTGATACAATAAAAAAAAAACAAAACCCACAAACTTTGCTAAGGATACTGATTAAAAAAAAAAAATCTGTTCTCAATTTCAAAAAGAGAACAGTTATTCTTAGCTCTGCTTCATTGCATAAAGAGACTTCTTGGATTTTGTTGTGCAGTATTGACGTGAGGTAAATTAAATATTAAATAATCTTTCAGTGGTACTTTTAAGAGTCTTCTCCTCCTCTGCCTCTGTTATTAACGGAAAAGACAAAAATCGAAAGACACTGTCCATATATACAGTATGTTCTGGTGTACGGTGGCACCTTACCTACATGTTTTGGGTGGGGGGGATATTTTTTTGGTTGTTTTTTTTTTTTTTTTTGCACAAGGTGCTTTCCTGATATGTTAAACATGTCATCCTTGGTTGATACAGTATATGCCATGACAGGGGTTTAGACCCCTCAGGGGAGTGTCTATAAGACTGCCTATTTATGCTCATTTACCTCAAGACTGTCCTCTCTACCCCTAATCTATTCACCATCACTCCATCTTTTGTACTGCTGTTGACACTTACAAATTAAAGATAAATTTTGTTTTATGAGATGTGTGTGTGACTTATTCTATGCACCCCTTATTCTTTTGAAGCTAGTGTTAAAGATTGACCATGATGAATTGATGGACAGGACAATGTATCTGGTCCTGTTCAGCTGGCCTCCTTAAATTTAGCAATTGAATCTTCCAGCTCTTAGGTTTTCTCCATGCCTTTCCATTCTACAAAGGCATTTATCAGCTTCTGAAATCCATTAACATCATATGCTGTGAAAGACATGCATGATAACCAACCTAATTTGATAATATTCATTCAGTAGAGTCAATCTGGTAAGCAGGAAGTACCATTGGTTGCAACATAATCTCTGAAGTATTTTTATTGAGTAGAAATGAGACAAAATGTTCTCATGTTTCTTCTTTCTTTGCCTTCCTTTCTTCTGCTGCATATAATGTTAAACAAACTAACCAAAGCCGACAACAAAAAACTCTATAGTTGTCATATTGCCATGTGAGTAAACTGCTGTCATTTGTGTATTAGATTGGCTTTTGCCTTAGTAATTAGTCATGGTTCTCACAGAAAAAGAATCAATGACATTGAAGAGTACTGTCCTATAATGTAACAGAACATTTTGATTGTGCATTACATCAGATTTCAGCCTAGTTTCAGTTGTTGCACAAATGACCATGAAACTTCTAAGTGGGAAAGAATTCTTACTTTTCTGGAGAAAGCATCATACATGAAATTATTGCAAATTCCACATTGCGTCATGAATCTGTATGATGGAACTCTTCTGGGTGAAAAGTGGATGCAATGAAGTTGCTAATCAACATGTTATAATGGAAAATTACAGAATGACTTGTGCACTTTAAGCTTTGGTTTCTGGTAAGCAATCAACAAGTTACTCAGTCAAAATGCAACACTAAAGTGGTCTTGAGGAGAAGGCAGTATTTCTGCTACTGCATCTTGAACAGTTTGACAAAATGTGGCAACGGCCATACCGTAAGTTGGTAAAACAGAATTAGACATGGAAGTTCTGAAATGGGCTCCAGTGCTCTGCTGCTGTATTTCCCTATCACTCCGCTTAAATCAACTTATGCCATTCAAATTATAGCGTTTTCTTTGTTTTCCTCACACACCCTTTGCCACATGATTCGTGTCCTTTTCTTGCTGGAATCTGCAGAAGTGAATAATGATTAGCAATCTGGGAAACACTGATGGTTTCGGTGTGGTTGTAACATGGGTAGAATGAAAAGAATGCTGAGGAGTGACAGACAAAAGTAATTCTTCCTGCAGCAGTAGGAGACTAAATGTTTACTTTAGACCTATGGATGTCAATCTAAAAAATTACACATACATTACTATGAAGGATATGGTCCTGTTTCCACACATCCTTTTTCCTTCCCCAGGACAACAGCTCTGAGCAACTGGATCATGCGGGCTTCCCTGTGCCAGCCTTCAGAGATGTTACTAACAATACAGAGCATGCAAAGGAAAGATAGCACAGTGCTGGGTGAGTAATAAATAAGCCTCTTGGCCTTCTAAATTACCATTGTTATTCTTGTCATCACAGGAAGGACCACACTGGAAGCCAAGCCATTTCTCTGGTACCAAGTGAATGGCAAAACACAACCAAGATGAGAACTGCGGTGCTGCTGCTGCTTGAGTCCATTATGCTTCCTCTGGACACACTTCTTGCTCTGAGTGCTGAAACAGTCTCAGAACACAAACTCGTCTCACCAGCTGCAATGGCAGGTTCATTGGGAGTCCTTAGGACTCACTGCTGTTAGGAGGTTTCAGGATTACAAGGTTCAGTGTGGCAGTGTATCTCCCCATTGCACCAGGATTTTCCTCTGGTGACCAATGCAGTAGCCCAAAGGGAGCAGCTTGCATGGGACAGGCACAGAAGGAGGAAGGAATGGAAAACAGTAGTTGATTTATTTCTTTAATATACAAGTTACAATAGAAAATATGAGCTCCAGGTTGTGTCTCTGAGCAGTTAATGACCAGCTGGGTTAAAAGCCTTCAAATACTGCCATTGGTCATTAACTGCCAGGAAGTATTCTTCCTGTCATCTATTATTGCTTAATTGTATCAAGATCCTCTACAGTGGAGGACTGTTAAATCTACAGATTAATTGGAATCTGACCCTTAGTAGTTCTAATAAAATCAGGTCTGTTGCAGGTTAGCATTTAAGTTCTTAACATGACAGTCAAATTTCTTCAGAGCTGTTCTGCTTTATATTAATGCCTGATGATTGACACAGTTAAATACAATCGCTCTGCAGAAATCACTGTGTTCAATTGTATTAAGAACTACTTAGGGATACTTTAATTGACACTACAGACTTTAAAAGCTTCTGTACTTGAGTTAAAACCTATTTAGAGGTTGTAGCTCATCAGCAAAGGACCACTTAGTAAGAAAAATTTATTAGTGCTTTAAAAATTCTCCTTAAATAATCAAAATACAATAGAAATGCACATTGATTATTTTTTTCTGCCATTCTTATAGTTAATTAGCTACTAGCAGAATGCGTGAAGAAACCAACTAATCATTTTAAATTAGGAATCAAAGGAGGGATGCAAGCTCAAAACCTGTAAACATGAAGTACAAACCCCCTTGGCTGTTGCATTACTTCCACAACACCCAGTTTTAATTTTATCAATGACATACCTCACACTTCAGACACGTGACTGAGCAGCTTTTCAAGCCAGGCCACACAGGGTTATATCTGGAAATTAGAAAATATAGATATTGTGTTATGATCCATGGACAGGCGGCTGGACCTAAACCTGTAAGACACTGCAGTCATCAAGAGGAAAGTCATCTCTGCCACCAAGACCCTGTGATATCAAGAATGTCTTTATTGCTACTGTATGCTCACAATTAATTAGTCACAAATAACCTACAAAATTGGAAACACAGTAACCGTCCTACCAGGTTACATTACTAGTCTGCCTAGTCTTGTAGTTCTATGTTCAACTGAGCATAGTAGCTGAGTAGCATCTGAGCTTGGCCAGCATCTGTGGCTCAGTTTCACACAACTCAGCATCTACAGTCACTGCGCTGGGTATGGGTACAGCCCTTTCCTATCCTAAAACATAGTGTGGGATTTTGATTAATGAAGTTATTTGGGGCAAACAAGCAATTAAATTTGTAGCCTGATTTTTGAATGAAGTGCCTTGGTAGGGAGGTTTGCAACAGCCCTGGAAAAGGATCAGAAGATGAAAACAGTCAGTCTATGTACAACTGCATTGCCAAGTTCATCATATGATCTAAAATATTCAAGACGCTAAACTTTTTCCTTTCTTTTTCTTCAGGGTTTCGTTAGCACTTAACAGACCTCATTCAGAAAATCCAGAGATCATAAATTCTAATGATCAAATTACTCAATCGCAATAAAATATCTTTTATTCAAATATCAGGATATCCACACTTGACGCAAGATCTTCTTAATTCCACTAGAATAGCTGCAGCTGCTGGAAAACTAGAGGGTAAGTGCTGGAGAGGGAAAAAGAAGTCCCTTGAAACTCACCCACCCCCACAAACAGAAATCCATGTCTTTTGACACATGTTGAGCCACCAGACAGAAAAAGGGGCTGTTTGGGGAAACCTTTAGCTACAAACTACCTATTTGGAGGAGTGTGACTGTAGAGACTAGCAAGCTTTTCTGGTTTTGACAACTGTAATATGAGACGAAAGAAAAAGTGGGGGACAGTCAGTGTCTCTGATCCTGCCTATACAGTGTGTCCTGCAGGCAGAGCCTGCAAACCCCCCCTAAACAGTGCTTTGATTTTATGAGACTTAAGCTACAGGAGTGAAGCACCAGATACTGCAGCAGCTTTAGGGTATTTTAAGGAAAAAAGGGCTTTTTTCAGGGATAAACAGTACATATGAGTGGTCAGCCAATGCTGCACTGAGCCACAGCAAGCAGTACCAGAACTGGCACCACAGCTCCCAACAACCCCCATGTGCGTATGTGATGGTTTATAGTGCACAAACAACTCCTCTATCAAACGATCAACTGTTTGATGACTATTTGCTCAGTCTAAAATTTATCCATTACTTAAGGCTGACCCCTAAGCTGACAACATTGTGAGTAGGAGGATAGAAACTACCAGCCCAGCTGTGCTCGGGGGAGTCTCCCCAGCTCCAGACCCTGTTCCAGGTTCATCCGTACCTCCCAGCCCCACAGGTCCCTCCTGTGGGAGCAGTGGGTCTGAGGGAAGCAAGCGAGTGTGGCTCTGCTGTGCTGCCAGGGCTGGTCCCTCAGGGGAGGGCTGTGAGGAGCAGGGGTTGTGACTCTGGCTGTGCTGCTGGCAGCACAAGTGTCTCCAGAAACACCTCGGAACAGGTTAGGGAAGCTTTGGATTTCTGCTTCTCTACTTCAGCTGTCACAAGGTATGACCTGTCAAGAGAAAACTCCATGGCTCAGCTGGAAACTGAACATTTTGACCAACCCTCCATTTTCTCCTGCTACAGCCTTTGCTGCTGGGGAGTTTGCCCTGCGTGTGCAGCGGGGCCTAGGCTGGTGGTGATGGTGCAGCTGAGCTGGGCAGCCGTAGGCCCTGCCCTTGAAGCGCCTTGTACAGGCAGTTCTTGTTGGGCCTCGGTATAAAGGGCCGCACGGGCTAAAGGCTCCAGCTGGCCCGAGTTTCTGACAAGACAAACCTGGCCTGGGTGACGAGAACTCTGGTGTACCTCACAGCGGAAGCACCAAAGGGCAGAGGTCTGAGTAGAGTCCTGTGTTTTCTTCACGGTGTTCTCTGAAGTTTAACGGCAAAGAGGAAAGGCGAGGTCTAGTCGGAGTAACCACAGCAGACATACAACCAAACAGGGCGTTGTGGAAATGCTGAGGCTGCAATGATGACTAGAGAAAAGTTCACTAGCACTGTCTTTTTTGGTGGTTTTTCTTCAGATAATGGGTTGTCTCTTTGGAGTCCTGAGTATGTCCTGCTCCCATTTGTGCCTGGTTCAGCACTTGGTGGCAAGCGCATGGTATTTTTACAGATGTCATGTTAGACGTTCAGGATTCACGTTAGAGGTTATGTGCTTCAGACAGTGATTCTTAAAGATGCCTTCTTTCATAGAGTCCCTCCCAAAAACTGCTTAGGCTGATGGTGCTTAAAGACAGACAGTACACACTTCTTTTACAATGTTCTGGTTTTGCAAGATGTTTCTGACTGCATTGCAAACAAAATTGATCAGATGCCTGTGAAAATCACAGGTTGTGCAATTGGTTCAGTTGTTTATTCACTTTTAAAGGGGTGAAATGGTGGATTTCCACAACAATAAGACCCCGTGGAAACAATTTGTGTTTCTTTACAGCCCAAACTTCAAAGGCAATCAAGTTCTGAAGTGAACCTTAAGCACTCTGAAATGACAGGAAAAAATGGTGTACTTCTTGGGAAGTGTTACTCCCTTGTGAAGAATAAACGTAAGCATTAAGTAGCTTATATATAGAAATACCAAATTTGCTCTCTCTTTGAAAAGCTTTGTGCAAAAAATTCATCTCAGCAACGTTTAGAATCTTACAGTAATCAGTAAAGCATCTTAAAATTTGGAAAATTTCTGTCTTCATACTCGCTTATCTTCTCCCACTTGCTTTTAATGTCTGAACATTTAAAATTCAGGCATCACAGATCATGCTTTCCATCTCTCCTCATTTACCTCCGACAGCTTAACCTGCAATTTATTGCAAGGATTGCACCTATAAGTAACCCAGGATCAGACCTTAATTTGATTTGCTATTTATCCGTTGTGTTAATTGTAGCCACAGGGTTGTATTAAGAAAGTCAAAAAGTACCACTTGTAACTACAGAGTGGCTCTCACCTTTTAAATGGAGAAACACTCATTTTCTAAAAAAAATAGGAAAAAAGTGGTTATGAGCTAAATGAAGAAGGCAGAAGGGTTTCTGCTTTTCCATTTTTAATGTAATTAATATAATATTGGCACCCAAAATGTAGCTGTCTGGGTGCAAGCTTGTTCCTAGCTTTTACTGCAGTTGGTGGGAACAGATGCATAATTTCTGGCACTTTTGTTTGTTTGTTTGTTTTAAACTGCAAATGGGGTTCTTGTTAGGCTAATGGATGTTAGGATTTTTACCTCGTGTTAATCAGGAATTTGATGTGCTTGTATTTCTGAATGATGTATTCTTCTTACACTTGCTTTTTTTTCCTCCCAGTGCAAGAAAGTACACAATAATTTACAGTATGAATGATTGAAATTCACAATTGAAAAATTGCTGAGACAAATTCTAGTCCTACAACAGTCACCACAGTAGTAAATTCCTGGTGCCCTGAAAGGCTTTGACTAAGGGGCCTGCTTTATGTCTCTCAGTGGCCACTGAAAATACAGCAAAGGAAAAATCCCACCTTACAGCTCTTTCAGAGCAGACTTTGAAACAAAGGTGTTTAGATTCCACTGAAATGACATAGGTTTAAAAGTACTGCATGAGTTGAGGTTTAGCAGTACCAATAATCAGATGAGGCTGCACACTACCATGAAGTGTGACAGGATACCAGAAGTGGGAACTCACTTTTTTTTGGTAAAATATCATCTTTCTCTGTTATTTATTCTACAGTTTCTTTAAGGATAAACAAGACAGCCCATCAGTGGATCATGCATCTGCTAGAGCCATACTAGAATAAGAACTATGATTGTTCCTGCCTTCCCACCCCATTAAACACTGGTTTAACTCCATTTCCCCTCACATTACAGCAAAGGTAGGAATGGTTAGGGGCATTTTTGTAATTATTGCCTATTTTACAGTGCTACCATTTCAATATGAAGAAACTGACTGGAAAGTTTTAGATGACAAGTGAACAAGGTAGCTTGGTAGTGTCTCTTCCCAAGACTTCTTCAAAGCCAGCTACCCTGGTAGATCCAAGGCAGGATGTGTGTAAAGTACCTACATAGCTCTCAAACAATTGATGCAAGTCTGCCATCTGTATGGATTGCAAGCAACAGAGTCCTTGATTTTATCTTGCTGTTTGTTTCTTGATATTGGGATGGCACTACAGACTTACTGTACTAAAATACAGGTGAGGTCAAGCAGGGAAACAGTTTTTCTGAAGTTAAAAAAACCCTAGATGTGAATGTGAGTGAGAAAAAAACACCTGGGAAACTGAAATGTTACTACAGGTGTTGTGAATTACCTGTCTAGGGAACCTCCCTTCTTGAGAGATTCCACTGAAGGTATTTCACCTGTTTCTATAAAAGAGAGAGAGGGACAGCTCTGCTTTTTGTTCTTATGGGAGGTTTTACCTCTGTAAAGCTAGAGGTCTTTACTACAAGTTCTTGCAAAAACTTGTATGGTAGGTAGTTTCTAGAACCTGCAGCATCCTAGATGAGCTCTGTCCTTAGTTTGTTCACTTTGTTTTATAGGCTTCTATAAGGAAAAAGGTAAGATGGTGCTCTTAATATTATGTCTGTCTGGTTATTAACAGTTCTTAATTGTTTTATTGGGTTGTTTATTCTGCTTTCTTCACAGTAGGGCATAATGACATTTGCTTCTGTTATTGCTTTTTTGTTATTATTAGAAATACATGTAAGACTAGTATGTCTTCAGTCTTGCATTTCCAAGTATCTTGGAACTCAGCTTATGCAAAGAAATGCTTCTTAGATTTTAAATGTGAAGGCAGTAGTACTTTTTTTTTTTTCTATCTTTGTGGTCTGTTGGGTTATGACTATGTGGGACAAGATCTATAATGTCTAGAAAGATGTGTGTAGCCAGATTGCCTTGTCCCAGTGTTGATGGAAGGGAGGTAGTTTTCCTGGCTCATTGTGTTGAACTGTCCACTAAACCAAAAAAAAAAAAAAAAAATAAAGAGTTGAGGATGTGGGTGACAGTCTGTAGAAACCAATGTTGGGAGTCTCTGAGGTTACCTCAGCTTGTCCATTTTGGTTTGTATGCTGTGAATCTAGTGGTTTCTCAAGATAATAATTCCTTTCTTACGCTGTCATGCGTCAAATTAGTGTCTCTCAAAGACCTTTGACAACTCAAGGACATTTTTCTGGGTGTGAAAATTCTTCCTGTGTAGAAGGCAACAGAGTTTCCCAGTTATCTGGAAGAACATATTATGATGCAGTGCCACTATTTTGTGCCGGTGGCAACTAGAGCCACACGCGGTTAGTCTGTTTCTCCATTATAACGTAAAGGTATCTTAAAAGGGAAATAAGTAGAGAAGAGGGCGGCCGTTACCATTAACTTTTTCACAAAACTGAGTAACCATGGACCTGAAAAAAACTGTGGTTTGAACCCCCTGCTGTCAATAGGCAGATGCTAACAACCATTTTTACAAGACTGAGTTCCATACCCCTTCCGTACCCCTTCCTGCTGGCCAGAAAAAGGCACTGGCATCAAGGATGTGCTATGTCTAGTACTTGTTATTGAATCTATGTGCTGAGAACCCTGTTTGGCACTGTATTATATAATATGCTGTTCCAGACTACGGTCCACATAATGTGTATGTTGTACTAAAGATCTTTGAAAGCATATGTGTGGGTTTTCTTTTTAAATATCACCTACAGGTATATGCTATTTCTGGAGCCAGGCTTCTATGTCAGAACATAGAACAGTGCTGTGCTGTACAATACCATGTTGTGTTCGGCATGACAGTGTAGGGTTGCTCTTGCTACCCTGCATATGGTTGAGCTGATTGCTTGATTAGAGATCAGAAGGGGATTTTTGGCAAGGGTTTGCAGCAGAAATCTAAAGAAAGCTTGTCTGTTTGAGACTTGGCTTTAAGTGAACTTTAACTGTACTTTATCTGTCTTTTTGGGCCTTTTCTGTTGATGTTTTATCTAAGAACAATGGAAAAGCTCTAGTGATGTCCTCTGTTCTGAGGCAGTCAGCATGGCACAAGGGAGTTTCCATCTGTGCGTACACAGAATTTATGGTCACACTGACATACAATTATGGACTGCTAATGAATTGAGTGATGATTAAGAGAGATGTGGCTGCAGAGATAAGGCAGACAAAAATTAATGATTATTTCTGAAGTCTGCCTACTCTCTTTATTCCCTACTCTGATTTGCTGAAAGGTTGCACTTGGACTGATATTTTTAATGCTTACAGCCTAAAGGTGTTTTTTTTTTCTTGGTTGTGGGTTTTTTTTCTTCTTAAGGAAGAAAATTGGTTCCTTATGTCCTCTACATTAAGTTTCCTTAACATTTTTTTCAGCGTGCATAAAATTACAGATCTCTGGAGAGAATGAAATACCACATTGCACATTGTAATACCGCACCCAATCGCTTGCATTGCCTCTCTGCTGCCTAACCTTCCAAAAATCATAATATAGAATTCATGCCTTTATGGGCACTGTCTTTCCATGTTTGATGCAAAGTAAAGGTATAACTGAGTAACCGGGCATAAAAATAAGTGGGGTCAGTTTGTGGTGGATAAATACAGTTCTGGGGCATAAAAATGTACCTTTGCTTTGCAGCTGCGGCCTAGAAAGAGGCAGAGTGGAGGAGTGATGTGTTGTGCGAGCACCGGTTTTCACAGTGCCATCCCGTGTGTGGCTGTGGAACTACACTGTAGGTTACAGACAGTGAACTAGTCCCTTTGAGATTTGAGGAAAATGCCATCAGATTTGATAGCTGAAGCAGATTTAACGAGGACAGTAAATCGTGCCCAGTATAAACCAAAATATACAGATATCATTCCTAGGTCATCACTCTGTCCTGTAAACTTGAAGCATAATGCTGTGTTTGACTATATGAGAGTTTGCAAACCAATGAGAGAACACCAGGGTTATGGGCTGTTGTGTATTTTCTACTTTTTGCTTGGTTTGTACTGTTAAAGTGAAATGCCTTTTCTGAGTGCCACTTGTGGAGAAGACTATGCAAATCCTCTTTTTTTTTCATTATTGATTCTTGTGGCATAAAAGCAGTATGGAGCACCTCCCTTATGAGGAGAGGCTGAGGGAGCTGGGTCTCTTTAACTTAAAGGAGGCTAAGGGTTAACCTCATTAATGTTTAAATATGTGAAGGGTGGGTGTCAGGAGGATAGAGCCAGGCTTTTCTCAATGTCATCTAGTGATAGGATGAGGGGCAATGGGTGTGAGCTGGAACATAGGAGGTTCCACATAATTATCAGAAGGAACTTCTTCCCAGTGAGAGTGACAGAGCACTAGAACAGGCTGCCCAGGGGATTTGTGAAGTCTCCTTCACTGGAGACGTTTAAGACCTGCCTGGATGTTATCCTGCTGTGGCAAGGGGATTGGGTTATATTATCTTTCAAGGTCCGTGTGTTGTATGGTTTGCTGTCTTCCTGACAAACTGTTCCCAAAGAAGCAGGGATGTGGTTGTCTCCAGCTATACCTCTGAGATGAGGTTCTCAGTGTTTTAAAATGAAGTGTCTTGTGTCTCAGATGGATCCTAACTCTGTTCCAAAGAAGTGATTTACTTATTTACTTAGTTACCCTCCTACTGTATTATTAATTCTGGATTTTTCTACTCCCACTTTAAAATGCTTTTTTCCTAACCTTTTCCTTTCCTCAATCTTTCTCCATCCATGCTACCTCTCCTATCCTGCATGCATCTCTTGCTGGCAGTCCTAACCTCCACAATCTTGCTCATCTTTACTCTAACCCTTATAAGACTTTGCTTTTTCTTGTTGTGTCTAGTCTTTTCTCTCTTTCCTTGTCCCTTCCTTTTTGTCATTTCCTCTCTCCACCTTAACTGGACTGTGTCAAGTCAGCTAGCTGGGAGTGTACATGGAATATTTGAGAAAACCAGAATAAGTTAGAGGAAGGTAAGGGAAACAAGTCTCTAGATGGTTGCTTTAAAAAGGGATTTGTGTTTTCAGTTGTTGAGGGAGGAGGGGGGCAGGGGGACTGGAGAGGGAATAAAAGGGTGGGGGTGTAAAGTATTGAGAACTCTGTTCCGGTGAGCTCCTGTTCATTTTGAATCCTGTCAGCAGGGCACCTTACTACAATAACAAGAAGTCATTAACCGCCTTGTTTTATATCCAATGAATGTGACACATTTTTAACAGGAAAATCTGTGGTGATTTCTCCTCCCTTTGCCACAAAACGATTTGGAGAAGGGATGGGTTACCAAACATTTAAGAAGCTATTTAAAAAGTCTCTTTTTTGTTCTTTTCATCAACTTTCTCCCTGTCCTCCTGCCAGCATGTGCAGTAAGTTCCTGTCCCTGAGTGTTTGTTTCAAACTGTGGTTTTGGTGCAGGCTGTATATAATGGGCGTCTCTGTTAGTTCCCACCAACTGAAGCTCCCAGCAGTAGATGGAAAATTAGACATACACCACTGCACAATAAATCTTATTGTAACTCACCCAGCTAGCATCACCATGAACAGGCCTTGAAAAATGTGTCGTGTGTGCTTGAAATCATACTTGTGCTCCTGCCATTAGAGAATGAAGGGGGGAAAAAAAAAAACCTCTTGTAAAAAAGTTTCATTTACTTTTTTGTTATAAAATACTTTTTACTGGTGCCAGCTGGAAGGAAAATGACCCAGTTAGATCTCAAAATTATGATGTAGGTTTAAGTGCTATGTTTAGATTAACTGCCAAAATGTTAGTATAAAGTGGTAGGTGTTTGTGCTGCAGATAATAACTAATGTACTGTTGGTCAAGATAGGCCACTGTTCTGTTATTATTGTATGGATCTTATGACTAAACATTGGAGCAAGCCTAGTGGAACAACAATATTTTACTGTGCCTGAAATACTAGCTTGTCAGAACTTAATTGGGATGCCAGAAATCTAATGAATTGGATGGGGAAGAGGTCGTCTCTCTTCTTTTTTTTTTTTTGTGCTCTGATAGTTCTGATTTGTGTTCCTTTCTATATAGTGAACTGCAGATGTTTTGTGTATTTCCCGGCAGATATTGTCTCAAATACAATCGGATTGCTCCAATTGTCAAATGATTATAGTTTTCAAAGACTGAAAATGGTTTGGTGTGTTTTTTGTTGGGTTTTCCCCCCTTCTATGCTTGCAAGACTGGGTTAAATGAGTTGTATATTTTAAAGGACCTGGCTTACAGGGAAAAATCAAGGTTAAAAGCACTTCAGAACTCAAGTTGTGCTGATGTGTATGACCTTTGGGCCTAGAATTAGCTATTTTTACTCTGTTGATATAAAACATTAACCTCAGTCAAATGCTTCTTACAAGAAATGAAAACAAAACTGTGATGTTTAAATACACAATCTAGATGTACCTACACCAGTCACCATGAAAAAGTCAATATTTGCTAACAGACACCACATGGTGGATTCTGTGGTACTGCAGCTATTTTTCTGAATAGGAGAGGAGAAGTACCTGTGGGAGAGGAAATATCTGAAATATCTTGCATCTACACAAGCTCCTAAACCAATCTTCTCTTGTCATCAGTCCATGCTTCTGATTTTTCCCAACTCAGGTGTGCCTCAGGGCTCAGTGTTGGGACCATCTCTGTTCAACATCTTTATTGATGATCTTGATAAGGACTTGGAGTGTGTCATTAGTAAGTTTGCAGATGACACCAAGTTAGGTGGGAGTGTTCATCTGCCAAAGGGTAGGGAGGCTCTTCAGAGAGACTCAGATAGATTGGAGCGGTGGGTCAATGTTAATGGCAGGAGCTTCCATAAGGCCAAGTGCCAAGGCCTACACTTGGGCCAAAACAACCCCATGCAACGCTACAGGCTTGGTGAGCTGTGGCTGGAGAGCTGTCTGGCAGAGAGGGGCCTGGGCATTCTAATTAACAGGAAGATGAATATGAGCCAGCAGTGTGCCAAGGTGGCCAAGAAGGCCAATGGCATCCTGGCTTGTAACAGAAATAGTGTGGCCAGCAGGAGTAGGGAAGTTATCGTTCGCCTGTATTTGGCACTGGTGAGGCCACATCTTGAGTACTGTGTCCAGTTTTGGGCAATGTTATGAGGAAGGACTGAAAGAGCTGGGGCTCTTTAGTTTGAAGAAGAGGAGGCTGAGAGGAGACCTCATTACTCTCTACAGCTACCTGAAAGGACATTGTGGAGAGGTTGGTGCAGGTCTCTTGTCACAAGCAATTAGTGATAGAACAAGAGGGAATGGGTTCAAGTTACAACAGGGTAGGTTTAGACTAGATATTAGGAA
>JAOXOE010000441.1:9896795-9913523 GCA_028565055.1 Phoeniculus purpureus | reverse complement strand
GTGACTTGGTCTAGGTGATCCTGCTGTGGCAGGGGGATTGAACTAGATGATCTTTCGAGGTCCCTTCCAATCCCTAACAATTCTATGATTCTATTCTATGATTTATATGTTTAATAAATTCTACAGTTTGTGCAGCAAAGGTAGCTGGGCAGGTAAGTAGTTTCTGTCAAAGAGGAATAATGATGAAAAACCCCCTGTAACTGCACTTGGTATTGATTAATTCCTATTTTTGGCATTCTCTGCACAGTAGTTAAGGAATTAATGAAACTGGAGGGTAAACTACACTCTTTCATAGAGAGGGTTCTTCACAGTCATTTGTGAGGAATATTGTGAGAAATGAAACTTTCCCTTCTAGAACTGTCAGTTTAAACTTGCTCATACTTGTGAGGAAAGATAAGGAGATGGATTAACCCTTCAGCTACTTACAATTTCCGATTTGGTTGCCTGTTAAGTTTCTATTTCATTTTACTCCAATTTGATGTAGGCAAGACTGAGTTTTGACACTTCCAGTTTTCCTTGACATTCAGAAAATACTGTGAGAGGGATTTCGATAAGAGAAACTGTGGGAACAGACTACTTTTGAAAGTGACTGTCTCATTTAGGGAATGTCAAATATTGTGTGCACAGTCATTTCATTGCTTTGCCCACCAAATGGGCTAGATTTAGCCAACTCTGACTTGGAAGCAGTGTATCAGTTAGTGTCACAGTGCAGCCAAGATGAGAAGTCCTGTCTTGGTACACAAGCAGGGATATGATTATGTGCACATGTCCGTGCACACATATCTTTGTGGGCTAAGTGGGAACAAATTTCATAGCTTAGTGCCAAGACAGCAGTTACCAAGTGCTGTTTCAAATCTACACATAAACTCCATGCCTTGAAGTAAAAACATGGTATTTCTGTAGCAAACCACACTAGATCCTAGTGGAAGGACATACGGAAGACAGTAAAATTTACTAGGTTCTGAAGCCCTTCCAGCACGTGCCTTAGTTGCTTCTGAACTCGGAAAGTCATTATGAATAGAAAACTCAAGGTATTTCTGATGTACAGCTATGATCTGTATTAGAGCCTGGCAAGCAGAGTTTTTTACTGCCTAAGTAATCCTCTACCCTCCCCCCCCCCATATTTTGGAGCTCTAAGAGGTGAAACAGGCCAAAGTTAGCAAGTGCTGATGACAAGTAATAATTACATTAGAAAAAAAATATCCCCAAAGTCCCAAGCTTCCTTATGTATCTCAAAGTCATGTAATATAATTTTCCGGCATGGTAAGTACTAATTGAGAAATCAGAGCTGCATAGACCACCTAATTAATTTTTTATACATATTTCAGTATTTATACTGTATACCAGATTAATTAAAACTTTAGGGCACTGTGCATCTCAAATGACTGTTGTGACTATTGACCTGCAGGCTCTTGACGAGCCTTGTAGCATACCTGGTTGTGTGGGTTGCCACTTATTCCAGTGGGAAGCTGAGAGTGGCAGCTGTTAGGAAGCTAATACTTGCCAAGAGATGCTACCCAATTAATATGATTATTTCACATTCCAAGTACAGCAAAGGAACTGTGCTGTCTTTCTGACTGTGACCACTATACTTACTACTTGGAACTGGTGGGTAACTTAAGTACCATTATACCACCTCTCCCAGTGCAAATTTCCTTTCACTTAACGAACCACATGTATCTAGGAAAAACTAGTGGTCTGGAGTATCCTTCAGTATGATTAGCAAGTCCCCATTGGTGCCTTCAGTCAAGAGAAGACAGTGAGTCAGATAAGGAAGAAGATAGTTCCCTCCTTCATCTTGCAGTGCCTAAAGCATTTCATCCTTTAAGTTTTGTGGCTAAGAGGGAATAGGAAAATACAATGGCAAAAGAGTAAATATATAAAGCAGTGCTGAGAAGGAGCCAGACCATATTTTGTGCAGAGCTCAAACAGAGCTACTGTTTGCTCCGAGCACAGAGAGGGAGAGCTGATCTCCATGCTGGCTGCATACTGGCAGTCCATGTGACTTGGAAATGAAAGATCACTTTTGCTTGATAGTCTCCTGCAAATATTTTGTATTATATCAGTTTTTTACCAGATGTGGGAAGTCTCTGTGACAAAGATTATTGAAAACAGAGACACTGAGCTATGGAGACTGTAAACATCTTTTTTAAAAGGCTTGTAGAATGATATGCTGTGGTGCTTTTTCAAAGCATTTCTTCATATTTCATACAAAAGTTATATAAAGACCATGATTAGAATGGAGAGGAACAACTCCAATCTACCCACCTAGGTTATTCTGTCTTATACGCGAAAATAATTTACAAGAGAATGCTATGCAATACAGTGAAATGTGAAAATGGAAACTGTTTTCCTAGGCTGGTGGCAAGACTAATGAGAAATGGGCCCAAAGTTTTGGCTGTTCCTTTTGCATTGGGCCAAATGAACAGTAACTCCTTTGAAATCAGTGAAAATAAAATCAGGTAAAGCATGACAAACAAGACTGTCAAGCTTGTTGTCACTCAGCTGGACTTCAGAGCATTCAAATACTGGGAGATATTTGTCATCAAACTGATTAAAGTCCTTGATTACAGTAGCTAATCCACATAACTATCATTATCTTAAATCTCTAGACTACACTGGTACTCATCATTGCAGTTTCCATTTAGAACAAGCCTTCCAGAAGCTTTTCCTAAAGCTGCAAGGTGGTTTACATCTTATGTAGCATAAAACTGTATTTTCAGTAGGCTACTGTTCCTCTTGGCAGGTGAGAACAGAAAGTGTACATCAGATCAACTGTGTATTGAGTTGGCCATGCATCTTTGCATGGAAGAGATGCCGCATGAGTCTTGTTTCTAAAGGAAATTCCCCAGAGCTGAGTTAAAGTCTGTCATGTGTTCCCTATTGGGTTTTACTGGTTGGAACAAGGAATTTGTAACCTCAAGATTTGTTGTAGCAATCCATATGTGCCTCACTTTGAAAATCTGAGGTAAGAGCTGGGAGTGGTAATATTCAGCTGAATATTTTCAGCTGGATTTTTGCACTGAAGTACTTTACCCACAAACAGACAATTGTTTGGACTACTGATTTTGCCATGACACGTTACCCACCAGTTCCATGACTGTCTTACATAGCTGTAAGGCAGTCTTGTGCAAACCATGCTTAGAACAAAGGCAGAGCTGAAGTATTGTCTTTGCACTGGGGAGATGCTCGACAGTATTGCCTTAGCCAGTTACCTCTATTAACATCTTCCTCAATCCTGGTGCTCCTGCACAAGCAAAATGCATACCTTAGGGATATTGCAGGAGTGGGCATTTGTGTTCTTGCTGTATCTCAACAACATCCTGAGAAGACATACACTCTACTTGGTTTTGTCATTATGGGATGTGGAATTTGTGATCTTTTACATCTGTTCCAACTCAGTTTTGTGCTACAGCGCGAGTACACAGAGACAATGTGCAAATGGTGGTTTGAGATCCACGTGTGAAGAGTTAGATATTAAGTTATTATCACCAAATGAGGAAACCATCATCAAATCAAAAACTTTGGAAGTCAGATGAGGTCAGCTTGTGTCTTAAAATTATGTTTTAGGAAACATGGGTAATAAAGCAACACCTTCCCCCTTTTTGTCCCTCATAGCTCACAAAGCCCTGATCTGGAAACTAACTCCACACATCCTATAAATAAAATCCACTAAGCATCATTGCTTCATCCAAGACAAAAAGAAACATTTACATTATTTCTGTGTAGAATAGCACAGTACAAGTGCTCACTGCTTTTATTCATTTGGAAATGTTGCTCAACCTGAGAAATGAAACAGAAGCCTGGCATACTTTTCCATGGCTTGTAAACACCACTTTATAGATAAACAACAGCAGCCAAATGTAAATAGACAATCAGCACAGCAAAGAGATTGAAGAGATCAGTTTGCAAAGCATGACAGATTTCTTTTCTTCCAGCATTCTTCTCCCTCCTGGTTCTCAAAAGCCAACACACACCGGTGCCTAGTGCACACCTGTTGGAACATGTTCTGCTGCCTTTTGTACAGAACTAAAGAATGGATTCTCACGCAAACATTCCAATTTGAGAAACAAATTAAGAAAAAATTGCTACAATACGTTGACTGATTTCTTTCCAAGGCAGCTACTGAGAAGCTTCTTCATCCATTCTTGCACTGAGGAATAGGAGAGGGTAACTTGTACTTTCTATAGTTAAAATCTATAACCCAGCCCACTCCCTGCAATCTCAGGTCCCTCAAAATGCTCTAGAGCTGACAGAGTGTTAATTTCTGTTTTCAGCACAAAGATACTACTATAGCCATAGTTTGGCAAGTTAAAAGGGGGGAGGCGGGGAGGAAGAGAAGTATTACGTTTTAATAAGAATAAATGGCATAAGTATAAAAATATTTTCCCTGTAACAAAACAAAGAAGTATAGCCAGCAGGTGAGCAAGAGAACACTACAGGGTGTGGTAGAGATACTATTACATTAACTGTGAAACCAAAAGCACTGTGTGTGTGCATGCATGTGTGTGTGTATAAAATATCCAGCTATTTCAAACCATAGGAGCATAACAGCTGTGAAAAAGGAGTGCTGCAGGGAATTCTTTTAGAGTTGTTTTTTTTTTTTTCTAAAATATGTTTGACATGGAAAATGTTTTAGTACAAATAAAGCAACTGGTATTGAACTTAAAAAGTGTATGTGAGGGGGGAGGGAAAAAGAAGAGATTGCTGTGTGGAACAGAAATGTATAATTCATGATATTTAAAGAAAGAATGCCTCTAAAATGTTCTGCAAGGCAGTCCATGCTGATAACTCAAATGGTTATTTCCCCCCCTCCATTTAAAGCATCATTGATTCAACATCTTTGTGAATTTTTTTAAAGCCTTGCAAGATATTTCTGAAAGAAACATTATTTAACTTAGATTAGGATCTTATTTATTCAGATTATTTCATATAAATATCAAAGTGATGAGTAGAATTACTTAACCATAAAAAGTCAGCTTTAGGACTTTAAGAAAAGGATCTAGCAGTTTTTTGTTGCTTTTGTTTTTAAGAAAAAATCCCCAACATCGTTTAAAACTAAAATCAGCCTCATGGAAGGGGGAAAATAAGAGGAGATATTTTGAACATTACTCCATAGGACACTAGTACAATATAGTGTTAGTGAATGCATTGTAGCAAAGCTTGGTATGCAATCAGAATCCAATTGTTACTGGACTGTGTACAAGAGCATACTGTGCTCAATGGTCTGATGAGGTATTATGGATATGATGCAAAGAGACCTTGTGGATTAGACATGTAAAATTTATTACAAAATTGAAACAACCGAACATTGAAACTCAGCTGAATACAGTAGCACTTCAAGTGTAAAAAGGGAGAGTTCTGAGGAATTCAGTGACTGTAAAGACTTGAACTATTGTTATTTATTTGAGAGAACTGACGAAGTTTAACCCTCAGAATGTCCTGATTATATTATTTTGTATTTCTGCATTATTCTTCATTACTGTGTTCTCATTTCAATGTGGAAGAGTTCACTTAAAACAGACTGAATATTGTGAATCTCAAAAATGTTAAGAGAAACAGCCTATTAAAATGCAGTCTACAGATATTACATGACACTGACTTTAAACCTATAGCCTGAGCCAAAGTGATATTCCAATAAATCCTATTTACTGTGAAATTTATCCATCACACTATTACTTTTAACATTGCAAATTACACCGATAAATTATTTTGGTCTTCTTTCATTCTTTACATTGTCTAAGAGTCCTTATGGCTCTGTATGATGCATGTGCAGTGACTTAGGTGTGGCAATACCATAGATGCTGTTAGATTGAATGTTGCAAAGCTTATTTTGGGTAGTGTCTCTTATTTTCTGGAGTATTTGTTGCTGATACAGAGGGCAGACATTTCCAGTTTCCAGAACAGAGAAATTTTAGTGCTTGAATCTTTGTGTAACTGATCAACTACTTAATCTGTGAACTTCAATAAGGTCTGAGATTGAAGACAAACTTAAATGGTATTTAGACCTATTTTAGTAGTGATTTAGTGTTGGTTTTTACTTCTGGGCACCTTAAATGAGTTATCCCAAGACACTTAGACTCAGAGCAAATCAAGAAGCAACCTCACTCAACCTGTACTGAGCCAGCTGTGTAGCTTTCCTTGGAAAGTACTGAAATCACCCTGCATTAAATAAGGCTGAAATTTCTTGGATTATAACAAATTGCTCCTGTTTGAAGAAACTGTGACAACATATTTTTTTTTCCTGTAGCAGTCACTGGAGTTTCCTGGGATATCGAGTCTGTGTGTTCAGTGGCCTTAAAGCCCATTCTGTGCCCAAGCTTACATGCCTGATTTGAACATTTGCTTTTCAAAATGAAAATCACGAGTATCACATTTATCTTTTGCCAGTTTGCCTACCAGCTATCTGCTAACAAAAAAGTTCTTAGGGAGCAGTGGCAAGTCCCTGCCCAGCAAAGCCTTTTGTTTTTGCAGATGTTTAGGCTTAGAGGAGTGCTGTGGAGCACAGGCAATCCTCCATCCATGTTTGTACTTGTCTGTTGCTATTCTCTGCTCATTGTCTGAACCTGCATGCATTGTTCTCCCGACAGGTGATAACTACCCTGTGCAGTTCATTCCATCAACAATGGCAGCTGCTGCTGCTTCTGGACTCAGCCCTTTACAGCTTCAGGTATGTGCCAGAACAAAAAAATGTGGGATAGAAGCCAACAATTTAAGGGAAAACTGCTAACCAGCTGTATGCTAAATAATAGCCTGAATGTTAAATAATTTTTGGGCACAGCCCAGGAGTATTAACACCTTATGTACTTATAGTGCTGCGACTATAGCAACGTCAGGCCAACCTTGATACTGTGAACGAAAGACATGGTTCTGTGTGATTTATATCAGCAGAGCTAATGGTATTTTTAAAAATTATATTACCAGCTGATGGGAGATAATTTCAAAGATGTTGTTGTACTTTCCTTACAGTTAGCCTTTCACTTACACCATAGCTGCAATTCACTAACATTAGCTGGAGCAACCAGTGTATCAGAACAAACGTGTGTTATTGGGGTGTTGGTTTGGCTTTTTTCCAGACACTGTGCTGCTGACTGTACAATAAATGGCAAACTCTTTTTGAGCTACTGTACTTAGATAATCTCAACCTTTCTGTGTGTTAAGTTGGTCAGATGGCAAGCATTGTCAGGAGCCCTGGTTTGGTCATTTATTTTTGCATTTGTTTATTTTTGGCATGTATGAATATGAAGTGTTATGAAAGAAAGACTTATGTGCCTTATTCTTGGCTAGCTTTCTGCAGTAAGAAGTTTTTAATTTCACAAGAAAAGACACAACAATATCATAAATAATGAAGAAACTGTCAAAAGCTTTCAGAGTTAAAATGTGTGGAAAGGAAGTGACTGAACATGAAAGGAAAGGCCATTACAGGTGCATAATAACAGTTTGCAAGTAAACCTTAAAACCTCTGTTTGCGTTAGGACAGAGTTGGGTTCAGATGTGAAGTATGAATAAATTGTGTCTAGAGTAGCAAAATGAACTGCATCTTTATATCCAAATACATGCTTTTCTTTTACTTCTGGATTTAATTTCCCAGAGGGACCAAAGGAAATTAAAAATTGCCTCGTCTTTACCTTATACTGACACTATTCTTGCCAAGTTAAGTTAGGATAACTTAGAGCGAGACTAGAACTCACTGTTCACTGATGGTCCAGAACTAGTGAAAAAGACTCCTTGAGCTTTTGTCTGACCTAACTTACAATGAAAACTTTTGGGTCACAGTAGTATTCTGCTAAGACTGTACCTTGGATAGGCTTCAAATCAAAGAGAAGTTTTTCAACAGGAAAAATAGCAAGTATCTGTTGAAAATCTGTATTTGAATACTATTTGAAGCAAAAGACTCTTTAGTGTTAATTGAGAAAATACTCTGGAAATCATTTGTGTGAATAAACAATCTATTTTTGCTACCTTTGAAATGCAGTACAACAAATACTAATCCTACGCAGCACTGTAAGACAGGGAAGGATAAAAACTATTCAACTACAGAAGAAACAGAATTTAAACCACAGATGTCTCAGATTTTCTTTTGTGAGATGCATTTGTAGCTTGATCCACAGATCTGTTTGCACATCAGCCTTGATCAGAACGTAGAGCAATAGAGAAATTTCATTAACATTCAGAAATGATAGACTGAACTGTTAAACATGATCAACACAATCAGAGAGAGGAAGCCACCAGCAAGAAAGTGGTTCTGATAAATCCACAGATTTCTCAGAGCTTGGAGGGCCTGAGTTTCTCTTCAGGTATTTTTTTGCAAAAGAGTTTTTTTGTTTTGTGTGTGTACATGGGCTCCCCACCCCCATCTATTTTATTTTAAGGGCATCTGTATGGGATTGCCATCCTTTAACATAATGTGGTCATAGCAGTTCAAGTAATAGAGTACTTAACCTTCCATTGATGCCTGCTTATCTGGTTGTCAAATTGGCTGAACAAAATTTTTATTTACTCCTACTATTAATATTTTCTTTGTGTAAATCCCCTGAGTGCTCACTAAACGAATACTTACTTGGGTGTGTTTGTTGGAGGGAATTTGTTGTTATACCTGATGTGTCACGAAGACTGCTAGGGGTGTAGAATTTCAGCTCATTTTTCCTTCTTTACTTCCCTTCCCCCCTCCTTTTTCTGTTTTGTTTCCTTTCTTCCATGCACCTTGCCAACTCATTTATTTATGTGAATGCTGTGACCATGGTATCTAAGTATTTCCCAAATGCTTAGAAATACCGATCACAAAAAATAATCTCCATTCCTTGCAGCCAGTGGCAGAAAAAGCTAATTCATTTGCAGGTTTGGTTTTGTTTCTCCATGTGAGTGTGTGCCTAATATCTATGCTGGGAGAACTTCAGGAGGGAAAGCTATTTCAATTTGAAAAAGCTTTGCAGTAGCTCTGACATTTCAACCTTATTAGGGCTCTATTACTAGTTCCAAAATTATATTCCCTGATCCATATGAAGCTGCACTGGAAACTCTGTCAGCTTCAACTTTATAATCTCTCTTCTTTTTTTCACGTACGTTTTTGTCTGGATGACTGTGCTTCAGACAGGAACTGGCAGCAATTTTGTATTCTCATCTTTCTGTGTGTTAGGAGAACTTCTGTGGAAGTTCTGTATCTAGTAGCATGGAAAACAATGTACTCCAAGGTACATAGTCTAATGATAGTTATTATTCCACAGACGCTGTTACTCCAGTGGGCAAATTGTAATTAATGATTTGCCTGTTTATTCAAGCTGTTTTGCACATTGGTATCAAAATGTATTTTCTCTGAATTGTAAGTCTGTGTTCACCAGTGGATTATGTAACTCTGTAGGCTAAAAAGCTTTATTAAAATACATATAGGAAATTCTCAAGTAACTATTTTCACTCTAATGACCATTGCATTAAATAAAGTTCAGAAAATATTAAGTTCTTCTCAAGAAGGACATGTTTGACCCATCTACTCTTAAGATTTTGCATCACATTGACCAGCATTGAGTAGCTTTGAGTGTCCTGAAATAAAGTAGTTGTAAGACTTCAATTAACAACAGGTGAGATGGATCAAATGATTGTGAATGAATGGAAAATATCTTGTGAGCAGAAGAGTGTAGGAGGACCTGCACCTGGTGAAGAGATATGGGCTTAGGCTGTAAACAGAACCCGCAGGCCCTGAGACACCGCTGTTTTATCTGCAAAACTATGCTTATGCAGTGGGAACATGGTGAGTTGCCATGTCTCAAGAATTTACTCACCAGTCTTTTGTCTAAGTCCCTGAGAGCAAAGTCTCCCATATTGTTGAGGGTGAAGAAAGTGCCCCTGGCAGTAGGGGGTAAAAAGAGGGAGTCAAACAGCACTGGGTGGTCATCAGCACCTGCCATCCCTTACGGTGACTACGCTGAGAAACTGATGAAGATGGCCAGAGAAACCATGGAGTTTTCTAGAGATCTGCAGAGCCAAGGAGCAAGTGGGAAGCCGGAGCATGCCAGGCACCACTGCAGTCCAAAGTAGTGATCTAACCTCTTATATATTTTCTCTCTTTTCACTTTTCTCTGCTCTCTGAGTTCAGCATCTGGTGACTTTAGTAAACTTGAGTTCTGTGCAGACCTGTGGTACAAGTCTCTCCTGACTGAAGTGAATTCATGAACCTGAGACACTCCTCATGGGAGGTGACAGTAGTATTTAGCATATATTTATTCCAGTCCATGTTCTTGAAGTGTTTGCTTGCTCTGCCGTGGTTTCACATCAGATAGCTTCTCTTTATCTATATATTGATCTCCTGAGGGTGGCATTGATGATACTGTTGACAAAGCCACTTTCCATTGACAGCTGTGTCCTTTCTTACCAGTCATCTCAACACCTTGCTCAAAACTTAAATAATATGTGTGATAGGACCAAGCCTTGTAAGGACCCTTGATGTGAAGGAGGGTCTTGCTGATGAAGGAACAGTTCTCTAGGTACAGCCTAAGAAGATGGTACCAAGCTATTTCTGTTCCCCCTTCCAGATTCAAACAACTGTGAACGAATCCCATCAACTGAACATTCTGCTAAATAGTTTACAGATGTAGTACCAAATATACTGTAGCAGGCATGTATAGGAGTGTGTGAACCAGTCTTGATGTATGGTATGTAACAAAAGTGTGTTACTTTAATTGATTACTGTGAACAGTAAAACCTGTCAATAACCTCTTCTTCTTTGGTCCTCTTTTCTATACCAAACTTATTTAGAGTTTTTCCTCTTTTCTCTTTTCCTGATTTTTTTGGCCTAGTTTTCAAATGATGGCACTGATTTTAGATAAGTGTGCCTAGGAATCTTCCTAAATGACTGAACTCGATCATAAAATGGGTATTCTAATTCTAAGCTCTCACAGTTCTGGCAGCAGTAACCTACTTACTGGGAAGTCTCAGTGGTGGCACCTACACGTCCTTTACTGTCAAACAAGAGCTATATGCTCTTTCTTGTTTAGAAAAACGTACCTTCATTCTTAGGTATTGTCAAGGGTTAAAAACATGAGACAAAATTAACAAACTAATTTAGTTAATGTGCTAATGGGCCAAGTCAAAAAGCAAAACAAGGAAGGTTCAGAAACCACTTATAAATTGCAGGCAAAACCAAAACTAACTTGAAAACTAAATGGAAGAGACTTCCAGCCATTCCTACTTCTTGTGGATCTGTCACGTCCCTCAACATCAGTGGGCATTTTAAAGTCCAGATCTCTGTCCCATGTGCTTCAACACAACAGCTCCATTTTTCTAGAATTCCAGTTCTTATGGCCACAAACAAGGGGAGAACTCTCTTCATTTTAGCAAACCGTGGAAATGAGACAAAACCTTGTGTCTGCTGATCCTTGAAGTACCACGTTCCTTTGGCAAGACAGCCACCATGCCTAGCTCAGTTCCATGTGTCTTCTCCAAAGTATAGAAGAGAGGTGAAGTCGAGGCAAAGGAGGAAAAGGCGGAGCTGGAAACTCAAAACCGAAATTCCAAACCCCTTCTGTTTTCCAAACCCTTTCTTTGTTTGCAGAGACGACTAAGTTTTCCTTGCTATTTTGGCTTGCAGCTTGCAAGACAAACATCACAAAAAATCCCAAACCACGACAGGTATTTTTACAAAGCAGTCTACGCAGTAAATGAGGAAATGTTGCAACTCAACCACCACTGATAAACTGTTGATAGAAATGGAAGCACTACAATGTTGCTAGCTGAAGTTATTCCTAAACAAAGTGAACTCTAGGAAAAAAAAGCAAAACAAAAAAGCTTTCCTTCATAACTCTTTCCCCAAACTATTTGTGTAGTTTGTCCTTCAAAATTTATTGCTTATAACGCTAATGAACCTTGGCAAGTCTTAACTATAGTTGCAGCTGTGTTCTTGAAACCTGAAGTTTTTGTAAACCATTAAGAAATTTAAATTTTAACTAAACACATATTTGTCTATTTCTTTTATCCCCTCCCATCTCATCCTGCTCCTTCATGCTCTCTTTTAATTGCAGGCAAAGTAAATGACCTTTTTTTATACTTCTGGGTGTGGATGCAGTGTGCTGCTGAAGCATTGCATAGCCTGCCTCAGGGGCACAATATTAGTAGAGGAAGGCCAAAGAATGCTATTTTTAGTTGAACAGTTCAGCAGATGGAGGCATGAATACTCATATATCTGAAGGTTGAGGGGTTTGAACCATTAATTTTGATAATGTATTTAACCCTGGGAACAATCAGAAACTGTAACTCTACGGTTACAATTATTTTGACCTTTAGAGAACAGAGGGCACTCGGTACAGTAAACAATATATTACATTTCTACTTATTCCAATTCTCTCACACATATAAATTTCAGGACATAGTTGACATTTGCTTTCCTCAGCTATTTTAGTGCTGGTCCTTAAAGTAAGTCAAGAAGAATGTGCAGGAAAGAGGCCAATGCAATGCCACAGTCATGTAAATATGGCCTTTAAATAGCTAAGATGTTAAATGTGGCCTTTTATGATGAAATATTATTCTCAGGAACTAGAATCTTTGTGACTTATTATTTCAATTAAAAAGTTGTTTTAGTAGACTGCTACTCTTAGGGAGTTTTTTCTATATGTTGTAACCGCAAAGCAATTTTTTAGTGAGGCTAATATGATCTGATAGTGATAGCTCACACTGGAGGTGATTTGGTCCCACTCTGGTACCACATCATGCAAAGTGATATACCTACCTTATGTCTTATTAAATGATGCATGCTTCTCTTCAACAAATATAGCAGTTAAATATCACACAGCTTAAGTATTTCTAATTAAAATATCTCCGTGTGTCAGCATATTGGTAATGTATTATTTTAATCCATTTATTTTGTTTATGAAACAGTGACATATGTTTAGATTGTGAAATATATGAGCCTTAAAGATCACTTTATTGAAGAAAATTAATTTCTACAATGCTGTCTCAGTAATGTGTTCACTCACCCAGTCAGTCACTGGCAGGGCTGCCAGTCTTAATGTTGGTTAGACACAGTTTAACAGTTTTATCTGACATAAAAATCTCACATGTAGGCAGTAATAATTTTTTCAAATGCAAAACCATAGGCTTGTCTTTTTTTTTCTTCATACAACGCAGAATGGGGATTGGGTAAATGTGAAAGAGATTTGGTAAGACCAATCAAAATTAAAAACAGCTAGTTACCTTTTCAAAGTTAGACACTGTAATTTGTTTGTCAGCAGGTAGATGTTTGGGTCAGCACTGTGAGTGAGTGACTGTCAGCGGGAATTCCTCCAAGACAAGTAATTTCCCTCAATGTATTACTGACAGATTGCTCACTTCTTCGAATCACTAGAGAAAACAAACTTAATATTGTTACAGGCAGAGTTTCTGTCTTCATTAGCCTTACAGAATGATTTTTATATAGCATTCAAAGGCTACTGAGCTCTAGGTGGGCATATTTTAACAGAATGTTCCTTATTATGATACAGTGAATAGTGGCCTAAATTAAGGGAATGGTGTGCGCAAATTTCAGTATGTGGAAGTAGTAAATTAAATATTTTGGTCCTTTTCTTATGTAGAAATTTAGGTTGCAGCAGAGGAAGTAGAGACATTGAAAGAAGATTTTATTAGGGCTCTGAGGGACCAAGCAAACCCTTTAATGAAAATAAAATTAAAAATATGCCAGCCTTGCAATACTTTGGAAAATTTAATTAAAATCAATGAAATAGTTACACTGGTGCCTTTCCCTACTTGAATGTTTATGTCGCTATATGTAATATCTGTGTTATCGAGTTGAATTATATCAATGACGATATCAATGAAAATTATGTCATTATGTGTTTTGCCATATGACCTCCTTTCTCTGCAAAATTTCTTAATACTCCATCTTCTCCTTCTCATCTTCATCCCTGAATTATCTGGCAAAGTGATTTTTGTTAGGAAAAGACAGTCCATCAAAACTGAGACCTTTCATAATAAAATATTAATTCGGATGGAATTTTGGCCAGAAGGAGTTTCTTAGCTCCCCTAGTAATGACATCAAAATAAGAGGGAGTCTCCTTATTCTCTTTAGTTAGTAAAAATGGAGAGACAAACATAGCCATTAGCTAATCAGCCTGGTATAGCAGCATTGCAGCTGCAAGATTCTTTTCACACCCATTTAATGCCCTGCATCTCCAATGACTGCTTAAAACAGCATGTCCTTGTTACTCTCATTCTTGCTTAATGGAACTGTGTCACATTATTTAATAAAAAATTTATAGGAGTGTTTAAGAGAGAGACTTTCTATAGTCTCTAGCAGTTCTGGTACTTGTCTTGGATGTAGCAAGCCTCAGTCCAGTCCTCTGCTTGTGTTTCCCCTGCACTGCAGGAAGGACGTTAGCGACCAGACTGTCACCCAGTGTGCCACAGTTGTCTGTTTCTGTTCCCTTCAGATGACCAATTCCTCTTTTGCCATAGGAAGTGCTCCTGTTCTACAACTGCTTTCCTTTCCCAACAGGGAGGACTTTTCATCTGGCAGCTAGGGATCAGGCTTCTGGCATCATTCCTATCTTCTGTACCTCCAGATCTTACCAGGCAGGGCAGCTGCCTTCCATGCCCATATGCTCTGTTCTGGGGAGAATTTACCATTGAGATCATAAGTGGCACAGGCATAAACTCACTTATCAGGAAACTTGTATGTTTAGAAGGATCTCATCCTTATAGCCTGGATCGCAGGATCCTGTGCCTCTTCAGTCTGTATCAAGGCAAAAACTTGAGCCCAAGTGATTGGAGGAGGCTTGAGCCTGCAGCATCAACAAGACATCCTTGCTATCTAAACCACTGGCTGCCCCTCAGTGAAAGCCCAGGCTCTATTTTAAAATACAAAGTTCTCTCCCTGGGGTACGTATTCACTCAGAAGCCAGTAAGAAGCAAACAAGTTACTGCTGCATTTACTGACACAGCACCAGAGGCACCAGTACTACAGAGTGCCATCAGGGGACAAGGATGTATTTTAAAGTTCTTTTAAAACTGTAGCATCCCTTTGGGGAATATGCTAACTGTGGGGCATACTCTGAGCTGGCAATTGAATTCCTTCAAGCTTTCTAGAAATGTATATGGTTTATGCCTTACAGGAAGTAGGTAGAAGTGAATAAGTTTCTGGAATTTTATACTTCTGGTAACCACAGAACAAGCTGCTTAATTTGGCTACAAATTGCCACATAAAGGATTTTTTCCTGTGAAGGTGTTAATGTATTTGGATGTTTAGGAATTTAGCAGATGGAAGTCAAAAATGCCTTTTAAATCCAGTCTACATACAAAGGAAAATAACACACTTTGGTATCATAATTTTTTACTGACTAATTGGTACAGAAAAAGAAAATAGCTCCTCTTTCATCTGAATTAAAAGTTCTAAGAATAAGAATGATATTTTATAGGGGTACACATACACACACAAATGCATGCGTGCTCAAAGGAAGCAGAAAAATTCTCTTGAAGATGCAGGGACTGGAAATATTGCATAACCTGACTTATTTTGGAAGATCTATGATTATAAGAGAATATTTTCTCCCACTGACCCAATTCAGAAAGAGAGGGAAATTCATAGAAGCTAGAATTTTTTACATCAGGGTGTAGATTTTGCTGTCATCAAGTAGTGTATTTTTAGTTGACTTAATAGGAATGGTATTGCCTGCAACATTCTGCTTATCTAAGATGTATTTGCTGTGTGATGTTCTAGAATCTATTTGATTGAGAAACTAGAAATTTGTCCTCACTCATAGAAACTATTGGAATCATCTGTGTATTCTTAAGACTCAGCATGAAGGCTGCATGTGGCTTGAAGAACAACAGAAGGCTTGTGTATCAGTCCTGGAAAACAGAGACGGGGGGGCAGAGCATCCTGGGAAACACAGGAAGAAAACCACATTCTGCTTAAATGTCAGTATTAAGGAATTATTCTAGGCTTAAAAGAATCATTCACAAAATCAAGTGAAGTCAACAGCACATATTTTGGTGTGGTGCATAAATTATAACAGCAAAGTGCTTCCAAAGAAGTTGCATCATTTGTCCCACACACTAGAAACAGAACAAGTCACCAGATTTAACTACTCTACAGCTCTATTAAATAACCATCTTTGTACTATCCTTACCATATTCATCTAGTGCAGTCCATGTCTTCTGCTGAAGTATTGAAGACCTAGGGGAGGGCTAAGATCAGGCCTCACAACCCCTTTAATATGGTCCCAGTACTGTCGCTGAAATGTCATCACACCCACTACTTTTCAGAAAGCCAGGCTATCTTACACATTTATCTGTGTAAAATACATCGGCTTACAATAAATTTGTAATAGTAAGTTCCCAGTTAACTGGTTTTGAGGTGCAAATGTGAAATTTTTTTAGATGTGATTTTTATTAGCCTATTTGAATATGTTTTGCATAATTTTGTGTGCACTTCCTTGAAGGAAATGATTTAATTTTCTGTGAAGGTGCATGAAAGTTCTAAATATACAGCAAAAGATCAGTGTGAGGTATCTGCTAAGCAGCTTCTAAAGCAGAGTATTTCTAATGTTTTATAATGCCTGTAAACTGGGCTTGTTTTCTGCTTCTCAAAGAAAACATTTCACTGTTTTCTGCATTTAAATATACATTTTGAATATGTTGACTTATCAGGTAAAGCAGCAGGCTGAACAGGAACAAATCATTTTTAATGGTATGTTAATTGAATGGGATGCTAGAGATGCACCTGAGTGACTTTTTTCCCAGATGTGC
>JAOXOE010000441.1:9847778-9896785 GCA_028565055.1 Phoeniculus purpureus | reverse complement strand
AAGCTTCTCATGATAAGTAGAGCCAGTATATATTTATTATATTCCTGTCTTTTGTCCATTTTTGCTGGTAAAAATAATAGAATGGCTGCAAGCTACCACATGAACTGTCTGTGTCTCTTACAAAAGTAGGAAAACATTGCAGCTTCAAACCTCAAGCAGCACTTCCAAAAATTCAGTTCTTAAAAATAAAGCTGCCTCAGTGTTGTCTTCTCACAAACTAGGGGGTTCAGATGTGGGAATGGAAAGAGGTATTTTAAATGGGACTCTTACTTTTTTCTGACTTGTACCCATTTATTATTGGAATAATTAGTATTGGAATACTCTATATTGTAATGGGAGTCTTTAGGAATTTAGGAATTTAATTGTAGTACTTTTGCCCCTCAGTACGAGTAGCCCTGCTAGGTGAGCATTCAATTGTCTTGTTCTGAATTTGTAGAGTTCTACTCAGGAAAATACTGCAATGGTTTATATTTGACAGTTTCTCAACTGGAGTGGTCAGATAGTGAATGAACCCACCAACCTACACCAGATCTTAAGAAATATTTTTAGAGAAGACTGATTTCCCCTTATTTTTGCCATGTTCTGATTTATTTTTATTTTACTTATGCCTCTCTTTTTCTGTCTGCCAGATGTAAACCTAGAAGGTCTACACTAGATCAGCGATTGCACAACCACCTTCTGTTCTGTATTGATTCCATCCCCTGTAGGATTAGGAGAATAATTGGTTTTAGACCCCTTCGAGTAAGATTGTCTGCATTACTGGCAATCGTACCAGTGACATGGACATTTGCTTACCAGGAAACTCATTCACCAACTCATTTCACACAGCTCAACAAGTAGTTACTCATAATTGCTTGTAATCATGCTGACATGAGCCAGAATGAAACTCCTGACTTCTCTCACAAAGCCCATCTACCTGTTAACATTTTTAAAAATAGATATATTAAATTCTGAAATGCAAAATCTGATAAACTTTGATAGCTCTCATCCATTCAGCAAACTTAATGTAATTAACTGCTTTTCAGTCACATAATCTTTTTTCATTTATCATAGGGTTTCTCTCTAAGCAGCTTCTTTTTTGTATCGTTTAATTCAGAACACATTTCTGCATATAATGTGTGAAACTGTCTGAATTTCAAAGGTAACTGCTCTCCATATAGAACTCTCACATTTATTGTTAAAGATACTTTGTATTAGCAGTAGGGAATAGAAACCTGATTTTTGGAAGAGCTTCTAAAAGAATATCAGAAAATGTTTTAATTTTTTTCTGTGAATAATTTGATTTACAGCGTCCCCAGAGAAGGTAATATTATGACAGTGTAACATGAATGAAAAGACTGCACTCTGATGCAACCATCTGCTTATGTTTTCATATTTTCCTGATAGATCTCATTATATTTGTGTTTTAAATAAGTTCTGTATATTTGCTTTCCTTGAATATACAGCAGAAGGAGTTTAAAATACTAGAGCCTTTGTTTGCAGGTATCTTTGGAGCCCCTGTTCCTTGCTCGTTTTCCTAGGTCAGCTTGTTACTCAGTTAATTTTAGCCCTATCCACAATTTTGATGAGGTATAATCTATGCTATAAAAACGAAAATTCTAATAGAAGCCAAAATAAAAAAAACACATCAAGATTTATCTTTAATATTTTGCATTTTTTTGTAGAACAGCATTAACCACTGTAAACTTGAAACTACTTTTTTAAGTGTGGTTGTACTTTGTTGTGATTGGCTTTCTACCAATGGTATTTAGGTTTAAGTGAACTTTTACTTTATTTATCTGTTGACTTCTATATCAAATACGTAATAGTTTTAAGCAGTATACCATCATTTTTAATGGTAAAATCATAAAAAAAGTTAATGATTTTTTACCAGTCTCCCAGCTGTTCGATACAGCACATAATCTGGGAGAATCACAAAGATGTCTTTTGTACTCTTTGCTGTCCATTGTAAATAACAGGAATTGTGATCAAAAAGTAGCATAGCAGTAACCTGACAGCATTATATGAAGGAATGCAAAATTTGTGCTTAAGAGAAAGCTTTTATTGATGTTTCTGCTATCCTCCAGCAGAGGAAATGCTATAGATGTTTGATGAAGTTTTCACATGTTGTTTTATGTTTTTTTAAATTTTTTAAAAATTGCAGATTTTATTAATACTCCCATTTTATCTTTACTGGGTCTACTATGTGATCATATTCAGATATATCTAGTTCAGGTGCTGTAATAAGGCAGCAGTAGTATATCCATTTCATGAGCAGCACAAAGAAAATGGTTCGGGTTTACAGAGGTTGTGTGTAAATGGAAGTTTGAGAGATACTTCCTTGTTCCATGCTCACTCCATGCAGAGATGAGACACAGAAGTATTTAGTTCCTCCTGCATTCTATGCCACTGTTTCGTGGCACACAGAGGTAAGCCATGTCCCCAGGCTGGCCAGAGGAGAAAAGTGAGCCAGGAGACTGCTCTGTGAGAGTGCTCCTGCTTTGCAACTGCTGATTAACTGCCTCTCAACTTAGATCCTCCTCTTGAGAGAAAATACAGTAGACCAAAGATGCACTCTCAGTTTGTGCATTGATCTTGCTTTCAAAAATTACTCAAAGAATTTGCATTATTGTTGCTAGTAAAACTACAGGACGATAGGTAAAATAGAAGAGATAAGAACAATTACAAGATGAGCACATTTTTCCTTTATTCCTGTCAGAACTTAGTCTAGATGAACTTAAATGCTTGCTTGTTTTGTCATGCCTCAAGATAAAATGTCCATACTTACATATTACCTTTTAGACAAAAGATGCTTGTTGTTTTAAAATTCCCGAGTGTCTGTGTCTAGCAAATGATGAATATTGAATAGGTGCCTAAGTTCACCAGAAGAGTTGTTGTAATGTCAACAAGCAATTTGTGTTACATTCTTCTGTACTTTTTCTTCTTTTCTTGTATTCTTACCCCCCATAAGGCACTTAACATGAGAAGTTAATGTGTTCTGGCCTCTGCTCTATTAAGAGAAAAAGTTCTCTAGGGTTGAGGTGGTTTTTTTTTTTTTTAAAAAAAAATCACATTGTCCTTCCTTGCTGTTTTTCTAGATTTTTAGTCTGGAGAGCTCCATTTGAGACAGTAAATTATTAGACTCCAGTTTTGGGGTTCCAAGCATTTTGCACTGATTTTTGTGCCTACATAGAGGTTTCTGGTGATTTGTACCTTGAGCAATGCAACCGCAGTATTTCAGTCTCACCCTCATTCAATTCCCTACTTTGTGCAGCAGCTTTGGTGTATTCAGCAGGTTGTATGCCAGCAGATGAAACAGATGTTTAGGCCATACTGGAATGGAGCAGCATGCTGCATCAGGACCTGGATATTCCTCTTGACATCTGGATGCTGCTGGGCTGGGAAGCCTGCTTTAGGCCAGGAGGCTGTAGGAGCCTTGTGGCAGTGAACATAGGGTCCTTGCTGCTCTTTAAGCGATTAGTGCACTGAAGCAGCAATAATGCTGAATTATCGCTTGGTTGCATTCTTCTAAGGAATCTTGGGACAAAGGGATAGTCAAGGAGGAGTATTTACAGTAAATTCATGTTCAGAGACTATGACTAGACAAGAATAATTACCATGCATTAAAAAGCTTTCTTTTCATCTAATTTAATAATAAAATTGTTATGAATTCTTCAGGAAACTTTTTACAAACCAGTAAACAAATAGCTTACAGAAAACCTCCCTTTCTCATTTACAATCATTAAGGGAAAATAAGACAATTTCGGCTACTTTCCAATTTTGTGGTCAAATTGTATGAACAGACAACAAAATGTGACTAAAGTCATGAAATCAAAGGTATACTAATGCTCATGCCTACAACAGACAAAAATGTGAACTTCTAATAGCTAAAATGAAGAATATTAGGTATGGAAGCTGTCTGACTTATGCACTGATTCTTTATAGTTCCACTTTATCAAGTGAAAATTGTGCTGTATGTGCTAGTACAGCGTAAATTGTCTGCTGCAGCACTTTCCTTTATGATGTGTGTTATTTAAACGCAATAGACATGGTCTATTACATGGAATATTATTTATTGTTCAGTGATTACTAGGTGTCAGACAACATAGCATTTAGCAGGATTCCCCCCTGCCCCCTCCAATAAAATTTCATTGTTAAGACTGATTGTTTAAATGAGGGTCCTTCCAAACACATTACAGCTTTTTGGAGAGCGTGAGGTATTACTTTGAAGATGATCAGTTTGTTGCTCTTGTTTAACCTCCAGTATTCTAGAGGGGTTATATTTAATTAACAGTGGCTAAAGACCTAACCTGAGAGACAACCAAAAGTGATTGAACTGCATTTTCAGATCCAGGATGTAATCTGTTGGGAAAGGAATAATAGTAATAATAATAATAAAAAAAAAAATTAGAAAGCTCCATTTACTGAAACTCTTTTTAACTAAGCTGTATTTCATTGGGCCATTTAATGCTCAGATGGACAAAGGTATTACTTCAGTCATTGAATTGTATCAAACCATTTCTCAGAGGCCCAGTTTAAAAACTCTACAGGAAAAGTGGCTTAGCATCATATTCTCAGCAGACCAACACTCAGTCTGTTTGGAAAGGGGAAGTGAAATGAGGTGAGACACAACCACTAAGTCAGTGAGGATTTTTGTCTCTCCCTCCAGTCAGTGACTTAGGAAGGGAATTGCTTCATGAGGGAAGAGCACTGTATTCACTACAGAAAGCTTTCAATTTGTTTGCCTTTTGATTTTGGGTTTTGTTTTTTTTTTTTCAGCTGTTACTCTGTTC
Organism: Phoeniculus purpureus; assembly: GCA_028565055.1. NCBI lineage: Eukaryota > Metazoa > Chordata > Aves > Bucerotiformes > Phoeniculidae > Phoeniculus > Phoeniculus purpureus. The sequence continues at coordinate 9,892,013 of JAOXOE010000441.1, read as the reverse complement.
CCCTGATCAGCTTTTAGACTGTATACTTTGCTCTTTTCATGGCAGAAATATAGGTTCTGCCGTAGGACATGGAAGAAATACAGTTTGTTTTCTCTGGGGGGCTCAGAGCCAGTACCTACGTTTTACAGGGTTTGACTTCATGTTCGAAGAAATAGAAAGTTCAATTTAAATATGGCAGACTAACAGACTAACACATGTGAGCTGGGTAGGTATTTTGTTTCAGTAGAGCCAATGTTCCATCTATTCCAAGGTGATATGCATAATGTTCTGTCTGAACTTTAATCGTATATAACTTTTAGGATTATTAATTTTTTTTTCATAGACCAAACTTTTATTTCAAAATTTTGATGCTCTCTCATTAAAAATTTCCAATAGCCTCATAAGGTGATGTGGTGACATTATATTTTGGACACTTGTTAAGGTGCTGTAGAACTGAGAAACCAATGTCTTCACTTCCTAAGGGCAAACAAAACAATATTAGAGAGGCAACAACCAGATGCCAAATTATGTGCATTGTCTGAGCTACTTGGGAAGACACTAAATTACTTGGCAACTTATTTGAGCTCTAAGAATTCTTTCTTGGCATTGCCAATATCTTTACAGTAAAGAAGTTGTGAACATGCCATTGCTGAGAGATTGTATTTAATTGTCATAACTCAATAAAATCAAATTCCTAATTCTAACGGGCACAGTCTCATGAATGATGCCCAAATGGGATTTACCTGCATTTAGGCAGCAAAGCCGTGAGCTGTTTTGATGACCGTTTCTACTTCATTACATCAAAGCAGGATAAGGTCAAAAGAATGAGAAAAGCAGTTCACAAATGAAACAGAAATGATCTTAAGAGCACCTTAATGCATGTGTGCCTGAAGGCAAGTTAGTTCTTTATTGCACTGGTGCATATATTTGAATTCAGTAGGGTTTCTCCAAATTTACACAACTGTAACTGGGAAAGACTTTGGTATTGAATGTCAGTGCTGTCAGGCCATGACAATAAACAGGTCAGGATAGGGAAAAGTGAGTGTGCAAGTCTCTAAAAATGGATCTTGTTGCAGATAATATCTCATTCCATTTTATTTGCTCGTTACCATCAACATGAGCCTTGGGGCCAGAATGTGTTATCCGTAATCCCTTCATTTAAGAATAAACAATATTAAAATCATCTAAAGAAGAAAATAGTCAAACGGTAATTTCATCTTCACTTAACATTTCACATTATACTCAAAATTTAAGTAGATATTTTATAGCTGACTATACATATTCATGTCCTCCCCATACAAGCCTATGCTATGATTAATAAAACTAGATTTAATAGTTCAGGAACCACAGCATACAAGAACGTCAAGGACAGAAAGTTCTATCATTTCTTCACAACACTTGCCAATGTGAGCATTTAGTCCACTAGGATGTTGAACAAAATTATTGCGCGTGCTGTGGGACTCTTCTCTATCAAGTAGTGAAAATTTGCTCCTCGAAAAGGTGCAGAAAGAGATGAAAATCCATTGATATATTTTTGCTAATTGTTTTCCCCAGCCCTGTCTGAGTCTTTGTCACTGGTTTATTTAACACATCCTCTTTAACATCTGTCCAGCAGACTGTGGACTTTATTAGCAAACATGAGACCCACCAGATTTAGAGCCTGCTGGGTGTGTCTTCATCTTCACAGCTGTGGATTAACGCAAACTTTCCAGAAGAGGACAACCATATGGGATAATTGGTGTCATTGGGTAGTTCAAAAATATATGAAGAAACAAATGTTGTTTAAACAATTCACTGCTTTTACAGCCACAATTACTAGACTGTTTAAGAAATAAGAAAGGCAGCATTACACTAAAAAAATTTATTCATATCTGTGTGGGAACCTAATCAGGCTCTTGTTTCCACTGATGATGGCTCCACAGTTGCACCAGGTCTGTGACAAGAATGCTCCTTTTGTGTGCTGATAATGTGGAAGCGATAACATTTCTTATAAGAGGCATATGTGTTTACATCATCAGATCTGTTATTTGACAAAATGCTTTGTTCTCTGCATATTTTCCGCACAGTTTCATGCTGGGTTGTTTTGCTGGAAAGCTTTGATTAGCTAGAATTAGTTGCTGAAGTAACATAGACAATTTTGTTTTATAAGTCCTCGTGCTGAGCCATAAATTATAGTAAAACATATAAGGAGTGACAGAAAGAAGTGCTGATTTGAACCTCTGCCCCATGATTGGCATAAAAACATAAGATAACTCTTTCAAAGGACTACTGAGAGCCATAAATTTTCCATGGTCTACTTAAAGTTCGACCTTTTTAGCAAAATAAAGCTGTTATTTTGCATGAGAGGATCTCGACTTTGCTGTACTACAATGCAAGCTGCAGTATCTAACGTGTAGAGATTTATTTGGTTTTGGTATGGATTGGTCATTATCTGCAGCAGGGCAGTACAGTGGTTTTTCTATTTCTGAACCAGTACAATAATCTGTGGTCAGTAAAAGGGATTGAAACTTGTAGACACTCAGCAGTAAAATTAGGTATCTGTGACTCTGGCAAGCCTGGTCTAGGGTGGGGTGTCCCTGCCCATGGTGGGCGGGTTAGAACTGGGTGATCAGGTGGTCCCTTCCAACCCAGAATGGTTCTGATTGTATAACTTCTCCAGTGAAGTGACCCTGCTGTGGCAAGGGGATTGGACTAGATGATCTTTTGGGGTCCCTTCCAATCCCTAATGATTCTATGACTTTATAGCTTGAGAAAGAAGCTAAATAGGAATGTGTATCTACTAAAAAGGCTGGAACTGGGTGGAGTTTAGGGCCATGTTAAAAGTTTCCTTTGACAAAATAAAGAACAGCAGCTGATAGACGCTGAAATTATTGGTGTTACTAGTTAAAAAAACTTGAAGTAGATGAATATGAATAACAGGTTAAATAATTCTTTTAGCTGAAAAAGGTTTTTTTTCTGTAGATGCACACATGAACATATAGGGAATACTGAAATCTTCTAAAGCCATCTGTGACTGTAAAATGAATTACTTCCATTTTCACAAATACATTTAGTTTGTTTGCACAAATTAGGCTTTAATAAATCTGAGAGCACATTAGCCAGCAAGTGCATAAATAATCACTGCAACAATCTTTGTTATTATGATATTAGTTATGATAATTCATTAGCTGCCTGTTCACGTTACACCTAAACGAAATTTGCAAAGGTATTTGCTATGTTGTTATAAGAAGCAAAAGCTGTTCACACTCTTAACAAAGAGCAGATGACTCTGTGGCAGGGTGATATATGAGTGTTTTAAATCAGAATAGTATGTCCACTGTGGCTAGGTTAGGCACGGACAAATAGGGCAGAAAGAAATGATGCTATTTGAAGGAAATTATGTACACATAATACTTGGATTCTGTAGAGAAAAAGAAGAGTTTGCAGTGTATTATTAGTTATTATTTATCATAGTTCTAAATTAAACTATTTCTTTCTAATTTTTAGTCCAACATCATGTGACAGTACTTGATTGACACCATTTCATCTATACCCATGTAAAGTCAAATATTACTCAGTTGTTAAACATAAACCTGTGAATTAAGTTGAATCTGCATAGCTATTGGTCAGCCCCATAGTGTTAGCTCACTGTGTTTTGATTTGTTAACATTATTCTAAGAACAAACTGAGAAAATGCTAATAAGACATCCAGAATTCATCAAAAGAAATAAACACATGGTTTTAAAAAAAATACAATACACTTTTAACAGCCAGAACTTGCTCAAATATATTCTGTCTATGTACATTATCATGTATATGTACATTAGCATGCACCTTTCCCCTTCTTTCTTCTCTTCCTTTCATGTGGAGAGTACTGCTACGACATAGATGCAGAGCTGTAGAAGGTGTTTGTCTGGTGATGGCATCTGGCTTCTTGGCAGACTCCACAGGCAGTAGCTGCCTTCCAGTTGCCCCTGGCTTTGTCACATGGTTAAGCTACTGATGAGTTACTTAGGCTGTCTTGTGTTTCTGGATGTCATTTGCTGTTAGGCTAACCTCTTGCTCTAAGGATCTGCATAAAAATTGTGTTAAAACAAAGAGGGAAACCAAGTATGTACTTGGTTTACACAGTAAAGATTTTGCTGATTTTGGTGAGCTTGTAAAAACCTTTTGTGATCAGATAGTTCTAAGTATTATTATCGCATGTTATATCCTCAGAAAGAAAATTCTGGAATTATAGCTTTGCAACACTATGTACTAAATATATTATGGAAAAAATAACTGTATTACCTCTTGTACTGCAGGATTTCAACAGCACTTGCAGTCACTCCTTAGAGTTTTTCATCTTTAGAAACCAAATTACTCATTGTCTAAATAGCTGAACTTTCATCTCTATAAATAAGAATTTCAGCTTTGCACAATTCATTTAAAATGCTGACAAATAAGGATTCTCACTTGATTCTCAATAGTTTTATTGTTCAGTTTCATTTACTGTAGCAAATGTATTTCTTGAAGATGCAACATAGGTCTTACATTTTTGCTAAAGGAAAACTTTAGAATAAATTAGCATCCATAAAGCTTAGCATTTGTTTCTGAGCAAAACCCCAATAAATTCTACCACCTTTGGAGAAATAATGTGCAACTACAGACTCTAGTAGAGTTGCTTCAGAGTTCTGCAGAATAGCAGCTGAATTATATCCCCACAGCTCTGACCAAATTCTCCCTACCAAAGCAGTCAGTTGACGTTCTGGCCCTTCCCTTTTTGCGCTCATACATGCAAGTGCAACTGCTCTCCCTAGACTCGTATATCTAAAGAAACTGCCTGTCTTCTATACAGTAGTTGATCTCTTTCTTTTTATTGAAGTGTGTTCTCTAAAGAAACTTTTTTTTAATAAGACCTGTAATTGACAAGCCCCTGGTAAGAAGGTTATGATAATCGTAGTTCTGTGTTAGGTGGTAAAATAACCTGTCACAAAGTTAACAAGTTGTTGTCAGCGTAAATCTCCCTTAATGCTGCTGACTTAAGGCCTATTCATGTGTTTCTTCTGTAACATTTGACTCTTGAAATTCTTAACCTTTAGTCATTTGTTTAGACACAGGTACTGTGTTCTAAGAGATAGGTATTGGTGTTCCTGCTGTAAAAAAAGGAATCACGCTGGTCTTCCTCTGTCATTTGAAACGTGTGTGGGAATATCACAGATCTGGAAGCAATGCAAACAAAAAGTCAAGGGGGAAAGGGACCTGAGCTAGTGAAACAGTTTTGATTATTGTTGAAAAAATATATATTGTTGAAAAATATAGTTGAAAAAATTAATTAAAAAACTATTGAAAAATGTTGCAACCTCATTCCTTTGGATTCTGGCAAGGCATGAATGAACACTGGCAGTGAAGACAGTTATCCTTTGTCATGAAAATGTCTCACAAAAGTGTTGTGATACTTGGATGGCATTAAGAAGATTTTAACATTTAGATCAGTCAAGATAGTTTCAGGGGGGTTTTGGATAAATTTTCTATATTATTCTATATATATAATGTTGATAATTGTTATAAAAAGAGTATAATATAAATAGTTCATCAAATGCCATAGGCCATTTCTGAAGCAGGTATAGTAGGAATTCTGCTGGTTCCAGGTGTAACAAATCGGTATGTACTTGTGCTGTACAAATGCTGAGTATAGCACTTCCCTACTTGTCTAATTTTTTTACGTAGATGAATATCATTCAGGCTTGCAGTGACCTCCAACTTTAATAAATTCCCCTCAGATTTTCAGTTGATTACACCTGAAATAGAGTTTTGGTAACCAGTGCTTAAGTCCATTACCCTCTAAGTTCATAGGTGCCTAGATGTGAGACTTCACTTGCCATTGCCTTAAGTGAGATTTGCAGCATTTCAAAATCCACTCTTCAGTGTCCAGTCATGATATTGGAATAAACATTGTTCTGGAAACTGTAAAACTACATCCTTGTTCATGCAGCTTAAGTTCAAAATTGTGAAGTATACAGGAGCACTTGTTAACTCAAATTTATCGCTACTTTGATGCTGGGAAGTGGATTGTAAGACTCTAACTTGGTGACCTTTTAAAAAAATTAAAGGCAAGCATTTCATTTTTAAGGCTTCTTAAAACAATCAAGAATACTTGACTGTTTGGAATATATAATTTGTTATCAAGAGCTTTCTGAGTTAGTGGCTGACATAAGGGTTATGCAATGCTCTTCTCTTTATGTGCTAGACACATGTGGAAAAGCAAATATGTTTCAGTATTTGAGATAGGTTAATTTTTTTAGTCACTAGGTTAGAATTTCAAATGAAAAGTCAATTTAAACGTCTTTTGAGCATTAAAATCTAATAATCAACATTCCTTCAAGTTTGGGGGTTTTCCTCCCTCCTTAATCTTGCAAATAAAAACTTCAAAACCTGACCATCTCAATGTGAGGTCCTAAATGGATGTTTCAAGCCACAACAGTAGTACTGGCAAAAATATCCATTTTCCCTGCAATGGTGTTGTGCATGTTCCTTTCCAGATTGGCTAACTCCCCATGCAAACTAGTATTTAAAAGAATAAGGCCTCCCAGTTCACACAGCAGTGTTGCTGGCACCAGTGTGATCTCTTGCAAGATTTGTACACAGATTTGTGAAACAGCTGTGTTTTAAACCTGGACCAGAAATTACCATTAATTATTTGACATTTGTTTTTGTGATGTAAATCAAATTTATAGAAAAGAAAGGCTAATGCCAGTGCTATGGTCTTTTACTGTCTGTCTCTTTTTAGAAACATTTCTTGCTGTGGGTGCCTGCTGTGGGTGCCCAGGTGCTGACAGCAGGGCTGTGAGGGGAGCTGCTGGGGCTGGACACAGCCAGTTCCCGACAGTTCCGGCTGGTTCTGGCTAGTTCCGGCTAGGACATTGCCAAGTACAGTAGCCAAGCTGTGGCACTTCTGGGAAATCATGCTCCAGGAGGGGCAAAATGCACACAGGCAGTGAGGAGTGAGGGGCAAAATGAGGCATGAGTAGCCCTTCTGGCAGGCAGTCTAGGGCAGGAGGAGTCGACCATCGAGGAGTGAAGCTGAGTCTAGGAAAATGTCTGCAATTTAGTTTCAGTCTGTGTTTCTCACCATCTGACTCCCTTGTAATTGGCAATAAATTAAATGAATTTTCCCCAAGCCCAGACTGTTTGACCCATGATAGCAATTGGTAAGTGATCTTCCTGTCTTTATCTCAATCCATCTAATTTTCTCCCCCAATCTGTTGTGGAGCAGGACACAGAGAGCCTGAATCATCCCACCACACTGTGCTACTTGTCATCATTGACTATTGACCTCTAAGAATGAATGTTGTAGAAAGAATGCCACACCTTTATTGCCCTGATGGCTTACCTGGGAATGGAGAGGGAAATGCTTTTGAAATTTAATTGATAAACTTGGATTTGCTGTTTTTTGACAAAGAATTTCTTTCCCTGTAATACTTTTCAAAGTGCAGTACAGACTATCTTAACTAATACAGTTTTAGTCTACTTTTAGTAAAATATAACCCATCTCCCCCAGATAGCTGATAGAGATGTTGTATAGGCTCCTAGTTTTAAAAAAAGAAAAAGCTATTTAAATAGACAAAGTACAGAATTCTGAGAAAGCCATTATAATCTTTGGGTTATGTCTTTAAACTCTTCAAGTATATTGCACCCTCTCTGTACAGTGCGTGATTATTTTTGAGAATGTGCAGGCTTTCAGAAGTTTGTGCGATGTGCTTCTTAGCCTTGTGTCAGCAGTATCCTGTTAAGCAAGCATAGTCTGGCCTGAAGAATATGCTAAAAGGGAAAAGATCCCAGTAATAGGGGAAAAGCTATACCACTTACTATTGTATGCTGGACTTTCCTCTCCACAACATCACCAGAAGTTGTGAAACTTTTCTGCTCTCAATTTTCCTAGTTTTCTAGTACAAAATAGAAATAATACCTTACCCAAAATATTTAAACACCATTGATTTCAAAACATTATTCTGTTACCCTTTTGTAGCCTTTGTGTAGTATTGAAAAGGGGTGGCAGGAAACAAACAAAGTAGAGTTTTTATTTCTCACCTAGGGTTCTGACTCTGCCCATTCACATGTTTGTCTAGCCTGAGTCACTGACCTTATAGTATTGTGTAACTTTCATTTCTGTGGAGGCTTGTTATATTAAAAAAATTGTTCCAAAGAAAGCAACAATTATGACATAAGCACATCTGGCTCTTGCAAATTATACTTTATTAAGCTTTCATTTAATTACATGTGCTGAAAGGTCTGCTTTTGATTACTGTAATTTATTTTTATTTGTCCATCTGAATGATAGTGATGTCGGAAATGATATACAAACCACCTGGTTTTTTTCTCACTAATAAGGCAAAGTTTATATAGATTTATATGTAGAAGAGGAGTTAGGATCTTCCCTTTTTAGGGTAGAAGAGTTACTGCTGATGCTAATTCAAGGTGAGGGTTTAAATTTGGTCAGTGGAAGGGAATTAAAACTGTTCAGTGAACACTTTCGATTGGTAGGAATAGTTTATTTCAATATTCTAGTCTTTTATTATGTTTCACTTACATTTTTTGAAACATTCCATGAGGATGATTTCATATTTTTATCACTATTTAAAGGAATTTTTGCAGCCTACCTTCCCTATTAGCATTTATAGAAGCTAATCCCTATACACTGGGATGGAGACATACTCTGTATTTAATTGCTGTCTAGAGAAGATGCAGCATTGCCTTTCGTTAGCAAATGGTTCGTCTGTAAGTTTCCAGCAGAGGTTCTGTAGAAGATGGGTCAGAACAGAAAGGCTTGAAGCACTGTTGTTTCTGATAGAGGTTTATACCTACGTCTCATAAACAGCCTTATAATTTTGCCATATTTTTTTGTGTGTTTGGGCACAATATAATCTTCTCCTCTTTACCATGATTATCATTAGGAAGAAGGGAAAAAAAGAAAGTCAGCTAAAAGTCAAATTAAGAAAAGAGATGTTGGTGTGCAGGAAAAGCCACAAACAAGAAAATGCTGGGGAAAAAAAAATAATCTGTGATTCCTTTAGGAGAAAAAACAGCCGAGCAATAAAAGTTATGTACATATGCATCTTCAGGAATTTTGCAGGAATAGATTGTATATCTTCTTTTCTTCCAGCAACTGTATGCAGCTCAGTTGGCAAGCATGCAAGTTTCTCCTGGAGCCAAGATGCCGTCTACTCCACAGCCACCAAATACAACTGGGGCACTCTCACCCACTGGAATGAAAAATGAGAAGAGAGGGACCAGCCCGGTAACTCAAATTAAGGTATTTTTCAGTAAAGAAAAAAGTCATTGTCTGATTAGGGCAGTGAAAATAAAGGGTCTATTTATTTGTCCTACAGTTGGAGGAATGGAAGTTGTTCAATATTCAGCTGAAATGTTCCATTTTAGTGCTGTATGATCAGTATAGAGAAGGGAAGAGAAAGTATTCACTTCTGCTTCCAAGAATACCAGGCGTCCCTCTTCCTACTACAGGCAGCACAAGAGATTCATCAGTAAAATGTGATATTTTCAAGATTTCAGTTTTTAATCTAGTGATGTGCATAAAATGGCATCCATTTTGTGAATTGTTTAACATTGAACTCTCGAGTATTGTAAAGTATGATGCTACCTTCTATCAGGGCAAGAAAAAGACTGTAGATCTTCTATTTTATGAAACTCTGTATTTATTCTAAAATTTTGGAGAAAGCCTCACATAAAAATAAGATGTAAGTCAGGACTCTGTGGAAAGCATCATGTCACTGCAGATTGATTTGACTTTTGGTGATTTCACACAGCTGCTGACAGCCGAGCGGCTCCTTGTTGGGATTACGCCATTGCTGAATGCTTGTGCCTGCTTATTCTCACTTGCTTGGAACCAGGCAGCTACAACATGGCATTTGCCAGCAGCTCAAAATGAACATTGAGCACCCCTTGAAATCTGTGATGCAGCTTGTACCTTTGGGTAGAACTTTCTGGCTTTTGCTCCTGTGTTTTTCTGTGCTTGTTCTGAATTCCATGAAATCAAATATGCTCAGAAACAATTTACTCCAAACTGTAAAAAACCACCAACATTCAGACTTTTTACCAATTTGAATGATAGCATTATAAGTGCAGACCTATTAAAACAGACATAAAGAAAGCATAGTGTGACTTTGTGGGGAGAGAGAGAGAGCAAGCACTTTTTCTAGCTGTTGACACCTTGCAGTCACAGAGTCCTTCGTCTCAAATCAGCCTGGGAAGATTTTACACACTTGAGGTGATGGGTTCTTTCTGGTTTTTATTTTTCATTTTACATGAGAGTAAAACATCATTCATTTTTGTATTATCATCTATCATTGTGGTAAAGTGTGGGTGAGTAGATATTTCTGCCTGGGTTGATAAATTTCCATGACACTTTTTTGCTAGACTGAGAGTACTAATAAATAAAAAATCTTCCATTATGGCCAGATCTAACATTTATTTAGCAAAGTGTTCGCTTAACTGTAGGTGTGTATTAGTCTAATATTTTACCTCTTGTAATCCAACACTAGACTTGAGAGCAGTCAGTGAATTATACCACATATGTAGAGTTTGTTATTGTCAATACAGAAGCCACCAAAAGCAAAGCCCAACTGTTTCAGCAAAGTTGCTGTAGTACAGTGATACCTAACACCAGTGATTTATGGTATTGAGAATATACTACTGGCTACTCTAATGTGAAAAAGTAATTTCATAAACAAGTGAGCCAAATGGATCTACATCAAACCAAACCTTTACTATGTGAGTAAGATTTTCCCTGGTTAAATTCAAGCACATATCTCCTTGAACCAAGGCCAACACCATTCCAGCTTTGTGGCCAGCTAAGTCCTATTACAGAATTGACCACGTGCAAATTCTTGAGTGTTTCCCTACATAATTTAACTTGAATGGCCTGAAATATATGTTAATAAAAAGAAGTCTTTTTATTCTTATTTTTATGAGAGCAAAATATTGCACTGAAAATACTAAAGATAAACTAGAAGTGTTTCATGTGGGCAAATTCCAACTGCTAAAGAAGAAACTAATTATTAGTATAAAAGCACAGCCTATTCATTTCTTTGTGAATTGTTACCTTTGTAAGACATGACAGCTTTGATGGTCACACGTTGCTTAATGAATCCTCTATATTTTCTTAGACTTTAAACAGTTATTTTTATTAACTACATGCATTATTTATAGAACTAATGGAATTCCTTTACAGGAGTCAGATCTTTCAAAAGGTAATTATAGGGTTTTTTTAAGTCAGTTGCCAGAATGTTTTCTAGCGTTTTGGATGCCTTGCAGAAATGGGAACATTTGCTGTGAATGAACCTACACAAGCAGGTTCAGTTTTTAGAGGGTTTTCTTTTTACCTGATCATATCAGTACTAGACAGAAAATTATTTAGAGATTAACCATGGTAGCATAGATTCGTATGTGTATGTGTTCACAGTAAGCAGTCTGACCCTTTATAGCCTGAAAGGGACTCTGAGTTCTCACAGAAAGTTATTTAGACCAATTTGTACCTGTGTAAGGAAACAGCTTGTATGTGAATGTGGCCACAAAGAACAGGTGTGTACTATGTTCCTTATACCTTTGTGTTTTTGCTTTCACTTGGACTCTGGACAAGCGTGAACATTTGTGCACACTGCAAGGTCAGGAAGACTAAGAATGTCATACAGCTTTATGAAATACTGGAGATGTGATGTTATTAAAAATACCTGCTTGTTACATTTTCATGTTTAATGCATTGTGTATGATCAAATGTACTTTGCTAAATCATCACTTAACAATAAGGGGAATGGAAAAGATGAGCTAATTTAGTATATTACTGTAATCTGTATATTTCTAAGCTTTAAAGTGATCAGTGAAGTGTTTTAAAGTATGGACGATATTATATTATATCCAGCATAATTCTGCTTTGGGCATGCATTAAATGAGAGATCTATCTTACTGGGTTCTTTAATTACAGAAAATCACTGTTTCACTATTTTGCAAATGCTCTGTATTGCTTAACATATTGAGAAAAAGGAACAAGCTCAGAGAGTGGGAAAAAGAGTTACATTGTGAATATCTGTCCTGATCAAAGAAGTTAATTGCTTGAATAAGTCTTTTTCCAAAAGTTAATTCTTAGGTGGACTTACTTTCCTATAGCACTGAAACAAGATACACATCAGACAGAATTTCTTACATAATTGCATATGAAAAGTATCAAAAGATATAAAAGTGTTGATAGTATATGTACATATCCTTAAAAAGTATTTCTTGTCTTCATGCAAGTGAACTCTGAAGGCTGAATGCAGCAGAAATAGTAGACTTCATAGTAGAGAAGTAATTACAGAAGTATCAAACAATAAGCAGACTAGCATTTATAAATTTATATGAAAAAAATCTTGATTTTACATGACTCTGTTCACAAACACACAACACTTTTCAATATTTCAATATTGTAAAATATTCCACATTAAATAATAGAAAATACAAAATATTTGAAAATGCATATAGTATGCATACGTTGCTGTAGTAAATTAGGGAAACTGACTGCAGGAAAATTCTTATCTTCTGCTATAGCAGAACAGCATGGATTATTTCACTAAACAAAGCATGCGCTCAAAATAAGGTGCACGGAATATATCAGTTAGCAGCCGCATTAAATGTGGGGCAAAGAACTGTCAGGGTTTCCAAATTGTTCTTTCATAGAAGTACTGATTCCTTAGTTCCTAATAAATCTAAAAATAAGCTACATAACTTATTTTTATAGTGCCAGCAACTTTTCAAATAGAACCAATGCAAAAGCATTACTGGGCTGCTAGAAATTTTAAATGTCTTTGTAAATGCCCTAGGTTAATTTGGATCTCTGAAAACACATTATGAAATTAAGCTGTAATGTGAGCTAATTCAAATTTTAATTTAGCAAAAAGAATGATCCAGCCACATAGTTAATGTAAATAGGAGCGCAACACAGAGAAATTAATGTCCTTTCATTGAATCTTAAAGGAGGCTGATAATTAGCTTCTTTTGTTATTGCTGGAGAATGTGGTATTGTCTGCAAGGTGTAAAGTAACTGCTGCTTGCAAAATGATGTGTTCATTTGTCTTTTCCTAATAATTGTTTACCTTAAATTCTTGCAGGATGAAGCAGTCCAGCCACTGAATCTTTCAGCCCGACCTAAAACTGCTGAACCTGTCAAATCCCCTACATCTCCAACACAGAACCTCTTCCCACCTAGTAAAAGCAGTCCAGTGACAGTGGCTAACAAGAGTGGCATCCCCAGTCCGCTTGGTGGGTCTCTGGGAAGAGGATCCTCTTTAGGTAACTCTACTGGGGGAAGGCAGGAACTCACAAATTTTCTACCTGCAGTATCAGCTTGCACACACTTCTTTTGATTTAAGGAGACATTTGGGCCTACATTTTCAGGAAAGATATTCAAAGAACCCTTGAATGCCAAGATTTTACAGGAATAACCAAAATGATGCAGCATCAAAAGAAATACAGCAAATTAAATACATAGCATAAGACATATCCAACCATACAAATTCATACACTGAAGTAAATAGATGCATACATAAAACATGCAAAATAGCTTTCTATATATCTTGCCCAAGGACATCAATATGGTGTATATGTCCAGAGATAACTTTCAAATTTTGGCCTCTGGATTAAGCAAACAAACAAAACCTTTGCGTGCACATAGAACCTGGCTACATACTAGACAGAGACAGATAGTGGTTCATGGGATTAGTGTGTAGGCAATGTAACATACCTTAAAAATCAACAAGTTTTTGAACACTTTGTGGAACCATGGTCAGGGAGTGTTCAGTATCTCCATGTTTTACAGTAAACCAGAAGCTAAGGAAAAAGGTAATTAAAAATGTGGGTTTTGGCTATTCAGCACAAATATACCACTAGTTTTACCTAGGACAGAATTCTAAAAGAAATCTATTCCTCTGCATTCTGAGTATTAAGTTCATCTTCCCATTGAGTATTTTAACTTTTTTTTCAAAACCGGAAAAAATCTAGTCCAGTAAATTTATTTTCTTATTTGTTCATATTTTTATTATTTGTTCACCCATCCAACATTCTGATAATTCATATTGTGGCAAATAGGGAATTTTCAACCTGTGTTCAAATTCTTTAAAAAACAAAGCTCATTAAGTAATGAAACAAATTTGATCTGAAAACTGTGTATGAAGACTGCCTTAATCAGTCTAGAGACAGAACTGAGCTGCAAAATGTAGGTGATCAGCCTGAAAGTTCAAATAACAAGTTTTAACAGTGACTAAATACTGTCTATGGACCACTTATTCACAATCTCTAACTCAAGTGTACTTATAAAATATATAGAAACACTTGTGAATAATGAACAGATACATTAAACACATACGTTAAATATATAAAAATTATGATTTAATTTCCAAAACACTTGGGAACATCATAATCTCTGACAGATACTTTCTGCAGCTAGCTAAATCTTCTACCTGGCATTTTATTTCCAGCTATCAGTGCACTGTCTAGCATTCAAAAGTGGCATATCAGTATGAAGTCATAGACCATTTCAGAAAAATGGTTTATAGAAGATACACCTTAGGTGCGAATATGGTTCATGTAAAGTCAGGAGAACTTTTCCTGTTAATACTTAAGTATAAAAAAAAAAGCCGTGAAAACATTATCAAATATCAGGAGACAATGTAGGAGCTTTTACTCCTTTTAAATGATAAATTTAACTGATTGTGAGTCATGCAGATATTGTTCCCAAATTACTTAGGCTCCATAATGGAGCTTAAGTGTTGAATCAGTCCAGAGCATTGAAAATGTCACCAGCAAGAACAGTGATTGTTCTCTGTTATTTTCACGGTGGATAGGGTTGCTTCATTTAGGCAGAAAACACTACAGCATCTCCCCATTAGAGCTCACTATCAAATCAAGTGTTTGGTTCTGAGGACAAAACATGATAAACCCCTATTCTTAATATTTTTACATTTAAAATTAGTTAAAGTCCTTTGAAGTTGTATTTGCTATATTTTACACAGCTGTACTGTGATACAGTCAATAGAACATAAAAATTGTCTTTCACGGAATCACTTTGAAGGAGAATTCTGAGTCAGTCTGTTCAGTTTATTTGCTTGAGTTTTTTTAATATATAATGGACTCAGTAAGTACACAAATCTAAGAAATTGAGGTCTTTTATAAAATACATTTTTTTGTCAGGTGAAGGCACAGGCCATGCAGTCTTTGAATTCTCAAAATTTCCTAGCCAAAAGTACATACACAAGTTATCGGTGTGCCGTGTAGAAGGTAGTCCCATGCAGGAACATGCGGATCAAGCTGAAGCTTCCTGAAAAAAACCACTCATCAAGTAATTACTGTCTTTTGGTCTCAATTCAGAAACTGTATCTGAGGTATCTAGTGATGAGTCTCTCTATAAAAGAAATTCTAAAAACTGACGTAGTATCTTTCATGTCCAAGTAGACAAGATTTTGTTCTCCTTCGCTCATTGTATTATTATTAATACTTCAAAGGCTTTTCCACTTAAACTTCAGAATTCTGTTGCCTTAAACATGTTTAACTTTGAGTCCATGAGTGTGCTCAGACACCTCCATATCAGGCTCTGCCAAGATTTAAGTGGCTGTATTTGTAATAATAGAACAAGCACAAAGGCTTATCAATCATTTTTATAGATTAATTCAGCCTTCAAACAGATAGCAACTGCCACTCCTTCTTTAGCAAATGTTAGTTGGGTGCAGCTCTAACAGTATGAGAGCTGAGTGCTTAACCCTGGATTCTAATTTGATAATTACCTAAATAAAATGTGTTCTCTGTTTTTAGATATTCTTTCCAGTCTTAACTCACCTGCCCTATTTGGGGACCAGGACACAGTAATGAAAGCCATTCAGGAGGCTCGGAAAATGCGAGAACAGATCCAAAGGGAGCAGCAGCAGCAACAGCAGCCACATGGTGTTGATGGAAAATTGCCCTCCATTAATAACATGGGTCTAAACAACTGCAGGAATGAAAAGGTAACATTTCCAATTGCCACAGTCTGTCTTTCATCCTCTTTTTCTCTGTAAATAGCTTCTTATTTTTATATAAAGTTTCTTTTTTAGAGCTTTTACCCATTTCTGATTTCATGTTAAATACACCTTGTCACTTCACAGTGCTGTGCTATAAAGTTCTCTACGTGTACATGACAGCATTCAAGAAACCAGTCCTGTGCACACATATTTTGGCTGTAAGAACGCATATAACAATTTGGAAAATGAATTGGTTGAAGGCACCGCTCGTTGTGGTCACTAGATTTTGAAATGTGCTTTTGAGAAATATTAGATGGATAAAATTTGGCAAAAAGGTCAGTTATGTACTGGTGGGACTGAATATTACAATGATGTCTGATTGCCCTTGAATATGTGACTCTAATGCAACAGAGGTTTCAAATAGAGGTTTGACTTTGTTTCAAGAGGAAATTAGACATCTAAGTTCTTTGAATCTTGGTCATAGTTTCCAAGCATTAAAATGAAATGGGGCACTACAGACAACTGGTAAAAGAAAGTAGAGAGACAAAGTGACCAGCACTGCACTGAGCAGAACGTCATTTGGTTCACAAAATAGCAAGCTGGGATCATATCCGAAAAGTGAGGAGTGGTTTCTGTCACACATACATACATGAGAACTGCTCAAAAGACAGAAGTCTCTTGGAAAATTCTTTATCTGTATTGTTGCGCTCTGTGGCTTTTCCAAGGTCTAAGAGATCTACTCCATGATCAGGTCCCTGTGCGTGTAACAGAGCCAGTGAACACTGAATCAGGCAACTGGCTGAACTATAAGGCAGCCCTTTTGATGAAGAGTGCTCTCTAGAGATGGGTTGTGATGCAAAAACATAGATGAGTTATTTTTCACCACTGATGCAAAAATCAGTTATATACAATAGTACTTATTCCAGTTAACTTGAGGGGGAAAAATATTGTCCCAGTAATCACTATGGCACTGGCAGATAGGAACAGTTATGATGCAATGTAATAATGAATAAAAACTGATATATTCATTAGCTTATAAAGTAGCTAGTGTTTCAGAATATTTGTTAGGGAATAAAGCCAATCCGAAATAAAAGAATTAAAAACCAGGTAGCTTGCAACACCTATAGTTCATTAACAAAATTCTGTGATATATGCATTAGGGGGAAACTTCATTCTGTCTTAGGGGAAGGAGGGAAGATTATATTATACAGCAAAGACTATGAGGACATTTTAGTTCATATTGAGTAGAAGACTCAGCAGAATTTTAACTAAAGCTATGAATTTGATGATACTACGATCTTTTCTCAACCCACAAGGGAATACTTTGTAAGCAAGGATTGTAGCAAGGCATGGAAATAAAAAAAATGTTGTTAACAGACCTATCAAAGATTGACATGCAGACACTTTTTAATCTACTTGTTATATTTTTGCTTTATAGGTTCTTTTCAGTACGCTAAAAAAGAGAAGGGCTAAGTGTCTATGAAAGGGATTTGTTAAACTGTGGCCACACATGAATAACAATACTTGTACAAGTCAATTGTACAAGTTTCTTTCTGCTGGTGTTAGTTTAAATGTTAGCACTGAAACAATCAGTTAATACAGATTGAAATTATGAAAAAAATATTTAAATTAATAACTAGTTGAACACGACATATTCAGACAACACTCTGTGAAGTCTATATTTGTCTAAACTAACTGAAAGGCAGGCTATTAAAGCCCAAGTTACAACAATAAAATAAATGTAACACCTGTGTCCAGTATTAAGAGTTGATAAAATTATGGTTATTTTAAAATACATTTTATGAGTTTCAGTGGCTTGGCATTGTCTAATACACTACAAGGGTTATTAAAAGAATTCTAAATGTTGGACTTTGAATAGTAAGTATAAAAAAGGCACCCATAGGTCTACTGCCTTCTTACTTCTTTTATTCAGTGTAACAAGTTTCTATTTAGTCTTTCACCTTTTATAGCAGAGTCAGTATATATTTCGGTGAAGAATCTGAAATTTCTTTTTTGTGCCAGTTACTAGCAATACACAGATTGATGTACAGCTTCCAGATTGTGGTTATACACTAGGCAGTCAGAGGGAAAACTTACGTGCAAATACAGCAGAGCCAATTGGAACTCTTTGCCAAATATGAACGACATCATTCTCAAATGCCATTTTTTGTGGGAAGACTACTCATGGCAGCACTAGCAACTTTTAAAAGCTCAATAATAAAGCAGCAAGGAAATCTGTTGTTAAATCTCTCAGTGCCCCAATATAATCCTGCTGGGTTTATTTATTGTAGCATATACTATACAGTGAACCATAGGGGAGGAAAAAGTTGGAATACGTACTCTACTTTTAACATTGGTATGCAAGTTTGTTATCCTTACTCTGCAGATGCAAGAAAAGGGAGAGTTTACAAAAGAATGGTATATAAATAAGTTATTTTAAATGCTGATATATCCCCACTCCCTGTCCTAAAGAAAATAAAAGAATTAAGTCACTCATGAATACTAAGGGAATGTATCTATATTTTATAGCAAGTATAAAATACATTAAAACCAGAAGCATCCTTTGCTCAAACAGAATTCTAGAATACTTTTCTTTCCCACTTTACCCTCTGCCTTTCAATTTTTACATTACGATAAATTTCTTTTACTCTAAAAATGATGGGCAGGATGATCAAAATGGAGAGAGGAGGAATAATAGATCACTTCAATTAGAAAAACATAATTTTGATATAATTTTATGCCCAGAAGATTGTGTATAGTGTCTGTCATAATCCCAGTGAAGCTTTGATAACACAGTTGCAGTTTTGCATTGGTTTCTTTTGAAGAATGAGGACTCTGTGTTTTCAGGACCAAATTTTCAGAAATTGGCCTCAGGTAATTAGTGGTATAAATGAGCAGCTAGAAGCTGGCACCAGGAAAAGATGACAAATTAATTGCCTGCAGCTGGTTTTAAAAAAAAGCTATTGAGTTCTGGTCAGTTACTGGTCTTCGAGTTCAGATAGCTGGTAATAGTTTGTTGTGCAAATGATCACACTAACAAAATTATGTACATAGCTTCAAAGCCCGGGCTTAGGCCTTTTTGAAAATTCACTATTTAATCCTCAGAAAGCTTTGTATTTTGTTAGAGATACAGAAGTGAAAATTTCCTCTGTTTATATTCTGCTGTTCAAAAGAGTCTCCTACACTGCTTTAAAAGTGCTAACAGAGATTCATTCTTCAGAAAGACCAAATCAAAACTGTGCAGCACTCTGGCACAGTCCAGCTTTGTTAGATGGTGAAGGACTAAGGCTAGGCCATACATGTGAGGTCATACTGTTCTGTGGACACTTACAGTTATGGGGTTATTTCAGTTTGTGTGCTGTTTGGGTTAGAATAGGCAGGTAAGCAGCGCGCAGCTGCTCGGTCACTCTCGTCCAGTAGGATGGAGAAGAGAATCAGAATGGTAAAAGTGAGAAAACTCAGGGGTTGAGACAATGACAGTTTAACAGGTAAAGCAAAAACCATATACACAAGCAAAGTAAAACACGGAATTCATCCACCACTTCCCATGGGCAGACAGGTTTTTAGCCGTCTCCAGGAAAGCCAGGCTCTACTGTGCGTCACGGTTGCTGGCAAGATAAAATGTCATAATGCCAAACATTACCCCCTTCCTCCTTCTTCCCGCACCTTTTATTGCTAAGCATGATGTCACACAACGTGGGGTATCCTGTTGGTCAGATGGGGTCAGCTGTCCCATCTGTGCCTCCTCCCATTGTGCAGCCCTGGCCCACAGCATAAAACACAAAGTCTTACACCTGCAGGTGTAGCTGACTGGGGAAAGAGAAGTAATGGTGTCAGTGGTTTCACAAACAGAAGCGCTAGGAAGAGGAGGGAATTGGGAAAATCCAGCTAAAAGGCTACAAAGCTCTTCCCATTTGTAATAAGAAAAAATAAAACAATACATAGGCTTTGTTTAGAGGATATGACATTTTTTTCCAAACAAAATTTGAATTGCTAGAGATACTTGTGTTTATTTCAGTATTTGAAAAAAGCCTTATTGACTAGAAAT
Source organism: Phoeniculus purpureus (assembly GCA_028565055.1). Taxonomy (NCBI): domain Eukaryota; kingdom Metazoa; phylum Chordata; class Aves; order Bucerotiformes; family Phoeniculidae; genus Phoeniculus; species Phoeniculus purpureus. The sequence goes on along the minus strand of JAOXOE010000441.1, from coordinate 9,871,991 downwards.
TTTGTTTAAAAGCATTAAATGAACCTGAAAATGCAGTATAATTAGTAAGTTAACTGACATTATTTTGTAAAGGACCAGATCCTATCTTTTTGTGCATAAAGCATGTGAACACTGGCAAAAACACTTGAGAAGATCTTTGTAGAAAAAAAATATAGGCAGAAATATGTTAATTCAATTGAGGAAAAATATATTAAGTAAAGACAGAACATATACCCAATTACTAAACACAACCTATCTGCTAGGCAGAAGGAAATATCCCCACCTTCCCATTTACTTACTGATGAAGCATATATATTGAGGTCTGAGAAGATGCAAGGTTTAATATAATGTTTTTATGTTTCTATTCCATTTCCACTCTTGTAGATTTTCAGGCAACTGTGTATTTGCAGTAAGAAACCAGAATTAGACCCCCAAATAAGTGACACGAGTCATCGCCTACTTCCTGGGAATTATGGTACATTAGCACCTCTTATAATGAATCTTTTATTCCTATTTTTTTTCTAAATCATAGTTTTACAAGTTACATCCACATCATTTGTCCTAATATAGACCACAGTTTATATGCAAAATGTGTACATTCTTAAAAATGTATATTATTTACCCTTGGAGATGTTACAGTCGATTGACCAAATCCATATTTAGGTACTAGGATTTGACTTGATAAGCCATAACGACCCCTTTGGGGAGACTGTTAAATATGTGGATTATTGACACAATAGAGTGTAACAACTCCTCTAGAGCTCTTACGCTTCATCATTTATAAGAAGCTACTGCACATGTGTAGAAACTGCTTGATAAAAACACTTCAGGAAGTCTTCTCAGGAAAACTTACTAGTCATGCATAATCTCCTTCTGGCTGCCTACAGCACTGCAATGACTCCATCATTGTGTTCCTTTTTTCTACATGCAAACAGCATTTAGAAAATATTTGCTGCCAGTTTTTTACCAGCTTTTTTCTCCTCATACATTCAGTATTTTAGTAAGAACAACTTCAGAGGCAGGAGTCACACTGTCTTTCCTGCAAGTGCAGGGATCAGCTCCAATAAAATAACCTTGTTATTACCATCCTTGTTATTAGTAATAATGCAGGTGTTTGGGTTTTTTTAATAGAGTTAGGAAAATACTGTTCTAGTGCATCCTTTGTTCAGTTATCACCCTTTTCCAGGAGCAGTCATGACCATCCTTGAACTGAGAACGTGAATAAACTGATCATAAGGACCCTGTGGATTTTTAGAAATCTTTATGAACAAGTGGTTTAAATTTGCAAGGACCGATCTATTTTCATTTGCTTTTATCTTTTAAGAAAAAGTTTTCTTTTTTCCTTTAGTTTCTGATAGAAGAACATCTGTAACTAGTAAACAAGAGGTCAATGCTTGTATTTCTGTCTGATGGGAGACATAACAGAAACTGTAAGCATTTTCAATTGGATTCTTATTTCTGTTGGTTGGCTCATAGTTCTACTTGTAATTAAAGGGCAGGTAGGCTAACAAATGGATCGCAATATCCAGAGTAAATGACTAGTTTTACAACGTTATTACTTTTATACTGGTATTGTCTTAACAATCATTGCATAGATCATTGTACCAAGTTTTGTTCGCATTGCAACTTAAGGAAGGTCTTGTCCCTTATAGCTTACGTTTAGATATAATTTAAGTTTAACGATAAATATTTAAATTCTGTAATAGAAAATCTGGAGCCATGTCGAGAGAAAAAAAGAAAGGCACTGATTTACTTAAGGAACTGTTGCTGTGGTCTCAGTTTCTTGCAAGAATATAGACAATTTATTCAACTCAGTGGGAGTGTATTCCATCTGTCTAATGAAGAATCTGATTTCGACAAAGAGACACTGCAACTGGGAAACTGTTTTTCTTGAATACGTCATTCTGCTCAGTTGACAAACCTTTCCCTGGGGAATTTCTGAGTTGTAGCAGAACACACTAGAGACAACCTTTTTGCAATTTATAACAGATAAATGACTTGTCCAAGCTGAATGCCTTGGAATACAGAAAAGTTTCAAATACAAATCCCAGTAGTCCTCGTAATTCTTACAAAATGAATGTCCATTATACTTTACTGTGAGTTTGGCAAATTCAGTAATCTGCTTATGGCTGTACATAATACATACAGGTAATTATTTTTCGATATTCATTGTTCAAATTTAACTTCCTAAAGCCATATTTGGGAACAAAAAAACCACATATTGTTCCAACTGCAATAATTTAGTAATTGCCTTTTTAGGCTCAAGGGATTATCTTAGCTACATGTAGAAAAGTGCCTTAACTTTGTATCAACTGTAATATTTCCTTAATAATTTTGAAAGAAAAATAGTGACTCCAGTAGAAATTTTCTAAAGTAGCTGCAGTGCAGGAGCCTAAGTCCCACTGAACTATCTCTGAAAATTTTACCGCAAGGCAGGCGAGTAGATTTGTGACTGTGTGTACAGTAGCAGGCTCTTTTCGGTGAAATTCAGCAGGTTTGCATCCTTCTCCAGCACTTTTTATGATAATTTGGGCAGTTAAGAATTTCAGCTGATGTAATACTGCCCCCTTTTATTAGAACTGGAAAACAGGCTGGATTTCAAACATTTAGTTTTGTGCCTAGATAAATTCCATTTCTTTATGCTGTTGCTCCCTGTATTTGAAATTTGCATGACAGATTAGATAAAGCTTTAACTCAATGTATATTTATAACACTGAATGGAGGGGAAAACCCCTAATGATTCTAAGCAACAGTTTTGCAGGATGTGGGGTGTGTGTGTTATGACTGGATGGTGGTATGCAGGCAGCATACGACTCCAGGAAAGTGGCGTGCTTTGTCAAGAAATTCAAGGTGTTGATGATTTTTGCTTTTGTGTGAATTGTCATGTATGCTAGCATTGATGTGTTTGTAGCATAACTGTAAGGCACAAGCAAGTATTATCATTTCTTCATTTTCTTTCTTTTCCCCTCTATCTTATGAGAACTGATCAGGAATTAGATGCATCTTAGTGTAGCCAAATTATTTTCTCAGACTTGGAGAAATATGGCAGTGAATTTATAGTTAAAACTTCAAAATGTAATTTGCAATTAGATTCAAAGCAGAGTATCTTGTAGAAAAGAAATTAATCCCTGGGTCTCCAACATATATTTTAAAGAGTAATGTGTCCCTTATAAACAAACAAAGGAAAAAAAAAAATCTGATTTTCAATATAACCCTGAAGCCTAACTTTTTTAGATATCACAATAAATAAAACCAGGCTGAGAAATTGTAGCCATACTTAAATAGATGTTTTATCTGATGTTTATGTATTTAGTGAGGAAGGTGCTGGAAGTTGTAACTGAACATGCACTGAGAGGTCAAATACAGCCGTAACACTGGTACTCAGGGTATAAGAATTATGGCAGGAAAATACCATTGCTAACATTAGCCTCTGTAGAAGAACATAGCTCCATTATCAAGGCCAGGTTTATAATGGGGACCAGGTGCAGAAGGCTGTGGGTATGAAATCTTCTCAAGTCCGTTCCTCAGATTCAAGAGATAAAAATATTAAAGCTGCTCATGAAATCTTAACTTTCTATCTGTATATAACCTATGATTGATCCTTTAATTGATTACATGCTATTGCTCAATACTACTGTTTACAGTTAAATATTCATATGCATGCCTATCCCCTAATATTTTTTTCAGACTGACTTTGTATGCTATATGTAGAAAGACATACAAATAATGTATTTGAAATGTACACATTAAAAATACATGTTCACTGTAACTGTGGAACTGACAGTGAGAAAACAAAAAGAAACACTAGAAAAATCTCTGGCATATGTAGGTCATCTAAATTTACAGATAAGTTAGCTTTGGCACCAGCTTACTATGGATCCAGTTTTGTAGCATGGATAAATTTGCTGTGCAGACCTTTGCTTTTAAACATTTTGTTTAACTGACTTACTTTCCCAAATATGAAGAGGTAGATTAAAATAAAATCTGAATATTTGTCTATTAATTAAATTCTAAAAGATCAATTAAGTAAAAATTTTATTGTACCATACATTTTAAAAGACTTTATCAGTCCAGTAATGATGTACATATTTAAGAAGTTAAAAGAAAATGCACCTAAAGAACCTAAATGAAATATTATTATTTGAATAACTAGGTGCACATATGTATACGTTGTATGTGTAAATATATATGCACATACACTGTATAGGGAAGAAATGTCCCATCTTAGGGGAAGTTTCAAAGCTTTTCTTGCATCCAATTAAATCATAAGAGCACTTGTCACTAAAATATTATTTTTAGGACAAAACCCAGCACAGTCTTGATATTGGTAGCTATTTTTGCCTTTGAATTATTGGCTTCTAGGCTACTACCTGTGCTTAATAGTGTGTTTGTTGTCAGACTACTTAAAGGGGTTGCCTAGCTGCAGGTTTAAACCTCACTGATGGCAATGATGATAATAATTAATAATAAAAAATGAGATTTGGCCCCATTCTTTTATTGCCTTTCTAGGTAAAAAAGTAAAACCAAACCAGCACGTACACTGCTTTTTCACTTGTATGGGATGTTTCATGTGAAAAGAATAAGAGTTTTGGTCTTGTGTTTTGATAATCTCCCTATTCTCTTCAGGAGCTTTTCAGGAGACTTTGCAGATACACACTTCGATGTATTCTATGTATTTTGTATGCTGCTCCACAAAACAATAAGAGTTTGAAAAGGATTGTTTGAACATGCATTTGATAGGGCAGGAATATATTCATTGATGTGAGTTGTGGAACAGAATGGCAGCTGCAAAATCCTATCATATCACTTCTTCAATTGTCCTGAGAAGTACAGAATACATTTGCATATTATTTCTCACTTAGATACATGCAGAGACATTCACAAAAGTTAGTCATTTATTTCCAAGCTCTGTGTATGCCTTTTAAGTAAATTCACACCACCAATATAACTTTCTTAACTGCACTATATTAAGTACAGCAAGGATAAATTTGCATTACTTTCTCTGATACTTCATTACTTTCTAAATTTCAAAATGTCTCCTGTTTCTCAAGTATCATTAGGCTGCATCAATATGTCTGACAAATTGAAATACACTCCTTGTTTAAGGATATTTACTTTGTTGCCTGTTTGTGGGATTATACCCTACTTTGCACTGGTTTAACTGTTTTGCTTAACAAAAAGTGTAAGCATGCTAGCAGGTAAAATTTTCTTCTTTTATCTCATCAAAAGACTTGAGTAAATAATGCAAAACAGTATTTGCAAATGTTTGAAATCTGATTAATGGAGTTTGACCATACTTATTCCTTCTTTTGTTTTCCTTTTGCAAATATTCATGCAAGTGGATTTTTATTTCTATGGGTATATTTGCATATGAACGTGGACATTTGTACACAATTAGTCATTTGCTGTTTATGCCCAAATTGCTCACCACCGTTCATAAGAAATGTAGGCTTTGATGCAACATCCACTTCAAACTCCACGCTGGCCAAATGAGAATGCAGCCCCTGGTGCAGGGTTAATGCTAATTGTAAATCTTTGCAGCAACTCTGTGAACTCTGCAGAGCTTAATCTGTGGGTCCTGCAGGCACCATGCTTTACCATGGCCATCTTTTTCCTACCCATGGTATACCAAAGGCAAGTTCATCCATTTCTCTGTGCTATTGATGCTAATGGACACAAGGCTTTCCACTGCTTGGGAAGTCTTTTGGCTGAGAGGATTCCCAATTGCTTTTTTCAGGTAGTTTAAGACAAAATTGCAATCCTTGTCACTGAGTCAAGCATTGAAAACTCTGTAATTTGTCTTATCTGGCCAGCTACTGCATAAATCACAAGCAGCAAGCTATTGAGCATGTAAGTGCATAACTCAAAACTTAGATGGTTAGAACACTGATGCGTTACTCATACGTGTATAGAAATTGCTGATCCTCCCTCCAGTGGTAGTTTGAAAAGATGAGGAAGACTGTTGGATAAACAGTTCACTGCACATGGCTTGTCCACCTGTAGTCACTTAAGACTAACTCCATAAACAGGTCTACCTCAACTGGAAATGTATAGCAGGGTAATAAAGATTATTCAACATCAAATTACTTGTACAAAAATCATGTTCAAGTCACGGTAAGCTGTTATAACGCTGCTTAAAACCTAAAGTATGCCTAGACCACAAGCTGAAATTGCCCAGCTTACACCCTGAAAAACTACAGACAACATTAATTGCCCAGTTTTTCACGTTTTATGCCTGCGACTTCTAACATGTTGTAAATGCTTCTATAAGAAAGGCTGGAAAAACATACCAAATTTCTGTTCTGTTCCACTTGCTGACATTCATTAACTGAGAGGGAACACTGAGACAAGGGTTTGGAAAGATCTTCTCTTCACCTCCACCTGTTCTAAACCAATTTATTAAACAGCCAGTAAAAGAAGTGGACACTTGTGGTAGCTGGGTGCATGCTTTCACTGTTATTTTGCCAAAGGCTTTACCAGGCAATGGAAGCATTCTTACCTCACTGCCGTTTTCTCTGCATGCTTGAGTTCAATTGCTAAGTGACCATTTTCATTATATGGCTCCTATTCAGATAAATTATCTTTTTATAGATGAACTATCTTATAGAAAGACCATTTCCTGCATAGTTTTGCTCCCATCCTCTTTCATCCAGGGTGGTTTTGTTTCTCTTTGCAAGGAGCAGGCTGAGTTAATATTCACAGTTATAGACTGACAATATACAGACCAGGATACCTGTCAGTCCTCTGCACTAAACAGCAGGTTTGGCTGTGTGGAACTTCCTTTCCATTCAGTGCAAAAGCCATCCATAGTTTACCAGCATACACTCACTGTTGGGGACCAGCAAAAGTCATTAACTGGTATAGGAAATTTGTAGTGGCTGTGTGAGTTATTCTAGGAGATGAAGCGTACTAGTTGCTTGATTTATCAAGTGATTTCCCTTTACCTCCATCCATGCAATATTACTGTAGCTACCTGGGAATATGTGTTCTGAGAACATAAAGAATCCGGTTAACATAAAGAATCCAGTTAAAAGGGATTTAAAAAGAACCAAATTTCCTGTTCTTGATCCTATTTTAAATTCTCCTAATCTAATTTTCTGTGTTAAGGATGCATTTCAGCACACATATCAGAACTCATCCTTTAACTCTTCTGAGATTCCACTTCCATGGTATCAGAAATACTCTTAATGTGGTGCAGAGTGTGGTTTAGGTCATGGAAGTACCCGTCATTCTCTTATCATGAAAGAAAGGGGAATTCTTTCACAGTGCTAGCTCGAGAATACAAATGAATTCTTGTTACTAAATTTGCATTGGATTTGAGTCCAAAACTAAGCTAAACACTCATCACTTTCTATAAGCAAAATACCAATTTATACCATTTTTGGTTGCTTGAAGGTAGCAAAGGAGACAAAACTGAAATCTGCATTGTAAGTTTATTACTCTAGTAATTTCTGGTAAAATACTTTTATCTTATTAGTGATGAAAGAACTCATTTAGGATCAGACCCCTTTAGGGTTTGAATCCAACCAAAGGAATTGTAGTTCCCAAGAGGAAGATCTTTGATAGATTTGAAGGACAACATCTGTCTAGGTTCCACACACTGCCACTGCAGTGCAAAGAGACATTCTCAGCAACCTGGTCTGCAGCTCTTTGCCCCCTCAAGGTCGTAAATCTGAGCAAGAGTTTTGCAAAAAATCATGGCTTTGGAAACAAAAAAATCTCCCCTTCCTCTTTTATGAAACTGGAATATTTGAGTTTTCAACATGACCCCCCAAAAATAGCAGAATCAAAAGATTTAAACAATTGTATACTGTTTGTGTTGGGAGCCAGTAGTTTGGAGTGTGGGATGGGACAGAGCTTCCTGCTGCATACAATGTCTGTGAAAATGCTCTCAGAATGTAATGCAGAGTAGCATATATGATCCCACTGGGACTCTTAACCGTAGGAGAGGTTTGAGAGAGGAGGAAGAGGTGTTCTTCCTCCTTCTTAGCCACTCCACCTGTTGGAGGCTGGGAGAGGAAGAGGGAGCAGACAGTAGATTTTAATGTTCAAAATGGAGGCTGGGATATGACTAACACCTGAGCATAACAAATGCTGCTTATCACTGCTTCTCTTAGCTGATGTGGCCATGGGGTTGGAGCTAGCTAGAGGTTACTACCTGATGATGCAGAGCACCCATCCTCTCAAAGAGTCAGGGAGCATCTTTATGAGTCTGTTTTTGCAGAAATCTGCACCCTAGAGATACAGCAAGCATGTACTCCCACATATACTCCCATATATACTCCCTTATAGCAAGCAGTAGAAGGATACATTTCTCTATGTTTAAAAATCTATGTTATAGATTTACAGGAAATATTTATTTATTCTTCAAATTAGCTGAGCGGGAGAATTAGCTAAGCAGAGATGGATATAGAGATCAGCACAATGCAGCAAGATTAAAAAACCATTTCCATCTGAATTAATGAATCTCAGGCTGGTCTTCATAAACTAGTTTTCAGAAGTCATCTGTGAAGCCTTGTATAAAGAATTTTTAAAGGTAACTTAATGGAATGGAGAAAAGGTTTAAAATTATCTACTGGTGCTGTTGCAGAAGATATTAAATATTGATTTATCTTGGAGTAAGAATGATACTAAAGAGTGAGGCTGGTAGTCAGATCAATTTATCTGAAATACAAACCATATTGCTGTATTTAGTACAATGTCAACATGAATCTTAAACAAGTAGACGTGAAAGGTTGAGCATTTAATCTAAATCAATTGGCTCTCCAAATCGTCAATTAAAAAAAAAAAATCCTAACATTTTAAACTGAACTGCTCCTAAATGTTTCAGGTGTTTTATATTAAAAAAGCTTCATTTAGGCAGTTATATCATAGCCCTCTCCTGAACATCTTGTTGCAACTAGCAACAAAAATCTACAGTCCAAGGCTTTTCCAAATCTTGATTCATTTTTTAAATACTTCAAACTCCCTTGAAAACCCAATGTAAATTGTTCAAGTAGCCTGGCAAATAACACTGTAAGCAATTTTCTGCTACTTGCTGCTGCTACTGCACTGCCAAGCTTTTGGCTATAATACAAAAGTTGGCTCAGATTGTACTTAACCAACTAAAATTGATTATGTTCCCTTTTCAGACATAAATAGATACCAGCTTGCTAGCTAGTGGTAGTGACTAAAATATTTTTCAGTACATGTAAGTGTGTGCAGGTCTCCAGTAGGAAATCCTTTATCCACTTGTGACATCAAAGCCGTGTGTCTCAGATAATTTAAGTGTTACATTTGCTTTTGTTTGTACTTCTTTCTTTAAAACATATTCATTAGACCAGAGCAGAGTCTTTAATGTTCCATGACTGAAAAATCCATCAAACTGATTTACAGCAGAGGCAGTGTGGCATAACAGGCAGTGGACTGGCCTAATGTTCAGAAGTCCTGGGTTCAGTTCTCCACTTAATCATTGATCTTCTGGGTAACCTGAAGAGAATAATTTCTTCTCTCTCTGTGCCTCAATATACTGTTACCAACCTTATTTTTAAAAATTATTTGCACAATAGTAGGAATTACAATTTTCTACATATGTAATAGTAAAAAGCTCTAAAATGCTGATTGCTTCCCCAGGACATCATTATTCTCTTGTGAGATGAAGCTAGAAAATATGACTGCAGTTATAAAGTATAGAAGTCTACAAAACAGTAAGAAAAGTTTGAGACAGGGAATAAGAGGCTACTCACAGGCTGTATTTGTACATAAAGCAGCAAAATTCTTCCACTGGAGTGTTCCTTCAGTGAGTTGCATTTTTTATATATATATATATATGTCATCTAAAGAGGACAGCGAGGACAGGGCAAAAGAGAGGAAAAGTCAGTTTTAAATGCAGGGAGCTGTAGTAGGACCCAGTCTATGCTTAAGCTGAAAACAAGGTCAAAAATAGGTCTTAAGTGGGACATAAGTGGCTAATATGCTCTGTGGGTGAAACTCCCATTCAAGATTGGTTGTTAAAGCATAAAAGCATTTTCTAAACTGTCATTGTTGCATTGAGCTGAATAGTGCTTTAATGGATATCTTGTGTGGGAAATTTGAAACAAGCTTTTCACGTAAAAAACAAAACAAAGTTTATAAAATCATTCTCCTTTAAATGAAAAGCTAGAGAATGGATTTTTGCCAGCAGCATTAGCTATAGATGACTAGCAGTTTTGTCTTTGTATATTGCAGCAGTAAAACCACATAATTTTTTCAGCCTGTAGGTATTCGTTTCTGCGTTTAAGATGATTTCAGGTGTAAGGGTTCCTGGATACTGCAAAAAACAAAAAGAATATAGCCTTCAGTTACTTTTTAAAGGACTTGCTCTCTTGCATTATTTTTATTCATATTTTCTTCATGGAAGAGTTACTCCGGAGAGATGTAAATCTTTCTCAGTTTCCAGGAAGTGTGCATTTGCCTACATTTGCACATCAGATGTAGCAAATAGAACCTTTATTCTACTTTATCAGTCTCTTTTTTGTTTGTTTTGATCATTTTATGGGGTTAAGAAATTCAGTTTGGGCTGCTTTTTCCTGGAAAATATAAGTTATGAACAACTTAGATCTGATTGTATTAGAAAAACGTGTTCAGCTAATACATTGTTTGTACAAGGTCTTGCCTACTTGGCTTTCTGTTGTTTTGTTGCTAAGCAAGAAAAATTTTTTCATACTAGAAGGCCTTCAATCTACTTGTATCAAAGGAAAATGAGCAATGAATAAGGAGAAAGCATCTTCTTTAGCCTAGAAAGGTATTGTTTAATTTTTATTCTCAGATTCTGTGTAAGAATGAGGACTACAAACTTTGTCCCTAATGCAGTGTTAGGTGCACCAGTTCACTCTTAGTTGAGTTGTGAGTGCATGTCTTCTTGTGGCCTCTGTTGGACTGGTGTGAAAGTACTCAGCACCTTACAAGGCTAAGGCCTTTGGGAGGCTGCAAGAATTTGCAACATACTGTTTTGTTTTGGATCTTTTTCCTGTTGAATGAAGATTAAAAACACAAGCTATTTGAGGGGTACAACTACATTATCACAGGTGTTGTGCATTTTACTTGATATTGTATTCATGTAAATAATAATGCCTTCCTGACATAAACAGGAAGCAGCACATTTTTCTGAGGCTCATATAATCAGAGAAAAACATGGCAGTGATGGGGGTACAAGAGGCAAAACACTGCATAATGATGTTGTTATCATTCTTCCATTGTCACCCATCCTTATTCTTTCATTATATGTTTCTTTTCTCTCTGATCATAAAAACGGACTGAACATAAACACAGTAATATAGAGCAGTAATCATAAAATGCAACCTTGAAAAAATAACTTCAAAATGCAACAAAATAAAAAAAAAAAACCCACCTTGATAAACACAGAAAAAGCCTACTTAATCTATATATGCATGGTATACAATTATATATTTAGATCCAGCACAAGGCAAGGCATATACTTGAAAACAGTAATGTTTGGTGGGATTTTGTTAACTGCCTTGATTGCATTTCTAATTCTAAATAGGAATATGAACATTTAAGCCCAAGCGTCTTTTGCATCACCAATTTAAACTACTTCAGGTGTCTTCCTGAAAACAGGATGGAACAGCCATGTCTAGAGGCGTGCATTGCTTATAGAGATACACAGAAGGGGTAGGGTACCCCCAATGACTCACTCAGAGTATCTGGGTTAGATATCTGTACTTCCAAAGCCCTGGAGGACTTACCCTAATGGAGTTACTGCAATGTACATACAACACTATTAAGCTTCAAAGATGGCTGTAATAAAATGCACAAAACTTAGATTCGGATTTTCCCTGAAGTTTCCTTCTTTAATTGTGAAAATACTTGCAAATAGAGTATTTGAACTATTTGCTTTTAAGTCTTTATAACTACGACCCACTTGTAGCATAGGAAAAGTTCATCAATTGCTATTTGATGATGATTGGTTATTGCATCCTATATTCCATTTTTATCACAGTTCTTTCATTAGTGTTTCATATGTCACAAAATCTGACAAGTGCCTATCATCAGGCACAGCCAACATGAGAATATGAAAGTGTCTCTAAGACCATCATCTGCCTTTCTCTTAGCTTTCACAGGTTTAAAATCAAGCATATATATGTGTCTGTTTGCATGTGCTTACTGTTCCGTGTTGTTCTTTAAAGAACACTGTATTGCTTCTCAATATGTTTGACCAGCAGCATGCGTGTTCTGGATTTTTTTAAGACCTCTCTTCCCCCAACTCTGTGTGGAAGGCAGCTGCATTTGCTTTGTACTGTGGAGGTTTGCAGAACACCACAATGAAATTGAAATTGGTGACTTCTGTCATTTTTTTCCATTCAAAATAATTGTTGTGCTGAACCTAGAATAGTTTCACATGTTGTTATACTGCTGTGGCTTCTTGCTAAAGCTGTGTTTTCAGTCTGGAGTACATTATGAGATGATTAAGAGAAAAGGAGATTCACAGTTTTGAGGGTAGTAACCAGATCTCTGATCTTCTAATTTCTGTTCTGATTATAATGTATGGCTATAATTTCAGTGAAATTCAGTCACAAATAGAAAAGTTTGGTGAAACATGCACATACACGTGCTGGAACATGGCACTGTCTGCATTTGGTAAAATACTTCTGTACTTTGATGTATTTCAATGTGTCTATTTTAAATACTTGGTGAAAATAAGACCATAATAGATGAGGTCTAAACAGCTGGTAAATTCAACTGAAGTCTATTAAAATACTAATTATCACTCTTCTGTAGTCCTCTGTAATCTGCTAAGAAAACCCCCTTTTAATTGCCATACATGCCTTTATGCATTCATTCTTGTAGTTCAAATGTTAGAAACTTGCATAACTATCCTGATGGTCCAGCAGTAGTTACTAAATTGCTTTCACTAGTCTTTTTGCAGCACAGAAGAAAACCCACCAGTCGTGCTGTTTCCTAGTCAGAGTGTCATACACTTGTAATTTGTGTTTACTTTTGTTCATCTCTCACAAATGCACGTGTGTGTTCACCGAATAGAAAATGTGGATATTAAAAAAAAAGGTTTTATGCACATTCTTTCTAATTACACGTTAAATAGATTTAGTCTGTACCATCTACCAGTTCTTCTGTAAATCTAGTCAGCAAAACCTGATGTAAAAGAAAATTCACTTCTTTCCTTAGAAGGCTTCCACCACATCTGCGGATGTTGGTCAGAAGGGAAGGGAGCAGCACAAAGAATGACGGGATTTCTCTTTGACCCGGCTAGTTGAACAGCTTACACTGTGGAACATGAGATTTGATTATCTTAGCATGTGTTGCTACAAATGCTATTAACAATCATAAAATTATCCAGCTCTTTTAAAAACAAGTGACAGACCAGTCTTTGGACTCTTTCTGACCTCTAGTGAATTTTACAGCTGTATTATGCAGAGTGTAAAGTAGTAACTCCTTTTGTTTGCTTTTCATTTACCAGCTGTTAATTTAATTGATCATTCCTTTGTTTTTCGAGGACTAATGAATTCTCATCAGTCCAAAGTGGAATTCCACAGTTTGTGTGGTTTGGGGTTTTTTTTCTTTTTTTATTTTATATCTTTACCTTGTTGTTGGTGTGTAACTTTAATGCAGGCTGCTGTTTGAATTTGCTGCTGAAACAAAGAGTTAATCAGCAAGTTCTCAGATGCTGCCATGCATCATGCCTTTTTGCATGAATAAAAAGTTAAAAACCGCATAAAAGCAGTAGTTGGGTTACCACACAACTGGATATGCTTAAGTCTGAACGCTTCATAACTCTAACTACTGGGGAGTTGCAAACTTATAAATAACCTTGCAATTGGTTAAAACCATATTAAAACCATATGAACAAAGACATAAAGCATTTGGTTAAAGGGGCTCAGTAAGTGCAGTAATCCTGTTGAAAGTAATCTAACCAGGGCAGATCCGTAGCTTAGGAGTGCCTGCAAGTGTGGCAATAGTTACGAGTATGTTAGTTCTTCATGTGTAGGAGGACATAGTGTCCTACTTAGGTGGAAATGTTTGCTGTTTTGTTAGGGTTTTTTTTCCTTTTGAAAATATTTTCAAATTCAAACTTATTTTCAAAGGCAAGCTTCAATGCACTGAAGTCTATTAACTTATTAGTATGTACTGAATGCTCTTCATAATCAAGGAATCCATCTAAATCCTTTTTTATTTGTGTTAGGAGGTCAGGATGGCTACTGTTCACACTAACTAGAGGCACTAGGAGTTCTGATCCTTAAGATCAGACTTCCAAAATAGCTGGCTAAATAGTATTTACTGGGAGGTTGTTTGGATTTGCATTTATTTTTCTGATTAATTTTTTGCCTTTAGCACTTTAGTTTCAAACTAAGAAGTGTTGCATACATCACACTGTGACATGGAAGCCAGCTGAGGCTTGCCACTCAGGCAAATAAATTTTAGTGTAAATTCCCTGTTAATCTGTTTTTAATGGCTTTTCAGTTATGCTTTAAGATGGAAAAATGTGTTTAAAAGAGAACCTTACAGCTTCTCTCTCCCCAAATCTTTTCAAGCAAACTGTTTGCTTTGAGAAACTGTATTGTAACACAAATCTGTAGTCTGGGGCAGTGATGTTAGTTCCTGCTTTATGGTCATCATACAAGGACAGCACTGGAACAGTTTATGAACAGTATAATGGCCTTCAAACACTGAAAAAGTCAGTACGTTGGTGTCAAAATTCTCTGAACTGTCCCTCTTTGGTTCCTGAGATCATTGAAATTGGGAATTTCACTTGCATAAAAAAATGAAGGTCAGGTTGTGTCAATATCATAGAACTCAGCATATTCTTGATTTATGCAACCTGTAAATCTTCAGTATCTTGTAAAAGCTTAAAATACCAGCATTTCCACAATAAGTTAGCCTGTTTTGCTAATTTAATTTCTCTGGTTTCTTGGAGCAACTCCCACTTCTATAATGTTGAAAACATGTTCTAAGTATTCACCACAGTTCTGCAAAAACAAAGGCCTTTTACCTTAATTTTCATTCTAGCAGTAATGCCACTATTGTGTTTATGTACTTTGCAATCCAAAGAATTCCGGGAGTTGCATGCCTGCACACCAGTAGGATGATTGTAATAAGGTTAATGTTTAAACTTTCTACCTGTAATAACTAAAATATCCAGAGATAAGACTGAAAGTCAATTTGTAATTATCCCTGCTGTGCCAAGATGTTGCAAAAGATTCTAAGTGGAAGGTAATTCAGCTTTTCAGTTCCACTTGTTAAAAAATAGTAAGAAGACGGTGAAAGCCTTGGGATGTTCGTATCTTGGCTTTCCACTGGGGAAAAGAAAGGTTTTGTGATACCTCCTTATTCAAACTGCCTGTGGTTTACTGTCCATGGTACGTGAAGAGCATAGATCATAGTTAGTAAATAAGCTACTAGAAGATTGGGCGTAGAATAATTCAATTGAAATACATACCATACATAAAGGCAACACGTGATAATTATTTGTAACGATCCTAACTGCAGTACTGTCCTCAGAAGAAATAATATCTCTTCAGTCATATGCTCTGTGGCTTCTCTGAATGACCCATATTAATTCAGTTGCTAGAAACGGGATCTTTAAATTAACGTTGGTAAGTGCTTCCATGCTAGACTATTGAAATAAAGGATATTACATCATTGTCCAAACACATCTACTTAAATAAAAGTATTTGTTTGCAAAAATATATATTTTAACATCTTTTACACAATGATCTGCATGCATGCCATTTTCCATTTCAGACTAGGCATACATTTCAGATGTGGAAAAAGCAAGCATGTTGAAATAATTTGAGGCATGGGTATACTCGGATCAGTCTTGGTAATCCTGAAGGGAGGGGTGCCCAGGGTGTTATTACATTTCATATATTATTTTTCAAGAGATGGATGTAATCAGTCATCTTCTCGCATATGGTTTGAAAAAAAACTGTCTTGCTGGCAAGTAAACTGTTATTTAAGTACACAATCCACAGCACTACAGAAACAGTTTTGCCAAACTTGTCCAAGTATTCTCCTGTCCTTAAAGATGGTATAAATATAATTTATAGCAAGCCGTTTACTTCAGGCTATATGGAATGCCTTCCTGCTCCCCTGATCTAAGCGTCCCAGTTTGCATTATGGCCTTTATTGCTTCTGTTTGATGGAGTGATCAGTAAAAATTTAATGACACTATAAAATAATAAAAATGTCATTAATTTACCACGGATCTTGGATGCTGTGGTTGTAAAGTTCCATTAATAAACAGAATATTTTTTACAACAAAAAGCATTGTTATGTGGGAACATATAAATAACGCACATAAATTTAAGAGCAATTTTAGTGTTAGCACACATTACTATGGAATAGCCAATAAGTGTATAAAACATAGTATATAAAATTTTATGAAAATATACTGTGCACATCAAAAATTCAGCTTTTATCTAAGTGCAGAGAAAAGCCATTATTGTGTGCTTACTGTTTCATTGCTGCTCTTTCACAAGATCACAATTTTATATTTGTTTCTAGTCATCTGAAGTTTGCAGCCTTTTCAGAGGTAGGGAAAGGCCTCCTTGTCCTTTGCTCCCTGCTTCACTGAATCATTCTTATGTTTTCCACTCACGAAGAAAGAATTGATACTTTAATCTAGAACATGATGGAAAAGTCACTAATTGAATGTGAAACTAGAAATAATTCCAAAGAGGTTGAAAGTCTGCCTTGGCGACTCTGGAAATAAGGGATAACTGTCTCACAGTCTATCTGTCATCACCGGGGCTGCTCCATCACTGAGTGCAATAATATGTGAATATGATGGATGCCACAGCCTTGTGGCTCATAACATTTAACATTCATCAGCTCTCACTAACGGGGGCTTTATAATTTAAATATCTTTATTTAATATGCAACATCTACCTCATACATCATAATTTCAAAGCACTTAGAGAACCAACAGTCCTGCAAGACAGTGGAGCAGACTTTAATTTTTTCAATAATTTTTACATTTTCTACATGTTTGTGACTGACAATGCATAAATAAGTGCCTAATCATATCACAGAATGAAAAATTAAGATTTGGCTGTTAAGTAGAATCTTTTTTCTCTTCTTTTTCTCATTTTGAAGATGTGGTGATTTGTACTATGTTCAACATATAAAGAAGCACAAAGGATCTAAACTGCGCTGGGAAAAGCTTTCAGTTTTGTAGTGCAAACTCCAGTTGACCGTGTTGATCTAGCCGTGAGCAAGGCTTTGTCAGTGTCACATCTTAGAAGTTTACATGGGTAAAATTAATGTGACTCAGTTCAAAGCAGAGGTTCAAAGTACATTTTCACAGGAAATAAAAATACTTGCAGTCTTCATAGCCCTGTGCTTTATTACAAACTCATCAAAACGTGTTATTACTGCAGGTTGGGGAGGTAGCAATGTATCCAGCAGTTGATGTGTCTGTGTGCAAGTGCAATGCACATGTAGATATTTACTTTTAATAAAGGTATGTCTTTTTTTGTTCTTATAGGAATATTAGTACAGAATGTGTCTTCCTCTCAATCTTTGCCCATACTTGGAGAAAAGTATTCTCTTAAAGGATTTTTAGTGCAACTATTCTCTTTATGATGATTTCAAGACAGAAGCACAGGCAAATCTCATAAAAATAGATTGGAGCCTAGTGGGACAACTTTTCTCTCTAATAATAGATTTCACATTAACTTATTTTATTTCATGAGATTGAGAAGGCATCTTTTAGTTAAAAAAATTATTAGAATTGAGGTACATTTTTCTTTTCCTTACAGTTCTCTGCATTTGTGAAAAAAATTTTATGATCATTATGAAGACTATTTTCAGTAAGAAAAAAACAAGAAAAGGAATTACTTTAAAAAGCATTTCAGAGACTTAAATATAGCTAGCTTTGTTACAGCTTTTTAAGAATTAGAATGAAAGGGTTATGAAATAACTATAAGCACATCTCCTTTGTTTGACAAGAACAGGTATTTTTGTGGTATAAGTGCTTTCATTTTACTGTTCCTCAACCTTATCATGTAATTTTCCCTTTTCTCCTTCTATGTCAAAATATTGATATTCTTTCAGAAACTTTCTTTTTTCCTTTTTTTTTTTTAAACAGAATATTTTCTGGTAAAATCAAAGAGAATGAATGAGTAGAAAGATACTCCGAATGTGCATATTGATATGTAGCGGGGTCTGTTGATTTTTATAGCAGAAAGGTATTTCTCCTTCTGAAAAACACTTAAGGGCTGTTCTTCCAATACTGCAGGTGCTATACTAACATCCTTAAGCAAAAGCTTTCAGCACAAATATTTTGGAAAAGACAATGTATGTGCCAAAACGTGTTTTCTTAGTACTGCTATTTGTTTTATCTCAACTGAAAATCAGCCCTTAGCAATGGATCCTTGATGAACTGATTTTTTATTCTGTTTTACCGGTAAAACAGAACCCATCCTGATGGTTCTAGTACATTGTTACATCGCATAACAATTTTCAGTAAAACATCTGACCTCTTGGTTTTAAGAGCCTTTCTGCAGTCACATTTCTGATGATTGACTGCATCAGTGGACAACAGGAGAGCCATGGATGTAATCTGTCTGGACTTCTGCATGGCCTTTGACACAGTCATGCACAACATCCTTCTCTCTAAATTGGAGAAATATGGATTTGATGGGTGGACAGTTTGGTGGATAAGGAATTGGTGGGATGGTTGCACCCGGAGAGCTGTGGTCAATGGCTTGATGTTCTGATGGAGAACAGGTGACAAGTGGTGTCAGGGGTCCATGTTGGGATCAATGCTCTTCAAAATCTTCATCAATGACAGACAGTGGGATTGAGTGTACCCTCAGCAAATTTGCAGATGACATCAAGCTGAGTGGTGTGACTGACATTCCAGAGGGACAGCATGTCATCCAGGGTGACTTGGACAAGCCGGAGAAGTGGGCCCATGTGAACCTCCTGGGGTTCAACAAGGCCAAGTGTAAGGCTCTACACCTGTGTTGGGGCAATCCTTTTTATCAATATAGTCTGGGGGATGATGTGCTGGAGAGCAGCCTCACAGAGAGGGACTTAGGGGTGTTGGTGGATGAAAAGCTGGACATGAGCAATGGCCAGAAGGTCAATTGCATCCTGGGCTGCATCATAAGAATGAATGAATGGCATACTGTATCCAGCTGTGGAGCCCTCAACACAAGGATGTGGACCTGTTGGAGTGCGTCCAGAGGAGGGCCATGAAAATGATCAGATGGCTGGAGCACCTTTCCTGCGAGGACAGGCTGAGAGACTTGCAGTTGTTCAGCCTGAAGAAGAGAAGGCTTGGAGGGACCTTATAGTGGCCTTTCTGTAGCTGAAGAGACTACAGGAAAGCTGGAGAGGGACTGTTCACAATGGTGTCTAGTGACAGAACAAGGGACAATGGTTTTAAACTAGAGCAGAGTAGATTCAGATTGGATGTTAGAAAAAAGTTCTTTACAATGGGGGTGGTGAAACTGGAACAGGTTGCCCAGAGAGGTGATAAAAGCTCCACCTCTGGAGACATTCAGGTCAGGTTGATGTCCCTGCTTGCTGCAGGGGGGTTGGATTAGATGACTTTCAGAGATCTCCTCTGGCTCAATACATTGTATGATTCTATAATTCTGTGATTTCATTTGTAACACTCTTTTGTGATGATTTTATTTGCATATGTGAGCTCCTTCATTAACCCCGTATTTTACTTAAGAAAATAAGTTGTTAACCTATATAAAATTTAGAGTTCTTTTGTTTGACAGCTATAAAAGTCTGAGGAGCTTTTAGAAATGCAGTTAATACCTGAAATTCCTCATTCCTGCATGTTGTCGTGAATCCAATGTGGGGTTATATTTTCTTGTCTTCCTCTACAATTGAAACAAAAAATGATTTTAAAAGTTTGTGACTGAAGGATTCCAAAGAATGAGTAATCAAAAAAAAAAAATCCTCATTTGTTGGCCATTGGTGGGGTTTTATTTTTTATAGAAAAATAACCACATAATCACAGAAGTTTTTAGAGGTGGAATAAATGAGGAGTCAAGGCCACCAAGTATGTTTTGTCCTTAAAAACATTTCCAAGCTTTTAATTGTCCTGCCGGAGAGAAAACTCCCGATGCTTTCTTCCTAAGCCTAGTATACAGAGCACAGAACTAGGTCATTGAACAATAGACTGAACAGCAATCAGCACTCTACTTCTGCATAATGCATTAAGTATAACATGGAGAAACTGTTCATAGAGCTGAAAGCTGGTATTTCGTGTCTGTAAATTCAAGCTGACATGACGTTTAATATTGTTTCATAGTAATGAACAACAAGGTTTCATTCATTCACAAGTATAACATAATGCCAAGTTTAGTCTGAAGAGGTAACAACAAGGCAAGAGGGAAAACATGCTAAACGAGAACGCTAAATTAATGATAACCATTGAACGCTTTGTTACTGATACACAGTACCACAGAGACTACGATTTTAAGACAATATTATACTGTCATCTATAGTGTCCCTTGTCCAATAGTTGATTGAGGAACTGGTTAACAAATAAAATACCTTTCAGTTTCCACTTTTGTAGTTCTATGTTTCCTATGGAGATCTGTAGCTCTCAAAAGCTTGATGTTTTGATCACTGTGCATTCTTTTTCCGTTTCCTTTTTAAAATTGCCCTAGGTTCCCTTTCCACTGAAGTATAATTTAAATTCCTAGACAAAATAATAGTATCAGTTCTGTCATCTATTATTGTTTCTTTCAAATACTTGTCTTTGAAAAGCTCTTGCATAGAATTCAAACTTGTGTTTACTCAGAGGTATGAATGCAAACTTGAATCTCATGGTGGGGAAGAAGTGCTTTTTCAGTAAAATTAACAGTATACTTTAATACAAACTCTTCTTTCATCTTGTGAATTTTCATGTCTCCCAAATGTTGATTGTCTTTTCCAGTTTAAGTTGGAAAAAAACTGGAAAGGCAAAGTGAGCAGCATCGATCACCACTCCTTGCTGCCAAGAGTGTTTTGTATTTGCATGTACAATCATTTATGCATTATGGCAGTATGGATCAAAATAATCTCAACGTTTCTGTATATGTTTCGTATTTAAAACTGATTTTCATAAATGCAAACATTCAGAATCTGCAAAAAATTGTCCCTGAGCTAAAATTCCAATTATTTGTTCAGGATTAAAAAATAAGGCATGCATCAGTGCATGCACATATATACAGACATATAGTGAGAACTAGCCTATATGAAGCATTACGACTACTTCTGTTCTTTTCCAGGAAAGAACAAGGTTTGAGAACTTAGGTCCACAGTTAACAGGGAAACCCAATGAAGATGGAAAACTGGGTCCTGGTGTCATTGATCTTACAAGGCCAGAAGACGCAGAAGGTGAGTTGCAGTTTAGACTCTGGGTTATTGAACACCATGTCACGAGATGATATGCTGAGCTTATACCTCAGAGTAATATTTGAATGATTTCTGTGTGGTTTTGTGCGATTATAGTAGTCCATAGCAAAGGGTGGGTATATGAAGAGGATTGTACAGCTCTCCAAGCCTTACTGCAATCCAACAATCTGCAGTTATGCCGCTGTTCTTGAGAAAAGATTAATTTTTCTAAATTTTCCTATTACTAAGCAAAAATTTTGGTTTTTTCTTGTATCAACAAGAATAGGATCTATAAACTTGTGATGGCAAACAGGGTTTTTTCAAATAATTCTTGAAATACTGTGACATAATTGCTTTGATAAAAATTATTAATATTTTTTCTATGGAGAAATACTCCTATGAGCACATTTTCTCTTCTATCTCTGATCCAAAGATAAATTGCCCAGGTAAGTTTTCACAATTTGTCCCTCCATTTTGAAGTCTGGCAACAACAGCACATGTAAATGTTTTCTTTTCCTTACATAGGTAGTACATGATATGCCTGTGATGAAACATCTTAGTGCCCTGTTTCTCCTTGATTGCCAACCATCATACATTATCTTTAATCAGTCTCTAGTCAAACAAAAAAAACATGCATTTAGAAGTACTTTAGGCATGAGTTTGTATACAATGGAGAGGGTGCAAGATCAATTCCAATGTCTTCCTATATTGACGCTTCCATACTGAGACATAGTTAACTCTCAAATTTAATTTAGCAAATATTCCTACTTATTGGCTGAATACCATGATAGCCTATCACATGGAACTGATACACACCTGGGGAGCACATGCTGTGACTTACTTTTTCCTTAATTTTCTTTTTTTAATGTATTTTGACACGGTCAGGATTTCAGATTTCTATGACATTAAGCCAATGAGTGAAGCTTATCAGCTATTTATTACAAATAACATTCAGAAGGAAACTAGAATGAGACTTTTCAGATTTTCCATTTCTTTATTTAGTAGATCCAGACTTTCATTTTTGGTAGCTATTACTTATGCACTTCATTTAGTCATTATTACATGTAATTGGCCACTGTTGTATTGTCTTGAAACAGAAAAATAATTAGCAAAATGTAGGGAAAAAATAACTTTCGGACAGGCATTTTTCAATTATTTTATTTTTATTTCTTTCTAGAAAAAAGGACTTACGAGATACTTGGACTTTCAGAAATACTTGTTGACTAATCAGTTATTTATAAACTGCTTTGCAAAGGAATTTCCATCCTGCAGCAACTTCTCGTGTTTCAATCTGTTGAAGGATAATTTTTTCCTTAGTTGGCAACAGAATACTTAAGGATACACAGTTACTGGGTTCATATGACATCAAGTCCCTGAGGACTTCTTTTGGTTTAGTTCATTTCCTTCAGTTCATCCTTTCTCTGTCTGGTGTCCTTAATGCATTATTTTGATACACCTCGTGGTACTGACAGCCCCCCATTACTGGATATTGCAGAATGAAGCTTTGGCATGTAACCCAAGCTACAGTGCTGTATACCAGTTTAAGGAGAGTGTACAGGTCTTTCTAGAGCTAATGGAGCAGTTTGGGGCTTG
Source organism: Phoeniculus purpureus (assembly GCA_028565055.1). Lineage (NCBI taxonomy): Eukaryota > Metazoa > Chordata > Aves > Bucerotiformes > Phoeniculidae > Phoeniculus > Phoeniculus purpureus. The sequence continues at coordinate 9,849,080 of JAOXOE010000441.1, read as the reverse complement.
GTGTGTTACCACATGAGAAATATGAGTTCATGAATGGATTCAGATTTCCAGACTTTGTTAAGCAGCCAAGACATGTCTCTGGAGAAGAGGTGCTGGGCAAATGCCTCTGCTGATCTCAAAAAACACTTTGGCAGGAGTTCAAACCTGAGCTGTGTATTCGTCTTTCTAACTGTAGGCAAGGTGAATTTAGATATTAGCTGGACATTAAAAAAAAAAAATAAAATTCAGAGTATCACCTAAGGTTTACCCCTTATTTTTGGCAAGATAGCTAAGAGACTACGCTTCTAGCAAGGCATCACTTAGAGTGGAAGTCCATTAAGAGCAGTACTGCTTTTAGTGGTTAAACTGTGGCCTCTGATGTACCAAACTACTGACTCTGTTCATCTTAAAGAACATTAATGCTTCTAATTATCAAAGCAATTGTTTAACTGTCATTAATGCTTCTTACTGATACACAAATAACAGTCACATAGAAAATAAAGGTTTCTGAAGTAATGTACTGTTGGTCAACTATTCACCCCCTTTCATCAGAAATACATCCAGGTCTCTGAGGTCAGTTGTGATGGAGTGTGTGGCTGTTAGACTTGTCAGATGGTTTGACTCACACCATCAGAATTTTAGAACTTCAGAATTATGGAAAGAAGCTATACCATCCATTGTAGAGGTCAGTTTATTGTTTGGGAGTTGTTTGTAGGGGAAAGTGCTGTAACAAAATTGTTCCTGAGCCATGGACTCCACATTTAGTTGCACTGCTGGCTGTAAAGTGGGGACAAGTACAGTTTGGGCTGCATCTTGGTCCCCCAACTGATCTAGACCAAGTGCAGTTCCACTTCCCTTCCTACCCGCACATTTGCATTTCCACAGGAAACTAAAGTGTGCAGACACAGTACTTATTTGTCTCATCCCAACAGGCAGCTGAGATAGAGCAAATCTGGGAAGTGCTCCTGGTTCTGTATATCCAACACAGCCTTCAAGGGTCAAGTAATTTGTTTTAAGAAATATCAGCAGAGTTATGTGTTTTATGGAATGCCTTTGTATAGCATCACAGAATCACAGAATCATCATGGCTGGGAAGGACCTCCAGGGTTATCGAGCCCAATCTTTATCCTATTATCTAACTGCTAGACCATACCCCTAAGTGTCGCGTCCACTCGTTCCTTAAACACCTCCAAGGATGGTGACATCACCACCTCCCTGGGCAATCCATTCCAGTATCTAACCACCATCTCAGTAAAGAACTTCTTTCTAACATCCAATCTAAACCTCCCCTGACACAACTTGAGGCCATTTCCCCTCATCCTA
>JAOXOE010000441.1:9823380-9847678 GCA_028565055.1 Phoeniculus purpureus | reverse complement strand
ACTGATCATCCTCGTGGCCCTCCTCTGCACATGCTCCAGCATGTCCACATCCTTCTTGTAATAAGGGCTCCAGAACTAGATGCAGTACTCCAGGTGGGGTCTCACCAGAGCCGAGTAGAGGGGGAGAATCATAACCCTCCACCTGCTGGCCACCCTTCTCCTGATGTAGCCCAGGATCTGGTTTGCCTTCTGGGCCGGAAGTGCATGCTGCTGGCTCATGCTGAGCTTTTCATCCACAAGCATCCCCAAGTCCCTCTCCTCAGGGCTACTCTCCAGCCAGTCACTGCCCAACCTGTACTTGTGCTTGTGCTTAGTATTGCCAAGCTAAATAACTAAAAAAACTTGCTTGATTGAAGCTCAAAAGAAGGGTTGTAGAAAGGAAGTTTTATTTATCCTGCTTTACAGGCAACAAACACGGACATATAAATGACTTGCTCAGAGACTCACAAGAAGCCTGGGTGGAGCTGGGAATTGAACACAGATGACCTGAGCCAATGAGGTTAAGTGATTGATTCAGAAGACCACTTTAAATTGTTTTAGAATATGGCTTTATTAATCTATAAAGTAGGGGCTGAATGACATGGAAGGTATTGGTTGAGGAATGTGCCATATCTTCAGAGTAGGTGTATGGCATATTATAGGAGCTGGTTGCTGTTTCAGGCATAGGTTAGCATCACTTAGAGGCTGTCTCAGTACACTGAGAAAGTACATTGAAAAGACTAAAGAAAGGGAGTTTTTAGATTGCTAATGATTTCCTTTTAAGGAACATGTGACTAAGGGCTGAGAGAATTTGCTACTGAAACTGCTTACTACAAGCCTTTGAAAATTCCCGGTCTAGTTATTCACATAGGAAATATCTGGTTGCAGGCATACTGGGCTGTGCGGGCTTCCATGAGTACCCCGTATTTAAAAAGCCTGTTCATTCAGACCTTTAAGCGGGAGCAGTTCACAGAGAGTAAATTTTGTGTTCTTTTTCAGTGTATACCAAACTTGCCTCTTGACTTTTTGATTTAATGCTTCATTGTCATTCATGCAAAGTACAAAAGCCATGTGCTACAGAGATAGATAAACACAGTAATGAAATATCACCAGTTCATTTTTATTTTTTGTGTTTTAACTGTATACCTCCTTTTTAAGTTTTTCAACTTTCAGGCTGTCAGTTTCATATCCTTCATAAAAAACTGTACACACTAAAGGCTGTGTTCTCAGAGACTATAGGAAAGTGGCCTACAAAAATTGTTTGCATACCTGTTCTCACTAGAAAAATCCCAAACTCTGTTAGTGACTATGCTGAAGTCTTCAGTTATGTTCTATACTTTCCATAGAACTTGAAAAATATTTTATCACTACTCTGCTTTAAACGAGTAATACTGATCTGTTGCTGGGAATATTTTAATTTCCCCCCTAGAAAGATTAAATTACATGCTTCAAGCTTAACTAGAATGTATCTAAATGTGCGCAAACTGATTTTCACATGAGGCTGGCATAATTTCTGACTTTGGATCAGCTAGCTGTTGCTTCACTTTAAGTAATTCAACACAAAAATATAAAAGTGGTTGTACAAATCCTCGCAAAATGAAATCACCAAGTTTTCTAGAGCTCTGCTTTTTAATTACCCTGCTCTTCTCTCATGGAATGTTTGAAAATAAATTCCATGTAGGGTAACTGTTATATGTATTTCAGAAAGATATATGTTCAACAATACCACAGAAATTCAGTGCCATTATGGCTTTCTAAATATTATTAAAATATTTTGACCATTTTACTGACCTGTTATTTCTCAGACTGGCCTGTTTTTACTCTACTGGCTTTCAGGGTGTAACTTGTGGCAGGAGCCATTCCATTTCTTTTCAGATGAAGTTGAAGCAATGTAGATATTTAATTCCAAAGTACGCCTGTAAATGAGGTAGGCTAAAAAATTCGCACCTCCATTTTATTGCACCTGAAGCATGTAAATCCTCAAAGTTGGCTAGTTTTTCAGATGTCATTAAAAATTACTCTTTTTATTAATTATGGTGAGAAAAGGTAACATGCACACAAATATATAGATAAGCAGAATTTAAAATAGAGATTGCAAAGGAATGAAGAGATTAAGTGACTTTGTCCTTTTCAATTTTGCATCAACAATTTTAAATGCTAGAACAATTTGGGAATTAACATGTAGACTAGTTGTGCCCGTATATGTAGACAAATGAGAGTTAATATTTAGAGAAAATCATATGCAAAAAATTGCTAAGATAAAGCATAAAAATTTACATAAATAGTTCACATTTCTTACCACATTTTCACTGCCTGTCTTTATGCAGAATATTAGATGCCTTCAGAAATTGTTGTGCTAATTCTAGTGTATAAAGAATACTATATTGGTCTCCAGCATTTCAGCTTAATTGTTATCTGTATAGCTCAGAGCAAGAAAACCACAAGCATCTAGAATAATGAAGAGGGTGAAAAAAAACTCATTAAAAGGAAGGTCTAGCACCAGAACACTGACAGAAACATGAGCAGTTGATTGCCATAGGCTCCATACATCTTTGAATGACCTAAGGGGATATCAACAAATAACTTTCCACTGGAGTATGGTTACAGCAATGGTACAACAGTGAAATCACTGCCAAAAACTAAGGGAAAAATTCCTTTAAAGTATTGGCATTAGCATGTTAGTGAGCAGTTCTTTTTTCGTTTTAATGGTTATTAATCTATGTGCTTGCATTTAACATCTGCAAACCCTCCCTTCCCACTTTTCTCTCCAAAATACAACTGATAGGGCAGAAGCTGGATTTTATGTATCTCAAATTCCCTTATGAGCTTGTGATAAATTTTTTCCAATACTGACACCCAAAATGTAAGTTGTTTGTCACTATTATTTATACATTTTTGCCATTGTAATTGATGAGAATTAGAAACTTTTCTAAATCAAACATTTTTGCTTTCAACTGTGTTTAACCATTTTAAAATGTGGCTGGTGATAGCAGTGCTACAGCATGATTTTTGGACAAGTACAGACAGATTTTGTCAATCTTTAAGCATTTGTTTCTAGTACATCTGAAGCATTGTGTTTGAAATTTGTTTGCAGCCAACTCAGGCAACAACATGTTATATAACATGGTTCTGAAACCCTTTTTTACACAAAAAGCTCTCTCTGCCTTTCAAAAAAACTTGTGGCTGACAAGAGCAGTAGCATCTTCATGTTTTAAGTCTTTCTTTAAAAGCATTATACTTTCTCCCAAAGGCAGGAATAGTTCTGTAGATCTTCCTCATTTGTGTCCAAATTATTTTTTCTTAGGAGTCTAAATGGATGAAAACCAGTATGTAAATTCAATGGCTAGTCATAATATCCCATAGTTTAATCTAACTGCAGGGCAGTGTTGCTATAGGTTTAAATATTTTGTGTATTTGAAAAAAGATAATACATTAGAGAAGGACAAAGACTACAGAGTAAGTATTAAGAGAGCCCGTGTTTGGTCAACATGTGTAGGTGCATATGTCTGACTATTACAAACCCCAGTCTTGAAATTACCCTTTTTTTAAAATGATCTCAGCCAACCGCAGATACAGCCATGGTTGTGGTTTCCTTTAAATACTGAATGGTGTTCTGTGGTGGGGTCAAGCACTCTCATGACATTTCACCATTGGAAACAAAAGAAAACATTTGTGGTGTGAAACAACAGCATACACTTGACCTTCCAAAACATATCCATTTTTAAATGCATAAAGTGACTGCTTGAAGTTGTTTTATAAGGCAACCACTGTACCTGCCAAAACCCCCTAATTTACTGTTTGAAAATGTAAATGGTGTGTGGGTATAAGAACATACATTTTTGAAAACACATCTGTGGTGTTCCTTGTGTTGCATTTGATCTTAATGGTAATACAACAAAACAGTTTTAGAGGGACATTGCTGCCACCCTATTTTTAATTCATCATTATGTGTTAAAATAACCATTAGTTTCAAGAGAACAGTTACAGCCTTGCTTTCAATGGTTGCTCAGGTATTTCTTTTAAAATAAATTTCTTTAAAATTTTTCAGTTTGTTTTGCATGAGTGCTGTAGCCCTAGAGGTAGATTAGGGAGCTGGTGATGACATTCCTGCTTCTATTTGCTGTGGGGAAGAGGATGAGGAAATGAGAGAAAGTATTGTTTCACTCTCTTATCTCCTTATGTGTATGACAAGCTGCATCAAAAAATTAGTTGTTTGGGTCAGCCAAGTCTCTGCATTCTGCCCTCTGCCTTCTTGCAACAGGAATTGATATGAGGCCATGATTCAAGAGTGCTTCCACAGGAAGGTGTCTTCCCACCCATCCTTGTTTCCCCACTGAAGCAAAGCAAGGCAGTGACATGCAACCCCTTTTTGTTTAATTATATTTTTTCTTTATAATACCCTTTGACATCAAGCATAATTATAGATTATAAATATTAGTAAGACTTGAACTGCGTATGGAACTTTCCAATGGTAATAAAATAAGATAAGCTGATTGAATCTCAAGCAAAACAAATCAATTTTAAAAGAAATTTTTGAGGCATGAGTGATTTTCAGAATGTATTTGTAAACAATCCATATGTAAAAAGTTGAAGAAAACTTCATTAAAGAGCTTTTTTGAACCATCTACAATATTTTGTTGAAGAAATCTAAAGTGTGACTAATTCTGTGAGTGGAATGAATTATTAGGTGATGAATTTTAAAAGTAGTGTCCAGATGTAAATAGTGAAAGCATCCGAAATATTACTCAGCAGCTGCAAGAGCTATAGGAAAAGCTGACGTGACAAATTTAGTAATTTCTTAATCACTTTCGTTAGGCAGTATTGTCAGTTCCAAGAGGCAAATTTTCATCTTGATTTATGCCTATAATAGAAATGGCTGAAAACTGAAAAGCTCTCAAAACTGATTACTTACAAAACACCTTTTAGGTCATTTTAAAAGCTTCTTGAGGCCTAGCAGTAATGTTCTTTACACATAAGAATTCAAAAAACACACTTTTAGACAACTTATATCAACAAAGCATTTTTTTCCACCTAAAGTGACCTTAACTTGTGTGCAAGTGGTAAAACCAGGCTTGAATATGTTATTTGCAGCTATATCAAAATTTATTAATTAGTTACTTTTGCTTTAAATAAAATTGATTGTTAAAGCAGAAAGTAGACGCTGGTATGAATTCTATTTTGCAGTGGCTTTCAGATAAAAGAAGCAGTGACCCAACTCATTAGCCCTTTGATTTAATATATTGACACTTGGGTACGAATAATTCTGTTTAGTGGCTTTTGCTTCCCAGGGATCAATTTAATTAGTTATAAAATGTGACTTCATGTCAGGAGCCAGAAGAAATGCTGACGTTAAATAAAGTCATACGCAATTTAAACAATAAAGCTATCGATGCTTGGTTAAAAGTTAATGATGCGCAAAAAATGGCTTAATAGAGACAACCTCAGCAATGAAAGTGATGGTAGGAAAATTAAGCTAAGTGGATGAATGAGAAATGGGGACGTTGTTGGATTGTTAAAACAAATTCATAGATGGCCTGATGGTTCAATTTCATAGTACTGTATATTTCTCAATTAATACATGTTTGAGGGTAATTTCATCTCAGGATTGACAAGAAGTAGGTTGAAACCTTTTCTCTTTAAATTCTAGAAAAGGACAGATGAGTCACCTGTGCACATTCATATTTGATGTATGCCCCTGGGATATCTTGGCATGACCCAGTATTAGCCATAATGACCTCCTATTATAATATTACAAGTACTAATATTTGTACAGTTGGTTGAGACCTCAGTCAGGATCCATGTCGTCTTATGCTAGATGCAGTTTATATGCTGCACAAATAAGAAAAGGACAGTTTGTGCCCTGAAGAAAGTTAGAGCTAATGTTAAAGCACCATTCAATGCCCATTTAATGCTGTAGATGTGATCTGTTTATGTTATCTAAGCAAAGTAGAAAAGAAAATGGTAAACCATAAAATCGTTTGAGGTACAATTTGTTCTTCGTTTTTCCTTCTAGTGCTCCATATGAACACTTTCGCATCAGAGCCCTTCAAGAATTATGGAGACGTTTTCACATTTCCTAGCTGGCTTTGAGTGTGGCAAGGCAAAATCTATGCTAGATGTCTAAAATCATAAATTATACATTCATATTCAGACTCTGGGCCAAATTAATAAAAAGTAATTCTTATATTTTTCAGTAGCATACACAGGTTTTTCAAGTCATGGGTTGATTATTTCACTAAAGCATTTCTCAGATTCAATAGTCAATGGATGGTCACCTCATTTTAAAGTGTATAGACACTTAACTGAAAATGCTGAATGTATGCATGTCAACAAGAATTAGAGATAAACGTGATTTCTTAGCTTGAAACTGTATGCTAGTCAAGTGATCTCTGGCATAGAAATGATGATTAAAAATAAAAGCTTTTTATTTCCTTGTAATTTATTACTGTTCAGATGAGATTGCAGTTAGTCCACCTGTGAGGAGAAAGACTGATACCAAAATGACCTCATGTTGAGATAATCCATATTATGTGAAATTTTCATTTGTATTAATCCTTTTGGGGACAGATGGATTCTGATTAGGAACACCAATCCTAGAAGGGAACAGGAGTAATTTAGGCAGTTTGCCAATAATGTTTAACTATTGTACACAACTGGGCTCATCTATATACTTCCAGAAAGTTTGAAGCTGAGCAGCAGGCAGCAGTTATTACCTGCTAAAAGCATTAACAGTAGCTACGGTAACTTGCTGAAGGATAGAGGGGATATGCCTTAGAATAAAATGGCTGTGTGTTAGAGGGATTTTCAGACTATACAAGCGTTATGTTTTCTTTGCTAATGTTAGGCAAACTGTTTTGTCTTTGCATTGACTTTACATTGGCCGCAGCCTACACAGAGGGAACTGCTGGAAAAAAGGGGGGCATTAATACTTTTTACTGTGTGCAGGCCAGCCAGTACTTAGAGAGGGGGCCCATGTTTTCTTAGGGCTCAGATGGCAAAGCTAAGTATTCAGCCTACGGCAGGAAAAAAGTGCCTTTTTTGTTTTCTGGCTGGAGAGTCCAAGCATTCCCAAAGGAACACAATGAATGGCCCATTTTGTCTGACACTGTTTCGTAGACATAGAATTCTTGTTTTTTCATAATTATTCTTGCCCGTCACTGGGTGTGCACATGACATTTGAGCGTGTTTTAAAGTCTTAACACACTCATGTGCCTGCAATAAAGTTATGAATAACAATCCAGGCTTTCTGCAGACAACAGAGCAGGGTCTGTTGTTTCCACAAGTCACAGCAGCTGGGAGGCAATTGTGAAGACAACAGCTTAATCTAGCTGGAAAATACAGGAAGAAGAGAATATACACTCAATTTCCTTCCATATTATTGCAAACAATGCAGAGGGCTTTTTTTGTTGTGGCTTTTTCTTTTCTTTGCTCTGGGTGGTCTGACTGAAAATGTGAGTGGCATAAAATACACTAAGTGTACTTTGAATCTTCAACTTGTTGCTTTTCCAAATTAATGCCTATGTGACTAAATCTGTTAGAGGGTGAGAGTATTAATTTACATGAGCACTTAAAAATGATACAGTAACAGCCTTATTCTTACCGCATCTCCGTAGTGTTTACACTGGTGTTGTTTTGAAACATTTGTTGCAGTGGCTTGTGAGTTACAGTGGTACAAGTGAAACTGGACTCAAGATCTTAGAAAAAATATGATTGCTGAAAACTTCCATTTGAAACAGCATTCGTTAAAGAAAATAAAAAGCCAGGCAGTCTGATGTTTGAAAGTTGTGTTTTAGCTTCTGCGTAAAAGGCCAAGAGCACTCAGTAATTTGTTTCTTTATTGCGTGCTTCTGAATTTGTAGATTAATCATATTTGTAAATGCTTCATTTAGTTCAGAAGCACATTTACAAACAAAGCATGCAATAAATTAACATGCAAACTCAGTTAAAAAGCATCATAAGTAGGCAGTGATCAGATAGTTTTTACCCTAGCTATATTTTCTGGTGAAGTTCTGTGAGATGGTAAGGAGCTAGGGTTTTTTTTATTTTATGCCAGGGATGAAAAGTGAATATACTTCAGTTGTTATGTCAACATTTGAAGGCAGATTAATATACGTTTGATTGGAGAGGTGAGGGTAGCTTAGCAGACACCATTACATGTGGCTTCAGTGAGGGTAGATGTTCCTTTTAAAGAAAAGGCAGTATTTATCCAATGGGAGTAAAGGTACCTTGCTTTCCTGCTCTTGGGAATGTTACGTAGAGCAGATTTCCAGTAACCATGGCAGACAGCTCAGATGGGAAGGATTTTTTATTATGTATAGCACAGAGGTTATAGCAGTGACTGGTAACAGCAAAAGCCAGTCAGACTTTGAATATGGAAAATGAATGAGTGATTTGAACATGGTCCAGACTTCCAGGAGAGAGAATTGAGATCAGGTTGACGTATACTGCAAAAAAATACGAATGTTGACATGGCTTAGAAGTACACTGTGCTGGATGTAACAGAGCTGCAAAGAGCACAGTATCACAAGCACCAGCCGGCTCTGGAGCAGTGGTAACAGGGGTGCATGTACTGTGGAAATGCAGCAGATACTGCTCTATTCAGACACAAAATAAAGCAGATAGATGAGAATAAGATCATATAGACATCTGATCTGTTTTAAAAAGCTTGAACGTGGACTTCAGGGACTAAGCATTAAATCATTTAGGTACACCAGTGACCTAACAGTAAGCAAAATCTTTTCCATGGTTTTCATTAAATGACAATACCACACCTCTTCCCTCCATTACCTTTAAAAATGTGATACCAGTATAGTAAAAAAATAGACAGATTAGTTGGTTGTTGCATCTCACTTAATCCTGCTCAATCCATTCATCCTAACATCTCACAAACCCTACATTAGTATCTCATTTTCTTGTGTTTTCTTTTGTTGCAATTGTGGAGTTAGACTAATTTCTACAGTATAATTGTAAAAATTCTTCTGAGAAATGCATCTAAACTGAAATGGAAAACTGCATCCTGACAATTCTCATTTACCTGAAAAGACAGTGGAGACAAGCATGTAGTAACAAATGGGATTTTTGGGGAGGAGCATTGTGTATTCTGAAGATCTGTGAGTACACCTGGAGGTCTTTAGAAATGCATTGTTTGAATTTGCTTCAGCTGCATGTGTCTGTCTGGAAAAACAAGTCTGTGGTCTCCTCATTTCATTGTTATGATGCATCTTTTATGTCCAAGCTTTTCTTGTGTTTTGTGACCATGACATTGTTAAAAGCAAGAGAGCCGAATATACTCTATTAAGGCCTCCTTCCTTAAGCTCAAAATTTATTAACAGTGTTTGGGAATTACTTTCTTGGTATCAGTGGCCTAGAAATGAGAATTTACTGCCAGATATGTCCCTCGTATACACAAAAATTACTCTCCAAAAGAGATGAAGTGAGAGCAAATGCTAGGGGTTTTGCAAGGACACTGGAGGTGGGGGCTGAAAAGATTAAGTGAAGGAGAAAAAAATTATTTGATAAGTATAGGAGACAGAAAGAAACCCAGCAATAATAGATGTGAGTGATAGAGTGATTTCCAAAAGACTTTTGTTTGTTACTCAAGTTATTTACCACTGTGATTAGCCAGCTGGCTTGCTGACTTCTTCACTCAGCAGTGAACCTGCTAAATGAATCATCCTCAAAGTATGTCTTCACTGAGCTAGATGTAGTCTTCCTTGAGGAAGCATTTGAGAAACACAGGTTTTGTGTTTTCAGCAAAGTCACTCCAGTGGTGACTATCAGGAGTGCAGCAAGCAAGTTGTGTAGGCAGATGGGTCTGAGAACATTGAACTCCAAAGTAAGTGAACTGGAAAATTAGTAAAGCATATTCTACATATATAGAGCTCTCTGTGTGTGTAGATATATTTAAAAATGTTTATACAACTTACATACACATATGTGTACACAGATCTTTATATGTTTCTATATGATATATAAAACATACACATGTGTGTATACATAGACAAAGAGATGCATTCATTTTAAGGAAATATCAAATAGAAAAATTTTTGCTTGTTAAGATATGTGACTTTTTATGTCGTTTAACCCTAAACCAGAGCTTCAGAATGCAGCATGGCAGCTTACATGTAAATACAGATGTAAGACTTCTGAATAGAGCTACGGAAATAAGCTTTTTGTCTGCTTCTGGCAGTCGCTGTGGATAGGCATTACTGCAGAGATCATTGTTTTCTTATTACCTGACCAAATAATGAGGGCACCTTACTTTCTGGATCTGACTGTTGATAGGCCATACTATTGTGGCTCACAGTTTTGCAGTATATTATCTTATACTTATATATGGACTTGGTACCACCAAGTCAACCCTTATCCTTACCCTTAATTATTATTTTTTTCCTTTGTCTCTGTCTCTTTCCTGCCCATTCCAATGTATGTAAAAAGTGTCGGCACTAATTCCTTCTTTGGAAAAAAACTAGCACTTCAGCTGCACCTGCAAATTCTTTCACTCTTTGAACAGTGGTTAATATGGAAGTTTAAGAAGAATTTTTAAAAAAAACCTGGAAAAAAAGGAAAAGAGCAAATATGCAGGCTAATGGTGTACTCTGAGATGAGAAAATACATTTTTTTAACAAGCCAAGCATAGCAAAAAGCTATTCTACAGTGAAATTAATGATTACCAAAAAGATTTGTTAGCATCATTGTTGTATCCTTTATGAGAATATGGGTAACATGTTTAAAAAACATGGGAAGTGTGAATCAAAGCCCAAAGATTCAAACTAGTCTCTAATTTTTAATGTGAATTCTACTCATGTGCCTCTGGTGCATAGACTGAAATACAGTCTGTGGATAACAACTGTCCTTAGAGTGGTGCCATTTAACCTTAAAATTGTGTCTGTTTCTCTGATAGTACAGATTTCTAATTTTCTTTATCATCCCGTTTTAACAAAACTCTAAGGTAAGAGGGCATCTTAGAGCCGCATGTAGTAGGTACCTGGCTATAATACATTATTTCAGCCCCAAATATTTTCCAAAGGCAAGGTTTGTTTATTAACTGAACCCCATGCTGAGATTCAATCAATCTAATACAGGCTGAGTTTGAAGTTGAACATTCAAACGTATGCCCATACATCCATACATCTTGGGCATATATCTTACATAATGAACTTGGCCCCAGACATCTTTCTGGGTTTGTTTACGTCTGTTATGGATTCCCCTCATTATCCATGCTGTTTGAGGGATTCCCTATGGATTCAGTCAGTTTATTGCATGCTTTTTTAATTTTATGCCAACTGAATGTGCAGAGTGGAAGCTCATATGGTAGCTCTGTACAGCTTCCTGCCAAATCTGGAGATGAATGCTGTGGTTAAGGTTAAGTAAAATAATATGGAAACCAACATGCTGCAAAAAGGCTATGTAAGAGAATGCCCCAAGAGAGGCAAGGGGGCTAGAGAAGTAAGTGAATGATAAAACATTAAGATGTTGACTACTCATCCTATTTCTTTTCCTTTTAATTATGGTTAACCATTAGAGCATCGATTCTGTGATTTACAAGATCTTCATTTTTGTAACAACACTGAGAAAACTCATTTAATAAATTTCATCAGAGTAAAGGGATGTTTTAATATGCAGGTCGCTAAGCACATCTGTGTGTGCACACAGCTCCTAGTAACATTAATTGAAGTTGCATATGCAGATCTCAGGTGGAGAACAGAGTCTGAAGTATAGAAAGCAGAGATTGGTATGGGCCACACTCTGTTCTCAGGAGTGTGTCCTGCTCCACTGGAGTAAGTGGAGTTTCTGAGGCTTTCCTGAGAGATGAACATTGCCTGTATGTTCAGTGTATAGTACCCATTTAGTTCTGGTAGGAGAGTTCGCTAGAAGTAGTGTATGGCCAGATGAAGCTAGGGGTAAAAGACAGCTTTTTCTTATAAAGCCTTTGCATTATGAAAAAGGTTGTTTTCAATCTGAAAACTCAGATTTATAAACACTTAATTCATCAGTTCCTTGTGCCTTTCATTTGAAATAAATAGCCAGCAATATTATTTTTAAATAAGGCAGAAGGTGCAACAAAAATGAAGTAATGTTTTGAAGAATATGTGATTGACGATTAAAAACAGAGAGAAGGGGTGGGGGGTGTCAGTCCAGCATTCATTAGCCAGGCAAAACTTCTATCTGAGTGTGCATTAGGTCAGGAAGACCAGACAGCATGTCTGGAAAATTATTCTTTTCTTTGAGATGTACTCTCTCAAAAATATTCCTTTGTTTCTTCAATCTGAAGGCATACTTTGACTGACTTAGTTATTGTATATCTATTGATGCTAAAGAAAACAAAAGAAACTTTACAACCTGGAAACATAAACATCATTGAACCACCCAGTTTAGCAAAAAGAAGAGGGGTGTTGGGGGAGAGAGAAAAGGAAAAGAAAGAAATCACAGTGGCTGTTTTCCAGGAGGGAACATGCTACACTGTGTAAAGGGAGCTAGTGTAACAAGAAGTCATCTATTCTTGATTTCTTTAGACAGCCAAAGCTTTGTGCCTTGTCTAGTTTCTACGTTTTAAGAGCTTGTTCTGTGTAGCAGAAATAATATAATAAATGGGTTTAACCACATTTGTCTCAGCTAGACAGTCTGCTTTGTCAAAGATTGCTGGTACAACATAAACAAATTATGTGTTTGTAGTGCTTTTCAATGAAAGCCTATCTAACAGAGGGGAGATTGTATTTCGGCAGCTGTAGATTTAATCTCCTACCTGTCAGTTAAAGCAGGCATTTCCTGAGCAGATAAGGCCTGGCTGCAGAGTGGGGAGCAGCCACAGCTGGACAAAGAGCCATTGTTACTGCCCTGAATTCTATGTAGATTTGCCCCTTCGTTTCATCACACCACCTCCAGCCTGTGCCTTGAGCAGGCAGAGAAAGGGAACAGCAGCCTAACTTGACGCTTTTGACTCCCACTGATGGTCATGAGCAACTGATGAAAATATCCCAACTCCAAAAACAGCAGCACTGTAGCGTGAGTGTGATCATAGGATTCATGAAAAGGATTGATTCACAAGCTGTAAGCAAACTTTAAATAACACTGGAGTTCTGACAAATTGAGGAAAGTCACAAAATGGGAAGAATGGTATGTCTTGAATATCAGGGTATGCTGCTGAAAAGGTGTAGATTTGTCCCTGAAGATTTGATAGCTGTTGTTGGAATTTAAACACTTGGATAACGTAATGCTCATTCTAAATATGAGTTTCCTGGGATTCTGCCTTATTTTGCCTTTTAATGATTTTTGTTCTTTCAAAATGTTTTGGTTAATGAATCATAAAGGCTGTAGGAAGTTGAGGAGCCAGTATAACTGATTTGAGCCAGAAACAGTTGGCATGGGAAGGAAGCAGACTGTGTATGTTGCTGAAGTTTAGAAACTCTCTGTTTTGTCCTCCCAAATCTGTGATAATTACTGTATACCTAGTGGTGGCAATCACCTCATACTGTGCAAACACACCAGTTTCCTGGAGCCTTTTCTGAGTAGAGACGGTCAGATAATGTCAAAATCTGAGGAATCATAGGAAGAGATGGAACAAACTAAATTTTGTATTCAATCAATATGCTGATTTGACTTTGATCTCCAGACACAAGGGTTTTCTGCATTAAACTAATTTCTTTACCTAATTGTCTTTGATAACCCTTTGTGTTTCAATATAGACACTCCATAAGTATCATGTGATTTCTGGAAGTTATCTATGTTACTATGTAGTAGTAACAGCGTAGTGCTGGCATGTACCTGCTCCAAAGCTGCTTCAATCTGATTTTTTGTCAAAGTAGGTCCTTTATTAACTCTAGCTCTGCCCTTAGTGTAACCCTTTATCCAATTGCTTGGTAAGGGGTAAAGGTTACCAGCAACTGATTACAATGGAATGGATTTCTGTCCACTATGCGTTGTCATTTCTAGGACTGAAAAGGAAATCAAGGCTGCTTTGAATGATCTCCTGTGTAATCTGTAGACTTAATACTGTCCTCTGAGTGGGTCTTTAAGCTCGAATTAATTAATAATTGTAAAGTGGTCAAAAGCTCTAAGTGCTGATACGGTTACAAAGTCTTGGAATGTAGAAAAATTGAAAATAAAGGTTTAAAAGCAGTGTGCCAAATCAGGAAGAAATTCTTCCTGTAGTGAAGTAAATAGCAGAACTTCTGATAGTATCAGTGACCCCCTGGATCTCAGATATATTCTGTATTTGCTTAAAATAATAGAAAAACCCCAATCATATCAAGCAATGGTTACTATTCCAAAAAAAGAACTCTTTTTGAAAGAGTGTACAGGAAAAACTCTGCTTGAGAACATCAATATGAAATGCAAATTTTAAAGTGTTTCTTGCTCTTAATTTTTTCATCAACAAGAATTTTCAGTGTACTTAAAAAAATCTTGCATATTTTCATATCGCCATAAAACCAGGAGCTAATAAGGAATTTCTGACATAATTTATATGAAGACTTGAGCTGAAGTAATGGTGCTTCTGTATAGAAAATATCAACAAGTATCATTAAACAGCCATATTTTTCTTATTTTGGCACGAATAAGACAAGGCGCAAATGAGAAACATACATCTTTACTAGTCTTTGGAAATATCTGAAATAATTGACTTGCTCAGTCTTCTGTGATGGCTTCGTGGCCACTAACTGTGACAATTTGCATAATAGTCAGCTTTTCACTTCTGTAGAGATAACTGTTTGTATCTGATTAAAATTAGGGCTGTTTTAGTTCTCTTGACTTTTCCAGAAGTTGCAGAAATAGAGATTTGCTGTTATGCTTTAACCAAACAAATGCACACATGGGGATAACAATATGCGGAGTTTATGCAGATTTTACAACACAAATCTGAATAAAATACCCACTAATAGACCCTTAAGGGGTAATAAACACACATGAATTTTCCTTAGTTGCACTTTAAAGTGATTTTAACATACTACTAGACCTTAACAATAATATTTAATTGACAAGATTATGCATTTGTATGGATTGAAAAGGTGGTAGATCTCTAATTCCAAATGAACTATAAATTCACTTTTGCATAACATGTTTTATTTATTTCTCTACAGCAGAGATGTTCTCTATCCCTCCTAGTGAGAGTTTCTTAAAATACAGACAATTTAAATAGATTTAATTACCATTTATCATACTCTTAACTTCATGAGATCATTTTTAGTTGAATTCTGTATTTCCAGGTAGGCAAGGAGCTCCAGAAAAACAGAGCAATACAATGACGGGCTGAGATAAATTAAATAAGGGCTAGTGATTAAAACTACTCTGTTTTCAGTGTGGTTTGTAGTGTTTTCTGTTGCTCCCTTTTTTACTTTCCAAGTAGATGGAATTTAAGCTTAGTTTGTTTAAAGTTTCAAAGCAGTGAGGAAAGAATAGTAAAAAATAAGAATGCTCTGTTTCCTTTGATGAACATGGCTGCAATTTTCACATTAATGTAGCCACTGCAGTAGACCTAAATCCCCAAATCATGCTGAAGCATTGGACAAATGGAGAAAATGATAGGAGAAAAGAAAGAAAATAACTGTTACAATGTATTTACAAATTCAGTAGCGGGATACATATTTTTCATAGAATTTCCCATATGAAATGTTCTTATTTTGCAAGTCTATGGTATCTTTTTTACAGTTTATTTGCCAACACTTCCCCTGAGGTCTCATTGGCAGACATTTTCTTTGTGGCTCATGTACTTTCACTGAGAGGAAATATTTTTCAATTAGATTGTAGATAATTAGATGGCAGATAAATTAGAACATAATATACCTCCCTGTATAGATACAGCTCCAGTGATTCTATATTGCTAACAGGAGCACAAAGTAGTCTGAATAATTTAAGTGTGGTAGCTCTGTCAATGTGCTTTTCAGTGTCTTAGCCATGATGCAGAGTCTGTGTGATCGTTTCTGGTCTATAGGAGCCCACCTTTCTTCTTTTGCCATTCCTCCTCACACAGAGCCACAGTTCCTTCCCTGGGATTATTTGTGCTAGAGGAGATTTCTCGCTGAAGCTTTGGGCCCACTTTGACACATTGTCTTCACATTTGAGAATAAGGCATTGATGTCACATTAATCCAAAGCCTTGAGAGTTCATAAGTTATGTTTCTGAGCTCTGAACAAAAGGCGCAGCCAGCACTTGCACACAAAGTATTCAAATCCTTTGTAACTGAGCTGGTCAGTGAACATTACCAGCCTTAGAGTTGCTTTGCTTCATCAGAACAGCACAAACAGCCAGACCATTCATTTATAACCAAAGAGACCTTTTTATTTTTTTTTTTTTGATACAGTTCTTCTGCAGTTTGTCTAAATAGATCATTTGTCAGACCAGAAAAGGGCTCAGTCATGGCATGAGTTTATTATAGCATTGGCAGAGTTTGGAGGGAGATTTGGGACCAAACCTGAACAAATCTTAGCACATAGCTGCTTTTAAGAATTTAAGTGATCCCATTGACTTCCACATATATACATTTTCAGAGTTTTCATAGCAGAAGTCGGTACTTCCTTATGTAACATGGTAATTGCTTTCTTGTAGTCACCAAAGCGACCTAATCAGAATAAAAATAAAATTAACAAAGCTTCTTGTATTTTTCTTACAAACAAGATTCAACACTAGGTTACAAAATAAAGAAAAAAAGTGATGCTAGAATAAAAATAATAGTGCCGTGTGTGGCCTACCTAACTATTTCAAATGCAGATGAGGTTAGTACATATAATACGTGGAGTGTTAAAAAAATGTTGCACTAATAGGACCAAGGGACACAGATAACTGCTCTCAGTGCTGTTAAGATTTTCAAAATAAATCATCCTAAAATGTAACCTGTTGAGCTATCAGTTATAGCTAGTGTTTTCTATTCTATAAACATGTATTTTGAGCTTTCTGAAAGTGCACAGCCTTACTTGAGACACAGCCATTGCCTCAGAGACTCTGTAGTGTCTAAATGGGAGAGCAGAAAACTTCAAGCACATTTGTACTATGAAAATGGAAAACTTCATGACCGCACGGACAGGTTAAAGTTGTAGTCTGGCTATGGCAAATATTCCAGAAGTTAAAAATCCTAGGTAAAAATTCAAGTTTAAACTAAAAAAAAAAAATAAATTAATTTGGTTCCCACAGAGGCTGCAGCATCCTGAGAACAGAAGGTATTGTACATAGAATCATAGGATGTTTTGGGTTGGGACATTTGAAGGTCATTTAATCCAATCCAGCTCAGTGCAGGGACATCTTTAACTAGATAAGGTTGCTCAGAGCTTAATCCAGCCTGACCTTGAATGCCCCAAGGGATGGGGTCTGCACAACCTCTCTGGGCAATGTGTTCCAGTATTTCACCACCCTCATTGTAAAACACCTCTTCCTTATATCTAATTTAAATCTCACCTTTTCAATTTAAAACCATCATCTCTTATCCTGTCACAACAGGCCTTGCTAAAAGTCCCTCTGAATCTTTCTTGTAGACTCCCTTTAAATACTGAAAGGCTGCAGTAAGGTCACCTCAGAGCCACCTTTTCTCCAGGCTGAACCCCCTCAACCCTTGCAGCCTGTCCTCATAGCAAAGGTGTTCCAGCCCTCAGATCATTTTTGTGGCCTTGTATGGACCTGCTCCATAGAAGGTTAATATCCTTCTTGTGTTGAGGACCCCAGAGCTGTACGTGGTACTCTCCAGGTCAGGTGTCACTAGAGTGGATTAAAGGGAGAGCATTGCCTCCCTCAACCCTCTGGCCACCCTCCTTTTGATTCAGCATATTATGTAAAAAAGAAAAATATTCGAAGGTTGGTTTCTCAGCTAACATGTTGGAGTAGTCTGTTAGATTCAATACAAATCTCAAGATTTCTACAAGTTGAGAACAGGGGCCAAAGATGTTATTAGTGGAAGAGTGGGAGGCAATGGTTTTAAATAGTGATTTTTGATTATTCTGACGTAAGAGCATATTTAGCCTATTGCAGTTTTATACTAGTGCTGCTTGTAATAAAAATTAAGCTTTAAGGAAGGCACAAGTCACTTATAAGGACTGTGTTTACTGTCTCTGCAAAAGATGATGCTTAATTCTTGCTTTTATTGAAGTAAACCTTGCAAAAGAGAGGTAACAGGTCAAGTTTTATCTTGAAACTTTTGTGTAGAATTCAATCACCACAGCTGAGTAGGATTTACTTCTGCTCCTAAAACCCCTGGTCCTTGCAGCTAAACAGAAATTTGTGAGCTGCCTCTTTCCCATCCTTTACTTCTCTTGCTGCAGTGTTAGTAGTTGTAGAGTCATCTTTGGTTTTGAAAGACAGAACCTTTCCTCTTCCTTTGTCTCACTAAATGTGCTGTATCCCTTATCCAAAAGAGGCAGGTAATTTTCATTCAAGTTCTTATTTCTGTATGACATATAACTTTGGCTTCCGTTTTCCACGCATAACGCTAACCACCCATGACTTTTTAAACATGGGATAATTGTCCAGCCAGCTTCTGAGATTAGCATTCACATCACTGTGGGACAAAGCACTGCAGATTTGCCTAGCTTATCAAACAGGCCACCAGCTTTTATTATTTCAGGGAGAATCAAATTGGAAGTTGCTTCTTGAACTAATCAGGGCTGATTTGCTCTAAAGTTGCTTCCTGACTTAGATCTCAGGCAAGGAAGTGCTGTAATCAGCTCCCAAGGGCTGTCAGAGTTGTGATGGGATATTAAAGGAATGGCACAGTACCTTTTAAGAGTTCCTCATCTTGGTGGCTTCTCATGTTTAATATAGTTAAACCTGAGCTTGTTGTATAGAAACAAAGATGAATTTTGTGAGATAGCTTTACATAAGAGTTTTGAGTTTTACTCAAGGTTGCAGAATTTTGTAAAGAACATACTCAGGTTTCATCCAGGATTTTGTACAACTCAGTTAAAGATGTAGGCTGGCAGAGTTGTTCAAAACCAAACAATTACTACCTGTCTTACACAAACACACAAAAAAATTTTCATGAAAGAGAAAATGAGTCCCCCTGAGTGTAACTGTTTGCATATTAGCCCGTAGTCTGTGCTCTGCCAAGTTCCTCTCTGACTGACTGCTGCAGATGCTCTTTCTCAAGTATTCTGAGTGAGATCTTTAGTGCAAATCTTTTGGGACAAACAATAGCACCTGTTCCTCACAAGATAACAGCCCAGTTAGTCCATTCATGTATCTTTAATGAAACTCCAGGGCAGATGGCAAAAAATGGCATCATCAACAGCTTAGCACAGAGGAGACATACTGTCTCCCCTAACATCCTCATTAAGAAAATCATGCAGTGTGTATTGGATGAGTGAATGGAGAGGTAGGTCAAGAGCTGGTTGTGTGACAGAGCTCAGAAAGCCATTATCAACAGAGCAGAGTCGAGTTGGAGACCTAGAGTTGTGACCAGCCATGTTCCTTAGGGGTTTGTACTGGGTTCGATCTTGTTCAACATATTCATCAACAACCTGGATGAAGGGACAGAGTGTATCTTCAGCAAGTTTGCTGATGGTACAAAGCTGGGAGGAGTGGCTGACATACCAGAGGGCTCTGCTGTTGTGCAGTATGACCTGGACAAGCTGAAGAGCTGGGCAAAGAGGAACATGATGAGGTTCAACAGGAACAAGTGTAGTGTCCTAACCTGAGCAGGAGCAACCCAGGTGTCAGAATAGGTTTGGGGCAGGCCTGCTGGAGAGTAGCCTTGCACAGAAAGATCTTGAAGTCTTTGCAGGCATCAAGCTGACTGTGAGTCAACAGTATGCCCTTGTTGCCAAGAAGGCCAGTGGTGTTCTGGGGTGCATTAGTAAGTGTGTAGCCAGTAGGTCTAGAGAGATCATCCTCCTCCTCTGCTCTGGAGAGAGTCCAGCAGAGGGCAATGAAGACAATTGGAGGCCTGGAGTATCTTTCTTATGAGGAAAGGTTGAGAGAATTGGGACTCTTGAGGAGATCTTACCCAAGCCTGTGAATCTCTGAAGGGTGGCTGTAGGCAGGATTGTGCCCGGCTGTTTTCAGTGATACCCAGTGACAGGACAAGGAGCACTGGGCACAAGCTGGAACACAAAAAGTTTCGTTTAGAAATAAGGAAATACTTTTTTACAATGAGTGTCCCAAAGCCCTGGAACACTGTTGCCCAGAGGGGCTGTGGAGTCTCCTTCTCTGGAGATATTCGAACGCTACCTGGATGCAGCCCTGTACCATGTTTTTAGGCAGCCCTGCTTTGGCAGGGGAGTTGGATTTGATGATGTCTTGAGGTCCCTTCAGCTCAGACAATTCTGTGATTCTGTGAACCAACAAGCTGTTTTTATGAATGGGAAGAGAGAGTGTATCTCAGGCATCAGCTGCAGTCTTGATTTTCAGAAAGACCTCAGGAATCTCTCAGCAATAACAATTTCTGGTTATGCACTGATCTTGTGAAACATACCAGTCAATCTCACCTCCCAGCTTCTACCTCCTCAGTGAAATAAAATTTTAAAAAAGTAACAATACTACTAATAATAAACCCCTTATAAAAAAGTAAAAAAATAAGGTCTCTTTTTTAAAATTCATTTTACATCTTTAAAAATTCAGTCATGAATGATACTTGTAAATTCTCTTCCTTTTTAGTGTTAAATTGTGCTTTCCACTTGACCTGTGCTGAAAATTGACACATATGCATTTAATAATTCTGAGGGAAGCCAATGTTTCCCTACAGCAGTAGTATTTTTATATCTGCCAGAGGGAAAACCCATAGGAGAGAATGGTTGCAAATACACTATGGGCTTTTTTCAGTCTGTATGATTCTCTTAAATGTAAACTCAAAGTTATGCTCGAAATGTAAGCCACCTTTAGCCCAAGTTACATTGATCCAGTATTCAGAGTGGTATTTCAAGGAAGAGTAGCAAATAGGCAGAACATGCAGTGGTAATTCTCCACACTTACTGAATTGCTTTTATTTGTAGGATTTGGTTATTATACATTTGAAAGTATTTTCATGGCAATATGTTACAAAATATTGCTATAGGTATGTATCATCACTCACACGGGTGATGTACCGCATCACCTATACCACAGTACCCATTCTGATCTCTTCTTTGTCTTTGGTGGTTGTGTATGGTGTCTTGAACCTCTGCCACCCCTCTGTGTGGTGATTGAAATTGGTATGTCTTAAGCCTTGCATTCATTTAATTAGACTGTAGTTGGGAAATACTGAATATGTTTGTGTTTTCCTGCGGTGAATTCCTTCCAATATATCCTATAGCTCTTCCTGTCAGACAAAACCTGTGGTTTTCGTTCGGTCCACTCTTGTAGAGACAATTTAAAGGAGCACCATACAACAGAACTAGCACCATTTCATCAGAGGCTGGGCACATGGGGATCAACTCCAATCTAACCAAGTTTAACTCACATCCTAAAATGCACAGACAGGCTTACCTCAGCTAAAATGAGAGAAATAGCTGCCCAAAGCTAGTTTCTGTCACACCCCAGTGCCATAGCAATAATTGCACAAAGACCTTTTTACTATAAGTTGATTTTCCTGGGAAATGGATTTAAAAAAATACTGTAAAGTGTTTATTTTTTGCTTGACCTTTATTAACCTACATCTTAGGTCTTTCCCAAGAGAAGAGTTGTTGGTAGATTAACCCTCATAGACACACACAGTAGCATTTCTGCACTGCATCAGTGGTTGTGAAAGTAATGGGGATATGACAAGAAAATTTGGCACTACTTAAACAATGTCATAGGTCAACATATGGGATTTGACCAAAAAACTTTTTCAGGAATTAATGAAAAAAAAACCCAGAGTGCTGGAAGTGTACTTTAATAGTATTTAATACCACTGATTTATGGTAGAGTGAGGGCAAATTTTTTTTACTGGCTGAAAAGCCAATTTCTCCCTACATTTACCAGCTTTGATATATAAACCATTATATGTTTGCTTAACTACTAATCAGAAAAATCACAGTAAAACCCTTGGTTAATTCTGGGGTTAAGGAATGATGGATAAAACCTCTTTGTGATCCTAGCCACTGTCTTTGAAACACACATAGCATAAATTAAGAAGCTAGGAAATTAACTGGTGGATTTGACAGACAATTCTACCTATCACATCTCCCATTTTCTATATGTAGAATACAAATTCTGATGTAATGTGAAGCATTTTTTATGCTTTTTGATAAATTTATTGAAGTCAAATTAAATTTGATATAGTAGGTTTTATTCTAAAATGGTCTTGGAATAGATCTCCATAATTACCAACCTATATGGTAGTGCATAAAGCTATAAAACTGCTTAGACAGACAAGCAATTTATATGTTACAGTGAGGTGTGTATGGCAAAGGATGTTAGTTTAATTGGGAGCCAAGATGTTGGAGCCTTAAATCTTAACAGCTGGGGTGTTGACTAGAAGACTATTTAGTACTGTGGTGAGATTTTGAAATAACACACCTGAGTTGCTGGTATATATTTGAACAATATGATGTTGTATGATCTCAGAATTAAAATTACCCTAAGGATACTAACATTTGAACGGCAAAGTAGCTGCTGCAGTGTTAAGTTACTTCTAAATACCATGTACAGCAGTCTTCTTTTTAATGAACCTCTGGTATGTTTGAAAGGTTTTGTCACTTTTTTACCTGGTGTCAGACAAGGAAAATTATTTGTTTAAAAAATAATTTACCAGGAAGAAGTAGGAAGACAATGCAGTTCACTGAGACTGTTAAGCCTTTGACACTAAGGGAAACAATGTTAGTAAGGGCTTTGACGTGATAATGTGAATTTGGCAGGGGTTACATCAAGGTGAAGGTTCTGTGGGACTGTGTGAACACAAGAACACTATCAGTACTGGAGAAATACCTGTCAAGACATATTTCTGCTGTTTCTGATCAGAGACTCTCTTCTGTTTAGCAGGTTCAGGGTCACATGCCGCCGCTCATGATCCCAATTTTTCCACACGACCAGCGGACACTGGCAGCGGCTGCTGCAGCCCAGCAGGGATTCCTCTTCCCCCCAGGAATAACTTACAAGCCAGGTAAGCTGTCAGGGATGTGAAACTGTTTCACATTTTAAGATATTAACTGTAGCTTCTTCTGTGATCTGTCTATTAAGGATGAGATTGCACAACAGGTGTAGCTGGTTGGAAATAATGTGGAAATTTCTGGTTTGAAAGGGGTGGATGGAATATCAATTATTTAACATCATTATTTTTTAAACTTTATTTACCACAAAATCATTTGCTGAAAGTATACTGTCTCACTTGCCTAGTAATTTGCATCTGGTTTGCCCTGTCATTGTATAGAAGATATATATCTTTAATGGATTGTTTTATGCTCAATGTACTTGTCTTTTCTGCCAAAATTCTTCCCTTAATTAGTGGTAAAAGTCAGAAGAAGTATAATTTAATTAGCAGGATTCAAATGGGCAATTTTTTGTTTGATTTCAATATGAAGGAGGGGATGGCCACTTGGGGTGATTGTAAGGCTCTGGTGAGAGAATGTAGGGATGCAACTAGGAAACCCAAGGCCTCCTTGGAATTAAACCTTGCCAGAGAGGTCAAGGGCAACAGGAAAGGCTTCTTCAAATACATCGCAGGTAAAACTAAACGTAGAGGCAGTGTAGGCCCCCTGCTGGATGAGGTGGGTGCCCAGAATACACAGGAAACAGAGAAAGCAGAGATACTGAACATCTTCTTTGCCTCTGTCTATACTTCTGGGGGCTGTCTTGATATCAAGACCCAGACTGCTGAGGCTCCAGAGGAAGCTGAGACAATAGAGGAGCCTGCCTTGGTTGATGAGGACTGGGTTAGAGTAAGTTGAGCAAATTGGATGTACATAAATCCACAGGCTCTAATAGGATGCACCTGCGTGTGCTAAGGGAGATGGTGGAAGTCGTTGCTAAGCCACTCTCCATCTTTTCTAAGTCATGGGGATCAGGAGAGGTGCCTAGGGACTGGAGGATAGCAAATGTCATTCCAGTCTTCAAAAAGGGTAAGAAGGAGGACCCAAGGTACTATAGACCGGTCAGCCTCACCTCCATCCCATGAAAGGTGATGGAACAATTTGTCCTGGATGCTGTCTCTAGGCACATCAAGGACAGGTGGGTCACTGGGGACAGTCAGCATGGCTTCACCAAGGGGAAATCATGCTTCACCAACCTGATAGCCTTTTTGGATGGCATAACCAGGTGGATAGATCATGGCAGAGCAGTGGATGTGGTCTATCTTGACTTCAGTAAGACATTTGACACAGTCTCCCACGGCATCCTCACAGCCAAAATGAAGTGTGGACTTGGATGATCATGTAGTGAGGTGGATCATGAACTGGCTGCAGGATAGAAGCCAGAGAGTAGTGGTCAATGGGACAGAGTCTAGTTGGAG
>JAOXOE010000441.1:9784478-9823280 GCA_028565055.1 Phoeniculus purpureus | reverse complement strand
CTCCCGCCCCAGCCCCCCGCGTTACCTCCGGTGCCGCCGCGAGCCCCGCCGCTGCGCGCACGGGGATGCTCCGCTCGCTCGGTCCCGCCGCCACGTGATGGCGGCTGTTCCGCCTCCTTCTCCTCCTCCGCCTCCTCCTCGGCAGGAAACCGCGGATCGCTCACCCGAGGGCCTGCAGCCGGGCCCCGCCGTCTTCCCCTCAGCCTTTTTGGGTCCTCCTCAGCTCCTCCGGGCTTCCCTCGGCCTCGCCGCCCTCCCCTCAGGCACAAGATGGAGCAGGGGCTCGGCGCCGGCGCCTGCTGCCACCCTGAGGGGCCCCGAGCGCCTCTGACACCCCACAGCCGCACACGGGGTTTGCTCGCCAAGGAAGGTCAAAGCCCTCAAGTCTGGGGATATTTTTGCCGTTTGGCTGCCAGGCGGGAAGCACCAGATGTAGGGTGCGTGGAAATGTAAAGGGAACCCCGTAATGACCCCCGTCAGGGTGTTCCCGCCCTCAGGCTACAACAAAATAACAGTTAATGAGCGTCTCAGAATCACCAGGGTTGCCCTGCACCGGCTGAAAACGGTAGTGAGCTGGTCCCTCAGCGGACTCAGTGTGAGGAAGGTTTTCTGCGTTGTGCTACCAGAATAATAGTTGCAGTGTCTGGGCCAGGAACTCCAGGTTACAGCTCCCTCTTCATACTCTTTCACTGTCCTTTCTGCTGTTCCCGACAAGGCGAAGAGACGGCCAGTTTCTGGAAAGATGTGACAAGTATTTGTCTCAGATCAAAACAAATCTGATTATTCATCTTCCTGGTCCACGATTGTTATCTACAGTCTCAAGAGATGAGTCAGAGGTGGATTTTTTCAACAGTATACAGCAGGGGGAATGAAGAACTGGCAAAGGCAGGCTGCAGTATGAATTCCCATAAATCTGAGGTTAAACAAGGTGGTGGACTCCAGTGCTCTTGCCACCAGGATTACACTTTGAATTTCCATACTGCTTCCTCTCTGCTTATTTTATCAAAGAAGAGGTGTTTTACCTTCACAGAGACAATCAGCATACAAAGCGACAGCTGCCCTCACCTCTAGCACTAAAAATTCCTTACACCGTGCTAGGCCAACAGTGATTATACAAAGTATTTTTGATTAGAAGGTGGCTTTTTAAATGCACATATGAGAGAGAGAACTGTGTTACACCTGATTTCCAAACTACACAGGAAAACAAGCATTTGTGAGTCATTATCAGAAGAAGCCTGATCACCTTAGCTCATTAATTAACTTTGCTTCAACCCTGTGGCTTTTGTTGGCTTTAGGTCTTGTGCAAGTCCATGTAGAGGTAACTACAGTAAATCAGTCACCTCCTAAAACTACTGATAAAACCAGTCTGCCTGTCTGCTTTTGTCTGGGAGCTCAACAGCCCTGATGCATGGCTTTGTTTTTAAGCCACAGAACTGATAGAAGCTTAAAAAAAATGTAGAAGACATCCCTGGCATATAACTTGGATTTCTACAATATGCAACTATTGTATTATAATGGAGGTAATACAATCCAGAAAGCAGTTATGAGACTATAACAGTGTTTAGTCATCGTTACAGATATTTATAGTGCTCTATTTTCGGTAATATGAACACAGCAGCTTTCAGGTAGATGGATACTTGCAATATTCATCTCACACGTTATTCAACACATGGACCGAGTGCAACTGTAGAAGATTCAGCTCGTTTTAGTTGTTGTTCTCTTACAAATCGAATCAACTGCAGACAACGTTCATTCATCCAAAAAATGGGCTCATAAAATATGAACTAATTATAAAATTGCCTTTAGGAACAAGAACTAGGGAAGAGCTGAGAAGAGAGAGGAAACAAATTATTAGGCATGTGCTGGGAGTATGGACAATAACATTTTATTTTAGAACCTTTAAAAACATTTATTGCGAAGAAAAGCTCATTTAGGGTTTTCAAAATAGAAGTTCACCCTTTGAACTCTGAGACTGTACAATACTGTAGAGGTTGGCATGAGAGACCTAAGTTAGGACAACATCAAAGGCTGGACAAAGCTTCTAACATGTTTGCACATTATTTTTCAGAATAAGAAATATTTTGAACTATTTTCCCAAGGTTCATAACTTTATAAATTACTCTTCAGTTTTACTATTACTGGGATTCTGGACTCCTTATTTTACTACTTCACTTCTTGCTACTGATGACCTGTACAAACTGTGTGCCACATCCCTGATCCTCCACAGCTGGCCACTGGTAAGTTATATTTATACAAGAGAGTATAAAAACTAAGTGCTAGCAGAAAAAAACACAAGCCTCCCCCTCTTTTTCCCCACTAGGATTTTATCTATCACTAATTTAATCAAGTTAAGATCGCATCTCTCTCAGCTAGTGAGAACAAAGTGAAACTGACTGGGTTTGCTAACTCTGAATTTTGCCCTATCTGATGTTTCTTTTTGCCTATTATTTCTACTTAAATACATCCTATATAACATACTTCAGCTCCAAAACCTCGAAGAATAAACAGATTAAATACCCAAAACCATCTAAAACTGAACTTGAGACTAAAGGAAACCAAATCTAAAGAGTATTTGTTAAATGGTTTTAAAACACAAGAGACCCAAGGTGAAAAATTGCAGTTACGTCTAAGTGAATGTGAAGCACAAGCATCAGCTTTGGGCTTATTAGCAAGTTAATCCTGGTGTACAGGGTGACTTTAAACATGTGCATACTGCATAAGTCCCCCAAGAATGTGTTGCTCATGCACTCAATTCATGGAGGAATGAGCATGGTCTGAGCTCCTTGGAAGGTGCATTGTGTGTGTGTAAATAGTAGCCACTGCAACATGGAACTTAGGCTGTTGATGGTGTGCAGAGAACCCCTTTCATGCTTCTTTTGAAATGAATGTCCTGTGGACACAGGGTTTATTTATAGGGATCCTCACATGATTTGGGACAGTAAGTCTGTGGCTTTAGCCAGATCCCAGCAAATTACAATTGTTAGAAGTACCTAAAAGCAGGGATTTTGCTTAGTAGTTTTGAGTCTTTGTAGTTTTAAACAACACGGTGTCAACTTTGTAGTCTTTCAGGAAAGCAGCAAAAGCAGCTATAAAAATGTGTTTCTTTTCTTTGGTTAAAGCTGAATGAGTTTGTTTACAAAACCAAATCTGTTGATCTTTTGCCCATTTTACCTTCCCTTTTCCATCATACAAACTTCTGCTGTAGGTGGTTTAAGCAGAGCAGGTAGCACATATGCTGGGTAATTTTTAAAAAAAGCTAAATTTAGGCTCCTAAATTTATCTTCCCCTGTTTCCAGCAGCATGTCTCCACCTACTCCATGGGCTTTGAGCATCTGACCAGCTCTGGCTTTGCCTGGCCCCCTGTGTGAGGCAATTCTGCTGCCTGAGCTGACAGAAAACCATACTTCTGTGAGTTACTATTTTACTTATCATCATCATCACAAAAGTACAACTGTGAAGTAAGCTAGGAGGAGAGACAAAAGGAGGAGCAGGAGGAAGTAGTAGGAAAATGTCCCTTTAAGGACCAGCAGCTGTGAGATGGCTGGAGTATTTGTCTGTTGTCAATAAAACTTTACCCGAAAAGAAATAGTGGCCAAAAAATTCAAAACATTCAGTTAAATGTCAAAGAACTCCAGTATTTGTCAGCATTGTTTTGATTAATACCCCTAACTTTCTATTTTCAATTTCTTTTGCTACCTTAATGTTCTTGATTGCAAGTGGAAAATAAGTGTGTCATCATTTCCCCACCTGTTTTTGAGGGTTTATTAGGAAAAAGGAATCCTCTGTAGTGGTCAGACCAGTTCTGATAAACTGCACTTGTGGGACCCATCTCTCAATCTCTCTCGCTCTCTCTGATGAAAAGCAGGAATGTGGAAGCTTAGAGGAGCCTGACAATACTCAACAGCAGTTCTAGTGATACCCTATCTGTGAGCAGCTAGTTACAAGAGGCTGAAGCCAATGTCATCATGTTGTTTGTGTTATCCTGCTGAGTCCAAACTTTGCAGTTTTAAGTTCAACCAGATGTTTCTTAGCAGAGCTGCTTTGAATTCAGTATGCTACAGCGCAACCCCATTGGTGCTGACCCCACTGAGGCACCTTTGCTTTTAGTGCACTCCTCTTACTTTTCTCCTAATTACTCAATTACCCTGAAATGTTTGCACAGTACAAATTAATTTGTACCTTTTATCAAAAGGTTCCCTCCTGTTTTATGTAGAGAAGTCATAATAGCACAACACTTCACAGCAGTGGGAGCAATTGGTTGAACCGCTGATGAGGAGATTCTTTATTCTTCAAACTTTCAGGCTTCTGCAGGAGTCTGTAGCTGTATTTGCTCCACAATAATATTTTCCAACGTATAAACCCAAAGGCCTTTCCCTGTAGACTCCCACACAGTGTATGCAAATCAAATGTGCCTATGCATGTTGACCTGAATTAATTCCCGGTAAACTGAACAGATTACTGGTAATGTAAGTGTTGACATTTCTTGAATTTATAAAACATAAGTATTCCTTGTAAATGAGACAAAACCAGGAGTTTTACAAATAGAAGGTTGGAACCCCTTTGAGGTTTTTACACTGAGTAGTTGCTCAAGACTACATGTTTCATTAGTAACATTTGCAGACTGTCCAGTATTTAAAAGCACAACTTAAACATTGAGATAGAACATATTTTAAAGCTCAGAGAGTGATGAAGATTCACAAAATTGCATTTAATTGAAATGGGAGGATTTGTTAGCAGTCCATTTGTCTTTTGCAGTAAACAGGATACTCTTGTTAATGGGTTTAGTCTTTTGCCTGCCAGCACAGTTGTTCCAATCTCTAATTCACTCTTTGCTAACATTAGGAGGTATCCAGCCCTAAAATGAAAATTATGGTTGACTTTTCAGAAGTGAATTCTCAGCAGTCTCTTTGTGTCTGGTTTGCACTTTGCTCTTTTGTTCCACGCTTGGCTCTCAAGTACTTGGTGCACACTCTGGTGTCCCACAGAGCAAACTGTAGTGGAGTAATTAAGAGCTACCAAGAGTTTCCCAGGTTATGCAAGATTTCCTCAACTATGAAAAGCCTTTTCAGCTTCCCAGTAACATACTGGGAAGTGCCATAAATCAAACTTTTGAAATCTCTTCAAGCTGTGCTGCAGATACTTACAGGTGTATTGTAGTTCCAGTAATGGTTTACTGCTGGGTTTCTTTTCAGTACTGTTTGAAATCGCACAGGCTAATAGCACTTTGAATACCAGCAACATTGATTTGGTGAGGTGCGACTGCTATGAAATGTCAGTGACATTATTGTCTTCATTTTCACATGAGTCTGGTAGAGCAAGTGAGAGCCAGCACTTGGGCTTCAATGTCAGAGCTCTGGCAGTATGACAGAGGAAACTAAACCCCACAGTTATTGTAGAATCATAAAAGGGTGAGGGCTGGAAGAAATACTGGCGATCATCCAGTCCAAGCCCTTGTCAGAGCAGGATCCCCTAGAGCAGATCCCATAAGAACACATCCAGGCAGGTCTAGAATATTTCTAGAGCAGGAGGTCCACAACCGCTTTGGGCAGCCTGGGTTAGGGCTCTGCTACCCTTACTGCTAAGAAGTCTTTCTATACATTCAGATTAAATTTCCTGTGTTGTAGTTTATGCCCATTACCCCTTGCCCTATCTTTAGACATCTCTTCTGCATCTCTCTCTGCATCTCCTCATAAGGCAGATGCTTCAGTTCCCTGATCATCTCCATGGCTCTGCATTGGACTGTCTCCAGGAGCTCCCTGTCCCTCTTGAACAGGGGAGCCCAGAAATGGATGCTGTTTTCTAGATGTGGCTTTCACCAGGGCAGAACAGAGGGCGAGGAGAGCCTCCGTTGGGTGTCACATTGCTGCTCAGGGAGGTCAGGGAGGTGTTTTTACCTGGCTGTTGCTACTATGGGAGAACCTGGAAGACCTCAGCCTATTTTGAAACTATAGGAGAGTGCTAGGTTAATTGTTACAAGGGGTCATCAGTGTCATCTCATGCAGCAGACCATCTGTTTGGAGTCCTGTACATGTCCTCACCTCACACTTAAACTGCTCAATTGCGGCAGTTGCTCAGCGTTGCACTGCATAAACAAGTCTGTATTTGCTCTTATTGCAGAGGACGGATTTTATTACTGGAGTGTCGTATCCCTGGATAAAGTGTCATTTTGTTTTAGTCTGTGCTGCAACAACACACATTACAGTTACCCACAATGTTTTGTCATTAAAACCCCAAAACAATGATTTATAAGAGGTGGTTGTTCTGAAACAATGAGAAGAGGAGGAAAATGCAGTCTAAACTGTAGAGTAAAATTATAGTAATGGAACAGGATTGGGGTTAGGGAATAGCAGAAAACACTCTGCCTCCACACATTAAAATCAGATGCAACATCTGAGGAGTTCAGATCCTAGTCTTTATCTCTTAGACAAAATTAAATTAAAGACCACCCTGTTTTGGTTTTGAGAGACCAAATATAAATATATGCTGGTAATATAAAGCAGCACCCAAATCTCTCTTCTTTTGAGGATCTTATTAATTTTATACCTTAGAGGGACTTCTGTAAAACAAATAAAACTTCACCTTTAAATATCAGATCACAATTGAATTTAGAGAACAGGTTTCAGCCAGAGAAGATGGATTTGACCTGAACAAGACTCTGCAGGAGTCAGAGCCAAAGGGAGGAGATGGGAACATTGCCTTGTTTTGCAGAAAGCTTCTCTCGGATGAAATATTTCTTTGGCTGTAAATCTTTTTGTCTTGTACAGGAGTTAGTAAAGACTTGTCTGAGACTTGCAGTCTATCAGCAAAACAATTGCATTTCTGTGTGAGGTCATACCAGTCATGTCCTATTTTTTCACCACATGATTTTGTTTGCGTTTTAACATTGTATGCCCTAAGCTGATTTTTTTTTTTTTTCTTTATGTTCCTGTGACTCCATGCAAAAAGGAGCAGGAAAATATAGTAACGCAAAGAAAACACCATTGTAGGAACTGACAAAGGGGACAAAAGAAGGTCTAGGGTAATAAAGGAACTTAAATAGTTTTCATTAATTTTTCTAAACAAAAAAGATTCCTGTTTTAGTCCCCCTCTGAGAAACTTTCCTTGCCAGATACTGCCTTTTAATAAAGATAAAAACTGGTTTTATTTTCTTTGAGAGAAGATCAGTCATGATCTGCAGAGAAACAAAAATGGAGCGACTTTTCTATTAAGAATTCAGAGAAACACTATAGAGGGTGGAAATAATCTTTAATTGAGGTTTCCTCTATTCCTTCTCCCTAATTGCTAAGAGGCTTAGATAGATTTTAATGAAATAAGTAGTGATTGAGTTACAGACTCGTTGTAACTATTCACGCTATGAACTTCCAGACATTTGTCTCTCCCTGAAATCGCTTTAAACATTTGTATTTTGCATAAATAAACTGAACAGGATGTAGGTTTAGCAAACCATTATAGCTTATATTACTTTTGTCAACTGAAGAGCTCTTGTTCAGGTAAAAACACATTCCATGGCTTTTGCCAGTTGATCTGGGTGTGGGAAAGGGATCTCCATCATGTCCTTTAAATCTGAAAGGCATGCCAGGACCAGAGCTGTGACACCAGGCAACAGGTAGGTACCAAGTCCTCTGTTTCGTCACTGCAGTTCACTCCCTCTGCTCCAGACTCAACATAGTCCCCTCACCTCTGTTTGCCAGACCAAACAAACACCATTTTATCAACTTGTCCTTATACATCAGGTTTCCTCACTGTTTATCAGCCTTCTACTCTCTTCTGGGCTTTCCTCAGTCTGTGCCTGGAGCTGAATCCTGTTTTCCAGCTAAAACATGGAGCCAGCATGGAGTAGAAAACAGTAGTTACTGCAGCACCTTGCACACACACAAATGACCATGGCAGGTGCTCACTTTGCACTGTTTTCCTTCTCATTGCCTGTTCGTTTGTGACAGGACGCTACTGCCGCACATGTAAGTGGCGCAAAACAGGGAACGTTAGGGAACGTGTTTTGCAGCTGTTCCAAGGTCAGGTCTCATACTTTTTAAAAATCATTTTATTTTCCAAGTGCTTCTCTTATTTTCATGCTTTCTCTCCCCCAGGTAACATTCTCATGAGCTAAAAAATATTTGATGTTTTTATTGGTCAAAGGAAAGCCAATAAAATATTGGTAGCCATTCTGTTGACTAATATGAACATTTTCCCTTGAAATCTGAAGAAAGGATTAACTGTACAGAACTTGCTGGAATACAGCCAGGTTACTTCTGACAGGGCAAAATTCAGTTGCACTTTCTGCTCATATGGAAATGGCTGTTGCCATGAGGAAAGTTCAAACAGTTGGAAATAGCTGTTGAAATATTTCAGAATGTTATCGCATTTGAAACGGGTGAAGAAGTTTTAATTGTAAATCAGCACTTGATTCAGTCTCACTGAAGGAGTCTGCACTTGATTCAATTGGTTCTCTTATTTCTATGGACAAGGGAAAGTCAACCTTTAAAGCCCAGCAAAGGTGGCAGTTGGAGGCTATAGATCTCTGTAACTTACTGGAAAAAGATAAAGAAAGGCAGGAAATAAGATACTGATCAGACATTTCTGCTGTATCTGTGCCAGAGGTGGAAGCAAGACACCTGAGCTTCTCATCCACTTTTTTTGTCACATTGGGATTGAGCAAAATGACTTCACAACTCCCAGCAGCAGTTCTTCAGCACAAACTGAATTGACTGGACAACTGATGTGTTCTTGCAGCCATGCTGATTTTATGCAACACAAATAACTCATTAAATGTGTTATTTTCAGACCTTTTAAGTAGTTTATGGTGGATTTACCTTCAAACCCTAGGGGTTTTGTTTAATCCAGCTGACATAGTAGCTGTCAAGTCAACCAGGCACTCAAAGGGAGCACCAGGCAAGGCAAGCAAGGGGTTATTTCCTTTGATAAAGAACAAATTCAGAACTATGCTAAGGCACTTTTTGCTCCAGTATAATATTTTGCTAAGGGGGCAGGACAAAAATAAAAGGTAATAGGACACGAGACAAGATTTCTTCATTGTTAAAAAACCAGCTCCATCAGTCTTCCCAAGAATATACGTTACTGGATGTATTGCACCATCATCAATAAAAAGCAGTAAAGAAATATAAATTCTCTATGAATAGGCACTTGTCTTCCCTCAATTGCTCTCTGAAACTGTTCTAACAGACACCAGTGACAGCTATTGAGTGGTATTTATAGCTTTGTTTGTTTTGCTCTCTACTGGAAGGACTAATCTCTTAAGATATTTCATTCAAATACCTCAGATTAACATTCCACAAATTAACCTTAAATTGATTGTTAGGTCTTACATTGCAGGAAGTATCCCAGGTAAGATAAAGGTGCTGTATAGATAGGAGAAAGGGCAAGGGACAGTCATCTTGTTGTAAATCAGCAAAATATAGCTGCAACCAGCATCAAGAAGAAAAAGATACTGCAAGAATGTCAGAAAAACAGCCACCTGCCTGCTCAGTTTACTATTTCTTTAATAAATCTTCATAGAAGAGAAGTAAAACTTAAATTAATTCTAGTTTTTTTATTTTCTCAGAGAGTTTTATTAATAATTTTCTATGGTCCATCCTGAAGTGACCTCTTTGTGTTCTGTGCTTTAAGCAGTTCGCTATGTAATGCCAGTGATCACCACATGACATTAGTGTCTTTGTTACATACCACAGGCCTTACAAGAGAAGGTATTTTGGGGTGGGCAGAATTAAATGATGTGAGTTTCAGGTCACTCTATTCTAGTTTAATGTCAAAACTTTATTGGCATGAAACTGTTGTGGATAAACTTCAGAAATACCAACCATGAAAAGAAACCCAACAGCTGCAACTCTCAACAAACCCCAAATGTAAGTGTTTATATCACACAAGGGAGACTTACGAGGACGTTTATGTATTTGGCTACGTCAACTTGAGTATGTTTTGAGCAAGGTTATGGAAGCAGCACAGCTAGTCATGACAATTTATTAAAAAAAAAAAAATCTCAGACTCATAGATTGATTTCAGTCAAGGAAGGTGACAAAAATCTGACTGGGGATAGATTAAGTAACACATCTAAAGAGTTTTATTCAGGCTCTTTTGACCCTAAAGTAACACGTTTGCCTTTGTAATTGGTTAAAAATACTTGTTTTGGGATATCTTAAAAAAATTGGGTGAGCACCAGAGTAATCAGTCCAACATCACATCCTATTAAACTGAAAAGATAAATCTAGGAACAACAAAAACATCTGGAAAACCAGATAACTTTTGCTCCCGCTGAGAGAGTGGCAAGGTTTTGCATTTGAAGTACTTGTAGATTGTATAACAAGTTCTCATGTTTAATCCAGTGCTATGAAGCTTGAAGGAATCCCACTGTGCCTTCCAAGAACCAGCATCTTATACAGCCTCAATTGTTATAATTAATATAATCTTACTGCTTGCTTTTACAGTTCAGCAGAACCATAGTTTCAAAATTATCAACTTGGCATCTCTTCTTCCTCATTTAAATTCACATTTGAACTACAGAATTACTTTTAAGAATGACATGGATGTATGCTATTAACATTTTTCCACATTTTAAGCTCCAAAGTGCTGCTATCAGTGCTGCCTTTTCAGCACATACCACCATTTACGAGTGAGAATACAATCATTTAGATGTGCAATATACAATTTCAAAGTCTGTTTTAAGGCCCTATTGAAGAAATATGTCTAGATTCTTACAGCCTTTCCCTTCAACACCTGGCTCAGATCTGAGCACAGGGGAAGGCAGTGAAGTTTTCCTTCCTTGCAAGGGTTTACTAAGACACCTTCTTCCACAGTGTGGCCTTGAACAAGTCCTGAACCATTTTCTTCCCTTCTAAAAAAACAAAAAAACAAAAAAAACACAACAAGGAAATAATGTGTCACCTGGCTTGAATGTATTTGCTCTGGCACACACCACCCTCCTCCAAGTCTCAAGATCCAAATTATAGCAGTCTCGGTAATTTCCACAGACAGTGGTTGGCTTGACCTTTTAATCCAGCGAGCTTTTTCCACCAGAACACTAAAATAGCAGTCTGGAGGAAGGATTGACTTCAGTCAATGGGTTGTGAGGAATGAACGTCAGTTACTGCCATTCCGAATTACCGGTGCTGCGTTTCAGTAACAAACTGCAAAAAAATAAGTCTCAACGGCTTCTTCACCTCAGAAGGACAGATGGGCAATGGCTGCTGCGTCCCAGAGGGCTACATTTGGGCACTGAAAGCACAGTCACTACAACCTGTGCTGCTGCCTCTCCAAGGCAAAGGCAGGTGTCCAACAATGCCCGAGCACGGCCAGTCACTGTGGGATAAGAAGTAATTGTTTCATAATCCATTCGGGACAAGGTTTGCTGCGAGCGAAGGACATCGAGAATGTGGTTGAGGCGTCCTTCTGTCATGCAGTTCAATATGGTCTGTCGCTGGCAGAGAAGTATTTGACAGCAAGGATCTAGAGAACAGAGGAGACCAAATGAGATAAAGATCCTTTTCTTCCAGAAGTTGTTAGTAGGTAGTAGCATCAGCAGCAGAAATATTAATTCAGCAGAGAAAAGGAGTAGGAGGGGTTCATTTATTTGCAAACTTTGCTCTAAACTAGTTCAGTGTATTTTCATCTGTTCAAAGCTCATGTTATGGGAGTGTTCCTCAAGAGTATTGGATGCCCAGGTGTGCAAGGAGAGGAGATTTTCAGGTCTCTTGCTATTCCTTTAGTATCTGTATCGAACTACACAAAGCAGCTTGGCTTAAGAGAGATGAGAAGATATCCTGTAGAAAGTTGAACATCAGGTAGATAATAGGTACAGAAACATACAGCTTAACAAAAAATGTTGCTTATTTGAACAAATCACGTATTTGACATTCAGTGTGTGCTACATCTTCCTGTATGTTAACTAATCTCTTCAGAACTGTTCTTAGCCCAAATACGACCCCAGAGAAGAACAAGCCAATGTTCTCCATGGTCAGTACCTGAACTTCTGAGAATGTATACACAAATAGACTTGAGATAGCAAGTTTAGAGGAGCTACTACACTTAGGTACCTGCAGACGTGCACAAAATTGAGAGAGATCTGTGCTCTCTAAACTTTAAAAAATGTAATCACTAAGATCTGGACTTGAAACGGCGTCTTACCTGTCACTGCTTGTTCAGGACGCAGAGATTGTTGTCTCTGCTTGGGAGCCGGTGGTGGGTTGTGGTGCTGACTGCTTTTCTTGCCTGCAGTTGAACCATGCAAAGGAACTGTGCAGAAGGAACTTGATTTTCTGCTGTGAGAGCCTGGCTGATCTAGAAAAAGTTTAGGATAAGTAAGATGAGACTCCTGAATTGAGCAAAAGAACATTAGACATACGTCAGCCACTGCAGGAGGCTAGAACTAACTTGGGAGCACTTATGTATCACTAACTATTCTTTAGGCCCTTGTTAATACTTCATTATTCCTAGGAAGATTGCAGGAGGTCATTTCTGACGTTATGGAATCTTCTGTTCTGTCTGTTAGACCAATGTGGCTATTGATCAGCACTAAAATGCTTGGAAAAGCAGGTGTAGCTATAAATGAATTGGTTTCCTATGGCTCCACTTTTATATCCAAAGGCATGCGGAGTACAGACAAAGCTTTAAGGAAATACAACTTTGACATGAATTTAAACACTTCAGGAGGGTATATCCACATTGGAAAGGAAAAGGAAGTTCTTTATACAGGAATGGTGATTATCAGGAGTCCTTCCCATGTTCCTAGGAGTGAATATTTGATGTGCAAGAGAGGCAGTCATACATCTAAAGATAGATCATAGATCATGGATCATGGTTCTAAAAAATATCTAAAATCAAAAAAGGCTTTTGGATCTCTACACTTCATGGAAAGGTATTGTGGCATCTCTGGCTTCAGGCAGGGACCTCAGTACTCTTGCTCATCTGTGCTTTGAAGCAGAGTGCAGTTGTACTCCAGGAGGGGACAATTTTGCACGGGAAACAACATTTGTACACGGAACAACTGGTAATATTTATTCTCTTAAAAATCACTGTAGCTGACTGTTTCAGGGTAGAGACCTTTCTTTGTTGTGCTCTGTGGGGTGGTGTTTGACAGATCCATCTCAAG
Organism: Phoeniculus purpureus; assembly: GCA_028565055.1. Classification (NCBI taxonomy): domain Eukaryota; kingdom Metazoa; phylum Chordata; class Aves; order Bucerotiformes; family Phoeniculidae; genus Phoeniculus; species Phoeniculus purpureus. The sequence goes on along the minus strand of JAOXOE010000441.1, from coordinate 9,810,181 downwards.
AGGATTTTCTCTTCTTGTATTACTTGCACTGCTGTCACATAGGATAGTTGACAAGCCTGGCCCTACAAAAGGAATTTTCTTGCTGGTGAAGTGGTTGGTTTTCTGTGCACAAATAACCTGAAAAAGACCAAACCAGACAAGATTTATCTTCTTGGAAACTGTTGGTCCATTTTCTCATGGAAGATAAGGCAGTAATATCACAAGGCAGGGAAGGGCAGGTATGCAACTATTAGGTTTTGCTGGATAACCAGATGGAATTATCCTGGTTAGGGACATTTTGCCCCACTCCTGTGAGGTCCGGCAGGAGAAACCAGTGTTTCACAACATACTCTTTTAAAGACTGATGCCATATACTCACCTCTGCATTGTGCATGCCTGTCTGCAACGTGTACAGTTTTGAACCTTTGGATGCATTAAGGGCTGTCTCCTGAAAAAACAAAAGAGCATAGTAGCTCTGGTAAGTACACATGTGGGTTGTTCAATTCGCAGCTGTCAGGAACAAGAATTTATACAGATATTGACGATTTATACTGATAATAGGTATTATACCCTAGGGTACACTGATACAGTGCAACAGCAAACGGCACAGAGCAGTTTTTTGCACTTCAGGACATGTGACCAGAGGATCTGACACAACTCTACCCTGGTACTGCTTAAAGTTAATATTAGTCCCCAGTTTTGAATCAGGCAGGAGAAGGTTAGAGGCTGGACTAGCTATAGCATGTTTTAAGTATCCAAACAGCAGGGCTGTCCTGTGTTCAGGATGCTAAGCTATCTGCAGTAAGGATATGTCGGTCCTTGTAACTTTTTTCCAATTTGTTCACCTGCCACAGATTTATTAAATTATTTTTTAGCTTCTGTGCTTGAACACTTACGAACTGATCCATTGGCAGTCATCTCATGTGGTATTTTCAGTCACTTTGGACATATCAGTCCAGCTGTTTGAACAATAACTGGGAGTGCTCTTTCCCAGTTTAGCAAATATAAAATAAAACTGTGTTCAGGGAGATCAAGTCACTAGATTATGGACTATATGGACACACAATCCCAAATAAACTTCAACAGTAGTAAATATTACTTGGGCTGTAACTATGTAATGTATTAAAACATTTTGATCAAGTTTGCTCTTTAATACCAGAATTAAATGTAAGAACAACCCCATGGGCATTAACAACCCCTATAAGCAAAGCAATGAAACCAGAAGCACAGCATGTGTAAAGCCACATGGAGTCATGATACTTGTGGAAGGGCTGAAGTGTATGTCACAGAATCACAGAACATTAAAGATTAGAATGGACCTTGAAAGATCGTCTAGTCCAATCCCCCTGCCACAGCAGGATCATCTAGACCAAGTTGCACAGGAACACATCTAGGTGGGTTTTAAACTTCTCCAGAAAAGGAGACTCCATAACCACCCTGGGCAGCCTGTTCCAGTGCTCTGTCACCCTCACTGTGAAGAAGTTCCTTCTAATATTTATGTGGAACCTCCTGTGTTCCAGCTTGTGCCCATTGACCCTTGCCTTACCGTTGGATGCCCCTGAGCAGAGCCTGGCCCCATCCTTCTGACACCCACCCTTTCCATCTTTATGGAGAAATGGTGTCACCCCTCAGTCTCCTTTTCTCCAAGCTGAAGAGACCCAGCTCACTCAGCCTCTCCTCATAAGGGAGGTGTTCTACTCCATCTTTGTGGCTCTGTGCTGGATTCTCTCAAGCAGTTCTGTGTCCTTGAACAGTCCCTAGTTTCTCCACTATGACTATGTACCTTAACTAGTTATATTTGTGGCAGTCAAGTTTGTGCCAGCTTTCCCACAGCAACGTAGCATATATGGAGTTAGTTGTGCTCCACATGCATTCCTGCAGTATCAGGCAACCCTCTTAGACCTTAGGACAAGTAGTGTTTTGTGCCTGAGGTTCATCAGTGTAGAAGCAGCAAAGTCTACAGAACAGTGCTGATACTAGTGTTGCTACAACAGATCCAAAAGCTGTCCAGGTTTGAGGCTAAATGTATGTTAAGCAGTACATGCAGCAAAACATGCCCTTGGTTCTAGCCCTAATCAGTTCTCCTTGAGGCTGATATTTGTTCTCACACCCACAAGTTTACCAGTCTGACTCCAGCTGGTGACTGAAAAGCTGCTATATTTGTAGAATAGCAGATAGCAAGTGACACAGTTCCTAGAGGACCTCACAGTATTGATTTTCTGCAATTCCTGAACAAACCTGAGGTACCAAAGGCTACTCTCCACTTCTCAAGCATGTTCAATAAAACAATGAGGACAAAACCTTTCCTGTTTTTGGACCACAAAGTCTGCAATTGGAACAATCAAGTTCTTGTAGACACTAACCTTCACATCCATCAGATTGTAGATGGCAGTGGAAATAGCCTCCTGATTTATACTGGTCACAATTCCATGCAGGAGGTCTGCACATTCTGCAAGGGTAAGTAAAACATTTTAAATATCAATTGTATAGAGGAGTGTGAGGATATTTAGTCATTGGAATACCGCAACTAACTTTATCGTTGAGTAGCTGGATGAGCTAGAGGAAATTTGGTTAATGCAACTTTCACTTAATTCCTTTCCCTCATTTCTTAAGGAAATCATTTATAAAGAATGGCAACAGTCACATGAAAATAATTCTCTTAAACATTCATACTGGTCACAGAATCACAGAACATTAGGGATTGGAAGGGACCTCAAAAAACCTTGTCCAATCCCCCTGCCACAGCAGGATCATCTAGAGCAAGTCACACAGGAACATGTCCAGGTGGGTTTTAAGCGTCTCCACAGAAGGAGACTCCACAACCCCCCTGGGCAGCCTGTTCCAGGGCTGCCACCCTCACTGTGAGGAAGTTCCTTCTCATAATTATGTGGAACCTCTTGTGTTCCAGCTTACACCCATTGTCCCTCATCCTATCACTAGACGACATTGAGAAGAGACTGGCTCCATCCTCCTGACGACCACTCCTCACATATTTCTTTATTAATGAGGTCACCCCTCAGTCTGCTCTTTTCCAAGCTAAAAAGACCCAGCTCCCTCAGCCTTTCCTCATCAGGGAGGCGTTCTACTTCCTTCATTATCCTTGTTGCTCTGCGCTGGATGCCCTCCACCAGCTCTGTGTCCTTCTTGAACTGAGTGGCCCAGAATTGGACACAGTATTCCAGAAGTGGTCTCACTAGGGCAGAGGGGGAGAAGATCTTTTGATCTGCTAACCACCCCCTCTTCTGATCCAACCCAGGATGCTATTTGCCCTCTTGGCTGTAAGAGCACACTGCTGGCTCACTGTCATCCTGCTGTCCACCAGGACCCCCAGGTCGCTTTCTCCTACACTGCTCTCCAACAGGTCAGTCCCCAATCTATACTGGTACCTGGGGTTGTTCTTGCCCAGATGCAAGACTCTGCACTTGCCTTTGTTATATTTAATTAAATTTCTCTCTGCCCAGCTCTCCAGCCTGTCCAGGTCTCACAACTTTAACATCTCTCTGTATTTTTTTTTTTTTTTTAGAAACAGGTGATGAGTATAATTCCACTAAAGCAAATGATAACAGACTTCAGAGGGAGCTGGTTACTCACTGCAATAAATGCCAAAGATGGGTTGATCTAAACCAATATATACATAGCTGATAATAGCCCCTTCCATAATTTGTACTCATTTTCATTTTATATCTAACAGCTCTGGAGATCTGGAAGCCATTTTTAGTGGGATGTTTCAGTAAGGAAAACCATCTGCATATGACTTCAGTGGCTCTGACATCAATTCAAAGCACTGGAGCAAAACTATCTCTGTGACAAATCTTGCAAAGAAAGCAAGTACCAAACGCTACCTGCAGCGTGTGGTCTATAACTCGGTTCTTGATGCCAACACAGAGTGACAAGGTGCAACAGTCTGTTCCTCTCGGGCAAATGGCTTGGTATAAACTTCTCTGAAATTTCAGGCCGCAAGCCGCTGCAGATTCCTGTCAAAACTCCCAGCAGTGCTGTCTGACCTGCAATTTGTAGGAAAATGTCACTGCAAACAACATAAGACCTCAGAACTCTCTTAAGATGGTGAGAGACATAACATAAAGACTGAATTTTGAAACTTTTGAAAAGCCAAAAAAATACGTTAACACTCTTGTAAATAGCCACACTAACCCTTACCAGTTAATGTAGCTACTCTTTGCTGCAGGACACGGAATGTTTCAGGTTGGAAGGGATCTCTGAGATCATGTAGTTCCAACCCCCTTCTACACACATTTCAGGATAGAGACAGCTGTCCAAAGAGTAACTCAGAATGATCTGTAAACAGCACTGAAAACTCCGGGCGTAGACACTTCAGAAATTAATGTAGTTATTATGTGTGTTCTAAGCAGCTTTATAGTCTTACGATGCAGATGGAAGGTTTTATCCAAGTCCCATTGTACAGAAAATACCTGCTTTGATAAGTCACCAGATGGCAGCCAAGAGCCGTGTGAACATGACATTACTCTGTGCGCTGAAGTGTTCCCCGATTCCTTCATTTTTTAAATTACATTTTAATTCCCTGACTCCCTAATTTTAATTCCAGAATTCTTAGTTCCCCGATTGACATAGTGACACTCTTTCTCAATAAAGAGAAAGTACAGAGACAAGTGGAGTGAGAAATTGTGTCCTTCCCCTTCAGAGATTAGCTTCTTTAGAACCATAGAACATTTGTTGAGGGATTCTGATCTTTATATCCTGTCAAATGGAGCTTTGTGTTTTAACAGAAATAAACGGCAAAAGGGTATTGGAAGCACACAGTGTTATTTGTGTCATTTCCCTACAACAAGGGAATTTGTGGAAATGATTAATGTGACAAAATCTGAAATGAAAACCACAGGTAAATACCTTCAAAGGGTTTCTGTCTACTTAGGCTCTCCCAACACAGTATTCCAAAACTGCAAAAACAAGAACATTGACAAACTGGTCATTAGTTTGCAATCCATGTCATAGAATCATGGAACAGATTAGGTTGGAAGGGAGCTCAGAAATCTAGTTCTATCCCCCTACCATGGGCAGGGACACTTATCACCAGACCAAGTTACCCAGGGCCTCATTTCCAGGAACAAGTTTATTAGTTTAGGAGAAGGAAGCTTTTCAAGGCAAAGCCCATCTGAGTCTTTCCTTATTTGATGGAGATCCTTTTTCCTGCATTAGTTTTCAACTAACTTTATCTTATAAAATAATCAAAACTGATTTTCAAAATATCATAGTATTAATAAGAATTGTATTGCAGGTTACCACCTCATCCCCATTTGCTCTTGTGAATTTCAGAACCTTCTGCTCTGCTTTATGATTTATTTCCTTTTCAAGTGGTAAGCAATGAGTGACAAGAGGAAATGGCTGCAGGTTGCACCAGGGGAAGTTTAGGTTGGACATGATGAAAAACTTCTCCATGGAAATGGTCATCAGGCCTTGGAACAGGCTGCCCAGGGAGGGTCTTGAATCACCATCCCTGGATATGTTTCAAAGTTGTAGAGATCTGTTGCTTAGGAACCTGGGTTAGTGGTGGCCTTGGGAGAGCTGGGCTGATGGTTGGAATCAATGGTCCTAAAGGGCCTTTCTAGATAGACATCCTATTATTCTATTATTTTTTCCCCCCCAAGACTTCTAGATTATGGAGGTCATCCCAAGAAGTGAGTCAGGAACACAGCAACTGAAAGGGCAAGAAGCTGTTCTAGGATAAACACATCTGCTTACTCCTGTATCTTCCTGTTTTGCTGAATTACAGTTCTTAAAGTAAGCTCCTCTTCTGCTTTGTTCCCACAAAATCTGAAGGTGCTTTTACTTGAACACCCTCTAGGAAAGTACAAAGTATGTGTATGTCCACATAACAATATATCTTCTGGACATGCTTTAGTTTTCTCTATTGCTCCACTGGCTAGACATGCCCCATCTCATGCACTGAGTCACATCCAAACACCTAAAACTAGAGTGACAGGTGGGAAAATGAGTTACACTGCCTGAAATTAAACCTCTGTTCTTCCTGCCACAGAACCCTTGTGTTTATGAGCAGCATCAGATCAGTCACAACATTGAGAGGGTCTCATCAAGCATACATGTGATTTGACTCATCTCAGAGCCTGCCCTGGTGCCAATAAAGAGGGAGTTTAAATTCATTTCTTCCATGGAAGCTCTGGAAGCAGAAGAATGGTTGTGCTTGGAAGTGGTTTGTAATGTTAGTCACCAGGCTCTGATGTATATCCACATGGACAACAGCTGCAGTTGAGGTTTCTCATTTATTGAGGCAACAAAGTGTGCAACATGTCCATAAGGGATGTGTGGCAGTAGGCAATATCCCTCCTTTGTATAGATCACTTTGTCCAAAACATTGAGTGTTTGAGTGGCTCAGTAAGTTATTGCAGCAGAGATTCCATAGCACCTTAAGGGAACACTATTGAGAGAAAGGGCTTGGTTTTACCTGGACCTCATCTAGGCACACACAGTTCCTGAAACTAAAGCAACAGCAGCTCCCACTTAGAAACTGAGTGTTATTTGGTTTCTAAATGTTTATGAAGGTTTTAACAGCTGTGTTACAATCCCACTGCATTATGTTGATCTGGGATTCTTACTGTACTGTCTTGTAGCACTTTAGCAATGTTGGAGAACATGGCAAGGACTAGGTATGTCCTGCAGGAGTCCCATTCACCTGTAAATATCCCCTTCATGGGAAGGAAAGCCTCCTCCAAGTACTTCAGGAGGGAGGTACACCAAGTCCTGGCAGTTTCTCTGGTGGCAGTTCTGCAGGTCTGACCTCAACTGCTGCTTCCTCCAGTTGGTTAGACCATAATCAGATATCTACAGAGGTGAGAGTAAAAGGAAATTTCAGTAGGAATACCTCCAGTTTTCTTGTGAAAACTGGGCTATTAGGGTCAATATATGCAGCAATAGGGCATTTGCTGGGTTTTCTGTTCCTGGGCCAAAAGCAGCAGTTCCTACCTTGGCTCGGTACTGTGTGTCCAAAAGCACATTGGAAGGTTTCAGGCTTCCATGGCAGAAAGCAGGTTCAAGGCTGTGAAGGTGCTGCAGCCCTTCAACCACATCTGACAGGATCCTCACAAGTAGAGGAAAGGGAAGTTCTGGATACAGTTCACACTAAGAAGAACAAAACATGGGGTTTGGTTGTGTGAAATTGATTCTACTTGTGTTTTCATCTCATTTGACAACAGACCCTAGAGGACAGATTGCACTGCTACCCCTAATTTACATGCTGAGTGGTCTCTGTTGGCTGGGCTTGTACTTCATTTGGTCACCTAAAAAAATGACGTTTTTTCATACCTCATGGATGAGCAAGTGGAGGGATCCATTGTTCATCCATTCAGTCACTGTCCCCACAAGCCCATGGCACTGGTAAATCCCAAGAGGAGGCAGGAGACGTTCAGACTCACAGTGTTTGATACTTGCTATATCCTGAAGTAGCAACTTCCACTCCCTGTAAATATAAAAAAAGGGGTTAGAAGCAGGTTAGACTAAAAGGAATTTGAGCTGGACATGAGAGAGAACAGGAAATGAGCAAGAACCACCTGCTTGAACACAAGCAGATAGAGTTCTACCAATAAAACCAGGATTGTATCATCTTCTAAGGATTTCTAAGAAAATGAAGCAATCCCTTGTGTAATGTATTTTCCTAACAATGTGTGAGACTCCTGGATTATTTAATATGAACATAAGAATATAGTTTAAAACAGAACTGAAGTGCAAAGGCAGGAGAGAGTGAATGATGTGAAACGCTAGATTAAGTTAAATAACTATCTTCCCCTTTCTGTCCCAAATAACTTGTATTAGTTTGGTACTAATGAGAGCCACATTTATGAAGACATGATCTTGTTATATAAGTGATACAGCATATCATGCTATGATACCAAAGTGAGGCCACACTCAGGTTTGCTGTGAGCACTTTCATTCTACCATTTTTCTTTCTAGTGCCAGTTTAATCCAAGCTCCAATTAATTGGTTGAATTAAATTAAAATCCAATTAATTGGTTTAATCCAATCGTAGACATGAATTCAAACAGGATTTAATTACAGTTAGCAGCAAAGCATTGCTCAGATCTACAGAAGAAGAATAAAGTTTTGTCTAAGGACGTCAGTAACATCTTCATGTACAGGAAGCTCCCAGCTATCAATTCCATTGTGCATTTTCATGGAATTAGCTGAATATCTGCTAGAGCTTCACATTTTGTGAATTGTATGCTTGATTTTAAAGGCTTTGTCATCTTTATCACTGAATTATTGAGGCTGGAAAAGACCTTTAAGGTCATTAAGCCCAGCCTATGACGTAACATCACCACAATCACATAGACCATGGCACTAAGTGCTGCATCCAGACTGCCCTTAAATGTCTCCAAGGATGGGGATGTATCTGTGGCTGGGGGAAGATTGTTATAAAGAAAACATCTATTGGGACAAGCAAACAAACAGACCCTAAACAAGTTACAGTAATCAACCTTTTGCTTTGCTTTCTATTCAACATGCTGCCCAAATCTGGCATCTTTTCACACACTTGCTCCCTAAAACTAAGGCCACTGGTTTCCTTTCTCTCTATCACTCTGATCTCTTGTTTACACAGTGTTTAGAAGAGCTGTGAGAACAAACCCTGTTTTACTTGGGCTGCAAAACATTTAAACCATGTGCGTGCTACTTGTGAACAGAGAGTCCCCTGTCATTAGACTCATAGAATCGTTAGGGATTGGAAGAGACCTCAAAAGATCTAGTCCAATCCCCCCTGCCACAGCAGGATCACCTAGACCAAGTTGCACAGGAACACATCCAGGTGGGTTTTAAACTTCTCCAGAAAAGGAGACTCCACAACTCCCCTGGGCAGCCTGTTCCAGTGCTCTGTCACCCTCACTGTGAAGAAGTTCCTTCTGATATTTATATGGAACCTCGTATCTTCCAGCTTGCACCCCTTGCCCCTTGTTCTATCACTAGATGACACTGAGAAGAGCCTGGCTCCATCCTCCTGACACCCATCCTTCAAATATTTATAGATATTAATGAGGTCACCCAGTTTATTTAACCATTTAGGCAATAAGAAATGACTTTAGATGTGGCTCACAAGATTTCTGCCAACTGCATATAAAAGTGGAAATAATCTATATAAAATAAAATGCATGGACATTATTGTTATTTATTATGATTATTTGTTATTTACTAGTTACATTGTATATTCTTTTTTAATTTAATGATTTTAACACTTTATTTCAATTGGGTTTTTTCTGTTTTATTTTTGTTTAAAGACCATATGCTGGAGCACCTTACTCCAGACTAATTATACATCCAAAAACTTTGTCACCAATCTGTAAGCAAAGAGGATATTAGTTAGCATTAGCTTTTGAAAACAGCACAGGTATTTCAAGAGTACTGAGAGAATGAAATATTCTGCCTACTCATCTCATGTTCTTGAAGCGAAGCTGATGTTACTTTCAGGATGTGCATGGTGGGGAAAGCACTTTTGTCTATTGGCTAAAGGGAGTTGGGATCTGTAGTTGTTCTCAGTTCTGCCTCTGATTATTGGAAATTAGGCAAATTATTTCCTGTTCTTAAAACACAACTTTTTGAGAGTCTTAAGTGAAAAGTTTCAAACAAGTGCACTGCATTATGAATATTTGGGATGAAAAAGTAATAATGTTTGCTAACACTCTTCTACAGGAGAAAATCTAGTATGCCAAATTACGTTCTTTGTTCTGCAAAGCTGTGCAGAGAAATCATTGCCTGTAAGATACAATATTCGGAAAATACTGTAGGGAACTAAGAGCTCACAGACCAGTCTCCAGGCTGATTCATATTTTAAAAAAAATAGTTTACTTTTGTGTTTAATAAAAAGTATTCACTCTACAAGTAGAAGGGGAAAAATTGGACTTTTTCAGGGACATCTTTTAGCCTGTACTGTGAAAACAAAAACTTCTAGGGATAAGGGAAACATCTTTTTAAAGGAGGAAGTAGGTGGTACATCATGCAGACAAGACTATAATGAAAGAAGAGATGGCTTTCATCTCTATAATGGTTCCAACCTTGAAAACTGCTTGAGGCCCTGAAATCCCTGTGAATTCAATGCCTCATTGCCAGAATTCAGTCCTTTCAGAATGAGTCTTGGAGATTGCAGCTGACCGCACCACATCCAGCTGAGGAAGGAGGTTTATCCCACTGATGATTGGAGTGTGTTGGTGGTGTGTGGAGTTAAGGAATAAAATTTGAGGTCTTCCCCTCTCTGGTCAGCACACCTTGTTAGAGTCAGTTCTAAACTGTCTGAAATATTTAAAAGGGATGCTGGTTGTTGAGCTTTTCTGCAAAACTTGCAATGGGTATTATCGTGACAGCTGATCCAAACTGCTTTCATCTCTTGCCCTTCCCCTTATGCCTCTGTACCGCACGCAATGCCATTGCAGAGCATTTCATTTTCTGTTTGAATAAGTATGATTTCCACTGCACAGAAAAATGGCTGCTTCTGCTAAATATTCTGTTTTAATTCAGCTACTATAAATGATTCCTAATAGTAATTTTTTTCTATTTAAATCTACACATTTATGATGATGTAGTTTCATATGAATGATTTTTTTTTTTTTGGTCAAAGAGAGCAAACCGTGATATTAAACAAACAAAAGAATAGTAACATAAAAATTACAACTTTTTAAACTATCCTTGAGTAAGAATCGTTTGAATTTATATTTAAAACTTAAGAGGCTGAGCCAATGAGTCTCTCTTCTTACCCATGATTAACTACTGACAATTCAGGTACCTGGTGAGCTGAATAAGGACTATCTCTTTATGTGAAATACATGTCTAAAGATCAGGAATAATTACATTCCACATTAGCCTTCATAGCCTCCCTGACCTGGTTAATTAATTTTTTACTAGGATTATAATAGTAGAAATAGATTTAAAGATATGCTTCATCATTAAGTATGTGAGTGACCTCCAATTTTAAGAGCTGAACATTCCATTTATTGCCTTTTGGAGACAGGTTAAAGCTCCTTGCAGTGAGCTTGCTGAAAATGCATGAGCTGGAATCTAGTTATTGTCAGTTCAGTTACACATTCTGTGCTTGTCTGTAAACTGTATTTAGTATTGACAAGCAAAAAGCAATTGCAGTGCTACTGTTCTTGCACTGGGGAATATTCCACCCCCCCCCCCCGCTTTTTTTCTTTTCTGTTTCTTTTTTTGTTATTGATTATGAAACTGAACCCCTTCCAGCAAGCTCTGAACAGGACCAAATAAAGCCATTGAAAGCAATTTGATACTTCCATTGGCAGGGTACGCAGATCAGATACTCCCTTGAAAGAGAGTGAGACTTACAAACAAAGCTTAGAAGTCTAGGAATAGCCCCCAGCTTCAGTAAACCCTTAAAATATTTTGTAATTGTATCTTCAATCATGAATTAGCCAGGAAAAACAGACCTTTTTTGCCTTTATATTTCACTGCTGTATGCTGTTTTTAATTGCCCACAGGCACACTGTTATGATCTTCTTTGGAAGTTTAAAACCAGGATAAAAATGCAAATCTAATTATTTCTTTTATCTAATCTAATTAACTTTTAAAAGTAATGATAGACGCACTGTAGCCTGCATCAAACATTTTAATAATGATGTTTCTGGATTAAAGAAAAGGTAAAACTGCTGTAATTTATAAGCAGCCAAGATTACGGCAGTAGAAAATGTAAATTATTGTGATGGCTTAATAAACTATAGCTGCAGTTTATTAATTTACAGTAGAAAGGATACATTTCCCTTGAATTCCAGTTTGCTTATAAATTGGTTCCCAGCTGTCATTGCTATCTTTTTTTAAAAATGCTTCAGTATTTTAAAAAAATAAACATCCATGTCCAACTCACTTCTGCAATGCAGTTGTGTGCACATGCAAGAGAGAAATGCTGTTCTCTGCCTCTAACTTGAAGTTGGCTGGAAATCAGATCCATGAGGCTCTGCTGTAGACATCACAGCTTCTGTCCAGCTCATACCTTGCTTACTAAAAGTGGAAACTGATCCAAAGGAGCAAAGACAAATATTCTAAACATGAAAGACAAATGTCTCATATTTTCTTTATTATTACTTAGTGGCTTATTCATGGGTTCTAAAGTCATTATTTGATTATTACCCAGGCAAAAGGGTATTACAGTCCAGATTTTTCCAACAAAAGCCAACTTTGTAGCTGCTGGCTTAGAATTTTCTCTCTCAGCTATGTGGAAAGAGAAGTGATGTAGGATACTTATCAACTCTGAGCAGCCCATGCTTTAATAAATATTACATTGATGCTCCCTATCACTTATTCATCCTCTTCCATACTAAAAAAGCTTTGGCATAACATCATGGTGGTGGGCTAAGCAAAAAGACACTATGCTAAAGGTGCCTGTTCTACTCTTAAGCTTCTGATGTCGCACCTTGGTTCTGAATCTGCAAGGTTCCTGCTAGCTGCTCTGCCCCCGAGACCCTCAGGCCCTCGAAACAAGAATTATCCTGGCACTGCTGAAAGTAGTTCTGGATTTGATTCTAGATACAGTCCTTAAAACTGGTTGCAGCCCTGAGGTTGCGAGGGGGTGGAGTTTTAGAAATTTTTACGGTGACCTTCTAAGACTTACATTATCTGTCGTGCAGCTTTCTAATGAATGCTATTATTTTTCTTTTAAATAGCTTTATTTCACCTACCGAAGTCTAAATAAATTGTATTTAATGCAAAAGAAAGCCTTGCATATCTCTTTAATATGAATTCTCTAATTATAGAGCAGTAAATGGTAGAATAGCATATGTTAGCAACACGAGCAGCAGTCTATGAAATGAGCTACAAGTTAATAAAATGATCTTATAGTGGTGTTGGCCAAATGTTAGCACACATGTTTTGGAAAGTGGTATTTCAACAGACTTGAAGAATAGGACTTTGGTGCATGGATGCCAGTCACGATCTGATGTGTGGAAGTTAGTTAAGCCAAAGTTAATGTCATTGTTTCTCAGACTCATGTTGGTACAGTAAATGATAGTAACTGCCCTCCCACTTTACTTCTTCCACATCTGTTTTAAAATTGGAAATTAAGGCACAGACGTCTATACTCCCCAGATAAAATGCTGCTGTTTCATTCGCTCTGGGTGTGCTATGCTGCAGTCATGCCAGTGGCTTAAGGCTTGTTCCCAGCTGTGCCTCTGTCAAAGCCAGGGGCTAAAATCTCATTGATTCTATTGATCCCAAACACTCATTCTACAGCATTTTCTTGTAGGAGTGACTCTGGTTTGAGTCCCATTAATTTAGGGGCAGATTACAGCCAGCTCCTGAGTAATAGCATAGGATCAAGCAAATATTTCCTACTTGCCTGTACTTCGGCCCAGGGGTCTCTCTCAGCTGGTGGTCAGCCTGTTTCAACCAAGCATGGAGTGACACGCTGTGGCAGCTTCAGTGCTTGCTAATCCAGGGTCCCTGGTCTAGCTCCTGCAGTGTTTGACAAAGATTATGCTCTTCTGAACCCCTCTGGTGCTATTTCTCTGGTAGTACAGGTCTGCATCGCCCCCTCTGCAAGTCTATATGATGAAAGCATTGCAATATTTGGAAAAATGCAATAATATGCATTATTTGCTCCAGCATGGAAAAACAATTTCTTCCTTTAGGGGCATATGTACAAACTAAAATGGATAAGTGGGAGCAGAAATTGAGCCAACTGGCAGCCTACCAGAAGAGCTGATCCTATGAAGTAATTTGCTTGAGTGATACATGCATAGCCAGTATTTGATGACTTGTATATCTATCTGTTACTTGCAAGAGTAGAGTTTGCAGAAATGGGCACCTCATATGAGGAAGGCCTGTAGAATATTAGTATTGTGGCTGGAATGCTGGAATGTCAAGGATACAAACAAGGTGGATGTTTAGGGAATGTATGTTGGCTTATTAGACAAATAGATGCAGTTGGAAAGAACAGGCAGCCTTTGGGGCACACCTGATCTTTTTCAGGTCTTTCATGAGCATTTGAAATGTATCCTAGGACTGACAGAAACTGCCTTTCATTTCTAATTAGTTACTTTTTTATCGATGGTTTTTGTGATGGCCAACAGGGAAAACAACCAGGATGTACATTACTTTTCATAAAAAACCCGAACAATCAAATAACCAAAACAACAACCCACACTGTTTGACACACTCGTCAGGAGATAATGAATAAAGAATATAATTAATAAATCTAAGTATTGAAAAGACCTGATTTAAACAGGCAAGGCAGGAATGCAGTGGTATCAGAGGTCAGATTTTCTATCTGCGGAAGCAGGCATTTAGAAGAAAATGATGGTTTACAGCCCCATATAAAAAAGCCAAAAGCATTTAACAAATAAATTGTACTTTAAAAAATCTAACAGTAAAATGTTAAATTTACCAGGTGAACTAAATCCTGACCTAAAGAATCAAAAATTTTAAATTTTGATTGTGAGAATACTCAAGAGCGTGAGTGTGTTACTGAATCAATTTGAACACTAAAACTTTTAAAATGTCATGACAGCAAGGAAATAGTAAGTGCATTGCTTTCTGAACACATGCAGAAATTACGAATTCACATAAAGAAAGTAGTGTGTGCAAACTGGTAAATGAGAAAACTAAGTGCTGTTCAACATTTGGTATACATTTAATGGTGTATGTGTAAATGTGAAGTGGATTAATGTTTCCAATACTTGATGTCTTAGGCAACAAGCTATGCCAGACACTTGCAGACACGTCAAAGCAGAGGTTTCAAGGAAAGGTGAATGGCCTTGCTTGGAATTTACCTCTCTAATTCTAAAGTCATTGTTACAATAGAGAAAAGTTGGTTTTGTCTGTTGCATTAGAAACTCCTCTCCCCAAATAATTAGATAGTATAGTGGTTTGTGGTTTATTCAAGGCTTCTGCTTGTTTGAAAGAACTAGTCTTTTATATAAATCTCATGCATATCATCCTCAGCAAGTGGGGCATTTGCACAGCTTGGGTGAATTATGTCTATATTAAGAATCTCAGAAGTTACACAGTGTGCATTCCGTACTTGAGGGATGGGAAATAAAAATTGATATACTGTGCGGCACATGATATAACACAGTGAAATACCTTTTAAATTCCAGAGAGATGCACTGACATCACCACACAATTCACATGCAGTAACTCCCACAAAATGTTATTAATTTTAAATTGAAGTTTGTAATCATTCAATAAAAAGAAAATAAATGATGTAAACTGTATACAATGGTGTATCATAAAATCCCAAATCCATTTTACAGACTCACCCCAAATGACTGTATACTATTATAAATATTAAAATTGTAACGCCAAATAATAAAACCAAGAAATTCACAGCTGATGATGAAGTGTGAAATCCATCTTTAGACACATCACCACCCCATGGTATGTAAGAGCACTTCTGAGTTAAGGAACATGATTTTAAACTAATATATTAGTTATTTTTATTCTGTAAATATGAAATTAACCAGTTGAAGGAACATATAGTTTAAAATCAAGATCAGATAGATAAATGAATAGTGCGGGTACTTGTTGCAGGTAACAAGGTGGATAGTGCAATATTCTTCCTAATAGCCTAAGCATAGACTGCAATCCCTTATTTGGCAAAGCAATTTGTATAACATAAATATAGAACCAAAATTCTCAGAGGAGGAGGTACAGCACTTGTTTTTTGCTCTGACAAGTGATTTGTAAGAAGAACTCTACTATCACATTTCTAGCTTTGCCTTTTCCATCTCATTGAAATTTATTGGTGATATATTTTCAGGATACTCATCTCTGTAACTGCATATCTGAGTATCTCATAAGCTGAAGTGTATTATCCTCACAACACTCTTTTGAGGAAGAATAAAAAGCATATAGATATTTGGGGGCATCTAATTTTAGATATCTAATTTGGGTGACTGAATTAGGACTTTTGGCTCCATATATAAAGCAGTCCAGGTGCTGTGAATTACCTTCTGTTGATTAGACAACGAGGCTCCTAATTTAAGCACCTAAGTTAATTTTCCTGAGTGACTTCATCCAGTTCTCACATGAAAGTTGACAGACCTGAAATCTGTGGTTTCAAAACTCGTAAGTTGGTTCTTTAACATCTTTTCTATTGGTTTCTATCTTACCAGTTGCTTTAGTTTACTCTGATGGAGGTTTTTAGCCAGAGCGAGTTAAGTTCAGCCTTACAAAGAAATATTTGTTTGTTCCTCTCACCCACTCCCTTGCCTCAAATGAACACCACTTCAGTTGGCTTGAGTCACCCATGTGGTTTTGCTGCTGTACAGAAGTATGGCCGTTGTCATAGAGGCAAATGGGGAGAACACTCTCACTAAAGAAGTCTGTAGTTTCCCAAATCCATGTATGCTCTTTAGAGATGTGGAGCAACTTCTGTGGCTGTTAAACATCCTTTGAACAGTGACTTACTGTGGAGAGAAAATAATATTTTTTTGAAGAATGCCCAGCTTACATGGCAGTTCTTCACACGTGTTGTAACACATTCAAAAGCCTTACTAGAAATAGCTTTAAATATTGTTTTTTATTTAATCAAAATGGCTACTTCTAAATGGAGATTTTGCAGGCCAGAATACATTTTTACAGCTAAGTTATAAACTTCTGAAAACGGGGCTTATAATGGAAAGGTTGACACAACATTAATTTTAGTGTTGTAAACGCAACGGTATAATTTTGGAAAAAAGCCTTTATAGCTCTGCTAAGATATTAATTGCAGGAAATTACAGCATATCCTATTAAAGTATTATGTCAGTGGCATACATAGCATACAACACCTTTGCATATTCTCCCTTGTTTTCACGGCAACCTTTTGCATTTTGATCTGCAATGAGTAGGTGGTTAAAGTGGCTCAGAGTTTCTGAGCATTTTTGCTCTAATAAGGCTACTAAAAAACAGCCTTATTTCTCCCTTGCTCAGAGATCTAAAACCATCTTGCTTATGGCTGAGTCTAGAAACAGATCTTCTGTTAAACAGGTAAATCCAATACATTGGGGAATTAACAAAATTGTACTGAAATGAAAACTATTATTTTGTTTTGAGACTTTTGCATGAGGGATTTGAATTTGTCCCCTGTCCTTACTCACACAAATTAGGTTTAGTCAGACCCTTTCCAGAATAACTACTTTTACGACAAATGTTTTTACCAATAAGTGTTTGCTTTTCACTTACTTATACCTAAAGAATAATTACTCACTGTTATGCCTGCACAGCAGATCCAGACTCCTTTTTGTTCTGTTAGGTTAAATATTCAAAAATGCATTTTGTGTATGTATGGTGGAAGAGGAGCTGTAGATCTGCATTAAGCTGAACAATGTAGGATTGCAGGGGCATGATGAGAATAGTATCATATTTTCTTTACAGAGTTTATTCTTCTTAGGTGGTTGTTAATATCATGGCTTTAATATGCATTGAATTGTTGCCTTTGATTATAGACTAAGGTTAAATGGTTTTGAACTGCAGTTCCAGTTTTTAACTAGGATAAACTACAGTTACGATAGTTTTTCTCACTATCACATCTTTCATGACGAGAGGTCACATCTTCATATTTGTAAAACACCTGCTTGAGGTAATGAGTCTGTTAGATGCTTTTCATTGGTACATTGTCACAAATTTGCACTGAAAAATATCAATAGCCATGACATCAGAGTTTTAAAAATATACATAAACAAGACCTGGAGTCTGGATATCCTCTCTCTTTCCTTCTCTGACAAAAGTGTAGCATGCACAGATCTTTATGCAAAAAAAGTCATGGCTGTTTTACAGTAGATGAATTTTTCACAAGATGAGAGAAAAGACCCCACTGATACGCAAGTTCATTGGACCATTGATATTTCCCATTAATTGCAAAACTTTATCATGTAACCATCAACTATATCTGGTTTTACTTATCAAATCCAGATCTGCTTTTTCTCTCCCTGCTGAGCACGGAAAACTCCATGCTGCACCAGTTTCTTTTTACTTGGGGCTCCCAGTTTCATCAGGATTAAAGCTGTCAAAAGAGTCATCCCATTTTATTTTGTGGTTTTAAGTACAAAGTGTAATATTGTTGCTTGAGAAATGGCATGCTCGCAGTGTGTTAGTGAAAAGTTGCAGAGTGGACAAAACAAGATACAACTCTGCTCTTAAATTTGTGTTTATTCTACACCACTAACTTATCTTCATTGCTTAATCCAAAACTCAAGTGAAAAAAAAAGCTCACGCTCAACTTAGTGAGAGTTTTGCTTCATTGAATGCAGTGCAGGGTGCCATTTCCTCAGCTGGTGTTGTTCATGTTCTCTTCACTTATGTCAGCCTAATACTAGAAGTACCGAATTAGGCCCTCTTTTTAAAAATAAAAAGAACTTACTTAGAAATGTCAGCAATTTCTTTTTTTTTTTTACATTCACTCTAAGATACTTCTGTGTGTGCGTGTATGTTCAGGGATAAATAAGCTTACCCACCACAGAGCGCTCAGAGGTAGCTGATGTATTGTGTACGAATATTTTTACTTCAGTGTTTACTTCAGTTATCAATTTGCACAGTTAATATTTTAAAGGTTTTTTTTGTCATCAATTTTTCTCTTATTCAGGATAATATAGATGCATCTGTGTGATGACACTTTGTAAAGAACAGAACTAAAACTGTTTCCTCATGGTAGTACTTTCCTGTTTGGTTTTGTTTTAACTGAGAAAAGACACTCTTTCTAGGCAAAGCTACACATCTATCACTTTATTTGTCCTTTTGTTTTATTATCAGTTGAAATATGCACACATTTCAGATGTAACTTTAGGAGGAGCAGAATATACTAGTAATTTATACCATAGACACTGATTGTTATTGACCATTAAAGAGTAATAAAACACTTCCTCTGTGAAATAAGTGTAGCATCAAATCTCTGTATTTCTGACAGTAAATGTTTCTAGTTTACTTCATAGACATTTGTTTTACTGTATTAAGGTAAAAACCTGGCTGCACTCTAGCAAACATAGGTCACTTCTTAATAAATGAACAGAGTTGCAAACAAAAGAAAAAAATACTTTGAAGAAAGTCCCAGGCCCACATGTATATTAAGCAGACCAGATGAAATGATTTATTGGGTTTTATACACAATCTGTAAAGGGTAAGCATTGCTAACAGAATGAGTGGCAGCCTCAGGGAGCTGAGTAGCCCCCAAGGACCAGCCTTTGTTCCTCTGGACTTAACAGGCATGTGTCCCTGTTAAATGAGGGCTTAATTTCTCTCATGTGTGCACAATTTCCAAGCTCAACAAAGGCAGCTAGGACTGGAGCTATTTAAAAGAGCCAGCTCAGGAGGAAGCATTGCTGAAGAAAGGGGATGCTAAGGGGCTAATTACTCGCCATAGTTCAGCAACTGATTTTTTATCTGTATTTTTTTTTTTGTAAGTAAAGTTTATTTAACACAGAACTGCCACTTTCATTTTACATAAACATGCATTAAAATTACAAAGGTTATTTATCTTTTTGAAATAGCAATTTCAAAGGTCCTGCTGACCAAAAATAGAATAAGAAGTGTGTTCATTGTGTTTAGGGCCTCATTTAATTTCATGGAAATACTTTTTTCAAAAAGATGCAGAGGAATTACTTTTCAACATCTTCCTCTTGTTTTTCAATCTTTCCTTCTCTCACATTCCGTTGTAGGAGTCATCCTCAGTGTTTATTGTGTTCACATAAATATGATAATCTATACTGTCCAGACGAATGGTTAAGCACGTGTAAAGCATAGTAATATTTACTTAACTACCTGTCTACTGTGATATGTTTTTTATAAGCCACTCACTACATATTTCAATGTGTGTTTAGACCCAGCAGTCCTCAGTGTTGCCTTTAGTCTAGTGATGCTATTTCATACAGGAAGCGGGACTTTACTCACTCCCTTTTCTAATGTGTGGCTTGGGTCACTCCTGTTGGCACCGTCTGTGGTGAAGCAGCCGAACATATTACAGTGATGTAATTTATTTTTTTTAAGCATGGAAAACACATTTATTTTCTTTGGACACTGTTGCCAAACTCTGCAGTTACCTTGAGAGAAAGATCAGCCACTGCAGTGCAACAGGTTTGAAAAATATTGTGTTGTGGTCACCATTAGCAAACCGTTTTGTTAAGAACTGCTGTGTGGTTACAGGCTTATATCCTATTCTGAAACAAACAGGAAAGTTTCTTGTGAAACAGGCAGTCCATTTTATTCTTCTTGATCACAACATGCTGATCCAGACAGTTGGAAAAAAGTGTTTGCCCAATAATCTCTAGTATCATGGGTGGAACAGTCTGGGACTTGGCACAGGAGAAGGCTTTTGGACATGTGGTATCAAATCTTGTAGCCTATGCTCAGGGCATGGTGCATCTACACTTGTGCAAACTGAGACAATGGTAGCAGTTATAGAGTGACTCCAGTAGAAGCAGCTGGCTTTTTGGATAGAGACAAGCCTTTGAATGTGAAAGGGATATAGCTCAGAAAAAGTTCTGTGAGCGTCTAATGAAGTGCTGTTTCCAACACTGTAGACAGAGTTTGTACAGGTAGTATTATACTTTTGGCATGCGTCCTCTGAAATCTTTGTGAGATTACTGTGTCTAATGTTACAGGGATGAATTTTTAAATGATGTCCTTCGTACATATTTTATGGGGGGTATTTTGGTGCTGCACTGGCTTTTTTAGGGTTTATTTTTTATACATGGTGTATGTTGATATGCAGGTAGTTTCATATCAGAATTGAGCCAGTCATGTTCGACTATTTTCTTCATCAAGTTATACATTTAGCTTTGAAAGCAAGTGTTCACCTTTCCAAGGCTGGGATGGTAAATTTGTGCCGTTCTTTGCCATGTAATTTTTCTTTGATAGCCTTATTTTAAACTTTTTCTTGATGTGTTCAACTTTAGAACCAATGTTTTATTGTTACTTTTATGTATTTCCTCATTTAATTATTTGTTTACTTATTTTTCCAATATAATTATTGTAATGATCAGAATTATTTTGGAAATTTCAGGTGAAGCTTACAATCTCTCACATACACTTTAAAAATTTTACCTAAAATAATACTAGATAAATAAGTTTTTTTACCCTAATTTCAGTACTTCTGATCCATTGCATAATCTAGGCAACATAAGTAGTATCCTAACAGAGCAAATAATCTGGTTTTATTCTTTCAGCTTCCACAGTACATGTAGGAAACATGCTGAATGTACAAATCACAGTTGCAGAATGATAAGAACAAAACTAGTTGCAAACTTGGAAACTAACTTATCCTTGAGGAGAAAGTGCTGTAGCAGTATAAGGAATTAAAGAATTTAGAGAGTGTTCATTCTTTCTTTCTGAGAAGAACAGAGCAGAGGATGGATCACTAGAAAACTATGTAGGTCTCTTGGTTTATCTCCTCTTTCCTTTCAAGCTTTACCTTTTCTTATACTAAGATGGGGATAAGAGTAGTGTGAAGGAGTGCAGTCTTCCTTACGATTTGTCCAGGGGGTGTTTTTTCAAAGTGATTATTAAGTAAATAAACATGTTTCTTTTTGCTAAGTAAAGGAATTCTGATTGGATAGAAGTCATGGACCTGAGCAGATCCTGCTTACCTCTATGCAGATCAGGAAGAACTCCAGAGAATAGGAACAGTACATGTCCCTTCATTCTGGTAGCGGATTTACAGCTGACAAGGCTTAGAGTCACCCATTTGTTTCCTTTCTCCCTAGAGATAACAAAGCATGTAACACTTGATGGACTGACGCTTCCAGCAATGTTCAGATATGAAGGCCTATATTGCAGGTTGAAAACTTGCCTGCATTAAAATTCTGGTTTGGATCAATTTAAGATGCTACATGTATGCAGGGGCATTTGATGCTGCCTAGGGAAAGTGATGTAACCTGGATTCTGTGCAGATTCTGACTAAGCCTTTCTCTAAAGATTTGTTTCCATTTTCTAGAGGAGGAGGAATTCCTTACCACAGACTTTCCATCTGATTAAGACAAACCACCTCCTAATCAGAAAGGAAGGTCTCACACAGATTATCTTCTTGTCATGCTAAGACAGGACCCAGATTTCACTGAGCTTTTTGTGAAGAGCTGTGGAGAGCATTAAAGCCATAGCTTCACAGTAGAGCTTTTATTAGACTAGAAAAAAAGGAAATGAATCCGTGTTCACAGTTTTCAGCTAAGAATGAACTTCTGTTCCTTTACTGCATGTTTGTCTGGCTACCAGAACAAAACGTTAATAATGTAGAAGTAGTATATCTAGTCTACTGAAGAAGGAATAATGCTTACTTCTGTCTCACATTCTTGCTACCTGAATGCCTTGACTTAGCATTACAAATCTTCTCTCCATTTTTCTGTGTTTACAAACTGTCACCTCATTCTTGTTGAGCTTTATTGCTATTTTGCGTCTTAGTTTCATGAAATGGTACTAATGAATGCAAATTTGAGTCAACATGCCTATTTGTTTCCTGTGTTTGTCAGAGAATTGTGTTAAAGAAAAAAATGCAACAACCCCCAAACAAAAGATTTCCTAACAAAAGAGCTTTTAGATAACTGTGCTGCCAGTCTATCAGAGTTCTACCTGAATAGTTTTTGAATATATTAAGTAATTAGGTAACCATATTTGAGATATAGGAAGGTATTGCATTCACTGAAGTCTCATGTATATTAGTAGCCCTGATAAACATTTTTAGGTGGTTCTATATGTAAAGGCTTTAGTTTAAGCTCTCTTCATATTAAAGCTTCAAGAGTGTACTTGGAAAAAAGATAAAAATCTTCAGGAGACGTTTTGATCTGAGGTTATGCTTTCATAGACAACAGAGAAGCAATTTTCAGATTTGCATCTCATGCAAAAATATGGAAACAAGAATTCATAAATTTTGTTGTTCACCAGTCTACTTGTTCTGGATAAACACATGCTTCCCATCAAAACAAGAGCCTTGGGTACTGACCAAAATCCTGTTGTTTTTCCTTCTTGCAGAGAGTCTGCACATGTCAGGGAAAACAGAATGGAAAAAAAAGATCATTTCTGGTGATATATTTCATCTTACTCTATATATTTTGTCTAAATTAATCCATTAGGATTTTATCTGCCATTGCAGTGGTTTGAATATGTTGTACAATTTTCAGAAAGATCTTACTGATAGACTTTACTGTAAAGAAATTGCCAGTCTGTCACCTACTGTAGCTCTCAGGTTCCTCCCTTTGTTTTGTTTGCACTGTTGAGACTTTGTTTCCGACTTTATGCACAGGAAGTTTTGTGAAACTGGCACTTTCTGAACTTATGGTGGCAGTTCCAAAAACTTAATTTGTTGACAATAATCCTATCCGAATTAAGTTTTTGGAATCCACTAAAACAATTAAGGTTTAGATGCATTGGGGAAATGAATTTAGATTTTTTTGAAAATAAGTTTCACCTAGTTTATTCTGTTTCATAGTGCTCTATACTCTGCAAGCAAGCATTCTAACCAACATACCAGCAACAAAAGAGCTTTTATTTCATAAACCATGTATCACTTAGACTAGAAAAGACCTTTAAGATCATCAAGTCCAACTATTTCATTAGGCTAACACTAAAATAATTAGGTTTGAGAGAGATCAGTAGCCTTCACATTTAATCCACAAATTTTGAGTTATTTTTCAGTAATTTACAGTGTATGCCACTAGCATTTCAGCCTGTTCATCGATTTCAGCAGAATTTGGTAGGAAAACAGAATTTTCAAAGAAAACTAAGTTCAGAAAGAAAACAGACTACGGGACTGAGGTGAAGGATTTTTCCCGGGCTCCTTCAAACAGGTTGGGTTTTTTACCTCCACCTTTACACAAAAAGTTGCCGTGTGTCAGTTTGTTATTGCATGAGAGAATACAAAATAGCTGAATCCTTACATATAACCATCCACATGAAAAGCTTGAAGCTTTCACCTCAGTAGACAGTGAAGCCAAATGCCTGGAAGTCACAAACCCACAGAGCTGAATTTGCCCTTGAAATTGTGAGACTTCTTGTGTCACTCATTATTTTAACAGTTTGTATTCCAGAAGCAAACTGGGAGTAGTGTTATTCACTGTCATGAGTTGGTCTTTGCAACATGACCTGATAGCAACACCAAAGAAATCTGCCTATTTCAAACAAATTTTGCTGTGGAAAACAATTCTGGACAAGGGAAATTTCTGTCAAATCATGATCTCAAAGTGCTTCTTGTAGTGAAAGAAGAGTCATGAACTGAAAATGTCTGATCTTTTGGTCTCCATTCAGTACTTCAAAGAGGGATTATTGGTGTTTTAGAGAAACATTTAAAATGCATATGCGAATCCACAGGGGCATAAGTGAAAATATGGAGTTGTAGCAGAAAAAAGTTTTAACACCCTTGAGTTTGAGATAGCTTCTTTAACTGAAAAATCACAAGTGGATTTAATGCACATCATACCATCAAAGATACTGAATTTGTTTTGGCAAAAAAACTGCAGAAATATTAGAGTGGTGGGAAAAATGAAGAAAGTTCTGAATGATAAAAAAATACATTATTTATATAGGTCATTCCTTTATGTTGACAGAAATTTTTACTGGGAAGTAATTCTAATCTTATATGGTTACTAGAACATGAGTTTCTTCTAATTATATAATAATTAGGAGGCAAATTTCAGGTAAAGTAGTGTGATAAATAGATATGATACGTGGATACAGTGCAATGGTAGGAGACTGATACATATGCATGTCAAATTGTTGTCTGTGCTGGAATGTCTTTGAGAAATCCTCTTTTCTCTATTCTGACTTTATTCCTTTCTTTATTTCTTTCTACTCTCATTTCTTACTTGCTCTCACATGCAATGATACCAGGTTGAGATTGTAGTCATGGTTATTGACAAGATGAGTATTGCACAGTTGTTTAATTAATTCATTTTTTTTAAATCACCTTGAAAATCAAAAGTGTAATCAAATCAATCAAAGTATTACATTGAAGAAATTGCAACCTCTGAAGACACTCTGAAAATATATATTGTTAATGACCTTTAATTTAAAAATAGTTTTATTATGTCAGTTATTTCTTAAATTTAGAAGAAAAGCTAGACATAATTTATATAATCAATTCCAAATTCCAGCATTTTAGTTCTAGCAGATATCCTGGGTGGTATGACTGCACATCTAATCATATTGTTATTGCTTTTCTGCACACATGCTGTATAAAATCTGCCTAGCTCTACTATATCAGACCATGACTTTATCTGGGATGTGTGCTGACAATGTAAACCATAATAAAAGAGAGATTCATGTGGTTCTACATGTCACCAGAAAAACAAGATTAAAAGTACAGTTTAACATCATGTTCAGTTCTGGCGTTGTTGGTTATCTGTAGTGAGTAGGTGTCAGTGAAAGGATGTAAACACAAGAAGCAAAGGTTTGAGATTTTTATTCATTATCTTTCTGAGCAATCAGACAATATGGTAGGTAGAGTCCAGTTGACTGGTAAAATTGAAATTTAATTTCTTATAAAAAAGATAACTGTTTTGTTTAGAAACTTACAAAAAAGCTATCCATGCTTTCCTGGATCCCCTCCTCCCCCTTGAAGTATCAAATAATTGTGAGGCACTGCTAGAGCTGAACAGAGGCTGTTGGTATAGCACTGTAGTAGAGTCAATCCAGTTTGATTTGTTAGAGGTTTTGTCATGATATGATCTTAGACATTTCAGTTATGATTGCTTCTGAAAAACAAGGAATGTCTCATAGAATCATAGAACCATTAGGGATTGGAAGGGACCTTGAAAGATCATCTAGTCCAATCCCCCTGCCACAGCAGG
>JAOXOE010000441.1:9716029-9784378 GCA_028565055.1 Phoeniculus purpureus | reverse complement strand
AGGGAGCTGGGGCTGTTTAGTCTGGAAAAGAGAAGACTGAGAGGAGACCTTATTGCCCTCTACAACTACCTGAAAGGTGTTTAAGGAACGAGTGGACGCGACACTTAGGGATATGGTCTAGCATCTAGATACTAGGATAAAGGTTGGACTCGATGACTCGGGGGGTCCTTTCCGGCCATGATGATTCTGTGATTCTGTGTTCAATGGCATTAAAAATAATCCAAAAATAATATTTGTAATATAGTAGAACCACAAGGCTGTAACACTTAGTTATTCCTTTTTCCTTTGAAATATGAACAAGTTAGAAATTATTCTACTTCCTTCCTTGATTTCATCGTATGGTCACAGTGCACTTCAGGATCCCTTGGCTCCACGGAGCAATGTATATTTCAATTAAAATTGATGCTGACACAATAATATGTTTAAATATGGGATAAAATCTTGTAGGGATGGAAGTGGATTTACAGATTTCTTGGCATAATTGTTAAATGCCAGCGCATAAATAAATGTGTTCTATAGGTGTCCTTTCTGAAGCTGGTGAAACATCTCTAAAGGGAGAATGTCCCAGATTCTTTACTACCATCTGTCTGTTTTCAGCTGTAAAGATCATTCCTTTAAAAATTGCTCTCTTAGATTTGGTGGTTAGACTAGGAAAAACTATTTTAAATGTTACTTTGGCAAAGTTGTTTTTACAGTCAGCAACAGTCATTCAACACTCCATGCTAATCAAAGGTCTTGGCTCATACTTTGCTGAAGGAGTATACAAGTTGCCGTTGATTATAGTGGCACCACAGCTAAGACATTTCTGAGAGTGAACTGAATGGTGTGCTAATAAAAATGTGCATCAAAAAGCTTAAGCATAGAATCTTACTGTAAGGATTCAAACACTTCATTGCTTATTTTTGTATGAATTCTCAAGAATTTTCTGCGCTTCATCTATATTAGGATACACTGGTAGATTTAAAGAGGGGTCTGTGCACAGCAGAGAGATCCCTCTCACTGAGTCTGAGCCTTCCATGCTGTAGGTTCTCACCAGCTGTGAAAGAAGGGTCATTTCTGATCTATAAAATAGTCTTGCCTTTTATGGACTACATTATACTGAAAAACTACACTAACTTCTGCCTGTAAGTTCAAAGGTAATTGACTGTATCTTCATGTTAAGTTCTTTTCAATTCATCCAGTATTTCCTGTAGAAAAACAGGTTGCTTCCATTTCACAAAAAAAAATTCATGAACATCTGACTGGTACCACATGAACTAGCATGGAAAGTCATTAATAGAAAGACTAGAAATTCTTCAGGATATTGAATTCAATGGTTTTATACTTCTGTGGAAAGTAGGAATAACAAATTTCTTATGGCAGCTTTTGATACCTGTTTCACTAGTCAGAGCTTTTTCTGAATTAATGAATAAACTCTCCATACTTGTTAGATTGGGATAAAATAATGCTTTAGAAATAATTACTGTTTTAAAGCTCTGGTCTTATAGGGTCTGCAGCTGACTCAGTGCAGTCAGTTGGAGAAATGAGATTTGAAAATATTTTGCTATTTTATAGTTTCTTTTAAACAGCCTAATTAATTGCTTAATCACACAGGTACCATACATGATGCTCTTTAACATCTATTCTTTAAAATAGGCTTCTGTGGAGTTCTTTTCTCTAAAATTGTATGCAGCCAATGCTGATGAAGGGTCTTTTATGTAATAAGTCCTTACCCAAATTGAACATTTGCTGCTGATTTTTTGTGTAGATAGATAGCATGTATGTCTGCTGCATACTACTGTGTAAAATCTGAGGGGCCTGAAGTAATTTGAATAAATTAGTAATACATGTTAGCGTCTTTTATAGGGAGGAACTTCGTGACTGTCTTCATGAATTGGACTAACATATGGTCTTATGTCAAATTAATTGTAGAGTTAGAAGTGGAATAAAGAACTCAAGAATTTCCGTTATCTGCGCTAACCCTCGATCATGTACGTCAACAAGCCTCTCCCAGTGTTATTATAGTAGCTTTCTGCTCCATCTATAGGATGTGAGTTTGAGTAATATGAATTGTTGGTGTTAAATACTTATTTAATGGAATATCTTCAGACATTAGGTGTCTGTTATGCTTGTATATATTACTTGTAGTCTCTGTTTTACCACACAACATCAGAAAAGAAATGCATGCTGAAAGACTTTATCGTGCCTAAATAGATATATTCAATGAGGGTCCTTTGACTTCTGAAAGTAGTTGTCTAATGAGAATTTCATCTGAGCAGCTGTGACTGAGGAGGTCAACAGGCATTGCCTAAGAGAATTTAACCAGCTGGTTAAATCTGGTTGTTGTAGTGATTTAAATGGTCAAGTGCTGCTTGTAATCCAGGACCGTCTGTTAGTAAGGGAAAGAGTGAGTGCTTCAGCATAATGTACAGCTGTTTTAATCTCTCTTTAATAATAGTGCTTCAGCCAGTGTCATGTTTTGTGTATAGCACTGGGAATGTGAGTGCCTTATACAGGACTGAATATACCTTAGGTATGTCTTTAGTATTGTTTGCTGTTTGAACATCACAGGATAAATAAAATTTCTTGATTCCATGGTCCAATATTTGATTACTTTGTACATTAAGGCATTTTCATGTCATAATTTGTAATGACCTGAAAGTGAAAAAAATTAAGAGAAACTTGTAACTTGATAAAAAAGATTGCTACAAATACTTAGAGTGAATTTGAGTATGTGAAGGCTTTACTGATGTGTTCTCATAAGACAGAAGAGGTCAGAAAAGAACAAGTGTCTACTTTAATCAATAACATTAGACTCTAGGGCCTCTTGGATGACTTCAATATATTAATCTTCTTAGTTTTTCTATTGTTTTACTAACTTTTTTCTTTGGAAGTGTCTTCCAGTACAATCAAGTGTTCGATGTCTTTACAAGTCAAATGAAGAGTTTATGTTAGATAGTATGGTCAGACTGCCTCTTTCCCTTTCTATGCCCCTTGACTAAAAGACATTCTTTCAAACTATTGCCAGATCTACACTGCCTGGGTATCTCGAATTTAAGGCTGAGAATTGGCTTCCAGACAGCTATCCTACTGTACGTCGTCATAAGCCTCTATGAGCAATAATTAGTAGTATGCACCTTGCGTGTAGCTACGAGAGCAGATTTCCTCTTTCCAGATCTGGAATGCTAGGTTGGCAGGTCAGCTGGCACTTCTGAGCTGGAAACTGGGCAAGTAATTTCTGCTAAGTGCTAAGCCCTCATTACTCAGGGCCTGGATTCCAAATTCACTTTTGACCTTAATTCTGAATGATGTATACAGTATCATTTTCCAGCCAAACTCAGTTCACAATTCTAGAACAAGCTAGAACTGCTTCCCAATCTTGTTTCCTCCTTGAAGAACATAATTGAACATTCAGAGATCAAAGATTTTTACATATGCATGTTGAAATAATGAACATCTTTATAAAGAGTAGTAGATTCATAAATTTCCATCTATTCTTTGTCATGTGCACCTGTTTCTGCGCTCTCTCTTGCTCTCCCTGGGTCGATATATCTAAGTCATGGTGATATATTATACGTCTAAAGACATCTAAATTAAAAATTAAGGATTCACATGTATTATTCATTTTATATGCAATAGGGAAAAATCTTACTTCACTACTCAGTATTGGTGGTTTTTTTAATTTTGTGTTTTGTTATTTCATCACTTCAGCTTCATTAATTCATAATAATTGAATATTTTCTTTTACGTTGACTTAAAATACATTTACATTTCCCATATAAAATTTTTTATCCTGCCAGTAAGGACAGTATACTCAAGTACTGTGCAGTACAAATACCTATATCTCTTGATATCCCTGGCAAGTAAAGAACCTTAAACTTTCACAGGTTGTGTTTTATAGCTGGACAGTGGCAAACCATTGTGGTTGTAATTTTATGCAGGGTTGTTGTTGTTGAGATCTTCTGGGATTGTTTTTTTTTCTTAATTTTATTTTAGATTATTTTTCTTCTTCTGAAATCTGTATTAAATGAAGGGAAAGTTTTAGATTTGTATTCTTTGTTTTAAGCCTGCCACAGGTGAGAACAGACAGCTCAGGCGTATACACTTCTTTTCTGGTATAGTTTTAAGCATAGTCTTGGAGGATGTTACATGGTCAGGAGTTCTCTTTTGTGGATCAAGTCTAGAAGTGAATTACTGACCATCTGCGGTCAATGAATGTATTTGAATGCTTTTTTCAGAAGTTTTGCTGAGCTATAGTTCAAGTTGTCCATCTTTTATTATGCTCTCTACCGCAAGTATACACAATATAGGCTTTACAATTTCTACTGACAAAGACATTTGTAGATCTTTGGTGCTTATTTGTCAGTTTTCTAGATGGATAGAGATGTTTTGCTCCATTTCAAGGCTTTACAAATATTACTTGGATTTTGTATTACGGTTATCCAAACTAGTTGCTAAAAATGGATCAATCCTATTGTTCTGTTTTCTGTGATACCTATAGAATTTGTAAATGGCAGTTGGCATTCCACTTACCTAGAAACAAGGTCTTTGAATGGGAGAAAACCCACCTTCTTCAAAATCCTTTCATCATCTTTGAAAATCCTTGCCACATCTGCAAGGTACCACCCTTTCTCTGTTTCCCTTTTCTTCCATTTTTGGTAAGCAAATTCAGATTTAGTTAAGTATAGGGTTAATTTATTTGCTTTTTGTTAGAAGCTGAGGAATTCCGCTGCTATGTGCCAAACTTGCTTCCAAAATAAAAAACCCAAAAGCTCCAAAGTGCACACAATAGGTAGGTACCTCAGATCAAGTTAAAGGAGAGATATGTGTCATATATTCCTATTCAAATGCAACTCGCTGTCTCTTTTCTTTTTCATCTGGTGATCTTGGTAAAGTCACTTCTTTTTTCTTGCAATGTATCTTGCAGTTTTAGAAAAGTATGTGCTTCTATTGAGAGAAGTTTGAGAGAACAACAAACTTCTAAGAATTAATTTGTTGAAGTGTAAAGTGGATTCTTACATCTTAATATGTTAAATCCCATTAATTTAGGACTTTTTAGGAACATTAGCACAAAGAAAGTGGCTTCTGAGGTTATTTGTTTATGTTTGGTTTCTGATGTGTAGTGTCCCAAACAAGCTATGATCAGGTCGTGCTTTAAAATGGGAATTGAAATGCATTTTGTAATCATTAGGCTAACCTTTGGAACTACAGTGCAGTACTTCCCTTCCGAAAATTGCTAATGGAAGTATAAAAATATGAGGTAAATACAGAGCTTGAATGTGGCTGAACATGTATGCCAATGTATTTTCCAAGTTTTGCAGGGTGAATGACCTTACATTTCTTTGGTGATGAACTTTAGTGTTAGTTGTTCTTATTTGCTTTGCCACTGCTGCTGTTTTGCAACAGGGTCTAAAAGTGCTTTGAGTGCTTGTGACTGGGGTAATGAATGAAAATACCTTTCCAGCACTGCGGTATTGCATTAGACTGAATAGTCACCTTACTTGTAAAAGCACTATTAGAGAGGGGCAGATGTAAGTACGGATAACGATTTGTGTCCAGTGCTTATTTACTGAAATTGTAAATGTATTATTTATTGAGAGCTCTCCAGACAGTGCTTGTCAGAGTAAAAATGTCAACTCTAGGCAAAATGTTATAACACATAATAAAAATGCTAGGTGCGCACTTTAGAGGTGCAGCTAATTAGATCTGCTTTTCTTACAGAAATGACAGTAAAAATGCTCAGCAGCACATACATTTTAAATGCTGATAGATTCCTTATTTTCATATGTGTACATGGTTTAGATACCTTATCATTACTTACAAATAATTTTGGAAACTTTATTTGGTTGCCACAAGAGTGGCAGAGGGTTTCGCTACCTGTCCGGACAAGGCAGCCACAAGCTCAGGCTGCCTTGTTCATCTAATGGAGACAGCAGCTACTCTCACCTCTGTGTCTTAGCCTGAAACTCCAAGATGCTGCTTGTTTTGTGGGGGAAAGCTGCCTCCAGTGGAAACAACAAACAATTAAGATTAGTCTTCACTGTGCTAATTAATCCCAAGGAGACTAAATCCAGAGTCAGTGTTTACTTTTGTGGATTATTAAATACAAGTAAGAATTAGGAAAAAAAGAAAACCAGTTAGTTTTTCCATTTAAAATACTCCTATAAGTATTTTTTTGACATTTTTATTTCCCCTGAAATTTGTAATGGGGGGAATTTGAGCTTAAAAAGTTGGGAAATTTTACAACATGAGGCAGGAAGCTGGATTTTGAATGTAAGTTTTTTACAAAGAGACGCTCAGTTCAGCATTATAAAATTTAGGATGTCACCATTAAAACAGCTTTCTTCTTTCAAGCATGTCAGCCAATATGTTAAAGACCCTTCCTGTGTTTCAGTGACAATCTACCCATATTCTGCTGCACTCAGTTTGCTGTTGGTTTCTGGAGAATCACACCGTGGGAAGGCACTGCTTGCGATTGTCTGGCCCAGCCCCACTGCTCAGGGCAGGATTGCCTGGGACAGGTTGCTCAGGAATGTGTCCCATTGTTTTTTGAGTATCTAAAGACAGAAACTCCATGGTCTGTCCAGTGTTTGATCATCCTCACAATAAGAAAGGTTTTTCTTATATTTCTAGGGAATTCCATGTATTTCCATTTGTGCCCTTTGTCCCTGAACCTGTCACTGGGCACCACTGAGAAGGGGGTAGGTCTGTCTTTACTCCTGTCGTCAGATATTAATACACTGTCCCCTGGAGCCTGCTCTTTTGCGGAGTATGCACTCATGGCTCTCAGCCTCTCTTCATATGAGAGATGCTCCAATGACTTGGTTGTCTGCAGGACTGCTTGACTCTCTCCAGTATGTCCATTTCTTTCTTGTACTGGTGAGCCTAGAACCAAACACAGTCTCTAATCTTTAGAGCCTTAAAGCCTTAAAGAAGCCTTTCTCATGGGATAAAGCCCTGTATAAAGCTCTCTGTGTGTGCTTTCACTTCCTAGTGCATAATTGATGAGCACAAAGTGAAAACCAGGAACAAAATGTAATTCATTGTTCTCAACTACATGTTTCTGTGCCTCATAAGTGTATTTTGGATTGTGATTAATCCTTCTAATTCTCATTTTTAGGCAGTCGTCTTCCTTATTTACTCATTGGCACGTTGCTCTCCCAAATGAGTTAATAGCTGTTAATGTGCATCAATCCTCCTCTTCTGTATGACTTAAATAATGTAAAGAAGAGGTAGTGTTTCTGTAGAGTTCAGATTGTGATGCTCATGAAAAAAGAGTGCAACAGCCCTTGTTAAATATGAGGGCAAATACTGTGTAAACATCTGCAGATGGCTCCTGTTAGCATTGCTCCATCCTCTCTGGTGGCACCCATTCTGCTGCAGTCTTGGGTCAACCTTTACCACGGGCTGCCAATCAGTGAAGATGTACCAAAACATCTTGTTCTAGAGCCTAGCATTTTGGAATGTATCTAATAGCTATTTTATTAACCATAATATATTTTTAATTTTACTTACATACGTGCCCAGGGTTCTTGGGCTGAGTGCCCCATGTATTTTCATGAAAGTAAAGAGTGCCTCTTTATTTTCATCTTCCTTTTTATTAACTCTTTTGCTTAAAGCTCTACAGCACTGTGTGCTGTATTTCCATATGAAACTCTAATGCACTGATACCTGCTCATATATCTCAAAGAACCTGATGTGACATCTCCTTCCACAGTGAATTCATTATCTTCAGTGAACCTAAAAAAAATCCATCTTGAATGCTATAAATTGTTTCATGTATTTGAAGATGTTGAAGCAAGCAGGCTCTTTGACCCATCTGGAGGAACTCTGAATGCTCCAGCCTAGTGCAGTGGCACCAGAAACATTGGGAGCTCTGTACTGAACTTCTTGTCAGTCTAACACCACACCAAGCGTGTGAATTCTGTTTTCCTTTACAGCTAGGCTGTGAGGGATATGTGTGAGGGTAGGACTTGACTCCTTCTACCCTGTCTTCACATTTACCTGTGTCTTCGATATTTGAAACAGCTGTGGTTCTCAGTGTAGGTCTTAGCACTCCTTATCATATCTTAAATATGTAACAAGCAGATTACTTTTAAATATTTACAGTGAAATGAAAACTAACATGTCAGGCAAAGGTTTGTTAAAATGTCAGAACTTGCCATAGTGCAAAATAAACATTGAACCAATGTTCTGCAGTGACTATATTAATTTCAATAGAGTGGTCCTGGGAAGAAACCCCAAACCTGTCTAGATCTTTTTTATCATGATTGCAGCATTTTTTACAAAACTTTGAGTAGGGCAGCAGCAGTTTTGGCATGCATCGCTAAGTTTAATAAGCTTCCTGTACCCAAGTTTCTGCTTCCTCTGTGGAGTGTTTAAGTTTTCAGCTGTTTAAATGTGGTTGTTGCAGCCTTATTAACAGGTATTGTTACATCTGCAGTAAAAATCTTTTGGTTAAAAATTTAGTTGGAGCGTTGATTGCTCCAAGTTTCAGTGTCTCTGTTCTTTCTATGCTGTAATGACCAGATGATGTATCATGTCTCTTGCCTTTCTGTGTCTGTGTTTCAGACAATGCAAGAGACAGTGGCCAGACATAGAACCTAAAAAGTCAAACCAATTTGTTAATGAGCTAGCATGGCAATATAATAAGCATCTCTATTCAGTAACTCTACCCAGCTTTCAGTTATTCCTTAGAGTAAGAATAACTACTGCTGCATCAACAAATTATTTGATGACAATGGTTTGGCTGATGAGAATACAAGGAAAAAGCCCCAATCTAATTTGAAATTAGGTGGCAAAATATGACCAGTATTATGTATTTTATCATAAAACTGCAATTTGCAACTTCTGGTAGTTAGCAGTTTTTTCTGTGCCACCTTCCTCTGTTTGCACACAAAAATCATTAAAAAAAGACCAAAAAAAAAAGACTATAGGATTTGAAACACAGTGGCCCTGAAGTGATGGGAAAATGGCCAAGGTGTCACAGCTAATTTCTGACCCTGCTTTATGAGTTCTGCTGTTCCTTATTCCCCTTGTCAGTCTGCGAATCCCTGAGGCTCTACAAACTGGCCTAACATCACTCAACTCCAGTTTTATATCCTCTTTTAATAATGTTGAGTCTATTCTGTCCAACTTTGATTCAGACAACCTGCTTGTCTTGAAAAAGTGATATATTTAATCAGTGGCTCTGTCTCCAGCATAGCTCCCACTGCGTGAGACTAGAGCCAAAGAGTAGTGCAGTGGCCTGTCACTTCTGTTTGAATAGGTAATGTGGAGCTGTTCAGCTGAAGAGACAGGAGCTGGAACTGCTTGTTAGGACACATGATCAAAAGCCACTCTCTGCTTTCTGCCAATCAAGCCTCATGTCGCCTTGTGGGGCAGACATTAAATAGATTTTTCTGTACACTGTGGGCACTTTGCCAGTTTGACATGTGAACTGTTACAAAAGATACCAGAGTTTCCACTGCTTGCCGACTGCTTTTCAATATTACCAAGTCCTTGCTCTCCATAGTAGAATATTTTATATCATGGATCGTGATAAATTTCCACAACTATTAGTCATTGTCCTTCCTACTCCCAACAGTTCAAAGACATTTTTTAAAAAAACCCTGTATGTTGATTTCTGAAAACAAACAACCAAACAGAAAACTCTTGAACAACCCTGTGGCACGTAGATATGAACAACAGTATTGTCTGAGAATTACGGTGAGTTGTCGCTTTCACTGGTGCAATTTTACATATTGTTTCTTTTTTGGCTCTTTTTTTCAATATTTAATTAGATTCTATGAGTTGAGATCATAGCAATATAGATTACTGTTAATGTGGAGGGATACTAAAATGGTCTTGTTTATTAAATTAGGATGGATGTCTTTATTGTGTTTTTGGCTGCTAGTGCAATTATAAATCTCTTAAAATGGCTCTGTACTTGTTTCTAGTTATACTCTCCCTTATTTTTTTCCTCTTTGTCTATTACTCTTCATAACCACCTCAGCTCTTGTGCCCATGGCAACAACACTAAGTGGTGAAGGCTAACAAAGATGACATTTAAGCTTTGCCTAAGTAATGAATATTCTTTTGTAACTTTCAGGACCACTGGTTTTATGTCATTTTTTTGAGTTCCCCAGTAGTAGATAACTGTTTCTATTAATCTCCCTGTGGTCATGGTACCCAGATATTAGTTTCTGCTCTTTCTGATATAATATCTTTTCTGGTTTGGAGGTTGTTTTTTTGAGTAAAACTTTTTAACCAAAACATACCGTGGAAATCTAGTGGAACTCATTTAAACAGTGAGCTACACATAAACAGCTGCTCCTTCAATAAGCCATTCCTTATAATACCCTTATTACCTTCTAGTGTCTCAAATTCTGATTAGTCAACAGTGCTGATTACTGTACGACATTCCACTGCCCATCTTCCTTCGGCTCAGCTGCTCATGTCTTAGCTGTTATGTGATTACAACACAACTTGTGCATTGTTTCTCTAAGCTGTTCTTCATACTGTGTATCTTTAAAAAAAAACAACTACTGCCTCTCGAGGAGATGGAAAAACGTTTTTTGAGTGAATTGTTTTTGTATGATTGTGATCTTTACAATCTGTGTGCTCTGCAACTTTTTAGTGGGATAAGTTCTTTAGAATTACAAGGGTAATCTACAGATAAACTCCGGTTAGAAGAAGTTTAGAAAAGTGATGATTAGTTATTGTGAAATGTGCGGGACGTGGCAGTGCTGGACATGGCAGTGCGGGACATGGCAGTGCGGGACAGCCCGACGGATGTGTTTTTAAAAGAAATTAATACAAATCACACAGAGCTTAGCCTAGCTTTTGCAAAAATCAGTGGGTAAAAAAGGCAGTAAGAACAGAACTTCCTCATGAGAGAGCAGTTTGGAAAATATACCCCCGTAACTCATGCTGAGTACCAGAGAGGTGTCTGGCAGTGGAATGAATGCACAGAATGAAAACGGGAAAAGAAGGATTTCGATTGCCAGTGCTCTGGATCTTGCGATTTCTGGTCAAAGCAGCAAACAGAGGTTTGTTAAGGGCATTAAAACTTTCTCAGCTGTCCCATAGGTAAACAGTGTGGTATTGAGTAGAACACTCTTGCTGCAGCTCCGTAACTCCTGTAGCGTCCTTTGGTGCAGCCCCTTAGAATCAAGTCCTAGTGAGTATGAAATGCTGACGCACTCAAAACGCAACCCCATTAAAGGCCTTAAATCTGTCATTGTGCTCCAGAGCTTGTTCTGAAAATAGCAAAGCTCTTTTTGTAAATTAAAATCAGTGTGAATGGGAACAGATGTTGACATGCTTTACTTTATCTGCAGGGATCCCCGTTAGGGGGGAGCGGGTCAGTGAGGTTAGATGGTAGGCATTACTGCAAATGTGCAAAGGATGGGATAGTCTAATATAGACATTGTCTTTGGTTTTGTGTAGAGCTGTAATAATATCCAGGGGTTACTTCTGGTTGCTGATAAGTCTCTATATAAGGAAAGATGATTGTGTAATACCTTTAATTCCTTGGAGGATGCTGTCCCCTTATCTGTTTACTCAGATAAAAGGAAGGGGTGCTCGCCCTGTTTTTCAGAGTTGCTGTACTTGTTCAGATCTGAGTTCCAAGAGGCTCAGAGTGACCCCAATTCCCTTTTACTTCCGTGCTACCTCAGCTCACTCAGGACCACATATGAAGTCCTTAGTGTATCCTAGAGTCAGCCTACTGAAAAATATGTATCCAGTCTGACACTGGGTTGCATTTTTGTATTTCAGCATTACTTTTTAAGATTTTGGGTGAACTCTTACATTGCATTGGAGTAATCATCAACTTTCAATAGTTTTTGAAATAAAAAAGCTACTTATATTCAGAAAAGTTCATTATGTTAAATAGCTAGTCAATCTACGTGAATTCTTGTTTAAGATTATTCCTGATATTAAAAAATACACTGAAGGATGGATTTACTTATAAGAACCGCAAGAGTTTCTCTCAATTCCTTTTAT
Source organism: Phoeniculus purpureus (assembly GCA_028565055.1). Taxonomy (NCBI): domain Eukaryota; kingdom Metazoa; phylum Chordata; class Aves; order Bucerotiformes; family Phoeniculidae; genus Phoeniculus; species Phoeniculus purpureus. The sequence goes on along the minus strand of JAOXOE010000441.1, from coordinate 9,772,411 downwards.
ATTTTAGGTTACCTTATAATTTTCTAAATCTACATGAACAATAATGATCAATTTTGTCAGTATTATTCACACCTTTTATTAATTTAGCATAGATGAATAAATGTGAATGTTGTGAAGAGTTGATTGGGAATAGATTTTAAATCTGACAGTTAGATTACAGGGTACCTAAGAAAAAATGGCTCTTTCACTAGGTACCTAGTAATTTAATTCTTGTTTGAAATTATTATAATTTATTACAGTGTGTGGGTCCCACTGAATGTCTACTATTAAATGAAAAGGAGAAATTGAAATTATGAAATTCTTTTAACTTGTATCTTAAAAATCCTCTTAAACAATTCAGTAGATATTAATAAGCAGTGTGCTTTTCTTCCCCTTTTATGTAAGGGCAAACAAAAACATTTTTGCCAATGTGTAATAATATTAGATAAGTGCTGCTAGAGATTCTTACTTAAAATCAAGATCTTAAAATAGAATGGAATAATCTTACGTGAGAGAAACTATTGAAAATTCGCTACCTTGATTAAATGTTTAGACCTTAACATGCGAGTCCTCCTTCAAGGAAACCTCTGTCATTGTCTCCAAGTTTTTTCTTTATTAGAAATGCAGATATACGTGTGAGAAATTCCAACTTCTCAGCATTTTTCCTACTGAAGGAGTCAGTCATCAGGGCATAGGAAGCATTATCCTTTTGCTATTGTATAAAGTTTTTTTCCACTTTCCTTACTGGCTTTGTTATGAAAATGGGCAGGAGACCTTGGTAAATAGGGGTCGTTATTTCCAAATAAGTGGACACTAGGTAAGTCTTTCCACATAGATGTGAACAATAGACTATAGGGAACTTTTAAGCAATTGATAGAAGAATTATGAAGTATCTGTGTTAGGAGAATGAACACACATTAGAAAATTCTTAGAGAGAAACTGTATCAGTTCATACTACCGCGGCTCACATAGAATTAAACCACTGGTGGGGTTATACCAGGATAAAAATCTCTTTAAAGAATAGATGGCCTCTGGTTTTGTCTGCAACCTGCCATAGTATCTAAAATTCTGTGAGCATTCTGTGAGCATTATGTGAGCATCTGATCAATAAGAAAAAGTTAGAGGTTCAGTGAAAATGTTTTTGGTAATTCCTCTGTCTTTAGGTCAGTAACAGTTGTGGCCATTGGCCTTCACTCTTTTCAAACTGCCTCAAGTTTCTCATCTATCCTGGTTTTTTGTAGCTCTTGTACATGTCATGCTGTAGAGGGTTTCAATCAGTAAAATATGAACCAGGATCTTTCTACAGTACATAATGAGAGACATGTATTTCTAAGCCAAAGAAGTGGAAAACAATAGAGTTACCCTCCTCAATGAAGCCAACTTTGTATGAGTAATAAAATATTATTTTATGGTTACCTGTTGCTGTCTTGCAGCTGACAGATGGTGTACCAGTTGGTTATTCCATTTTAAGGTACCAAGGTAGCATGCATGCTTGCATCCTTTGAGATGCATGTGTCTTTTCTTCTGGTAAGAGTGCGTGGGGTATTATTCCACTGCATGTTTCTTGATGTGATGCCAGAAAAGAAAGAACAGGAAAAAAAATGAAAAGCAATACAATAGAAAGAAAAGGAAAAAGATAAGAGAAAAGGAGACAAGTATGTTTTGGGCTGTGGATGTGATGTGTCATTTCAGTAATTCTTGCATTTTCATCAAATAGATGTTTCTCAGTTCACGTGGACATAGTTGAAGCCAGCATTGTGAAAAGTAACCTGGATTTGGGACTGTATTATTTTTATACTCCCTATTCAAAATAAAAAGCACCCAAAATCACCATATTAAAAATGTAATTAGACCCACAACAAAGCTAGTTGTGCTAACCCTTTGTGCTCTTTCTCACTGCAAACAGTCGTGGTGTAAAATTTGATTGTATGTGAACTCTGTCCTCTAGCTGATAGGATTCACTTCAAGCTCCTAGTGGAAAAATGGAGACTGTACTAATTTGTTCTTTTCAAGCTTCTAAAAATACTTGAGTCTTTCTCATAAGTTAGGAATTTTTATGTTTACTGATCTTCACTCTAAGCAATTCCAACAACTGCTCTTTGCTTTAAAAAAAAAGAAAGCATGCCAAAGAAATGAGCTGAAATCCAGCATTTCAAATGATAAACATGAATTAATGATAATGTAATATTTTTCCTCTACTTTTTTGAATTTCTTAGGCATATTCTGGTTGTGCATGCTGTTTGTTAAAATTTACTTTTTTAAAAATACCTAAGTACTATGAATTTAATTAACCTTGTGGTTTTGGTATTATTTGAACCTTGAATGTGGAAATCTGAATGAGATGAGATTAAAAGGTTTAAATAGCTTTAAAATTATATTTATGTTAGTGCAATCTGTCTCTTTTAATACTAATCTGCTTTTTAAGTTGAGATTGTATTATGTAAAACACCCGGAGTGGGTTAAAATAGCTCAAATATTTGCAATATGAAGCTTGTTTGTTTGTTCGCTTATCGGTCAGAGTTCTCAAGGAAAAGTTCAGTTCAGATATTAGCTATACTTCTTATAAATGACCTTGTGAGGTAGAGAAGCATGGCACAGTGGCGCTTTCCAGCTGTACACATGGTATCCGTCGGGGTACAATCATGCTCAGTCCCAGCACCGCAGGCTTGGACATATGTTGAGTTTTATTTCTTTCTTCTGACATTAATCCTATTCACCAGCTGTTCTGCCAGCTGCCATTCTTCAGCTTGGAGATTACATTTTGGGGGATACCAACAATCGCCTAGTTGACCAGTGTTCTTCCACTTACTTTAAAAATGATTGGAGTTCTGGGTTAACGTTACTCAGTCTTTTTTACTGCCTATGTCCTTAAATGTCTTTGAATTCTAGACTTGATTTATGATCGCTTTGAATACGCTGCAGAAAAACCCTCAAAAGAGCTCTGATTTCCACCATACTGGTAAATCTGTGCTCACAGAAAAAAAAAAAAAGGTTTGCAGTTAACATTCTGAAAGCTGTAATTAATGTTACATGCACTATTATGTAAACAGCATTAATTAGTGACAAATTCTTCTGATAAAAATAATTTTTTAGTCAAAAGAATGTCTTAATTTTTCATTTTTTCATGTGTCTATTTTAAGAAGTTGCATTTTTGTAAGAAATGGTTTCACTAATCTAGTTTGAACAGCCTATTAAATCTCTGTTACTCTCATAGCATATACTAATAAGTCGTATAGATTTCTCAGTTCATATTCCAGATGATCTGTCCATAAGCAGGATGTTAAACATCTGTAGTTTAAGCCTTCTGGGACTTACAAATGCATTAATGCTGGAAAGAAATGTGGCCTGAACAATAAGGTTACAGACCATGTGGTAAAGAAACAACCCCGATATCATCAACTCAGCACATACGGTGCACTGTGACTGAGTTGTAATACAGCAATAAAAGAACAATGAGAGTCTTAAACTGTATCCATTTATAGGATACATTTATCACACTCATATCAGTAAAGACAGAGGGTCCCATATTTAACGTTAATTATTTCATGTGGCAATTTAAAGATCTGTGTTACACATCCTTCACAATTGAGCAAAATAGGCTGTTAGCTGGATAAGGTTAAACTAACTATAACGGTAAATATTTATTACGGGAATATTCAATTAATAGCATGTATCCTGAATTTCTTTGCGCGGCCAGTGAATACAGTCAGATCATGTAAAGTAGATACTGGAATCATCCAACTCAGTTTACACTTTAAGGCAGCAGTAGCTATATTAATAAAAACCACCCGCATTGATTCCTTTTCCCTGTTCTCTTTTGCATTGTTCATTTAATACAGTTATAGAATTAGGGTGTCAATACTTAACAGAGATGAAATATTTTTTAAATACGAGTTACTCTTGACTTCCATCATAGCCAACAAAAAGTTTTGGGGAAGAATGGAGTAGGGGGAAGAATCTTAAGCAATATTCCGATGAGAGGATGTTCCAGACACACCAGTAGTGAACCCCCTTTACTAAATATGGCCATTCTATTTATAGAAATATTCATATTTTCATTGGTGGCCAAAGTACTGCTTATAGGAAAACCTACAGGTGACTAATAGGAGTTGCTCACTAAGTGGAATAATGAATAGTATTAGGTGTCAATTAAATCAAGCTTCCCCGAGGTGCAGGTGCTCCACAATGTACTGACACATTTCAAGTAGCAGCGCCACTTCACCCATGCATATGAACAAGCACATTTGCATATTAAAAAGCTGAAAATTATTTAACTGAAGCAAAAGTCTTTTAGAGATGATGGAGGTTATTAAAACTGTTGACAAGAAAGAAGGTAATTGCCTGAAAATGAGAGATGACATTCTGCTATACACAGGGAACGTTGTTTTTGTTGTATTGTGCAGCAGTGCCTGGGTGTATAACCTATTACATTGAGATTGCTCCTATGCAATTAGACCCTTTTTGTCCTCACTTCAATAAGGCTATGATTATGAAGGATTGAAGAACACTTGGCATATTGAATGTCTGTTGTTTTTATAACTTCGTCAGAAATGACAAAACACGTTTTGTGTCCTGTTTTTTCTTTGTAGGCTTATTGATTCTGTGATTATAATATTCATAAAAGACAATGTGTTCATGGTTGAACACTCTGTCATTTATACAGGTTTTATTTTTTTTTGAGCACAGTACTTGTTTGAATGCCAAGGTGTTAGTCAGAAAGAGATGGTTATGTACAAAGTAAAAGATGAATAGGTGAGGGATATAGAGCTCTAATAATGCCAAATATTTCTCTTGTAAGTGAAATAAAAATCCCATGTATTTCAGAAGTGTCTGCTCAGAAATACTTACGAACTTAGAGTGAATTTAATTTCTCTCTCTCAGCAGTGATTGTTTTCCTGTGTGGGTTTTTTTGTTCCTGACTTCCCTACTGATAGTCTGAAAAATCTGATTGAATTGCATATTGCAAGTGTCAGGAAAAATTGCTTCTATATCTAAGCCATGAGTGAGGAACTTCATTTACCTTATGTACTACTCTATGAGGAAGAAGATGTTTTATGTAGCTAAGACAAAGGTGCCTCATAGGCAACAGCGTTTAATGCTTGACACCTAAATGGTCATTTGTGGTGGGATTTGCAAAACAGCCTAAGGTATTTTGTTTCCATTAAAATTAATGAGAATTGTGGAGCTGTTGCAGTGACTTGCTTTGAGTTTGGGCAAGGATGTTAGCGTTTCTGCTTCAGACATCTCATCTGTACTTTTGAGACCATGGCAACTTGATTTTGCACCATGCCTTGTTACCTTTTGAATTAATTTCTTTATATGGAAGAGTATTCATACTTAGTAATAATAAGTTTTGTTTCACTCTTAGTATCCTTGTCTCTTGAGGTATGAGAGACGTGCAAGATCCCCATCTGCCTGAAACGTTTTAAATGCATTAAACCACAAAATATTGTAATGATATAAATTATGTATGATATAATTGATGTACTCAAATACATAATGAGTCATGAGGATAGGTGATCCAAGCTCACGTAAAAGTATGTCATTTATTAGTATTCAGTATCTTTTCAAGAATGCATGGTTTCTTTCAAGTTGTGGCTTTTTCATATGTGATTGCATTTTAATCTTTTGTCAGCCACTGCATGCCATATCTTTCCAGCTGACCCTTTCATGAAAACATTTATTTAATCTCCGAGACACTGAAATTACCTAGTTTCTTAAAATTACAGTGGGCACAGTTTGAAGAAGTAAAATTTGCAGTTTATGGGACAGTTTTTGCAGTTGTTGCTAAGATAATACACTCTTGAGCCCCAAATGTAACAAATCATTGCATTAAAGATGCTAGCTGAGCTTCCTGTCATTGTGAGATACCCCACTGGACCAGTTTCAAATGGCCTTAGTGTTAAACAGCTCTTATTTAGTCACATTTTAAAAAAAGTTTCATTTATTAAAGCTCAATTCTGAGTATAGTGGGAACACTTCAGATAATTTTTTCACATCTTCTGAGCTCTTGAAAGAGAGATGAACTTTCTGGAAAATCTAACTACTTGATTCGTGGTGTAATTGCATGAGAAAAATGGAAGCTCAGCAGCTGTCACATAGTTTTATTCTAGTAGTATGTTTGATGTGATATACAGTATAGATGTGTATACTTTGAGAGTTCTATATTGAATATTTGATATTTCGTTGGGTTAGCATCTCGTATTCTTTTCAAACAAAGAAAATACAAAGCAAACCCTGATCTATTTATTCCAAGGCAGTGCATCACTTACTAGCTGTAGAGAACATCTACAGCTTGACAGAATAAGCTATAACTTCAAACACAGTAGCTCCTCACATATTGTGAGCTATAATATGCTATGGGAAAGTTTCTTAGGCAGAAAAAGTATAGATGACTGTTATGGGCTAAGAAATATCGCTTGATAGATCTTGTGCAGAAACCATTATAGAAATCTTTTTAAACTAAAAGTAATCTCAGAGATTTTAGTAGAAAATAAATCAGCTTGCATGCTATTGAAAATTAATGTTTCTCAAATGAATCTTGTTTTAACCAACAAACGTTTGGCTTCAACCAAAGACAATCAGACCATGTTCTTTAGGCCATTAGTGAAACAGAGGGTATGTTTCTACTTTATTGGTTGCTGACATTCAGCATTCTGGTTTACAGGTTTGAAACTGGTAGTTCGGCCACTAGGATTCATTTAATTTTTATTAAGAGTTAGGATTAAATTTTCTCTTGCACTTTTAAATTCTAGAAAGTCTTGTCTTTTTTTATATATTACAGAGAGAGTAAGGAATGTTCATCTTACTGGATCTTTCTTTTACAAAGGCAGGTGAACTCCTGTGCTCTGAGGCACAGAAAGGATGAAAGAGACAGCAGGACTGTTAGTGGACAAGTAGAGAAAGAAAAATGACATTAAGCTCAAATCTGCTAAACCCCTGCTCTTATAACCACTCCCACTCTGAAATCAGAGCTGTGTTCGTTTTGAAGTACATAGCCACATGGAGAATGGCCAGCTTTGCAGGCTTTTCTGCTGGTTATTATATGGTTACCTGCACTTACTGAAGCTGGGACTCATGGACTTAAGAGATCCCTGCTTGAGTGGGTCTCCTAATGTATGGGGTGGATGCTGACATTTCTGACTACTCCATAGAAGCTTTTGTTATGTTCTAAACTTCCAGGTTAGTAGATACAGCAGAGGCTTGGTGACCTGTGAGTTGTGGTAGAAGGACCTGTGAAAAGACTGTCTTGAAGTATGGTGAGAAAGGGTTAAGGTCCTTTCTCACCATAAAAGAAGAAGCTGGCTCCCCTGAGAGAGCCTCTGGATTCTAAAAACATATTTGCAGCTGGTGGCTCCTGTGTTGCATTGTCTGAAAGATATTATGTAACAGCCTTTTTTTTCCCCTGATGGAAGTGATATTTAGCTCGTAGTGTCTTGACTCTGTACTTGTGTACACTGTGAACATACTTTCCAGTGACCCAAATGATCATTTGTGGTTACTGACTTTGGATGCTTAACTTGAAACACAGGGACTGATTTCTGAGATATGTTCAGCACTTATAATTTCAAGCTTTCAAATCTGCTGGGCCCACCCGCTTTGAAAATGAAATGTAATTTGATTCAAGCACTGTACCTAAAACTTCTGGCGATGGTTTAAATACCGCAATTGTGTCTGTTTCTGTTTCTGGCTATAGAGATGTATAAGTACGTTTCATAAGTATTCAATGTACATAAAATACATGGGTCCTCTGTTATTCCAATTCATCTGGGCAGTAAAACCCAGCTGTCACTAAACAACACTTTTCCTCTTTCAAATGACAGTTATGAAATGGCAGACTAGTCATTCTTTCAAAGACGCAGACCTCGGTTATTGAGATGCTCAGAAGCATCTGTTGATTTTGTTGTGCCTCTATTATGCTAGGCTGAAGGTGCTGTTGATAAAGCCTTCTGAACAACCTTCCATTTTAACAGGGATCAAATTCTCTTTATTAGCATGAAAAAAGAGAAATACTTATCATTTGAACTGGATAAAAGCTTCTTCAGTTCTCGCTTAATGTTTCTGGAGTGACAGTGGTCAATAAATTCTTCCTTTCTTTTCTGGAGGTGCTATCTTGTGTGATAACAGCAAATCCGATAAATAAAAATCTATATGTATTGCAGTAAAAACTGCATTTTATTCTGCCTATATTAATTGAGACAGGATTTTAATCTGGTTTTGTCTTTAATCTAGTTTAAGAACTGAACAGTTTGGAGCTCTTTTGCCATTTTTTCATAGGGATAACGCTGAGAATTTCATTAGCAGAAAAGTGAACATCTCAGCAGAATAGACACCCACGCTATTGTTTAGCTATCTATCTCCCAATTACACAAATGGCAATTAGGGACTTAAATCGTATTTAGGTATCTGAATAACTTCAGGGATTTGTGCTAATAGATCTTTATGTCTGACACATTTCTTACCAGCAAAGGAGAGTTAGAAAGGGGAGTATGAAAGCAATAGTACAGTGTCTGGTGGATTGATTCCTGGGTGATTTGCCTGGCTGACTCAACACATCATTTGTAAGCATCTCAATGAAATGTTTAGGGAATTAACCTCTGTCCCGCTTGCCAAATTTAAAATTTCTGAGTGCCATCTGAAACATTTGACTTTTCTTAAAGGTAGGTCACAAGAAAAGCAAACTCTGCCGTGAAGGCCAGATTCTCATTTGGTGTGACAGAAAATATTTTAAGTAGTTTCTTTTTGCATCTTATTTCACTCTGTGGGTCAAAAATATGAATTTTGGCTGAAAACTGTAGGCAAATCTTACCTCTGCTGAATAAACGCCGTTAAAGATTGACTGAATAACTCCTTGAAGAAATTATTTGGTCCAGAATTCTGCCGGGATTTTTTTTTTTAACATCTGTAGATTATAGAAAAGCTAGTAAGGCACTTGGTGAGCAAGATCTCTTGGCCACTTCTGGGTAGTGATAATAACGAAATGAAATTCTGAGCCCTATTTAGAATAATTAATTATTACATTTTCCAGGCAGGAGTATTTGGGGCAGCTCTTTTCTGTCACATATAATAATTTAATACTCATTATGAAATTATGGTCAGGATGAGCTTAATAACTTTGCATTGTTATGTTTTCAATTCCGTTATCTCTATTACATTATGTTGTTTATCAAGTTCATTTTTTTTAAAAATGTAGTTTACCAAATTTTCCAGTGTATGAACTATTCAAAGATAATTGAAATTGCATGTTTTTCACGTGTATCCTTTTCATGCCATCTGCTACCTTAAATTTAGTTTGGATACTTGCCATGCAGTTGTAAAATGTTTTCAATTTTGTTTCTTCTTGACCGTATGTTGTACTGGTATTTGTATGTATTTAATGTCTCATCTATACAAATATATATATATAAAGGAGAAAGCATTTATTTGTCTTGATTTACACCAGATACAGCAAAATATTATTATCTCATAATGTCTCAAGCCCAAAATTACTTTTATTCAGATTTAGTGACATTTGATCTTAATTCCTGTGAAAAATCTAGTTACAGAATATGGTGTGGTTCTGAAAAAATGAACATTTTCAAGTAAACTTTGAAAATATGTAAAAGTTAAGACACTGAATTGAAAAAAAAAAATTCTACCATGCTTAAAGCTGCTGGTATTACCATTTATAAGACAATGAAACTCTTTGGTGGTTGTATGAAAACAAAAATAATTTTTGTCTGAGGAACCTAGTTGCAAAAGGATTGAGGGACTGAGTTTTTTCCATCAGTTGTTTTGCAAACCAGCATGTTTTGCAGGAGTATGAAGGTAAACTTTGATATTCCTCTATTGGAGCTTTATTCTAATGGGATGGACCAGCTAGACTGGTATGTCTGACCATCCAGGAGCGAGCAGAGCTGTTTCTGCAGCTTCTTCATGAGCTTTACGGTATTCAGAGACCTTTTCTGAGCTGGTCTGAGAACAATTATATTTTCCCTACACGCTGTGTGAATAGAGGTGGGCAGCCCAGCGGAGGGTTGGTTTGTTACAGTATGCGTACTCCATTGTGCGATGAGATGGTACAGTTTACCCCTGGTTGTGTCGTTTGGGGGTAATTTGGTCTCTTGTTTGCTGTTGCAAATACATTTTGTAGCAGGTCAGCCATGATAGATCTTTCCAATTGTTTCAGAAATGTGTGTTTCTGATTGTCTGTACAGATAAATGCATTCTGCCCATACCAAGGGCTGGTAGCAGTGTGGATGGTACAACACCTTTAGCAGCCCAGTTGCTGTGGTTGGGCATCCATGCCGACTGTCTGATCCTGATCCTTTGAAGTTCCTAAGGGCAAGTTATTGGGAGGGCTAGGTCAGAGAGAAGTCATGGATTCACCTCTGTATCTCAGCAGTATAAAGATCTGGTTGGTTATTGCTCCATCTGTAGTGTCACTTGCTTAAAAAAAAAGGCTTCTTGAAGGGTTTTTGTGGATTCACGTGTCTGCAATGCTGACTCACTGGCCAATGGCATGTGTTTCACTCATTTTTAAATGCTGACCTGTCAGAGTTTTCCAGAGAGAGAATGCAAAAGAGTTAGTGGAAGTAGCTAGGTAAAGCTTATTGTTCTGCTTCATTCTCCAAAGTATTCATGGCTCCTGTATACACACACTCTGCAAATAAGCTTGTGAAGCCCTATGTAAAGCAGTTTTTAATTCCTTGAAAGCTGTTTAATTCTCCATGAAAGTCCTTAACATAATTTATGACAAGAGACTCCTGTGTGCTTTGGGCTCAGTGGCCCAAACCCTCAGGGTCACTAAATCCAGGCTGGCCTTGAGGTGCCTGTCTGAGCAGAATGAGGTACAGGGGAAAAGAGGAGAAGGAGAAAAGTGTATGTGTTAACATAAAGGATGAAAGATTCTAGAAGGAAAAAGGAAACGGAAGCAACCAAAACAATTAAAAAAGCATTATGGAAGAAGGAGCAGGTTTTCTTAATTGAGTCTAGAGTTCAACAAATGAGTGTTTTCAGAAAGGACAGAACAATTTAACCCCACAGGCAGTTTCACCATTAGAGACCACTTTGTTGTATGCACAGAAGCCAGCTTCCCTCTATTTGTGTGTGTAGAACCCAGTTGCCTAAAACCCACACCTTATGTGGGGATTAGAATTATTTCAGTTTGCTCTCTGGCATTTGGCCTCTGGTCACCTGACAAGGATGGCATTTTTAGGGTAAGTGCTATTATTTTTCCAGGCTCAGGGTTTACAGTCATCATTCGATTTGGAAAACGTGGACTGGATGAATGGGCTTGTTCCTTTTGTAGGGGATTACAATAATACACGGAAGCTTGTGAGTGCTTCTGACAGATGTGTTGGCGGCCTGCCACTGCATGAAGGGTGCGGCTCTGACTGACAACTTGCAATTATATGATGATGAATGGTTCTGATGTGTGTTCAAGTGAAAACCACTTTTTAGAAAGTGAAAGTTGTGCATACGGTTCCTATAAAGTAAGTCTTAAGAAAGGCCCTAACCTCTATTTTTTCGTTGGAATAACCAATGTGGATCCCCTTTTCTGTCAGACTTTTTCTAGTTTTGATAAATAAGGGCCAAACCAAAGTTTTTATGGGGAACACTCGCTTTGATTCATTTTGGCTTAAGAAACGCTTTGTCTGCATTTTTAGTCAAACTGACATCATCACTGTAGAGATAGACAAATGCAGACACAGAGAAATACTTAAATATAGAAGCATGACTGTGCTATAGTCAACAAGTTAATCAAAGGAAATCCATAGAGAAAAACCCAACTTTTCTGTCAGGGGTATAATTCATCCATCAGCAGGCCTGTGTAGCTCGTGTGTTGTTGTTAATGGGAGATCCAGCCACAAAGCAAAGACAAAATGTACCCACAGATGACTTATAAAGAATCTCTTTCTTTGCTAGATTTAATCCAGATTTTTGCAGAACTGTCAGAGTTATAGCCTCTGAGCAACAAGACATAGACAAGTTCCAGCATGGGAGGGCACCTGGCACTTCGACCCTGGAAAGTCGTTCCAGCATATGGTTGATGCTGGCTGACTAAACATTGTTTTCCACTGTATGGACTGCATCTAGTAGATGATATGAATTGTCTAATTTTGAGAAGCTATTGTGGGTGGCTTTGCCTGTTAGAGCTGTGAAATTGTGAACTGAAACCAGAACACCCAAAGCCAAGAGAAACTGGACTGTGAGTTTAGGATGCGCTCTCTAAGCAAGAACAGGAGGTGTAAAAGTAATGCTGAACAAACCCTTACATTTAATTTGATTTGAGTAAGGACAAGAACATGTAGCACATAGAGGGCATGTCTTTTTGGATGCAAAATTAGTGAAGAAGAAAAGGAATTGCTTTCCTAAACGTGAGACCTTTTCAGAGCTCTTATTACTTGCCTAAAATGGGAATTTTTCTGGACTTGAGAAAGGCTATCATTCTCATTGTAGATTTTAAAAAGTCCATGTGACTTCAACATCGATGAATGCTAATGCTCAGGTTTCTCAAATTCAGAAAGTTTACAGTCTTAGGCAGCTCTTGGACCTGAAGTGGCTGGTTTACCTTGGGAGAGCTGTGCCTGTGCCTGCTGCCGCCTTCCATTTACACAGGCAAACGTGCAATGTTTATTGACCACTGGCTTGGACTGAGTACTAGCAGTTGTTCCTCTTGATATAGTGGCTTATATGATGTGTACAGCTTTGAAAGAAAAGGGACCAAACCAAAACTAATTTCTTCCATGGAGCTCAGGCCACTGAGTTCTGAAGGGACTCTGAAATTCAAAGCAGTAGCTATGATTCCTGCTAGTTTTTTTCTAGGAGACTCTGCTAGGAAGTGCATTGAGTGCTGTACACGTAGCAGTAGTAGTGACAGCGGTAAAAGCTGTCCTTGTCTCAGAGAGCTCTCAGTCAGATCTTATGAAGAGAGAGAACAGGTGAAAATATGATTGGGAAGGAAAAGTGGGCACTGCTGATGTTTGTGTGTTTGATATAAGGAGCAGCAGTCACAGTGCGTCACTTGCCCAGTCATACATAAGGTGGATTAAATAATACGTTGCCCATAAATAAGAGTTAAAGTAAGGAACCGGAGATGTGTAACTTGCAGTGTTCGAGACTTTGTCTTCTCAGTGCTCGTGATAATATTAATAGCATGAGCACAAATGCAGGAGTAATGTTTTAGGCACGTTTGCAGCCCTGGGGTTAGAGAAGTCATTAGTTAACAACAAAGGTTGTATGATTGTCTAAATACAACTAGTCTTGTGGGTAACATTAAGATAAAAAACCCAGGAAGATAATTCTTATGTAAAGACAAAAGAAAACACAGCCAAAGGATAAGAGATTAATCTAAACTTTAATGTATGTAAACAAAAATTAGATGGAACAAACTGTGAGCACATGGAGAACCTGGCAGTAGCCCAGACTCAAGCCTTTGCATTGCGTGTTCATTGTTGCCACTGTAGAGTTTCTGAATGAAGTCCACATGTAGTACCTAGTATATAAAGGATCTAGTCATAGGAACCATGCAGTGGCCTCGCTAAAGACGCTCTAAAGGCAAGCAGTATAGCTTACAATCCAGGAATGGTTAGATCCTGGTGTGAATTTTGTTGTTTGTAGACTACAAGTTCATGTAATCTATTGAATAGAACAGACACAAAGTCTTTACGCATTACTCATGCACTAATTTGGTGCTGTATTTAAATGAATAAGGCAATATAGAAATTTTTTGATGGAGCATTTGAACAAAGATATTTCCTATCTGTCTTTTTGCCTGGGTACTTCTAAGATAGAAATTACAACTTATAATTGAGCAATCTTTCGTGTAGGGGTTGTTCTGATGTCACTATCTATTTGCCCTCAATACAAGCAAAATCCTTCAAAAGAACTGAGTCTTTGTTGGATTTTTTTTGTGTTGTGTGAAGAGTATATAATAAACCCAGCATTAATCTGGAATTTTAACATAGCCGTGTATAATTTTATGGATGCTTGGATATTGTCAGGAGTTATGCAGCTAAAATTCAGCTCATTAACTTAAATGGTAATAACTATAGGGTCTGGCTTAAATCAACAAAAGCAAGAAGACTAAATGTTTAAGACAGAAACCTTGTCAATTATCTTTGTTACCTGCAATATAACTTTTAGAGAAGGTTGTGGCATTATTCTCAGCAACTCCATTGCCTATTTCTTGCTTGTCCTGAGGAGGTTTCTGGAAAAGATGCTTACTAGCAGAATAGGAAATAAAGAGTAACTGAAAACAGGTGACACGTGCTTTCCCTCTCTCTGTACTGAATATGCGTCTACCCGTTTGGACATCAGATTTTGGGATAAGTCCACAAGTGTTATTAACTCTTCTCTCAGATGTTTCCAAATGACAGCCATTTTCTTGACTCTGAAATTTATTGCATTACAGTGATACATATTTCAGATGGATGTAGTTGGTGATGAATCTGTACACCAGCTCAAAAGACAGCATTCGTTTCCTGCTGAAAAACATGTGATGGGTCAAGTATCACATCCCTCTGACATCATTTGGTCTTAAGATGAACCTGGGAAGTTCTGTCAGCCTCTACATGGGGCATGTCAAGATCTGCTCTGTCAGGAGCTATAAAGATGGCTGTGCTAGGACAGGGTCCAACATGCATTCTTTTATTGTCATTAATGCTTTTATTTGGGAAAGTTCAATGTGGAGAAACCAAAGTCCGTTTCTGGTTCAGTCTATCTTTGCCATGTTCAGTAACCCTTCAAATCATCATTTCCAAATCAGCCTACTGAAGGAGCTTTTTATGTCTTGCTAGTCAGTCTGAAGCCTTTGTGTCTATTAATTACTCATTATTCAAGCTGTGCTCTGAAGACAATTGGCTGGGGCTTTTCAGCTTGCTCTGTAAATGTGATACAAACAAGTTATCTTCTTGAAGTTGTTCTAAAGAGAAAAAAGGGTATAGCAGCTTCACAGGTATGTGACTAACTGTGTCTTTAAAAACATCACCAATTTATTGGTTGTTCAGCTTGAGGTGTTTAGGTCATGTTTAGGTGTTTATTATTTTCCTGAGGATCTAACTTTATGCCGCAGTTTATATATAGCTATATATATTATAGCCTCGATCTTTACGTTGACTGTACATTGACACAGCTGCAGCTGTGAATGTTCAGCAATTCCTCAAATACAACCCCAAAGTTTTTCAAATTGAGCTCCCAGAAAATGAAACTGCAACCCATCATTTCTCCTTTTGCAGTTCCATCTCTCGTTCATTTAATTCCTTTGAACTTCTGCAATGCAATGTGGCCAATCATTGTATGGGCAGCAGCCTCATTTGCTCTGCAGTTCCAGTTTATACTTTTGACTGGGGTTGCCCTGTGAGCTGAACGTAGCAAGAACACTGTTATAAAAAAAAAAAAAGTACTTTTTTTTTCCAGTAGGATGGGAGTGCTATTTGAAGAATGTATCAGTGTTTATTCACATGGGGGCTGAATTAGGATTTCCTGGACAACTTTAATTCTAGCATTTCCATATCTTAGCAGTACTTTACTCCAAAAAACCAATAATGTGCTTTTGCAAGAAAGAAAAAAAAGGGCTTATTTTCATCTCTGTATACAGGAAACTGAAAAATTTAAGATACTGTGCTTGATGATAGTGGTGGATTCTTAATTATTTTCACAGATTTGTAACAAACCAGTTATTATTTCCGTAATGTACATCCATAGCGAGCAGATTGGTGCTTGTAAGATTTGTAAACCTTTTAAAGCTCTGTGTGCTGGAATTAGCTCAGTGAAGTCTTGCTTCTTCTATAGTCACATCTATACAAAATACGATAGTTGAAGTAACATTTTTATTAGTATGAGGCAGGCTACAGAACTGACTTTGTCAGTGTATTTTACTGTCCTGGAGAAGATTGCATCATGTGCCACAGAGACCTTCAAAATGATACAGAGGAGATTCTAGCTATTGTTTTTCATTCCTTTGCAGCCTTGTTTGAAGTAATTTTAAATCAAGAGCAGATTATGTTGCTTTCTTTGTATTATACTTTTACATAGGAAAACACTTAAGGATTTCTCATGAAAAAATTCTTTTTGTTATACAATTGTTTTAATTTCAGAATATTTTATGTAAGAGCTGAGTTAAGATTTTCATACACAATATTAAGAAGCCTTCAAATCATTAAACAGATGTTTATTACTGTATTATTAGGGTAATGAGTAGAACATGATTTGGGGGAACAAAATAGGGTTCTTTTGAATCATCCATGTTTTGTTCATAAATCATCTGGTGTCGCAAATTTTCCAAGGAACTTTAATCAGTCTAATAGAAACTGATTTTTCATACTTTTTTTTACTCCCTGATACTCCATAAAGCAACCTCCTGAGGAGGAGGTTACACACACTTGTATTTTTGTATTTCCTTTTCTTTAAGATGTTTCTACTCCCCAAAACTTTTACTAGTATTTTCATAGCAATTTTATGGAATTTCTGCTTCGTTAAATGTTACGGTACTTATTTAGCATTGCACTTGATAGAAGAGGGCACAATACCTTAATTTCCTGTTTGTTATGCCAAATGATTTCTTGCATCTGCTTGCTTTAGCCTGGTATAAAAATCTAGGAGACCTGTGCAGTGGTAGGAGAAATAAAACCTGCCCTCATATCTTTAACATGATGAATCCATAGAATGGGTTTATTATAGAGCTGAACGTGGGCTGACATGCAACCTGCAACTTTCTGAACAACTAGGGAAATTAACTGGTAAAAGAAAGACATGTCCAGAGGCTGCATGAGACATTATTTGTTTCAGAGCAGTTTAAAAAAGACAGATATAATATTAGAATCTCAATACATTCTTTGATTAATAATGGGAAGAATGTCACTTCAACTCACAAGTGTTTGTAAAGAGTGAATTGTTTGTGATGATAACAGGGCTATAACAAGGGACAGAGGTATGAAATTAAGAGAAAGAATACGGAGACGAAATATTTGGAGAAATATAAAATCTGTTTCAAGCCAGGTGGACTCTGATGGATACATGCTGATGAATTCTAGCTAAGGTATTGGTTCAATCTGTTCTTCTTTTCCACTCTGAGGAAAAAAAAAATTGATCTTCCAGAGTTGGTCAATACAGAAAGATGTGAAGATGTGGGAGTAAAGAAAAATAATGAAGTTTTTGAGGTCTGCTTCCAGTAACACAACTTTCTTCTTTTGCAAAATAAGAACTATTGCAAATCCCATTGATTTTGTTGCTTTGCTGACATGTAGTAAGAGACAGCAAAATAGCGTATAATGCTCCTTCCTTTCTTATATCAGCTTATGTAATCTTTTGGCCAGGGATTGCAAGCAAATTGTACTCCTCTTCTCTTGACTATCCTCAATTGCTATTGTGTAAGGGTCAAGACTGAATCTTGCCGATATTATATTTTCACTTGGGAAGTGAATAGAGGTGCATGCACATAAGGAATAGGTGATTACATCTAACATATCATATACAATCATTGTAATGCAAATAAGGCAATGTTCTGCACTTCAATGAATGCAGCCAATCTAACAGTAAAATACAGCTTATAATGGAAGGGAAACTTTTAAGTGGAGGAATAAAATGCACATGTAATTTTGAACAGACTTAAAAGATATTTCTCTTCTAGTAATACACCAAAACATTGCATCTAAGCGATTACACTGACATTTGAGAAAGCTCCTTTTGACATATACTGTATCGTCTAGTGCAGTGTTCATGAAATTAACATTTTCCTGAAGTAATCATATACAATTAAGTGACCAAATAGTTCTGTTGGAACACGACTGTATTTCACAGAAACTAAATATATTTCTTCACACTGATCCTGCATGTTTTAGTTGAGCAGTCATTAGCATGTTTATAATGGTTCTAATTTAGCACAACATTTTCTGAATTTTATCCTTGAGTCATTTACAAATTGTTCATATTGAGTAAACAAAGGAAACAGATTGCATTTTATACTTAGTAATTTATCTGAAAGAAGAGGGGAGGGTTAATTGTCTGAAAGTTTTGCTCTGTTTGGGGAAGTGATTCTAGTCTTGCATTGCTTGGCACACAATGCCTTTTTTGCCTCTGTTCTGAGAAGAAAAAAAATAAAAAGAATGGAGGAGTGAGTAAAATAAAAAGTTAGGAGCAGGGCAAGATTTGCCACTCCCAAAGGGGAGTGTGGAGCAGAACTGGAGCTGGCACGAGATTATCTAAAACAGTTGGTGCATTCCTTAATGATCAAGTGCTTGAGAAGTCCAGCTCTCTCTCACAGAGCATCTGTGTTGATGTTTATATCAGTGCCCTGCTGTATGGGAAAAGCATGCTTTCTCTTGTTGCTTTTCTAAAAATAGTGTGGCATATAGCATTGTATGAGTTATTTTAAGAGAACAAAAACATTTGCAAGGTTAAAAGTTCTGCTTTTTAATAAATAAATAAAAATAAGGCTCAGAACTGTCTTGGGTTATTCTTTCCATGAAATTCAAACTCCTTTTTATCTAGAGTTTTGCACTGAGAATGCATTCTGCTCAATGCAAATGTTCTTTGCACTAGAGAATTTCTGTTGAAACAAGCCATTTTAGGTAGAATTGGTACAAGCTGCAGACTCTCTACAGTTTTTCCCACTAGTCACATCAGAGAAAGCAGGTCTGGAAATCACCCCGTTAAATTCCAGTGTTTCTGTTTAGGATGTCTGTTGTTTCATGCAAGATCTAGACCATTCAAGTAGTGCAAATGAATTCAGAGGAAAACCAGAACATTTTAATGGCTAATTATTTTTAGTGAGCTTGGAGAGTTTTAATTAAAAGTTAAGAGAGCTCTCCAAGCTCTTACAGTTCTAATTTTATCATTTTGTGGAAATCTTATCACTGTGGAAAAATGTACAGCAGTTGGCAGATTTACTTGGTTCCCCATCCTAAACAAAACTGTGATACTTGGTAGTCAGATCTCAGCCACATTTCCATTATTGCTCTTGCAAGAGAAGATCTACTGCGAGCCGATTGCTTTTTGTGTGTAATTGTATTTGGGAAGGATTCTTTGCCTGTGCTTTGTTTTCCTTTTTTCCTGCTTTTGGTTTTACAGTCCTGTCTACTGTTGCACTGACAATAAGAACCAGGAAGTTATAACATTCAGGAGTGATTTTTATTTATTTTTTAAAACTTGCAGTAAATGTAGCAAAAGGAATTGACAGGTTTTCTTCTTCTAAATGCCATGCTGCTCATTTTTGTCTCTTGACTGTATTTTTATTTTTCAATAACTTGGCTTTTGAAAGCCTATTAAATCAAAAAAATCTTAAAAAGTTAGCCAAAGAAATCAGTTCACTGGCTAACAGCATGTCTAAAATAGCTTATATTTTAATTTTCTGTTAGACCACAACAATTAATTACTGTATGAGAGCAGAGTGGAAATTGAGAAGGATGAGATGACACTCCCCTGACCGGCCTCTCCACTGGCAGCAAGATTGAAGCCAAGCTGCTTATAAGCAGCAGACAGTGGCAGTACATTGCAGCTATGGATGTTAAGCCTGCAGGCTGATTTTTGATTAGTTTTGTATTGTTGCTGTGTTCTTTTATTTAAAGCTTATTGGAACAGAAAAGGATAATTTGTGCTTGAAAGAATTAAAAAAGAATCTATGGCAACAAAGGTTTTATTTTAGTAACATTACACAAACTTTATATCCTCAAATTAAAAAGGAATTGGTAGTACCATCTGGCAGTTAAGTTTCTGATAGTCATGGTTAAATGATATTTTTATTTCTGAAATAATGATTTAAAAATGTAAGCTCTTAATTTAGTTTTGAATTGTTAGAAAGTTATGAAACAATATTCCTTCAAAATGCATGAAATTAACCTTTTGCTTTTCCCTTTAATACCAAAACGTTAGCGTTTGCATATAATTTAAAAATATGTAATACGAAGCGTGAAATTCCGGTAATATTCTTGCAGATCTATGCTGGGTGGTTTGCTTCAGGAGATCTGTTGAGGAGTGAACTCACAAAAGCCATGTAAGCAAGCTGTTGTCATGCACTCAGAGATGGATCAGTTAATCCAAAGTCCTAAGACAGATATATTAAAACTCACCATCATATTAAAAAAACCCCAAACTTAATTTTCTGAATAACTCACTTATTTTATGAGTGGGTCTAATAATAGCACCTGTGGCCCTGGCATTTTAGTTTAATTGTAGGTAATAAACACTAACTAGAATAAATCTAAATTATGGTTGAATCTTACTCTGGAATATTAGTAGAGTACTGATTTGATTTAGATTTTTGAGCTCTGGACAGGATTGGGACAGGATTCTGAACTCTGGACAGGATATATGAAGTACACTAATATAAAACTCCCTCTTTCAGGTGTGTGATGAATTATGTTGTTGTTATTAATCTTGGATGTCAGGCCCTTAGCTTCACCTGCTTGGAAAAAGCACGTTTGCACTTAAGACTTTTGGGAAAGGTGTTTAAAGGTAGACTAGGGAGAAAGGCAACTGGATGGTACTCGCTTGCAGCTTATTTGGTTTGGCACTAGAAAAGCAGCTCTTCTCCTGTAGCAGGAATCCAATGTGGTAGGCCTTGTCTATCCCAAGGACTTCATAATATCATTGAACATTCTTTCAGATAAAAAAGCCCCTCACAGACCACTTTTTCCTAACAAATATTTTATAGATGCTGTCAAGGTAATTCCACTTGTGCTGTTTCTCTCCTGATAGAAACTTGATTGAGGCATTTGACAAAGGCTGATCCAAAGAAGACCTTTTCTCCTGCAGGGCTGTAGGCAAATAAATGTGCAGTGGGTAGATTAGAGAATAGAGAATGTTAAGGATTCTTTTTATGTTTAGCAATATCTACTGAATTGTAATGAAGTATAACTATAGACTATATTTCTGAATAGAGACAGAGATGCCACTAATTCTGGAATAGTCTTCTAAAGCACAGAAAAGAGATTTATCCTACTGAAGGTGGTAATGTTTTAGAACAGTTTCTGTTTTATTTCCCAGTGCCTCTTTTCTTGAGATGTACCAGTTCAGATGAATGTAGCAATATGTCATCTATACCTTTGATTGAATTATATTTCTCTATTGTTTAGGACTTTGCTATGCATTTGCAATCATTATTAATAAATCAATGTGCTTTTGTCTTCTGTCACAAAGTAATGCATGCATTCAAAAACAATTGTATGCAAAGCAAGTCATGCTTTAGAACTCATATCATTAATAATTATCAGTTTGCAGTATTGTTGCAACATGTTTAGAGGGAAGCTTATTATAAAGGAAATAACAAGGCAAGGCAGCAAGAATAAGACAGTTCAATTGATCACTGGTATAGGTGTTATAAATATGCCAGTCTCTACTACAGTGTTTTATTAAGTCTCAAAAAGTCAAAGCTGATTTGAAATAATAATGTCTGACAGTCAGTGCTTTGAAGTTTTGCTGCTGCACTCTCACATTTAGGCTTTCTTTTATGTATGACTTTACCATAAAAAACAAAAACACACACACATGGCATGAATGCTTTTATTTTTTTTTTGTGTCTGTATTTCAAAGAAAGTAGTAAGAGGCTACTTCAGTCAATTAAAAGGAGGGGGGAGAAAAAGGAACAACCCCCCAAATCAATGAGGATAGGTGCAGGCCACTGTAAGGTCATACAGTATTCATGTAGGGTATAGCTGGGATTTGTAACTTGTTGAGGGCTGTAAAAGTGAAATTTAGAAAACAGTCAAAAATGGGAAAAATAAGGGAGAGAGAAGAGGCAAAATCTCTTCTTGGTAGGAACAAGTTGATCATGATTCGGTCGGAAGAACTTGAGAGCTTGGCTGAGATAACTAACACGCTTGTTCTTCATCACTGGTCATGCAACAAAGAGCTGGATTCCATTCATTCCATGACTGATTGATTACCCAATGGACAAATGTTAACTCTTTTCATCGATGCTTTGTCATTGTGGAGAGATCCCTTTCATCTAACACCTAGGCTTTTTTTCTTGGCCTTTTTTTTCCCCCTGCTTAGTTATCTTTTAATGTCCTCGTCTCATTCACCTTTGCAGAACCATACTGTCTAACAAGATTCTCACAGTACTTTAAACTCCTTTAGTCCACAATTAAAATGGCTAGCATAGTAGTAATAAACCATGATATTAAATAATAGTCAATGATTTCATTTAGTCATCGCAGTCTAATTACACTTAACCTGTTTGCTGTCCTTGAAAGAGCATTTTTCCTGATTCACAAGAGAAGAATATAAGGGATCAGAAGCTGTGTGTTAATATAATAAATTGCTCCAGTGAAACTTCACGAGTTTGATCTTACATGTGTCAGTACAAAATATGCGATGTTGCGGCATAAGCCCAACCACGGTTTATAAAGTCAGTGAGAAGAGCTAAAAATGTATAAATGCTAATTTCTTGCTTTGCTTCTTTTATAATTGTCTTTAATGAGAATACCCTTGAATTTTGAAAGTGTCGGAATGCACATGGTTTTGGAATGGTGCTGAAGCAGAGCCTCAGTGCAGGGAGAATGATGCAGTGCAGATGTGAATTCGGGCTTCTACAATGTTCAGCGCTGGAATCCGAGTCAATGTTTTGCTTCTGTAATGAATCAAATCAGAAAATGAATCAATATGGATGAAGACATTTTACTGATGGCAGAACATATCTTTGTAGATTTTATGTGTATGTAAAAATAAATTTTCAGTACAGAAAGAAGAAAAAAAAATCCCTTTCTGAATCAGAAACCTTTTCAAAATATGTGTTTGTGAGCACAGAATACAGAACTTGAAGGGAGATATGTCTTTCAAGTATAAGCCTTTATATTTAATTTCATGTCTAATATGGAGGACCTCCAGAAAGCTTTAACACGTACCATTATTTTAAATTTTAAAAACTATGCAGATTAAACCTGGTAACTGAAAACTTAGAGAAATTTCAAAAGAGCTATTTAAAAAACATTATAAAAAAGTTTATTAAAAGGTTCATTTGTAATCCTCCAATAACAAAAACACCATAGCGTAAATTGTGGTCAGATGAATTATATGGACTTTGAATGAGATAGGGGTGTTTAAAGAAGTGTTTCTTAAGGAATTTTTTAGTCATCTGTAGACACAAGTAGTATAACTAGCAGTGTGATTATATCAAAAAGAAGGTGCACAGATTTCATTCCTATTTTCCATTCCAGCCCTTTCTCAGCCGGTCTTTAGACATAGCATGGCTGTTCTTAAGAATAGTAAGAGAAGCAATAAGGGAAGTGGTTTTGAGGAAAGTATTTTAACAACTCCTGTGGTATGCTAATTGTTTCTTTAACAAAAAAAAAGGGAGTTTATTTCTTCTTTATATGAATCGAGGGAAATATCTTCATTAAAAGCAGTAGCATATATAACTTACAATAAGCATCTACAAATTCTAAATCTCTCCTTTCTTCAGAGATGAGGGGTCTGAAATTTTGGCAGGGGAGAATCACAGAAATATCTTTTTAAACTAATGATGATATCACAAAAAAGAACAAATTATAATGTTCTATTGATAATTGATGGTTATTTCTTGATTCTTCTATTATCAGGCCAGAACTCATAAAAGTAATAAGTGCCTGTTATTGTTAAAAGTAAATTGTTATTATATAACAAGTATTTTAACACAGCCTATTGCAACTTACAGCTCCTTAATTTTATCTCTTTCACAGAAAGATATAATTAGTAAATAAATTAGCTTTTCTACTCCAATATTACTTCAAAAACATTTACGAGCTGTGTTGTCTTTCCACAGAGGCTTGCACGGTGGAAATGTGTTGCAATTAAAGCCTGATCTTTGATCTTTTGGTAGTTAGAGTTTGGTTTGCTTTAAACTGGTTTTCGTGTTTGTTTTTTTATTATTATTGTTTTCTTTGTTTGTTTGCCTCAAATGAGTTGTGCTAATGTGAATTTTTTTGCTGAAACTACTTGCACCCTGAAATATGAGTAGTCATACAGCCTTATTCTTTCTTAAAACTCTTCCTAAATCGTTAACTCCCTTTTGTGACCTTTTTGAATGCTTCTCCTCCCTCTGAGTATTTTTAGTATCCTCTGAGGTGGAACAACAGTTGATGCCATCTGTGTTGCCTTTCTTCATCCAGGGTTTTTTTGCTATTGCTTTCACTTGTGCATGTGCTTCAGATGGGATTGCTGACATGAAACTTTGAACTATTATCTGGCCTTAATCTGACTGCAATTTAGCAGAAGATACATTAGGGTGAATTCTGCCTTTTTGTACACCAAGTGTTAATTCCTGGGTGATTGGAGCAGGATGAGTGCAAATGTCAAAATTTGGAACATTATTAGCTGTTTCAAAAGCATTGTGTACAAGTGGTCGCCTCCTAACACAAAAGGCAGCTTGCTGTCAGCGCTTTTAACAAGCTAAGGTGTATGGCTATTCCCAGGGAACGCACTAAGAAACAACGTGCTAAGCACCACCCAGACTGATATGTGTTCTTACAAGGAATGCTCTAGGCTCTTTGTAAAGGTCTGTTTTAGCAAGAGAGTTGCAATGTAAATAGTGTTTTAGGTATCTTGGTAGAGTAAGGATTTCCAAGGGATTTAGCATAGGCATTGTTGATGTCTATGGCAGATGTCTGTCTACTGATGAAATAAAACGCACAGTGTTTAATGGAGATTCTGTTATTACTGTCTGGGAAGGGAGAACAGGTATTCAGTTGTGTGTAAGGTTTTCTTGATAATTGTTAGTAAATCTGAGGTGTGATTCTTAAAGTAATGAAGTTCTGGATCACATCATCCACCATAAGAGTTCATGTCTTAGAAATCACCTTTTGTAAGTTATCTGGAAAGTTATGTATAATTTAGACTTCAGAGCCAATTAATTTAATTTAGACATGGAAAACCCTTTAGATTTTATTGAAGTCTCTTATGCTCAGTATCAAATTTTCTATGGATTTGGGCTGTGATCACAGGAAATGTACTAAGGCCAATCTTCTACTTTCTCATAAGAGTAATGACTTCAGTGACAGTTTTGCCTACAGAAGGCCTCTCAGTTTGGGGCAAAGATTTGAAATGTATTCTGAGCTTCAAATTATGAAAGCCTATCTTCTGATCATTGCATGTTGTTTATAGTGCACTGAGAAACTGAAC
Source organism: Phoeniculus purpureus (assembly GCA_028565055.1). NCBI lineage: Eukaryota > Metazoa > Chordata > Aves > Bucerotiformes > Phoeniculidae > Phoeniculus > Phoeniculus purpureus. Next base: position 9,747,358 of record JAOXOE010000441.1, on the reverse strand, counting down.
ATCCAATATGTAGAGTGCTTTTATGAATTCCATGGAGACATTACATGAATAACTTTTGCATTGACATGGATATAAAAATGGGTTTCAGATGTCACTGTGTGCCAGATTTAAAAAAAAAAAGCTTCTAAATCTTCATGTATAATTTCAAGTGTACAATCATTCTCAAATGAAAAAGACAGAATTTGTATATACATTGGCAATCTATGCATGTAAATTGGCAGTTAGCATGCATAAATCCTGAATGAAGTTTTTCTTTCAATTAGACCCTTGTTAAATCCATAGTAACTCCATTAACCTCGGTGGAATTACTTTGGATTTAAAATGCAGTTAAATAAGAACTCTATTCGGCTACAAGTTAGTTTCACTTAGAAACTATGGTCTGACTAGAACAGGGAGAACAGTTTTAATATGAAGGTGGTGTCTGTTTTCTTGCTGTGTGAGAATATATCTTTTTTTTTTTTTTTAAAATAGATTCATCCTGCATGGAAAAGCTACTTTCTAAAGACTGGAAAGAGAAGATGGAAAAACTAAACACAAGTGATCTCCTTGGAGAAATTAAAGGTATTTCATTAGATCAAATTTTAAGGATTTTTTTTTAATGTTTGGAAAAAATAAGGATCACAGCTACAAGGTGCTTTCCTCTTTCCAGTCAACTGACCCTGTTTTTTTAATGTTTATCTTTGAGATGATGGATGCATCTGCTGAATAAATAAATTAGAGTATGTCACAACCAGTTATAGGCAGATTCAAGGATGTTGTCATAAGCATCAGTTCATTGACATTAGCTGTATGTATCAGTGACCAGAGGAAACATCTTGAAAACATAGAGTTGCTAGTACATGGTTCTGTTTCTTCCCAATTGCATAAACTATATGTAAAACCTGCTCTCGTGTTGTTAAAGACGTCAATTGTATAATTACTGTTCTAAATCTTCGAGTCAGAATTGGGGGGAGAAAAAAGAGAACGTTATATTCTTGCTGAGAAGGAGCAGCTCTGGACAGAATTTGCTTGCTACTGAAATCAGTGCAAGTTTTATTGCATATATAGACAGTGCTTTCAAGTATTTCCAAGTTGTGTTGAAACAGCAATCTACTAAAAGTGTAATTCTCTTGACAATTAAGTACTATGTAGAAAACCTGAAGTGTTTTTCCCCAGCTATCAATTCTTCCATGGATTTTCTTAGTGAGAAGAAATTCAGTGTTATTGATTAAGCAACAAATTTAAAAGGTGTTTTTTTTGTGCTGGAGGAAGGAGTCATAATGCATGTTTGAGGAGTACACAAGGTACCTTAGATTTATTTCTCTTAATTGAGAGAATTTTGTTAAAGTGCAACTACAAATATATGGAAACAAAGAATTGTGCATCATATTAATCAATCTTTACTCCTATAAAAAAAAAAAAAGAAAGAACATATAACTTCATGAAATTTGATGCTTAGAATTTTACATTTCCACTAGAGATAATTAAGATAGTTCAATTTTTTTAATTATTAAAACAGATGAAGGGCTGGCCTCCCTTAATAAGCAAGTCATAATTGGTCCTTTCAGCTGATTCAGAAACAAAATCTGTTGGATTCTCCTGGTAGATTTTTTGTGTACAAGTATGATAACAGTGTGGATACTAGGTAGGTAGGAAATCCTGTAATAATGTCAGTGGTAGAAATATAATATGCACTTTTACAGGAACATGTTAAAATCGACTGTAATAAATTCCAACAAAATTATGTCCTGAAATCACATTCTATTTAGAGCCGTATTGACTCTTAATAGTGTGCAAAACATTGAATGCTAGTTTGTCCATTAATTGCACAATATAGCTACTTAGCCTTTAAATAGAAACTACTTGAATGCTATTAGTGAATCAAAATTAAAAGAGGTGGAATCTCTAACAATACAGAATAATGTTCTTTATTCTTGTGGATGGCACAAAAAGATTTTTCATGAGCTTTCATTTATTTAAAGACAAAGTAATTTCTTTTTCCAGATTTATGTTATTCCTCCTATTTTCTTAGTATTTATATTCACTGCAGAGTGAACGTGTTGTTGCTCCTAACCCTTTTCTTATCTACAGACAAAGCATCCTCACTCAGATTTAGAAGAATTTTCAATTCTTTCACTTACCTTGTTTAGGAGTATAGCCTATTAGGTGTATAGAAAGCATCACCTGAAAAGGCTCATCAGATTTGTGCAGTGATGGCAATTCAGTTAGTTTCCACAACTTACTTCCCGTGTCTGACCCCTAGAAACATACCCTCAAGTGGTCTTAAAGTATCCTCTCTGCTGCTAGTTGACTTCTGGCAAGATGCAATAGTGAACCTTTGCCCATTGCATTTAACTTTTTTAATGAAAAGGCAAATAGAGAATAAAAGTATACACAGACATGGAAGGTAAATGATGGTTGATGTTGATTCGTGCTTTGCACTTGCAGTGTTCAAATGTCTTGACAATATGTAATTTTCTAGACAAACACAAGGTGCAGTTATGTGACAGGAGTAGTGGCAGGTCTGAAGTAAGACTCCTTTCCTTGGGGCTCCCAAGTCAGTGTGGAGCCACTGTCTCCAGGCTGGTTAGCTCCTAGCTGATAAAATCACAATCAATCTAATAGCCTGATATTAACTCACGTTTATAAGCATTCACGTGCCTTACATCATCTCAGAAAGAAATAAACCAAAGCAAACAATCTAGCCCATGGCAGCAAGAAAACCAGATTGCAAGAAGGAAATAAAGCAAAGCAGGGGAAGAGAATTTTTAATCTGACAAAGAAGCATACTTTAAAAAAGTCTTTTCGGTGTTTAAAGTGGTAGCTTTCCAAAGCATGAAGTTCATTTTCATAGTGCTGAATGCATTTCCAGTTAGGTAACTTGCAGAGCATGCTGAGGTCTGACAATTACTTTTGAAAATGAGTAATTTTTTGGAATGTCAATTTTTTTTTTCTTTTTTCTAGATTCTATACTGACTTATTTATCCACTTAACACTTTTGGCTTTTGTAGTCATCTTACTGGGAGTCAAACTTAAAGACATTAAGTGACGTAGTAAAAATAAGAAAATGAGGTCCTTAGGGGAAAAATTTCTTGATTTTTAGAAAATGAGGTGTGGTCCTGTGAGGGACTGACGGCTCTTTGCACTGTTACTGGCAGTTGTAAGAGAGAAGGCATTGTTATTTAGAGAGAAGGCATTGTTCTTGCAGAGGATAACCTGAGCACATAGTCTTCCTCTGTGCCTGCCCAGCTATGGCCCTCCCTCCTTCAGTGAAAGATTCACATCTCGGTTTTGGGAAGGCAGTTAACTAAAATCAGTGCCAGAAAAAAGGATTAAAACATTAAAAAAGCCCAGTACCACTGACACAAACTGTTTCTATTCATGCTTGGGAAGCACATAGACAAGAAGAAAAGATAATTGGCTGAGAGAAACAAATAAAAATGGTATTTTCTTATTTTACCTTCTATATTTAGAACACAATAGTGTTAATCAAGATGCAATTACAAACTATATCTATTAATTCAAATAATAGCAGCCAATACAAAAGTAACAAGCTGTGAATTTTTTTTCTCGAAGTGATATTGTTCCTGTTTGCAATTACACTTGTGTAGCGTGCTTCATTTGTAGAACTGTTTTTTCAGTGTTTCTTTATTAGGATCTGAGCTATTGATAATGGTCCCAGTTCTTCCCTGAATTCCAGCCAAACAATCCATTGACTTCAGGGTGGTTGCATGACACTTAGAGGAGCATTTGGCAGAATCCTTTGTAGCCAGATTCCAGTGGTTAAATAAGTCTGGGTGTTCATTTGATATGTTTATAAATGAAACACACAGGTCAAATTTTCAAAGGTCTATGAAGCAGTTGAGTTAAATGACCGTCTCACCTGGAAAAAACCTCGCAGCTGCCTGTGCACATCATTTGATTGTTGGCAGTTTGTCAGCGTCTGCACGCAAATACATTTCTCTAAGGTATACAAGCAGTTTGTTAGGCTTGTGTCAGCCGCTTTTTTTTTTTGTATATAAATTAGAATCAGGAAATACTTTCCATTCAAATTTTTTTTCTCAAGTATTTGAATGACTTCAAATGCAGGACTCTTCTAAATTCTCAGATATCGGTGCACAGAGTTCTGTCCTCACCCTCCCTTGCTGCAAGTATTTCTGTCGCTTACTTATCTAGTTTTTCCTCAGCAGCCACTGCTAGGCAGAGTAGCATCATTTATCACTCTACAGAGTCTGTTTTAAGTTTTCTGTTTCTGTTCCAAATATAAATCTCTGGAATAGCATAGTCTTGCATGCATCAGGCAGTTGTCCTACTGAAATAGCCCACAATGGTCTTTCTCAGCATGCAGGGTCTTTGAAGATCAAATAAGAAAGGTCAGACTTTAAGTGACTTAAGCAATGGTGTTACCCTGAAAGGTTCAGAATCAGTCTGAAAGTCTTACAGAAGAGTGATTCCTGGGTCACTGGGTACTGTGTTGCAGGTTAGTTCTCTGGCTTCCATTGGTGGTGTTTACAGCAGGAACTATCTATATTTATAGGCATTGTGACTTGAACATCACATACTGTCTTTGTATAGAATATTCTATTTTGAGAAAGAGAGTGATTGATGTCTGTAGCTTACCTAGTACAGAAGGCTATTTGCATTATGATTCCAGTGCTCGTTCCTTCCTCTTTTCTAATTGCTACTTTATTAAAAAGTATTTCATGTGATGTGTATGCATGTAATGGCCTCGACATTTGGATAGGTGAGAGACCGCGTTCCTGTTTTGTAGGACATGTTGAATTTAGTAAAATGAAGCAATTTCAACCTCTTGATGGTCTCCTTGTAAGATATACTATAAACAATATTGAAAATTAGATTTTTCCCAGATATTAGAACACAGAGGAGATGGAAAGAGGTATTTTCTGGCAGCTTTTTTTTGGTGTGTGCATTAATGACCAAAAGAGTACAGTAAGGCACAACTGCTTGAATCTAGTAATTTAACACTATCCATTTCTGGAATAAGCTTGGACAGAGTTCTGCATGAATGAATCCTTGAGAAAGTTATGCTTTCTGTGTTTTTACAGTGAATTAAATTTGTTCTTAAAATATGCATGATTTATAAAACATTTTAAAAAGCTATTTTTGCTTCCAGTTTACACAATTTTTCATCACAGATAAGCTTTCTGGTGTTTCTTGGTGCACTATTTCAAATGTGAAGACCATTTTGAGGAAAATAAATCTGATGTTTTCCTGTAGCCCTGACCAACACCGTAGTCTCGATTTGCAGTAATTATTTCTCAGTATAATTGCTGAATTTTTTTCTCATGAATTCTAAGGGTATAAAACAGCCTTATAAATATGTATAAATAAATATATATAAGTTTTATATCACAGAGGCACTCAGAGGTTTTTAATTATGTCACTTTGTATGGCTGTAGACATTTCAAAGCTCTCCTTTGTGCTCTCTGTTATAAACATATTTTACTTCTTTTGAAGTCTGTGTGATATACATACTAGCAATTAAAAACTCAGCTCGGGCTTTGAGACACAAGGTCTTCTTAATTAAAACTCAAACAAAAGCTACAAGCAAAAGCCCCACTATATGATTAAGGTCTAAAGTGTTATGATACATTAGAATCATTGTTAACTGCTAGGATTTAAAAAATCAATACACAGGAAAAAGGATCAACTGGTTCCAATTAGTGAAACCAATGAAAGCATCCAAAAAAACCGCAACAAACCAACACGACCCAGAACCCCTACACCCAAATCCTTAAGAAATTGATCTCCATTAGAAATGTACCACAGGCTATGATGGTTTCTCATAACAAATTTATTGCCACGATCCAACAAAGTGATGTGTTTAGCTTTATGTTGCAGCTTTTTAAATTGGCGAGATCGTTGTCTCTTGCCATTTCTCAAATCATTAGCATTTTGTGTAAAGTCTTACAAAAGCTACATTTCCAGGTCTAACCTGGCCTCCTAAATTAAGTGGTACATTTCTGAATGGCCTAAATGCTCCCAGCAGTTAATGTTTGCATACTTTGTACTCTGATTTGCTTGAGGGTGGTAATGGATTCCAAGAGGAAAAATATTTTAGTTGAACTTAACATAGAGTCATAGAATGGTAGGGATTGTAAGGGGCCTCTGGAGATCATCTAGCCCAACCTTCCTGCCTGAGCAGGTTCTCGTAGAGCAGAACGCATAGAAATGTATCCAGGCGGGTTTTGGTTATTTCCAGAGTAGGAGACTACACAACCTGTCTGGGCAACCAGTTCCAGTGCTCTGTTATCTTCACTGTAAAAAAGCTTTTCCTTATGTTCGTATTGAACCTCCTAGGTTACAGTTTGTGCTTATTTATCCTGTGTCCTGTTGCTGGGCACCACTGTGAAGTGACTGGTCCCAACTTTCATCCTTTAGATACTTATAAGCCTTTATGAGATCTCCCCTCAGTCTCCTCTTCTGTAAGCTAACATGCCCCACTGTATCTGTTATAATTTAGATACTGAAACATGAGGTTTGACTGTTCATTAGCATGAACTAGATTAAACCACTTGATCTTATGTCATCTTGAATTTTTTTGACATGAAATACATTTCTCCAGATTGAGGATTTTAACAGAAATAGGCTGAACTCTATGGACAGAAGGTAGATCTGTGGAAGTGAATGGGACTGCTCATTGTACACAGTGCTGTTATTTAAACTGTGCACATGTAAGTGTTGGCAGGCTCCACGCTGTTCTTAGTGCACAAGAAAAATAAAGTAACTTTTTTGTTGCTCTGGTCTTTTGGTCAAGGGGCCATATTTCAGTGGTACCTATCATAATTATGCCTGCTTCTAGCATTAACAGTTAATGACTATTACCATTTCTGGTTCTTAAACTCCACAACTATAAATTACATTGTAATCAACCTTTCACATAAATCAAGTTCTCCATATTGTTCAATCCATTTTATAAATAATATCAGCCAAGATGCGCTCAGTGTATTTCCAGGCACACAATGAATTTGTTACTGCAATTGTATATGTCTATGTAATTTTCACCTTACGAGTGTGTGTTTCTAAGCTTAACAATTCAAGACTAAATATATAAACTCTGCACCAGACTGAAATCAATAGGACAGCTCTTTAATATGTTGTGTTCTGGGGAATGGAACATAAAAGCCTCAGGTTGTGCCAGGAGAGGTTTAGATTTGGCATCAGGGCAAAGTTCCTTCACTGAAACAGAGGTCAGGTATTGGAAAAGGCTACCCAGGGAGGGGGTAGAGCCACTGTCCCTGGAAGTGTTCAAAAAAATGTGTAAATCTGGCACTTGAAAACATGGTTTAGTGGGCATGGTGGTGGTGTTGGCTTGACATTTGGGCTTGCTGATCTTGGAGGACTTTTCCAACTTTAACGATTCTGTGAGTCTTTGGTTCTATGAGTCTATGAACTGTTTCTCAAATAGTTTACTAAGAAACACGTATCAATTGTAATAAGAACAATATCTACTGGTCATGAGAGAAAGGAATAAGAAGGATAATGGTGCTAATGATGAGGGTGGTATGAGGCTGCCCAGAGAGGCTGTGGATGCTGCATCCCTAGAAGTGTTCAAGGCCATATGATATAAGCCTTTGAAAAAGCTGATCTAGCGAAAGACTTATCAGCCCATAGCAGAGGGGCTGTAATTAGATGATTTTTCACATTCCTTCCAGTCCAAACCATTCTGTGATTTATTCAATGATTCTAGGACTAAGAAACTTGAAGCAGCTATACCTTTATTTGGCACATTAGAAAAGGCTACTTTCTCTTATCTGATCTGTCCTTCATTTGCACTAATGGTGACAAGGAAATGCATGGTATTAAACTGTGTTTATTTTCAAATTCCATTTAACGTTTTAGCAGAAAAAGGGTCGAGCCTGAACTAAAAATGACGAATAGGTTTTCTTTAAAAATTTATACCATTTCTTCAGTTGAAGATTGCTTTGGTATTGCACATAGAAAATTTAGTTTTCATTATGTCAGTAATTATTTGCTTTAAGAAGAGTCATTAATATAGAGACTTTAAAGGGACTCAAAAGACTTCTGTGTTGAAGAAGGCTACCACTGCTTGCATCTAAAGCCCTTTTGACTTTGGATATCAGTGGCAAATTGTCTTTTGACTTAAGTCTTACCAATGAGGTTGTTTGCCTTTAGCAAAAGAAAACCCCTACTGAAGACAAATACACAACTTGTATGGAAGAGCTTCAGTGGTTTTGACTTTTTGTTGTATACAAGATAAAATTCTAACTAATTAATGAACGTAAGCACTTATCTAAACAGATGCATATAGGCACAATACTGAAAGGACTGAAATCTTTCAATTTACTCGGATTTTGTGGAAACCTGTAGATGTACGTCAGTCTTTTGTTACAGAAGTTTTTTATTAAGGAAATCTTTGTATTGTCAGATATAAAGAATATGCCAGTCTTTTGTGTCCTGTCTCTATGGATACTGAGCAACCCGGGGAAGGGTGTTAGGGAAGGGCAAATGTAAAGTATATTTCCTCAATATACTATTCCAGTTTTCCAGAAAATATAATTAATGGGCTTCTTGATGGGTGGTTTAAACACTCAGGTTTAATGGCCCTTGATAGAATGATAATCTATGAATATGTTGGATGGTTTTTGAACCCTTTAATAGACAGCTGGGAAGTCTGTGGGGATAAGCTCAGCAGTTAACAATATGTTGTATATTGAACCTAGTATCTTGTAGGTGTCCCCTAGATCTCATATTAATTATTTTTCATCTTCTCTCTTAACACTATATTCACTTGTTTCCTCTACAAATTGAAAAGTAAAATTATATTCATTCCTTAAATGAGAGCTTTTCTGTACTTGGGTCACTCTCATCACCCTTCTCTCCAGTAAATTTGGAAATAAACCTTTTGCATACAATATCCCTATTCAGAGTAACATCAGACTTTGGTGCTGATCAGTGAGTACCTTTGTAGCAATCCTTTTCACCTTGGTTGGTTTTAAACCTTTCTGAATAAGAATTCTGTCTTGAAGTGGGGTCTTGATATGTGGATATTGTGTGGTAATGAGTACATCCCAATGATGTCAAAGATATTAGATTTTTTTTCTTAAGAGACATGTAAAAGTACTTTCCTGGGAATTTTAAAAACTCTGGACTATGAGGTAGCTCAGAAATGTCATCTGTAAAATGCAAGGGACATGACAGGAGTGCTCAGAGCAAATCAAGTATGAGTACATTTGGGAAACTCACAGGCAACTGAGAATAGCAAGAACATTATGTGCAACCTGACACAGTCACTGCCTCAAAAGCCTAAGCTTAATGAGGAATAGGAGAAATAGGAGAAGGGTTGTCCTTGTCCTCTCTAAACAAGTTCACCGTTCAGAAGAGGTTAACTATCACTGATTTTTTTCAAGAAGCCTTGATTTGCCTGGCTGTGGCAACTCACTTCAGATCTAACCAATGACAACAGACAGTTTTCTGCCAAAGGGCAGATCTAGCCAAACTGGGCTCATTCATCTTGTTTTCACCTCCTCCTGCCAATATTAAAGTGATTTCAGACTAATCAGAATCAACTTGCTCCAATCTGTTGTTCAGGATACCTCTTCCTTAGTGAGGGGGCTGGTCTCAATTCACTGTCTCCCTTCTGTGTCCCTAACAAATATTGATTTTGAGCTAAAGTAGATGATTTCTCTCTTTTCCATCCCACCAGGTTGTTTTTGGTTCTGAAATGTTTTGCCAGTTGGAAAAAAAAAATCAGTATCACTGAAAAGATGATGCTTCATCAATTAATATGTATATATGACTTGAAAAGCAAATTGAGGGAGCTATATTCAAACAGTTTCCATTGGAAATTTGTCTAAACCGAGGAAAGAGAAATAGAAGTTTTTTGAGAACATAGCCTGCCCTGGTTCCGTGAGTTCGCTGAAGCTATTACCTTCTGTGTTACTAAATGTAACAGCTTTATACCTAGACAGCTTTATCACAAAGAGTTGTCATTAGCACTCTGTCTTAATATGAATTAACAAAGTTTAATATTAGTCATGCTGTCATCGATGTTCTTATAGAGGTTTACAGGATTAAACTGAGACCTGCTCAGTAGCTGTTTAGAATGTGTTGCCCTATAGATAGCAGAAATGAGAGGCTAACACACTCATGTTGGGAATGAAACCTCATGTCTATTAAGATTTGTTTGAATAGGTTTCCATCACAACAGGTGCACAATTACTTTATGAGTAAAATATTATCAGCCTTACAAATTAGCCAGGGCAAAATGCAAGTTGTCTGATTAAATAATCAAACCCAATACTTAAAATGCACTTGATTTCCACAGGAATTTTAAGATGCTAAGTCCCAGTCTATCAGTGAAACTGTGATTGTTTGCAGTATGCAAGTAGCAGCTTGTAGAGTATTCTGTTTGGTATATTTTACATAATTCATCCTACATTATACAAGACAAAACTACTAAAAAAGCATATAATAATAGGTTTTACTTCTAGTCAAAGAATTTTAATCTACCAATGAAGGTATTATACTGTGCATTAAAATCAGAAATAAAGCTGGCCTGTATTGGAAAATAGTTTGTAAGTGTTCTGCATTCAATTAGGAGGCGCATCAGTTTAGAAATACAAAACCTTGTGTTTTTTAAAATAATTTAGTTTATGAAGGAGGAGGAAAAAAAAGAAAATCCTCTGAATCTGAAGTGCAGCTCGTAGTGTGCAGATCACATATGTCACCAGTTACTGAATAGCTCAATATACAAAGTGACTTAGAGTCTAAAACATGAGTAAAATCTGAAACAATGGGTTCATCACAAATGGAAAACTAGGCAGTGCAGCTGTCAGACACAGATTATATACAGGTAACTGTTTTTGTATCTGTCAGTCAAAGAATGCTGTGAATCAGGAGATGGGATCTCAAATACAAAACCACAAACTCAGAGGCAGCATCTGGAGGAGATCCAAGCCACAAAAATCAGCGAAGAATCACAGAGGCACAAAAACTGTAAAAGCTAGCATAGATTCTGCATCTACATACATTGAATTTAAATAATTGTGTTGATACCTCAGTAATAATAATTGCTGATAAAAATTATAGTCCTTATTTTGGGCAGCAATATATTTTATTACATGTGAAATTAAATGCAATTTGTATTAATTAGGGATAATATGAAAGTATGTAAATGGTTGACATTTCCGACATTTTAAAACATGGGACTATAAGTGAAGGTACATCTTTTGCATTTGTTTTGACGTGGAAATACTGTAGCATACTATATGTCCCTAATGTATTCTGTTGAAATAAGATCACAGTTCTAACCCCGAGGATCAGAATATAGTGTATATACAAGTTTCCCCATAGTTTGAAATTCAGTTATGGAAGTGTTTACTAGTGAATTGTTGCTCTCTCCGGCAGCTGGAACGCAGTCAAATTACAGATAGTAAAAATCTACCGTTAAAATGCCGGTGGTGTACTCAAGTTGCAGAATTTCCAAAGTCACCATAGTGTATACAGGCATTTTGTGTTGATTTGTACAATATAAGCTTTCCCCATATTTAGAAAAATTTCTAAAGACTTCAAGTTTTGTTTGGTAACATCAAAGGAATGCAAACAGAGGTTTGCTAATGAAGGTAAAGAAACAAACTGTGCTAACTGTTCTGCAGGGTTTTATTTTCTGATTCATCACAAATCATAGAGTCCCTTTTAATGTGTAACTGAAAGAAATTTTTACCTTTGCTACGTTACTCTGGTGCCAGGATTTGCCCGTGTATTGTTGAGATTCTACAACAGTCATGGGATGGTTGTGGATTTTCTTTTAGGGCTGTAGTGAATAGAAGGGTCCTACACTTTGGTCACAACAAACCTATGCAAAGCTACAGGCTTGGGAAAGAGTGGCTTCACAACTGCTTGTCAGAAAAGGACCTGGGGGTATTGATTGACAGCTGGCTGAACATGAGCCAGCAGTGTGCCCAGGTGGCCAAGAAAGCCAACAGCATCCTAGCCTGCATCAGAAATAGTGTGGCCAGCAGGACTAGAGAAGTGATCATTCCCATGTACTTGGCACTGGTAAGGTCTCACTTGCGTTTGGTACTGGGCACCTGAATAAAAGGACATTGATGAACTGGAGTGAGTCTGAAGAAGGGCTACAAGGATAGTGAAGGGCCTGAAGAATGGGTGTTATGAGGAGTGGCTGAGGGAACTGATGTTGTTTAGTTTGGAGACAAGGCTGAAGGGAGACCTTATTGCTCTTTACAACTACCTGAGAGGAGGTTATAGAAGGGTGGGCATTGGAAAAGTACCCAAGATCTTTACAGACACATTTAAATTTTTATGCATATTAAAAAGGAGGAAATTAAAGAGGAAATAACAATAAAATAAATTGTGTAAGTTCAAATTTATTTTGCAGTCACAATTAGCCTCCATCTTAGTTGGCAATATCTCGGCATCAGTTTACACAGATGCAACTTCTGAGAAACACATCAGAGACTTTGCATCGAGCTGCAATAGGTCTGTTGTTCCAGGCATAACTATTTTTTTAAAGGACAGTCAAAGGGAAGATGATTAGCTTGCAAAAACAGTTCAGTGAAGTCTCAGTAGAAATCTGTTTTTCCAGCCTCTATTGCTGCTATATTTGTGTTTTTTAGTTTTGGAGCCTTGCTATGAAAAAAAAATGGTGACATTATAGTTGCTGTAGAAATAATTATAGTGCATTGTGGACAGTATTTTATTGTCTTAAGGAAAGAGGAATAATTAGGGGAGCATGATTTCTTAAACATGTCCCAGGTCTATTCATGATGTATTGAATGAGGATTCTCTTATAATGGAATTCAAAACCTCTTTCTGTGTTTCCTATGTGCTCCTAGTGCTTCAGATTTTATTCTTAAGTATCTTTAGACTGTGCTTAAAGTTGTGCCTAAGTTCAATATTAAATTATATTCTGTCTGTTGAATAGGCAATGTTTAGGTTTTCATTCTGAGTGATCCTGTTTGAGTGGCAGAATACCCACATAAGCAAAACAAAATAACATGATACTGCTCTCTGGTTTGGGACTGTGAAGAATGTCATTACCAAAGACTCTGTAGCAAAGAATGTGTTAAATGTTTTGGTTTGTGATCAACTAGGTATACAAATAAATTGAATTAAGAAAATTTCCAACTGTGCTTCAAGTAGCTTCTAAGAAACATCTGGCTAAACGTGCTCATGCTTCTGGTTAGAGTATAATTACACCAGAGCTCTGTGTGTGTAACTTTAGTCTGCAAATATAGGCCACCTCCTTTATGCTCCTCTTAATGTAATTTAGGAGGTTTTTCTGCAGTTAGAAAACTTCACTGGTAATTTTGTAGCATATTTCACAGAAGCACAACAAGCTGATCATAGAATTCTAATTTGTTCTGGAGTGTGGTATTTTTAATTTATTAATTAAAAAGAAAACTTGAGGGAACAACAAGCATACTTCACTTGTTTGTTTTTTGCTTCTCACACCCACAGCATGAGGTTGTGGTTATTTCAAAAGGCATAGGATAATTCGTATTTGTAGCATTAATACTTTCTGCTGGATTGGCTTGACAGGTTACTAGGTTGTGTGCAGCAGATAAGTAGCACTTTAAGCTTATAACTGTTTGATTATGAAAGAAATTTAGAATAATATGCAGATGTACAAGCCTGAAGGTGTCAATTTTGACTACTTAATATCATTACTAATGAACATGTCAATGGACCTGTTTCAACGCCAACTGAAATCAGTGCAAATCCTTCAACTGACTTCTGTGGGCACATTCTAAATATATAAAATATTGTTGCTTTTCCACACATATCAAAGGCTTTTGATAAAATTGTCTCTTCTCAGATGAAGTAGGAAGTTTCTTCTTTACAGCTTCCTTGATAGACAGGCTATGCTAATGTCCTTGTTTTTGCAATAAACTTTGCTTCTTCATTACTTATCACCAGAGGCAAGAAAAATCTTCAGAGGCAAATATAAGTTTTTCATTGATATACTTGTTTGTATTTGTAAGACATGAAAGATGAACATGTAATTCAAATCAAAATTAAAATTTATATTTAAAGTATATAAATCTTGCAGTACTAATACTCCTTATATTTATATTTAGACATTTCTGAGTTGTGTAGCTAGTAACTACTATCTGAAAACTCATGGAAGTGACTTGTTTAACAAGATATAAAAGGTAACTGCAAGACATCATAAGTCAGAGTGTATTTCACAGGGCACATCTCCTCTCTTGTGTATATTGTGCATTCTGGATGCAGTAGAAGGAGTGCATTTGGGCGACAATTTTGAGTACAGGAAAAATGGAGGCAATATTCCTAGAATGATTTGGATTGGAATCCTCAGTGTCAGCTTTAAGGGAAATCTACTCCAGCAATTGAATCCTGATCTGTAAACTTACGAGCATTTTATGGAAAAGCTGCAGTGACACCTATGGAAATTACCTTTTCCCTTCTTGTACCCGTAGAGAAAAGTATTTATTCCTGTCCTTTTTCACATAGATCTTCCTAGCACACAGATCCTGAGGTTCAATACAAGACACCACACAGTCCTCCTTAAAACTAGATTAGCCCCACAGGAAGATAGTGTGATGATACAGTTTTCATCTCAATTGCAACTGCAAAAAGGTTGTTCAGACTTCAACTGCTACCTTTTCTTACCAGCATCCTCTGAATGTATTTATAGATATTACAGTGCAAATTATTCTTCACTATTTCAACAGAAGAATCCTGTTGTTCTTCTGCGAATACTGTGACAAAAAGCAGAAAACCCTTAGTTTCTCTAGTTTGCGGTTTAGAATGTAAAAATTGAAACATGATTCTTTTTTTATCTTTGAATCTCACTGTATATCTTAGGAATGGGTGTCATGAGGATGGAGCCAGGCTCTTCTCAGTGTCATGTAGTGATAGGACAAAGGGCAATGGATGCAAGCTGGAACATAGGAGGTTCCATATAAATATGAGAAGGAACTTCTTCACAGTGAGGGGGACAGAGCACTGGAACAGGCTGTCCAGAGGAGTTGTGGAGTCTCCTCTGGAGACATTTAAAACCCGCCTGGATATGTTCCTGTGCGACTTGGTCTAGGTGATCCTGCTGTGGCAGTGGGGGTTGGACTGGATGATCTTTAGAGGTCCCTTCCAATCCCTAATGATTCTGTGATTCTATGATTTTGTGATCTAACACATGCTGCAGTGTCTCATATGTATATTACAGATGACTTAATGTTCATGCCAGGTCATCCAGTCCTCTGCACCAAGCCATGGGGGAAAATACTATTCTAGAACTAAAACGTTTTTCATCTTCTGTGGAAATGAAAAGTAGGGGGTTTCCCTTGATTTCAAACATCTGAAATATAACTAAGGTATAATGACATATCTTAATGGACTCCATTCACTGGAGTTTATGAGTTAGGAAGAAAGAGTTGAAACAATTCTCCAGGAAGCAAAACAATATTTAGGACAACATGCTATGGTGTTGGAATCCGTCTGAAGCTGTTGTGAAAGGTGAGGCAGTATTTGCATGATTTGTGAAAGCACCTCAAATCTGTAGTTTCACATTCAGCTATAACATGCTCATTGAAAGGTATGAATTGAACAGGGAAACATATGTAAAATTCTAGTACTATTTACAATTTTTTGCGTCCAATGATGCTCAGGACAAAACAGTCCCAGACCTAACACTGGGATGGTGCTATAGAATACATATACATCTAGGTTTCCTTACTAACCGTTCTGCATGCTTAATATAGTGAGTTTTGTAGCAACTGAGAGATCGAACCATAATTGTCAGTGATGAGGAGTTTTTTGACTTCTATTGATGTATAGGTGTTCCAAAATTCAGCCAAACTGATGAAAGAATCCATGCATTTTGAGTTAGGTTCAGACAAAATTATAAGGAATGTGAACAACTGGCTTCACTTACAATTCATGGGAACGTGAGGATCAGTTCTCATACCGCTGTAAATAAAGGATGTTTGTACAGAAATTTCTGGTTCTATCTGTATATATAAATCATGTGAAGGGAGAATTAGACCTGTCGAGTTTGTTAAATCAAATGTTATGAAGAAGTTACAAGCATTGTGAATGTCATTGTTATATGTAATACTTGATTTTTCTATTTCATACGTGTTCCGTCTTCAGAAGGAAAATCTTTGGATATCTCAATTTTCCTATGAAGTTTCCCATTTCACTATATAAGGACTTAAACCACTGTAGGACCATTGGTTTCGAGTTCATTGTTCAGCCCTTATAAATGAGAAAAGTTGCAGGGTTTAACTGTCAAAGCCTTTTATGATTTTCCCATCTCCTTGAGGAAGACACATTAGCCTGCTAGTGCATTTTGTTCTTAATGTGTGTACTCTGACTGGGAATGGTGTACCAATCTTGTACCATTTGAACTGAAAATGACTTCCACAAAAAAACCCTGGTAAACATGATCTGTGTGGAGATATTTGCATAGAGAAGATTTAGGCTCTGAAACTTTATTCCTACTGTGATGTTGAAAAAAACTACACTTTCCTTATTAACACAATTTTTGGAATTTTAGAGTGGGCTTTCTACAGAAAAGGAATTGTTATTTAATCATGCAATAGTTAAATTTTCCTTCAAGTTTTTCTGTTTATCAGTGCTTTTCACTTCTGATGCCTTCTTTGTCCTTTGGATTTTAAATTTTTAAAAATACTATTTCCTTCTGTCATATGGCCTACAAAACCAGTTTGAAATCTTTACTTTTCTTATCCTCAGCTTAACATCCTGCTCTCCTTCTCCCTTCCTCAGCTAGGGAGGTAGTATCATCTATTAAAATGGGAAAAACTGAAACCAAAGGTCAGGATGTTTTTTCAGCCCTTTCAAGTCCTGAGTGTGTATCTTCAATGAATGGACCGTCTTTCCTCCTCTCATTTGTAATTTTATTTTACTTTAAAAGCATTGGAATTGAGCATTAGAGTCAAGAATAATATTAATAGTACAGCTATTTCTCTCTATATAGCACCTCCGTGTTCATTTCATATTAGCGTGCTCTGCCCTGGGCTACAGTCTTCTCAGTTAACAAAATAAAACTACTCATTTTTCTTCTCTCTTTACATCATATTTTAGTGTTTGTATCATTATAGATGTTACTCACAGCCTGTGGCTTCTGCTTTATCATTATATTCTAATTCAGCAAGAAGAGGTTGGCTGTGAGTTTTTAGTTGCAATGTATTATATGTGTTCCTGCTGTTTATATCTGGTATTATCACACACACAGTCTGAACAGCTTGTATTGACTGTATATGAAGCATTTCTAAACCCACTGAAAGCACTGATGCATTCAAAACCAAGTCTGGTTTTTTGCTGCTGAAAAATACTACGAATAATTTATTCAAAAAAAATCATCTTCTTCCACATGCACTTGCATGAATGAACACTTCCTATGTACTTGAATTAACACTTAATGCATACTTCTAGTATTATTTAGAAAGTAAGGTGACAAGTTATGGAATTCTGGATAATGTTGGGATTTTTTTTTTTAAAAATATAAAGAATTGTATATATGAGACAGTAATGAAATCTCAGAATATATTCCAAGGCTTGTGTCAGAGTACTATTCATGTGTGTGGATGAAAGTAAGGTGTCCAAGAGGTTTGGTGGAATTCTGCTTATTGCTGGGCGCCTGTTTGGAGGAGGGAGAGATTGCAGCTCTGGCTAGTATCACATTCTTGCCTACATTCCTGACGTGGATTACATTTTAGAACTCAACTGTAGATTCACCACATCCCTAAAACCAGGGCAACGTAGCATTGTGCTGCTCCGTGAACTGATCAGATACTACTCAATCCAGTCTTTTGCCTGTCAGATTACTTGGACAGTTCTGGAACTGATTGGCAGCGACTTGTGAACAGTTTATATAGATCTGGTCAGTGCAGAATTTTAATTTTGATTGTATCGGTTTACTTTGATTAGATCTGTTGTGAAAAATAGTCAAGGAAGAAAATCTCTGAATGTAAGGTGTTGTTGAGGAAACAGTTGAGAATTGCTAAAAAAAAAAAAAGCAAGAACAGAAAATCTGGCAAATGTGAGATTAAAATGATGTTAAAGGCCATTATAGGAACCTTGTCTCAGAAGCCGTGGTTGTTTCCAGGGGCAGAGCAGAGTACAAGCATTACAGGTGATGGCAAATGTTTAGGTGGAATATTCGGCCAGATAACTAAATATGGCCCTGTGACTTATGTGTTCTCAAAGCAGAATAAGCCCTTCTGTAATTTGTGAAGTTGGAAAAAGAGATAAGTCCTTCACAATTTTTTGAGAAGGGAAGAAAACAACACTGTGATACTTGAACTGGTTGAAGTGGGTACAGTCGAACCTGAGCTCTCAGAGGCTCAGTGGTGAGGTGAGGCCTGGTGGGGGCTGCGAGGGCCTGAGGGCGGCCTGTGAGGTAGCTGTGAGGGCCTCAGGAAGCTTGATGGGGTCTATGAGGGCACTTGTGTCCAGGACCCCGTTACTCTCCCAGCTCTGTGTCAGAGACTGCCCTGGATGTGCACTGTCTGTGCGTGTCCTGTCTCCCTGTCAGCAGGAAGTGTGTGGACTTGGTGAAAGCCGTGCCATGATCCAATCTAAGGAGCAGTGAGTGTAGGCCCTGATGTTTGCTGTGGGCCAGCAGCTCAGTGTGCAGGGAGCCAGAGGTGGCAGCCAGCCCTGCAGCCTGTGCGCACGCTGGCAGGGGAAATGAAGAGCTGATGTAAGCCTTTTCTTTTTTTCTAAACCTGACAATCAGATTTTTGCTCTGCAGAAAGTTTTTAGTCATTCCTAATGTTATTTCCTACTACTGTTTATGGGTATAGGTTACAAATCTTTCCTTTCTCAAGGCTTGAAATATAGACCCAGTTTTAAATGGAGTAGGAATTAATCTTGTCCCTTCCCAGGAGAAGCTGTCCAGTGTGGTTTGCATGCTGAACATGTTTGCCTCCTGCATTGGGATGCTGCAAAGCACAATGGAAGCATTTGTAAAACTTTTTATTGACTAAGAACTGGACAGTAGCATATGGGAAGATCAACAATTGCTAACTGTCATGAAATAAAGAAATTCCAGTATTCTAGTGTTATAAAAAGAAGGGGAAAAAAAAGTCGTTCAGAACTTAGCCATATTGGTTCAGCTGTTGTAACCAAAGACTGATAAGATAATAGAGGTCTTTGTGGCTGTTTTCTACTGAAATGCTTTATCTTTATGATGCACTTGGGGCCCTTTAGAGTGAAAAGCTTTTTAAAATGCTGTTAGAGTTAGAACTCAAATTAGATGCTATTGCAGTGGCAAGGGGGCTCCTTAGTCAGGCAGCCCTCACAAAGTGACTTTTATCTCTGAAGCCCTTCCATTAGATTGTTACTTTCTTCTGTTTTCCGTGTTTATTTTTGTTGACTTTTGCTGCCCTATTTTGTGGCATTTAAAAGGTGACCCAATCAAAAAAGGGTAAATGCTAAATGCTGGACAGAGCCTGTGAAGTAGAGACATCACAGCCTATCTGATGTGTGCTGCAGACTGCCATGTTAGACAGAATGGTTTAACCAGGTTATCTCTGGGCAGCTAAGATCAAATACACTTTCTTTTATGTCTAGCATTGTGTTTTTGCTTTCTTTTCAAACAATGTCCATTAAAGAAAAAAAAAACCCAAAAGAAAAACCCAAAAGAAAAACCCTAAAAGGAATAGATTCAAAGGTGTTTTTTTTAAAATTAAAAAACCCCCTGAAATAGCTTTACTTGATTCAAAATAATTTTTAATGT
Organism: Phoeniculus purpureus; assembly: GCA_028565055.1. Lineage (NCBI taxonomy): Eukaryota > Metazoa > Chordata > Aves > Bucerotiformes > Phoeniculidae > Phoeniculus > Phoeniculus purpureus. Next base: position 9,727,647 of record JAOXOE010000441.1, on the reverse strand, counting down.
TGGTTTATAATACTTTGAAACTGCATTTATGTTATTTAAAACCCTTCTTTATTTCTGGCAAAGTTGTCACTTCTTTCTTGCATTGCTGTCTCTTGATTTCATAAAAGACGCATTATGTGTTTATTCTAAAAACCAAACAGGAGTAATATTTTGTGATTATTAATTTGTATTTCCTGTAAGTATATGGGGCAAAAGTTAGTTTAGATGCAGTGCATAAACAATAATGTTTGACATGCTTTGCACTAATCACAGAATTCAAGAAACCAATAATACTTTGCAGCTGTGTAGAGATTCCATGCAAAGATCTTGAAGCACTTCAGAAGCATTAACTAACCGGCCATAAAAACCTCTGATTGGTAGTGTTTTAGTATGTGTACGTGTTGGGAAACTAAGGCAAGCACTTTCAACCCACACTAATTTTGTGTCACAATTAAGAATTCTACTTTGGCAAGCTATGGACCACATGTATATGTTTTTGACTTATTTATGACTTCAGTATTTTGTCTTTTATTCCCTTGCTAGGGTATGCATTTTTGTCTTGTTTTCATTTGCCAAGTGCAAGAAATATTAGTTAAAATTATGCTGTGTAAGTCTAGAAGTTTATTTTTTGTTATTCCTGCTTGTTTTCTTTTCCTTAACAGCAGTTATTACTCTGTTTCAATGTCATGACAACTTGCCACAAGGACAGTTCTGAATTCAATTTTTAAAAAGCTGGCTGTGTTTGTTGATGTGCAGCTACACCTGCATATACACTGAATAAGTAGTAAGAAGTAATGAAAGTGTTGGAAGTACATGTTGTAAAGGTGGTAAACAGGAGATTGATATGGGAACTATTGTTATTGATACTTACAGGATACTACACTTTAGATTTTTTTTTTGCAGTGCTTAGAGAAATCTGGGTAGATAAAATGCAAGATTATGTTTATGATTTTTGTACTAAATGCATTGCAAGATATATGATGATCTTTCTGTTACTTCATGTACTAAATATCAAGTAACATTGTGATGAGCTTTAAAAAGTAAGATTTTGCCACAAGTGGAATTCTTTCTATATGTATATTTAGAGTTGAATACCTCTCTCTCTTTTTCAGCAGATTTATAGCTACTTTTTATTTTCTCACTTCTGGTTAGATTGACCTATGACCAGAATTTCTCGAAAGTTCTCTTTGATCCTTTAGTTCTGATCAGTCTGAGTATTTTATCTCAATTTGTCCTCAAATCTGTACAAAAATAAAGGCAAAAACAGTATATGCACAAGGAAAATATTAAGTATTACGACAACAAAATTGTCAGCTTATAAAAAAATCACAGTGGGAAGAATAGGTAACTAAAAACCTATCCAAAGGAATAACTGGGTTTTTTTGAACTTCTGATGAGATTGCTATATTTTCATTTTAAAAAAACCTTAACACTATTGACTTCCTACAAACACTCAAAATTTTAAATACTGCTGGTAAGGGGAGTAAATAGATCAAATTCAGTATATCTGAAGTCACTGAAATAAAGGCTCCTAAGAAAAATGTGTCAATTTTAAAGGTCTTTCCTAACTGAAGACCATTTTGTGATAGAGCCAAAGGTTAATAAAATCAGTAGTGAATGTAGCAATTTTACAGATAAGCTATTCACAACAAGTGTAGTTACTTGAATAAAAAGCTAATTCAGTTCTAAAATGCCACATGCAGTAGCAGTGAATAGCTGCTTTTAGGTGCTTTCTGCAGGAGGATAAAATACAGAATCATAGCTCTCTTCTTTTCCAGCATCCCTGGCTGCCTGTAAATTGCTGTGAATGGGACTGTAGGCTGACAGGCTCTATTAAGACAAACTGCCTTTCTCATCGGAGAGATAAAATAAATCAGGTGTTTAGTCAAATTAAAATACTTCAGATGGAGCAGGCCCTGGGGAGCACTGATCCACCTGACAAATCTGAGAGAAACTCAAGACAGATGTGTTTTGGGGATAAGGAAGACCCCATGGAAAAAAAAAGTGCACTGCTGTCTTTGGAGTAAAAGAATAGGATTGGAATGGAGAGAGCACTGTGATATATAGTATTTTATGGAAACCGGTGTATTTATTGTCTATTTTTTACTAACCTTTTTGTTCTCTGTGTTTTTGTGGCAAATGCATTTTACAGAAAGCTATATTTTTATTTCATTTATATGTATTTGTAGTCAGCAGCAGAAGTTTATTTACTTGCAGTGAGTTTAAGACTCTCATTGCCTGCTGCACTAAGTGGATGCAAAACAGATGATGATGGCACACAGCTACTGATGACCTCTCTTGGCCCAGCCACATCAGCTCAATCTGGTTTGCATTCTGAGCAACTTGGTTTTATTGGTATGTAAAATGCAAAATAATGGTTGGGATTTTCTACACTAAAATAAAGTTATTCCTCCCCACCACCCCACTGTTCATATAATGACATTCCGCATCTTACACTTTTCCTTGAGCAGTGTTTGGTTAGGTGTCCAGCAGCTTCATGGAGGTCTCATTATTTTCCAGAAACACAGTGTACATTTTGTGGGCATCAGTTGTGTTCTGCTGGATTCCACAGACAGCGCAAATTAAAGAATAGAGTACTTTAAATCATTAATTTCAGATGTGTGTTTCAGGGTGGAGGTTGGGGAGGGAAAGAAAACATAAATGACCTTATAAATTTGCTGCAACTGTATCCAATGGTTCTAACTAATGTTAATGAAACAATCAAATTTTGTACTCCTAGTAGGCACTCTGCAGTAGCTTTCTATTAAGCAAGTACAAAGTATACAGAATAATATGGAAATGGAGCAGGATATTATTATCTGCTTTGGGTGTGTAAAATATTTTATGACTGTAGGAGCAGGGGTCTGGATTACAATGCCAAAGCTGCTTGACAGATTCAGAAGTCTCAATCTGTGATTTTCCAGGTGGCAGTGGATGGCAATAAGTATCATTTGAGGCAGCAGGTTGCTTTCCATTGGCTTTCTTAAAAAGGTGGAATCATTGCTTTCTTCTAGTCACAATGAGCAAGAGAGTTTTTCTTTGCCAGAAGAGTCTTCTATGTCTTAAAATGAATTTTAACTCACAATAACATATTCAAAATCATCTTTGTTCCATGGTGAGAAATTTTCATGACCGAATAATAGTTTAAGAGGGTTAAGGTAAGTGTATACTGAAGTTGCAGGTAATCGAACTGATCTCCATGATGTAGACCTCACTTTAAGGAAAGGCAGTACCTCCAGTGCAGATGTTTTTCTGGCCACATACCTGATTAAGATTACTTTTAAATATCTTGTATTCATTGTTTTGGAACAGGTTTTTTTTTTTTTTTTTAACTGAACCCATGTATTGCTTCAGTCACATGCATCACACTGTTTGCAATGAGTTTATCTAAACAGTAGCATATCCTTCAGCTTAAACCTCGTGTTTCCCTCATGCTTGTAAGAGATTTCCTAACCATTTCAAAAACTACTACAATATAAGTTTCTCATTTTAACTCATCCAGAGGCCTATGTCAACAGTTGGTTGCAGATTCTTTTATGACTAAGATAGCTAATAGTGGGTAAGACATTGAATATTTTCAGCAGTTTATATTGTTACATAAAACAATTAAGAGATGTGGAGAAAACCACCTTGCTTCTGGGATTTTGCTTCATTTACAGTGAATGATTTAAGTTGTTTTTCCATAGCAAGCAATTATAGACAGGATTTTTTGTGTCTACTGGTTTCGCAAATTAAATTCCATTTAAGAATAATATTGGTCCCATCATAACAGGACTTAAGTAATGGAGCCTCTTGGGTTTGTCGCCTGCCTGGCAGGACTCTTGTTTCCTCTTCCCTCTCCTTACGAAACCTGTCATACTCTTTCTTCTCTTCCCTAGAAGATATCCATCTTACTCCTGGGAAGAAGGTGGAGTCATAATTTTGGTGACAGTTTCTCCATTTCCTCCCAGGTCCTGTTTTTCACACATTTTCTTCCTCTTCAAAAGCCCTGTGACTTCTTTATCATAGCCCTCTATTGTGAATGGAGTAAACGAAGTATGTGAATGCCTTTTATGCCACTTGTCATTGTGGCAGATTACAGTCCTAACTAGTTTGATTTGGTTTGCTTTTTCTCTAAGTCTTGTTCATTCCAACTGTAAATCTCTTTCAGATGATCTTCCAATATTCCTGAATGCTACCTTACCGTAATTATATTACCTCTTATAGAGCTGTGAGTCTGAGATCCTCATGCAAAGAACTGCAGTGTATGGCTCAAATACAGGACCTAACATTGCTGTTTGTGATAGAGTAATGTGTTCTTACATAAGATGAGATATTTTTTGATTGATTTGCAAAAGGGCCCTGTACTCTCTTCTTGGGAAACCCATGCAATTTACCCATAAATGGACTATTAAGCATCATTAGTGCAAAGAATAAATGTGCTGTAGTTTTTTATTAATCAAGTGCTCTCTGTAGAGTAAACTTTGAAAGTTGAATGAAAATTTTTAAGCCATTTTCTCAGGTTAGCCATTTCTCTTATGGAGAAGTAGAGCTCATTTTTAACATGCATTCCATAACCCATGCTTGCATTTAGCCAAATGACCTACCAGATATCTGAGTATTTTAGAGAAATTATCAGTAAACTGTTAAAATGTTTCTTGACTGAGCAATATATTTGAATGGATTTTTTTTTTTATTTCACATTTTATGTACTCGGGTGAAAAAACCAACAAAATATGTAAAGAGCAGGAAAATTTTGACTAATAAACTCTGAATGTATTTATCAAGCTGGGCAGATTTAGCTGTAAAAAGTATAGGAATTTGTCTGGAGTGCATCATTAATTATCCCTATCAGAAAAAAAAAGAAATACTCTATTTCTGTTCTGCTCCAATTTTTGATATATCCTCTACTGCTTAGAGCACAGCAAAGCCATGTGCTCGATTCTTTGGGGATTTCTTAGTAAAATATATATTCAAGCTGCCACTTGAAATAAGCATGTTGGTGATTCAGGCATTTTTTTTGGGTGACTATTGCTTGGTAACTATTGCCTATGTCATATTTACAGTACATCTTTCCTGCACATTTAGGTACACCAGAAAGCCTGGCAGAGAAAGAGCGGCAGCTCTCTACTATGATCACCCAGCTGATCAGCTTACGAGAGCAGCTTCTGGCTGCCCATGATGAACAGAAAAAGCTGGCAGCTTCACAAATTGAAAAACAACGGCAGCAAATGGACCTTGCTCGCCAACAGCAAGAACAGGTGAGGCTCCAAGAAAGAAACCTGTGAAAATGTTTCATGCCGAATGCTTATCATAAACACTGTTCTGCTTGGTGTTTAGTTTCTTCTTTTTATGTGTGAAAAAGAGTCTAAATATCTTCATAAATGGCAACTTTGTGCAGAAACGGGAAATATTCTAGGACCCTGAAGAAAAATGAAAAGTTGGTGTGGACATATATTTCCTAGAATAAATGGCATTTATACAATTCATGGGTGCTTTTCTTGCACTGTAATGCAATTTTGGGAGTTCAGAAATAAGACAGGCTATAAGCATTATTTAACTTTCTCTTACTGACAAGGAGATAATTGAACAAAAAAACCTTAAGCATCCTCAGATCCTCAGACTTTTGTTACATTAAGATTTGATTAATTTGTTCATGCTGTAGGGTTTCTTGTTTGGCTTTTATTTTTAAGGATGCAGTTGTCCAGACAGCTATCCTTTTTTCATACAAAAGTGTAAGAGTGATCCCATACACAAACTCCCTAGGCATTAGATCAGACAGATCCAAATTAATGTGTGGGCTTTAGGAATCTGGCATTATTACTAGACTTATCTTTTCAGTATAAATGTATTTTATAGGATATATACAGCAATATATGCTCTGTTGATTTTAATGAGTTGTGACTGATATTTTATGTGCTTGAGTATTTGCCCACATGTAGGAATATGGACTCATCCCCTAATGGAAAATAACATAAAGGAACACTGGAAAAAATCAGAAGTTAGAATGTCATTTAGCCATCCAGAGATGACACAGTAATTAACTATTGACACTTGTGAATAAGCTAGCACAAATTAATCTTGACACATTTGCAGACGAGTGATATCTTACAGTGAACACTTTGTAATTATATTTCAAAATGAAAATTAAATGACACTTAAAACTAGGTTGTCATGCTCAATGAAGCGAGCATGTAGCTCAACCGACAGGCAAATAAAATTCAGAATTTGAGCCACATGGTGCTTGTGTACCCTACTTTACTGTGTCAAGCCTATACATCAAGAATATGCTGTGGTAATTGCATTGCAGGGTATCAGATACATTTTCTATCACAGTACTGTTCTGTCTAAAAGGAACCATTAGTTGCTTCTTGGTATTTCTGGTTTTCATCAGGAAATGCCTATTCAAACAGTTCTATATTGTACATACAGGTACAAAAAGCTGTTCACAATCAGTCTGGACTCTGGCAGATCAGTCCTTTTGCATATGTAAACAAAAATCTCATTCTTGCCTTGGCTACAGCTTACCATGTTAAGTAGCAGCCAGGTCACCGGCAGTTCCAAACAGTTCTGGGCATTAGGATCCTGTATATCTGTGAAGAAATGACCCATGGTGCAGCTTCACGTCATGACTGATTTCAATGTGAAATTGCAAAGAATTTCTTTCTGAAGCCGAATATCCTGATACTCTGTAATGTTCACTGAGAATTTAGCAGCAGGAACCATGTGGCCATAAACCTGAAAGTGCCTATCTTCAGCTCTACACTTCTAACACAACTGGCAGGTGCTCATTAAACTAGTAACTTGTGCACTCATACAGGTTTATTTTAATAGTCTCTGTGGCACACTTACTGTTACAGTTGCTTTTCAAAGCATAGACTTTTCTTCTGGCAATTGATCTGTCACTAGATGACCAGAGGCCCTAGGAGCTGTCCCTGGGTTACCTGGGCACATAGGCTGCTGGCTCTGTTTGAATTAGCTTTTCTGCTAGCAGACTAGGGCCTGCTTCTTCAGTCTTTATTCACCATATTTTATTTTTATTGACTTTACCTGGAGAAATATTTGAACCACCAGTCTCATAAAGGCAGGATGATCTCTGTGACAAGCATCAGTGTACTGGGCTACAATAGCTTTTTTGTGCAGCACTTTGTCTTGATTCAGCCCCAGAACCGCATAGACCTCTATTTGGCCCTTTGAGACCATATGCAAGATTTAAAATATATATGGATGTTGTGTTGGTCTCCCATACAAAGGTGAATTTTAACTGTAACAGTGAAAAAAGATTAGACTTATTTCCAGGTGACAAAGTGAGACATTAAGGAAATGACAGTCTTGATCTCTGAGTGAGTGCAATTAACAAGCTGTTAATAAGTAACTGCAGATTCCTTATGAGTTAATCTGAATACTTTGCAGTAAAATTGTGTGATAGTTTATTTACACATTAGCCTTGCTATGTTTCTGTATTTTTTAATCAGAAAAGGTTTCACTTTGCTTTCTTAGCTTATAACAATGTAAGTGTTCTTGAAAGATGGTGGGGAAGGAGTTCAGGAGGGGCTTTGCCAAAATTGAAACTGGATTTCAGTGACCAAACCACCTTTGTCACCAAGTTCTTGATGTTCAATGTGGTTCCTCTGCTCTGGATAAATATTTATAGGAAAGGAAATTATACTTAAGAAATGAACGGAGCAGTAAGTGCTGAGGCCAGGGTTTCCAGGAAACACAAATCTTGTCCTTGTTTCAGTTTGCTGCACAGTTACCCTGCTGCAGCAGAAGTCCAGCTGTTCCCCAGCTCCTTGTGGCTTTTGCCTTGTAGCTGCAGTCCGGGTTAACCGTTGCAGGGAGCAGCTCTGTGGTCTGAGGACAGGGTCCCATTTCTTTTTCTGCTCTTGCATGCTGATTTTGTATGGTTTGTGGGAATCAGGGCAGGCTGGGTGTGGGGTCTGTGGCAGAAGAATCTTTTGTTAGTCTCTTAGTGTTCCCTGCCCTGATTGCTTCTGCCTATGTTGGAGTAAACCTTTGCCCTTCAAATCCCTTACCTGATCTACCGCACAAGGGTAAGACTATCTACATGTTTCACAGGGTTAAGGATGAGTTACTGAGAATCAGGTACTGCATTTACACAGAATGAGATGTGGCTTCCATGAGTAGTTCCAAGGAAGACATCGAGGATTACAAGAAAAATAATGTGCTGCTCATTGTGAATGAAGTTAGAGAAGCTTGACCTAGGAACTTGTGCTGAATAGAGAAACATCCATAAATACTAGCTAAGGCTCCAGTTCAGCAAGGCAGGAAAACGTGTGTTTAACCTTAAGCACCTGTGTAATCCCATCCCCATTCAGCAAAGCACTTAATTTTAAGCATGTGTTGTATTCCCATTGTAGCTAACAGTAATGCATCATAGTCAAAGATCACCACAGGCTCAACTGCTTTCTGGGATAGAGGTGAAATTATTCACAAGCACACAGGTAAACCTATGTTTCTGTGCTTTGCAGAGTTGAGGCCTAAGTGCTTGAAATATATATTTCTTACTGGCTATCTGGAATTTATGTTGCATTTAAATTTAAAATGTTTACGTCACATATACAGACACCTCTAAAATATCCTTTGCTTTTTTAAAAAAAATATGATGCTTAATAAAATATAAATAATAACTTCTAAGATGTTTTTCTCTCTCATAGTGAAATTTCAATATTACTATTTTAATTTAATGGAAATCTTATTTCTAATAGATTGCAAGACAACAGCAGCAACTTCTGCAACAGCAGCACAAAATTAATCTACTGCAGCAGCAAATTCAGGTCAGTGTGTTTTATTGCTCTCTTCTGATTATATTTAAATTCCATTTATGGAGAGGGAAGGATCTAAAATAAAGCAGCCACATGCCTTACTAACAAGCCTCAGTAAAGATGTACTTTATTGAGAGGTCTTTGTGTCTTAGAAAACTATTTTCAAACATCTTTTTGATGGAAAGAGCTTTACTTTAATAAGCAGAGTTTTCTTCTGAAAGTTATGAACTATTTCTTATACATTGTAATTTAATTCTGTACTCTGCAATCAGTTTGACTTGCGTTGTGTGAAGTAAAATCAGAGTATCAGTTGTTTATGTAATTCTTCGTTCTACAAAGTTGAAAATGCCTTTATGAGAAGATTAGAAGGATGTTTTCCATTTCATTAACTAAAGCAAACAGCTATAGAATAGGCTAATAGACTTGGATACAGTGCTAAGTCCCTGGGACCAGTCTGCTCTTGTACAAAGACCCGCAGGTATATGTGTCCCCGGTATCTTTAGAGTAATTGTAGCTTCGTGGACATGGGAGTGTTCTGGAGGTATTAAATTATCTGTACTTGTACTCCTAGCCTGCTTTAATTTTGTACAAACACACATGGGTAGGGAGTGACAGGTAGGTAAAGGCCTTGTTGACATGTGACTCTATTACTTTCTCTGCTCCCCACTTTATTTGGAAGTGTTTCCATTGACTCAATTGTTTTGGTTTTGTCTGACAGACAATTGTTTCTTGTAAGTTTGTACTGTTAGCTTGTTTTCCTTAATCAGCTGATTGCCGTGTTAGTAGATGCCAAACCTGAAGTTTTTCCTTGCCTCATCCCAAAAATTGCTTGTAAATGCTTCTTAAATACTGTAATGCAGTTTCAGTTACACTTTAACATATATAAATGTGTTGAACCTGGGATGAGAGGCAATTTAAAGCGTTGTTACTGTTATTGCCTGTTGGAAGACTGTGTTGATATTAGGTGTACACAAAGGATGGAAGAATAGCGAAAGGAAAAAACACACCATCTTCTTTAAGAGTTTTTTGCACTTCAGAGCACAAAGAATCTTATAAAAATATGTGTACTTGGCATAAAAGCTAAGACTGAAACAAGGCTGAGTCTGGATTTTAAATTCCTCTAAAACTTAGGACACAGAAAGAGGAAACATGGCCTGGTAATTTTTGTTTCTTTCTGGAGATTTTGTGTCTATTTTACTGGGAACTATCCTGCTTTCTAGTAAAAAGTTTAAAGATACTTTATTTCTGTTCCCTTAATACTTTCCAGTAGCTTTACCCATTGACACTGAAGAAATGTGGTCTTACAGTGATTGCAGGTTCACTTTCTTGTTCACTCCCGGTTCCTCTCTTACATAGTGCTGCACACTCTTTCCCATCCTATCCTAGATGGATGTGCAAAGAAGTGTTTTAAGCATTGTTCTAATCATGTGAGCTAAATTATTTATTGCTGACATAAGCTAATCTTATTCCACAGTAAATAATGGCTTAGTTTGAAGGGACCTGAGACCCTGTCATGGACACCTCTCACCAGACCAAGTTGCCCAGAGCCTCATTCGGCCTGGCCTTGAACACTTCCAGGGAGGGGGAATCTGCAACTTGTCTGGGCAGCCTGTTCCTATGCCTCAGCACCTCAGAGTGAGGCATTTCTTCCTAAGATGCAATTTCAACCTACCCTCCTTTAGCTTGAAACCTTTCCCTTTTGTCCTATCACTAGAGTCCCTCATCTCTCTCCAGCTTTCCTGTAGCCCCCTTCAGGTACTGAAAGACTTTAAGGTTCCCCCTTGGAGTCTTTTATTCTTCAGGCCAAACAGCCCCAATTCCCTCAGTCTGTCCTCCTAGGAGACGTACTCCAGCCCTCTGATCATCCTTGTGGCCTCCTCTGGACTTACCCAAACAGTTTGTACTGAAGGCTCCAGAACTGAATACAGGACTCCAGGTGAGGTCTCACAAGAGCAGAATAGAGGGGAAGAGCTACCTTCCTTTCCCTGCTGGTAACACTTCTTTTGATCCAGCCCAGGACATTGTTGGCCTTTGGGGTGCCCTCGCATACTACTGGCTCATGTTGAACTTCTCATCTACCAATACCCCAAGTCCTTCCCCTCAGGACTGTCCTTAATTCATTCACCACCCAGCAAGTATTTGTGCTTAGGATTGCCTGAACCCAGTTGTAGGACATTGCACTTGGACCTGTTGAACCTCATGCAGTGTGCATGGGCCCAGTTCTCAGGCCTGTTGATGTCCCTCTATTTCTCTCCATTAACTATAAAGGATATGCATGTTCATATCTGTACTGTAGTGAGATGAGGTAAATCATACTCTCTGTGGCTTGAGGGGGGGTGGAAATAATTTGTAACGAATATTTGCAATCACAGATTCTCTTTTTTCCTTGGTACAGTTTGATACTGTGTCTCAAATAATTTAATTGATTTTAGTAATGCACTTTCTGTGCATTTATTTAAAGACGCTCTTGAGCAACCCCTTTCAGAAAATAGTGATTACTTATATAAAATGGAGTGGATTCTTCTCTGTACTTTGTATGCATGGAAAAAACAATATCACTTATCTCTTTTGAAGAGATAACAAAATGTAAGCAGCACTGTTAAGTGCTAGTTTCATCTGGGCAGGGGCCTATTCATGGCACAGCTACTTGAAATAGGTACGTTATATTCTCCAGGATGCAGGAGGGGGGCATTACTGGTTAGATGTTTTCATCCTGAGGCAGATAGTTTACCACTATCATCTTCTGAGGTACAGTGTTAAATGGCAAACAATAATTTCTGTGAATCATAGAATCTTAAGGGATTGGAAGGGACCTCAAAAGATCATCTAGTCCAATCCCCTTGCCACAGCAGGATCACCTAGACCAAGTCACAC